>CM024707.1:18593148-19814965 GCA_014182895.1 Angophora floribunda | reverse complement strand
CATTCGATCAAAAAAAAAAAAAGCCATAATACCAATTTGTTAAATCTCTCGTCTCACAACTCTGAAATTTTTCTTAAACTAATGCAAATCTTTAGATATTTTCTCTCGCTCACCAACCAAAAAAAAAAAAATTTCTCTCGCTCTCCCCCAATATTTTAAACTTTTGTTTCCTCTTTCAAGACGCACGTGCGGTCCACATGCTCCTTTTTATTAATCTCGAGAACGAGGGAAATGATTTGCATTTTGACGTGCAAAAAGAATTAATTTTTTCCTATGACAAGAAAGCGCACATAGGCAGGTAAATGGCGAGTCCATGAAGAATCTTACTAACCTTGTGACCAAATAAGACATAAGCCCAAGCCCGAGTAAGTTGCCACACATGGAAATTTTTGTACTTGATTGCATGGAAATCAAATTTGTATCATGAGTTAATCCATATATTATACTACATTGATTCGTCCATTAAAGGGTATGTTTAGGAGACACTAGTTCACCCTTAAGTGGTTTATTTGAGAGACATCCTTTGAAGAAATGCGAACGGTTGTCTCTTAAGGGAAATTAAGGTAATTTCCTCATTATGAATTCTAGAGATAGAAAAGAACATTTTGTAGAAAGTGAATGTTCCCCTCTATCTCTCTCCATCAGAGACAACATACTATTGCTACTTTGAAGAGGGAAAATAACACAAACAATCCCTGAATTTAGGCTCAATGTGTAATTTGGTCATTGGACTTTTAATTTATTCAATTTGCTTAATAAATTTTAACACAATATGTAATGTGGACCCTAAATTTTTAATTTGTTTGATGAAATTCCTTAACTTTTGATATATGTTCAATATAGTTCTTGAATTGTATGAAAATATTCGATATAATCCAATTTCATTAATTCAAGACTAGGGACTATATTGATTATTTTCATACAGTTTTTGGACCACATTGAATATATACCAAAATTTTAGGGATTACAATGAATAAATTAAAAGTTCATGGACCACATTGCATATTAAGCTAAAGTTCATAGACCGCATTAAACAAATCAAAAGTTCAACGATCAAATTGTAAATTAGACTTAAAATTCTTCATTCCAATCACAACTGAGAGAAGTGAAAATCACCGACATTTCCTCTCTTCAAGTTTCTCTAAGTGTGCCGGTTTCAATTAGTGTTCAATAGAGTAATGTTCGTATAGTGTTGATATCAACAGGTTCAAAGTGTTGTATCTTGAGAGGTGAAGAAGTTTGTGAAGCTGACAAGAACTAATCGTCTCAAGGAGATTCGGTTAGCTGTACTTCACATTCGGTTCTTGTTTATTTTGCTATACGTTTCTCAAATTAATTTTCTGATTACAATAAACAATGTTATGTATTATTCCCTCAAGTCTTCTTCTTCTCCTTTTTTCTTCTATATTTTCCAACAATATTGCTTCAGGTCATGCAACTAAGGCGAGGCAACACCAAGGGTCTCATGCCTTTGAGAGGCTCAAGTCACACGACGACCAGGTCACCTGAGGTCATGCAACCCTAACTGAGTCGCTCAACCTCAAACGCCTCGCCTAGGCTCACGCCATGAGCAAAGGGCCTTCCATGATGGAGATGGACATGATGAATAGAGAACACGATGAACAAAGGAGATGATAGAGAAGACCATAAGCAGAGGGTTGGGTCGCTTGGGTCCTGTTTTCAACTTCGCAGAAGATGATGAAACAGAAACAATTAACCCTTCTCCCCCCTTTTCCTTTTTAATTTGAAAACTATTTTGCAAAAAATACATCTCTAGCCGAAACGTATCTGCTTTGATAAATACACCTTGAACTAAGGGTCTGTTTGGCAACTTGCCAATTTTTTTGTTTTTCTGTTCTTTTGTTCCTTCGGAATGAAAAGAACAAACCGTTTGGTAACGCCAACGATTTTTCTATTCCCGGGAATAGAAAGTTGTTCCTGGAAGTAGAAATGAGAAGTAAAAAAAACTAGCTTCTTATTTCTTAACAATTTCTAAACTATTTCATTTCTCACCTTATAACACGCGGCCACCCACCCACCGCGCCACCGCCCCGCTCGCCGCTGCCGGCCGCTGCCGTCGGCCGCCGCCGCCGCCGCGCCGCCGCTGCGGCCGCTGCCGCTGCCGCCGCCGCCGGCTGCCAGTTGCTGCGGTGCCGCCGCTGTGCGCGCTGGCGCGATCTCGCCACTTCGCCGCGCCGCCTCGCCACGGCTGACGCGGGCCGCTGGCCCTTCGCCTGCGGCGAGCGACGGGGCGGCGGGGGGTCACACGGCGACCGGCGGCGGTAGGGGTCGGCTATCGGGGACGGCGGCCGCGGCGGCGACGGCTGGCCGCGGCGGCGACGGCGGGCGCGGCGGGCGACGGGCGAGCCGCGGTGGCGAGGCGTGGTGGAGGCCGGCGGAGGGCAGGCGGGTGCCGGGGCGACACGAGCTGAGCGGCTGGGCCGGGGGGGCGAGCGGCGACGGTGGATGACGGGGAGGCCGGCGGGCGGGCGGCGGGCCGAGGCCGCCAACGTCGGCTGGGCGGCCGGCATCGCTGGCCACGGCGCCTCGCCCACCGGCCGCCGGGCCCGGCTGCCGCCGCGCCTTGCCAATGCCGTCCGCACCCCCGCCCCGATGGCCGCCGCTATCGTGAAAGAAAGAAATAAAAAAATTTTGTTTCGATACCAAACGCATTTCTATTCTTTTTCTATTCCGGTAACGTGCTAAAAATTTTTGAAGCTTCCAAACGCCCTATTTTACTCGTAAATTGTTCCAGGGGTAGAAATGAAAAACTATTTCTCAAAAGAACTGTTCCTGCAAGTAAAATGTTACCAAACGCACCCTAAATTTCCTGAGTTAATTTTCGCAGAGTTGTAACAAACGCAGCAACTTTAAGTAAAATACGAGGAACACAATGATTCCTCGATTTAGGGCGGCCATCCATTAGCGTTCGACACTTCCTGACATTCTGATTCCTCTAATCACCCATTAATTATTCTTACAACATCAAAAGCAAGAAGAAATGCATATATTCCATCTCTCTCTCTCTCTCTCTCTACTTTTCTTTGACCAATGAAATCCATTTTGCAGCTTTTAATCCTTGCTTTGTCCTTCCATTAACCACCCCACTTTCTCTTTTTCTCTCTCCCTTCCCAATACCTAATCCCTAATTCTCTGCAACGACAATCCTCTCCTCCACGCTCTTCAATGGCGCCCGTTGATCCCCACTCCTTCACCGACTCCGCCCACCCCTTCACCACCCACATTCACCTCTCCTTCTACTTCGACTTCCCTTCCTCCACCATCCACTCCTCCGCCCTCCTCTCCCTCTCCTCCCCTCACTCCGGCCCCCTCTTCCTCGACACCCGCTCCCTCACCGTCCTCTCCGTCCTCGACCCGCATACCCGAAACACACTTCCGTTCTCCCTCTCCGAGCCCGACCCCATCAAAGGCCAGAACTTGGTCGTCTCCCTTTCCAATCACTCTTCCGTCCTCGTGATGTACTCCACCACTCCCGCGTCCTCGGCCCTGCAATGGCTGAACCCGCCTCAGACGTTCAACAAGACCTTCCCTTTCGTCTACACCCAGTGCCAATCGATCCACGCCCGCGCCGTCTTCCCTTGCCAGGACACTCCCGCGGCGCGGATCTGCTACTCCGCCCGGATGAACATCCCGCGCCAGCTCTCCGCGGTGATGTCCGCCCGCCACGTGGATCGCCGCCCTCCAGTGGCCGGGGAGGGAGCGGCGCTGCCCTGCGGGGACGCCCTGTGGTGCGCGGAGGGAGGCTGGTCGAGGAGTTCGTGATGGAGCAGCCAATTCCGCCTTATCTGTTTGCATTCGCGGTTGGTGAATTGGGTTTCAGGGATGTGGGCCCTAGGACTAGAGTTTACTCGGAGTCGGCACCCACAGTGTTGGAAGCCGCCGCAGCAGAGTTCGCCGGGACAGAGGACATGATAAGGCAAGGGGAGAGGTTGTTTGGAGATTATGAGTGGGAGAGGTTTGATTTGCTGGTGTTGCCTCCAAGCTTTCCTTATGGAGGAATGGAGAACCCGAGGATGGTGTTCTTGACTCCGACGGTGATCAAGGGGGACGCCAGCGGTGCGCAGGTCGTTGCCCATGAGCTTGCTCATAGCTGGACGGGAACTTGATCACCAACAAGACTAATGAGCACTGTTGGTTAAATGAGGTACTTCAACTTCACCCAAATTGTTTTCTCTGCACTCTATGCGATAATTCACTTGTTTTGGATTGTTTATGGTTGATCGACAAGTTCAATTTTCAAGGTAACTTGCATGTTCTATCATAGTCGTGTATTAAATACGAGGTAGCCTTTTCGGTCATGGTCATATTCATGTGTCGCTGGATTTCTTGGATGCTTTGCCATTAGATTCTGTGCTACTTTGTTTTGATGAAAATATTCAGAGGTTGCCTAATACCACATTATAGGCTAACGCGGTGAGTATTTATATGCTGTTCACTAATCGTGAACTAACACGCATCACTAATGAGGAAATAAATAAAACATTTAAATAAATTTAAACTTTTTTTCTCTCTTTTTGTCCTACATTTGCAATAATGGGAGTTTTTGGGTTCATTCTTCCGCAATTACTTTCAAAAAACCAAAACTTAAAAACTCTAATGATTGTGAGAAAATATTCAATGGTTGCACGACGCCACATCAAACACTGATGCTGCGTACCTTTTTTAATCCATGTCCAATAATTAATTGACACGTGTCTTTTGAGATGAAATAAAAAAATATATATATGATTTCTCATCTTGCTCCTCCATCACAGTGCACCACCGCATCCGGCCACCACCTCCTCCTCCCCTTACAGTGTTGCTTGCGGTCAGCCCAAGCTGCACTCCTATCTGACCACCATCTCCAGTGGAGATTCTCCACCCTTCTGGCGTAGGAATGGTCGGGATAGCTCAGCTGGTAATGCAGAGGCCTGAAAATCCTCGTGTCACCAGTTCAAATCTGGTTCCTAATACATGATTAATTTGTATGAGTATCTATTCCTCTACAACTTAATTGATATGGATGACAGTCGGCCCAAGCTACACCTCCATCATCGCTCACGGTCGAGTGCATGGCCATGAGCTTTGCTCGTCGGTGGACCACCGACGGCAACTACACTGCAAAAGCCACGACTGGAGTTTGCCTTTTCATTTATGGCAACGACCACAAAGTAACAAAGTCCAAATCTAGTAGCTATGACTATAGATTTGCTCACCGTTGTGAGCAACGAAGTTCAGACAACTCTCAGTCGTTGCCTGTCCGATCTGAACTGGAGTCGTGCCTCCAGAACTAGTCTTGTCCATGGCCGCAAGCCTAGCTTGTCTACGGCTAGCGAAGTGGCTTGTCCAAAGATCTGGCAACCACAGCTTGTCCAGTCGTAAGCCTTGACTGCAAGCTTAAACGACAAAAGAAAAACAAAAGAATAGATGGCAAGGAAGATGGCCGAAGCATGGACAAGCGGCGTAATGGAAGGGCAAATATTGAGATATGGAGAATGATGAGGCAGAAAAAATAGAGGAAGATGGTCGTGGCTTGGCTTAGACACAATAGTGGTCAAACTAGACAGCGTTAGACACCAGCGACGGCCATGTACGAGCGATACGACAATTTCAGCCATGCATGGCCACATCTTGAGGTCTAGAGAATGATGAGACGGAGAAGACAAAGGAAGTCGGCCATGCTCGGCTTGGATGCAGCATTAATTGGCCCAATGACGACCGTAGGGAGGAGCAGAGGTCGGTGGCTGTGGATGAAGGAGGAGGAAGAGAGAGCTTAGAGGTGCAGAGAGAATATTTTTTAATTTTTTACTGAGATTTCACATCAAATATTGATGTAGATTGGTGAACACATGTCAATATGTTAGGGATATGAGTGCAAAAATATAACGCCACAGGGGATGCCGGTGTTGTGGCATCAAACCATTAAATAACTTCTTAATGATTATAGAGAAAAAGAAAAAAAGTTTAAAATTTTATTTTTTTTAGGGATAAATGCATTAAGTCCTAAAATTTATTGTTAAAATATAATTGAATTTCAAAAATTTCGAAAAAAGTTTAAAATTTCATTTTTTTAGGGATGAATGCATTAAGTCCTAAAATTTGTTGTTAAGATATAATTGAATTTAAAAACTTTCAAAATGTATAATTAAGTTTTAAAATTTGTCAAATTAGTGTAATTAAATTTATTCATTAGCTCTGACCAATTTTGTTAACAGAAAAAGCTAAAATGTTATGTTTATTATTATTTTACGAAGATAGACACCGATGGATCGTTACGTCAGTCATTTTGAAAAAAAAAAGAAATTAGGAGGAAAATCGAAAGTAAATTAGCTGAAAAAAAAATGAAAAGCAGTTGAAGGTTTGAAAATAAAGTTCGAGATCCAACACGCTAAACAAAAGAAAAGACAGTAACCGAGCAATTGGTATTAGAGAGAACTCCAAAAACATGAGGATCGCCTCTCTTGTCCGGCAGTGTCCCAAATCTGGTCGAGAAAAAGGCAAACTCGACGCCAATCATGCACTTCGTCTCCAAGCTAAACTCGCAAGTGAATATGGCGGTGTTGTAATTGAAGGATTTAAAACCGAGTAAAAGAGAAATGCTCAATAGCAAAGCTTTATTTCACCTCCATCTAGAGCATTCTAAGGTGATTCCTTTAAAAATTAGGGAAAAAGTGACTAAAAACGCAAAACTATGTCCATTATGACATATTTGCCCCAAAATTTTTTTATAACATCGAAAATTCTAAACTATGCCTACTATGACACTTTCCCAAGAGGTCACTATCTTAGTAGTGTTCTCACCTAAGCATGCTTAAACATTGGAATTTCAATGTTGAGTTCACCTCCGTGAACTAATTTATAATTTTAACATCTATATATCCCAAGATACTCTCCCATGTTCGATAATCAATTTGGTTATTTTTACCCCCTTCGCCATTCTAGAAGCGTGCTAGTAGCCGCTTCTGTCCGAGCCCTTTGACTCTGGCAATCACTCCCACCCTCGTTGGATCAGGTTATAACAAGCCCATCAGCTTCTGCGTGGTTTATCCCCAAAATCTAATGGAGGAGGTCCTTCTCTGATATCATATTTTGATGCTTTTGGATTAACTCACTTATAGTATTGCTGCCTTTGACCCTTTTCACACCAAACCTCAATAGTTTTTTTCCTTTGGCGTATAAATGGGTATTTTTCCAGGAGGTCACCCAATAGTGCTTCCACCTAAAAATGTTTAATATTGGAATTTCACTGCTAAGTTTGCATTAAGTCAAGATGCAACTCCGTGAATTAATTCCAAATTATACACACACTAGAAATGCTCTCCTCTTGTTCGTTGTTCACTTCAGTTCAGTTCATTCTGGCTTCTTTTACCATTCTAGAAGGCTATTAGGAGCTGCTCCTTATTTGAATACTTAGGCCTTGATTATCACTCCTCGCCCTCATTGGACCGAGCCATTACATAGATGGCGAGCAGCTCAAACAGCACGGCGGAGCTTACTCAGATTTGGGTCTCGAGCTCAATGCTGTGGCAGAGCTCGTGGTTGGGGTCACAGGCTTTGAGCTCAAGCGGTCTAGACAACTGCAAGCTCCGCACTCAAACAGCCATGGTGGAGAGCTTCAAGCTCGAGCTGCCATCATGACCGTGAGCTTTAAGCTCAAACGGCTATTAAAGCAAGCTTCAACCTCTTTCTTGATGGCCATGGCCATTGGACCTCAAAGCTTGCGCAGATATGGCCGCTTCGAAGCTTGCAATCAAAAGACCATTGTTGTTGGACCTGGAGTTGTATGAGGTGGGTCATTTGAATTTCGGTAGAGCTTCATTCATCGGATTCAGTTTTAGAGCAAGGAAATTGCGGTTGAAGAAATTTGATTCATCCATAAATATTTTTCCTTGTACTTCTTTGTTTTTCTTTATTTGCTGAGAGAATGTGGAAAGCTATGCGCATGACAGTGTCTCTGATTTTCTATGACAAGAATCCATGGGGTTTCGGTGTTGGGAAATTCTGGGCGTTCATACAACTGAAGAAGAAGAATATGATGATGATGATGATGTCAAAAAGAGGATGATTAATAGGAAGAAGACAACTTAAAAAAATTAATGTTTGAAAATTTTAAAATTTGATTGTATTATTTAAAAGTTTTACAACCCAATTATACTTTAACTATAAGTTTTAGTACTTATTTTTGCATTTATATCTTTTTATTTATTTCACGTCAATGACACGAGTCGGTTCGTGATTGGTGTAGTGTACATAGGTGCTTGTCGTGTATGCCTCTGATGTGGTACTAAACTACTACTATGTATTTTCTCGTTGTTTTGTGAATGGATATCTTCTTATTTCGGTCGGTAAGGATTTCTGTTTGTAGTTGTGCATGTCTTGTGTGCTATTGGGAAAGGATATTTTATGATTTATGTCTTGTCTTGCATTCAAGCGGTCTTGTGATTAGGATACATGAAACGTTTGATACATACTTGGATCAAAAGACAGATTTCGGAAGTACACTCTTCATCAAGAAGTGTGTCCCGTCTAAATGCATTTTGGAAGTATGGAACCCGGCCCCTAGTGCATTGAACTTGCAGAGTTAAATGGGGTTTTGATATTCCACTATGTGCAGTTCGCCAAGATGGATGGGATTTTGGATCTTTGCCTCATGGTTTCTTTGTTGTTTTCAAATTTTACAGGGATTTACAACTTATGCCGAGAGGAGAATTGTGGAGGCGGTCCAAGGGGAAGAGAGGGCTGCGTTGAATATTGAATTGGATGGAGAGGCTTAATCGAGGAAATGGAGAGATTTAGCGACAATATGGAGTTCACTAAGCTCAGAACAAATCAAGAAGGAGTGGACCCGGATGATGTAGGTTCTCGAGTTCCTTACGAGAAAGGTTTCCACTTTCTGTGGCGAATTGAACACGAGGTATCATGTTTATAGCAGGATTCTATGAGATTCATGTGCATAATTTGTTCTGGGCATGACTTTCTGTCCAACATCTCTTAGGTTGGAAGACCTGTGTTCGATGAGTTCTTGAAAAAGTATATTGCCACCTTCAAATTCAAATCAATTGATACAGAGATGTTCCTAGAATTCCTGAAAACCAATATTCCCGGAATAGAGAAAAAGATCGACTTGGTTTTATGGACCGAGGGCACCGGCATTCCTCCAGATGCCTTTGAACCTTCCTCATATATATACACAAAGATTGTGACATTGGCTAATGAGTTTAAAGCGGGGAGGATGCCAGGGGAGGACGAAGTTGCTGACTGGCAAGGGCGGGAATGGGAGCTTTACCTGGAGAACCTTCCAAAATCTGTTGAAGCTTCTCAGGTAGTGTGGCCTTAATTACTCGTTCTCCTCTTTCTTCTCTGAACAGATCTGATTTACGCTACCATGTTGTAGAGTTTGGTTGACAGATGAGGGAGGCATTCAGTATGTAGTTTCTTTAGAAGTTCATAGTTGTCGAAGAGATGATTGTGTAGCCAGATAGCAATAGTAGCTTATAATATTTGCATGTGACTTTTGTTTCCCCCTGAAGTCTGTATTGTTTTTTCACTATGTTTTGAATTCCAAACGTCTTGCACCAAGCCAGCTAGTAGACTTGGCCAAAGACTTACACTATAGCTTGTTTGGGGCTCAAGGATGGCTTTTTGTAGAGGGTCCCTCAAGGCTTTCTCATTTTTTTTTAGATTGATTTTTTTCTTCTCTGATATGAGGATGAAGTTCTTGGATGTAGCAGAACGTTGGGGTTGAGAAGTGAACTGAGTAACGATGCTGACCGCTGAGATATCTCCTGCATAAATTCAAACTCTCTTGCATATCTTGAATCTCATCACCTTTCGTGTCCTAATTCCAACAATGAGTCGAGAAAGATGTTTGGACAGCACTTTTGTTCTTTTTGTGAGGAGTATATAAATGAGGGCTTACTTTGTGGTGCATCACCCTTACCAAGAAATTGACTAGTATTGCGGTCAATTTCTTACTACCCCTCCCTTATTATACCTATCATCAGGCTTGGTTTCCTAAATTTCTGTTCTCCTGCTGGTTGAGTGTAATCTTCTCATTCTTTTTGAAAATAAGGCCATACTGCAGTAGGCTGTGGTCAGTCCAGTATATTCTTTTCAATGTACTTAAGAAAACTGGAACTAATATGCAGGGAGTAAAAAGGTTTAGCTCTTGATGGTGAAAGGATCTCATATTCAGTTTTCTTATACTCTCAAGTGATGAATGTTTCTTGTGGTATGGTTGTGCAGATTTCAGCCTTGGATGCTCGATACCGGCTATCAGAATCAAAAGATTACGAAGTGAAGGTGGCATTTCTCCAATTGGCAATTTCCTCTAGGTGCGGTCACTATCATGGCCTGGTGGAGAGAACTTTGAAAGAAGTGGGAAGAACGAAGTACCTCCGTCCGCTCTACACTGCTCTTGTACAGGGGAATGGAAGGCAAGAAGAGAAGATTTTCGCGAAAAGGGTCTTCGCAGAGGCTCGCCACTGTTACCATCCGATAGCACAGCATGTGATCGAGTCGATCTTCTCCAGGCACACATAAAACCGGTATATATCAAATGTAAATGCCGGATCCTGGATCTGGAGTTCTCATGACTCAACATAAAGAAATCTTTTGCTGAAGATCTTTACAACCGGGGGGGAAAGGCTACGCATTATTTTGTTAAGAATCCTAAGATTCACTTTGAATGATCTGGTGATCTGGCCGGAATGAAAAATTAATTGAATGCCTTCAATTGCAATAATGCCAAGTTATCTTTAGAAGAATGAAAGAAAAAAAATAGAGACATGGTCAAAAGTATGTTGAATATCTTAAAAAATGAATCTTGAATGTGACTATCAAATAGAGATGGCAAATGGTGTCCTCTTGCAGGATTAAGGCGATTGGGGGGAGTCAAAAGGCGAATGTTATGTTCCTATCAAATTTGGATGTGCTAAGGTGGAGATTCAATTCAAATTGAGTTGAGATAACTTATGTGTAGAAGAATGTTTGGAATGAGAGGGAGCCAACTTGACATAAGAGGCTTACACATAAAAATAGATTTGTCAAAATGCACGCTTAAGGTGTTAGCCCAAAAAAATTCCCCAATTATAGGTGTAATGTAAGATGGAAAACTTACATACTCCATTTGAGTGAATGCGGATTAAACTCTCTCATTTTCACGTTTCTGTTGTGCGTCTGAACTTACAAAAAGAGGAGTGTGGGAATTATAACATGTTAGGTTTCATTTGTTTTGCAAAAAATAGGAAATATATTTCGGTGATTGAATCACATAAGAAAATGAGTCAACGAAAACGTTTTTCTAGCCAGCGAAAAATGTTTCTTACAAAAACTTAAGTTCAAAAAAATAATTTCTTCTTTAAAAAATTAAAAATCAATTTTCAAAATATGACCAAATATCAACATTCGGAGTGGAAACTCTACAATTGGGCACGAAAACTCTACAGGCCCTTGGCAGGAAGACCAAGACTAGAGGGCAAGGCTGAGTACTCGGTGCCTAGGCCCAGGATCTCGATGCCCTGGCCCTGGTCCATCAGGGCTGTGCTCGAGACCTTGAATCGCGCTCCAACCCATCAAGATCGGGTCTAGGACACTAATGCTAGTGCTTGTGCTTGTGCCAATGCCCATCCCTAGGATGCCCAGCCTAGTAACATCAAGACTAGGCCCAAGTCCTCGACAACCATGCCCAAGTCCATCAGGTCGGGCCTCGGACCCCAATGCCCATGGCAAGTCCCCAACTCTCGAGCATGGGTCCATCAAGGCCATGTCCAAGACCTTGGGTCCCCAGCACACGAGCTCATGTCCATTGAGATTGAGCTTGTGCTTAGCACCCCAATTGCCCACACTAGTGCCAGAGTCTTAGGCCTAGCCTCAATTACCCAAACCCAAGTCTCAAGGTTCGAGGCTTGGCCTCAATGAACTAGGCCCAAGCATTGAGGACCTAGGCCTAGCATCTATAGACCCCGGTTAGGGTGCTAGGGATTTAGGCACAAATACAAAGTTTTCGAGTTCGATTTTAGTGGAACCATGACTAATGCCTATGCTTGTGGCCAGTAGTTGGGGATCCAAGCTTAGATCACAATGCAAATGCCAAGTTCCTTTGCTATCTGTGTGCTAATCACTAATACTCGAATAATATATGTTAATAAATAAAAATCAAATGAGATTTTCCTTATCGAATAACATAAAATATTTTTCAGTTTATTTTAGGTTTTAGTTAAATATTAAAAAATATTTTCATTTTCTAATAAATGAATTCCCCAAAGAATATTTTAAAGAAATGTTGCATTTAATGCAAAAAGACGGAACCTTAACGTGTTTAGAGTATTATTTTAATCATGTAAACTTGAGAGAGTAAGTAGCCGAAAAGTCCTTTTCTCTCATTCTCCTCTTCCCATGGTCTTCTTCAAGCTTCAATTATGGAGGCAGGGTTTGAGCTAGTCTCACCCTCCTCTCCCTTTTTTGGTTGGTTTTGTTTGTGTTTTATTATTCTTTTATTATTTTTTCTCCTCTTCTTGTTCAGATCTCTGTGAGCTCTTTTTTCCCAATTTAGTTCAAAATTTGATAATTTGAATTCTCTTCATCTAACTCTAGATCTGGGAGTTACCTTTTCGATTTAGATTTGAGAGATTAATAAATATGCTTCTCATATTCAATGCCCCTCTACTTTATTTTTTTAACAAGTCTTGTCCCTCCAATTTTGATAATGATCATAGAAAATCTGGTGTCCTACTCAACCACAATGAATTGCTCTTTCACATGTTAGATTTGTATTTGTTCAACCTGTTTTGGTTGTCTCCTAACAACAATGGTGTAGAAGAAGCCAAATTTAGGCTCACATCGCCAGCTATCAACACCGCAATTATTAGGGAATAAATTAGTAACGTGCGCTCATCACTAAGAAAGATACTCGATCTAGTAATCGGTTACTCATTATTTTGCTTGATATATATGTTCTTGTGTAATGAAGTGTACTTAACACTACTGGTGCTCCGTTGATGCTCCTTAATTTTGGATTTGGCTTTATTTTGCAATATTTTGGGCTCTACTCTGTTTCAATTTGTTTTTCCTGGAAATCTGCATACTTCTCATGTACGATTTTTAACAATGAATATGATTTTCTTTTGACAAAAGAATAGAGCCTTAGGGTGCATTTGGTTTAACTTTGCAAATAAGCTTTGAGTGTAATATAAATATTGAAAGTCTAAAGCTACTTAAGGAAATGCAAATTGTGTTTAGTAAAACTTTTTTACAAATGAACTTTGAGTTGAACGTGTGTTTGGTGAAAGTACTTTTACAATGGGTTTTGAGTATATTTATTATTTTTATTACTATTATTTAAAAAAAAAACTTAACCAAACCATTCTCGGACCAACGAAAGGCTACGGCCTTAGGCGAGCCAAATTCGGCATCGGTGACTATCGATGGAGGTCGGGCAACCTCCAAAGAGGGTCATGTGACCCAGCCGAGGGTTGCCGGAGGTTGCATGACCTTTGACGACCCTTGGCAGGGGTTGCACGACCTAGCCAAGGGTCGCTAGAGGTCGCAAGACCTCAGGCAACCCTTGACGAGGGTTGCTCGACCCAACCGGCATGTGACCTAGGTGATAGCCATTGGGCCAAGCCGTCACCAATTGGGTCAGGCGACCCTTGAGGTCGGGCGACCTCCAGTGGCACTAGATTTGGCTCATTGGCAGCCTTAGCGTTGGACTGACGAAAGGTTTTCTCATTTTTTTAATAAAAAAAATTAATCAGGGATAAAATAGGAAATATGAAGAATTGACAATGATAGTTTTGAAAGGAAAAGATTAATTTCAATATTTAGCCAAATGCTGACTCAAAGCTAGTCCCTATTAGTATTGGGCTTTCAGCATTTTTAATGCTTGGCTTTCAATTGAAAGCTCCTTCCAAGTTGTTGTCAAAGGGTCCAACATTTTCCCAAGGGATTTTGGATGCCGAAAGCCTCTTGGAAATATTGACCCAAACACACCCTTAATGTTTAAAAGTTTCCTTTTTTACATTTTTAATTTCTAAAATGGTACGTTTTCCTTTCATCTGAAGGAGAGGACACTACAATTGAAGAAGTATCACGGTTTTTTCACTTCTAATTCTGTTAAAACACTCCCAACAAAAGTGTTGTGACCATTTTACCTACATGGGTTTGGATTCTTTTCTTTTCTTTTTTCGGTTTCCTCTCCTGCGAGTCCTTTTACTATCCTTTCTTCGATGTTTGAGATGGCTTTTGCATCGCTTTTCTTGGTGGGTGCTGGATTGATTAAATTTGGAGTCTTGATTAAGTTGAGTAATGTGATAATTTTCCTTGTCATGGGTTCGGTCGATGGTGTTTTTTAATTTTCTTCTTTCATCTCTCTCTTTTTTTTCTTTTTTTTAATGTTTAGAAAAAGTGAGTATAATTCATTCATTGTTTATTGTTGAATCTGATTAAACTTGATACTTTTGAGGATCTTTAGCGAGACCTTTTGGCATTGCCGAGTTTCTCTCCTTCCGGGGATTTTGTTGGCCAAAGTTTTCGAAATTATGTGGGAAGGAATGGAAAGAAGAAAAGCGAGTCATATCCGATCCTAAGAATTTTGCTTTCGCCTATTGTGGAAAGGTTTTTCATCCCAGTAACTTCTAACTATTGAACTTATTGATTTCTTTGACTTTGTTGAGATAGAGCATGCATTTGATTTTCTAAGTGATATTTTCTTTGAAAATTTCGCTAGACTGTTTCCGTTGACCTCTTTCTTGTCTGTAATCTATTTGGCAAAATGATTTCAAGATGCACATTTTGATATATTCCCATAATATTGGTATAATTATGATATGGACTTAGTAAAGGATGAAGGGCTTTTTTTCTTAAGAAATTTCAGTTTTCTCCTCATTTAGTAAGTTAATTGAAACTTTTCACCATTTTGTTGTTAGTTCTCGAGAAAGTGGAAAACTAATAAGCACGCCAAATGCATTTTCGCTAGGGGTGAGCATGGTCCGAATTGGGCTAGTTTAGCACCTAACCCAATGACAAACTCGCATAGTGTCGATCCCTAATTTTTGGGATTGAGAACCAACCTTGTTGAGCCTGGGGCCAAGAACAAGATCGACGCTATCAGTTCGATTTGGTTCCAAGGTCAACCTAGGGCCAATCGATTACTTTTTTTATTTCATATTCTATATTTATTGAAAGGACAAATATATTATTTTAAAATACATATTTATCAATAAGTAACATTGAACAACCAAGCTATAAACACCTGTAAGATAACAATAAAATTTTCCTATTTGCTAAAAGCAATAAACCATTCACCTGAAGCGAGCGAGGCGAGGGAACGGAGGTGAGCGAAGAGGGTTTCTACTTTTTTTGGTCGAATTAGATTTGGATTTCTTTCTACTTTTTATACAAGTCAAACTGAATTGCATAAGAAATAAGATAACAAAAGAGGAGGCACTAGGATTTAAAGTAGACAAAAACATATCAGGGTCGCTAAGGCTGAGTTCAAGGAGCCTTTTTGTGTCCAGATCAAATGTTGCCTAAGATTGTGTGACTTGGGCGAGGCAAAGCTGAGGTCACATGCCTTGGGTGGCCGAAGGCGACACGAAAGGCGGGTCCGCCAAGGTCACACGACCCCAGTTGGGTCGCTCAATCTCAAACGCCTCACCTGGGCTTGCAGCGATGAGCAGAGGGCCTTCAATGACGGACATGATGAGCAGAGAACACGATGAACAAAGGAGATGGTAGAGAAGACAATAAACAGAGGGTTCGGTCGCTTGGGCTAAATTTTGTTTGAGTTCATTTTCGCAAAGTTGTAACAAACGCAGCAACCTAAGGAAAATACGAGGAGTACAATGATTCCCCGATTTTGGGCGGCCATCCATTAGCGTTCAACACTCCCCGACATTCTGATTCCTTTGATCACCCGTTAATTATTCTTACAACATCAAAAGCAAGAAGAAATGCATATATTCTCTCTTTCTCTCTCTACTTTTCTTTGACCAACGAAATCCATTTTGCAGGCTTTAATCCTTGCTTTGTCCTTCCATTAGGCATTAACCACCCCACTTTCTCTTTCTCTCCCTAAACAGCTCACCGTCTCTCTCCCCTTCCCAAACCCTAATTCTCTGCAACGACAATCCTCTCCACCACGCTCTTCAATGGCGCCCGTTGATCCCCACTCCTTCACCGACTCCGCCCACCCCTTCACCACCCACATTCACCTCTCCTTCTACTTCGACTTCCCTTCCTCCACCATCCACTCCTCCGCCCTCCTCTCCCTCTCCTCCCCTCACTCTGGCCCCCTCTTCCTCGACACCCGCTCCCTCACCGTCCTCTCCGTCCTCGACCCGCAGACCCGAAACCCGCTTCCCTACTCCCTCTCCGAACCCGACCCCATCAAAGGCCGGAACTTGGTCGTCTCCCTTTCCAACCACTCTTCCGTCCTCGTGGTGTACTCCACCACTCCTGCGTCCTCGGCCCTGCAATGGCTGAACCCCCCTCAGACGTTCAACAAGACCTTCCCTTTCGTCTACACCCAGTGCCAATCGATCCACGCCCGCGCCGTCTTCCCTTGCCAGGACACCCCCGCGGCGCGGATCTGCTACTCCGCCCGGATGAACATCCCACGTCAGCTCTCCGCGGTGATGTCCGCCCGCCACGTGGATCGCCGCCCTCCGGTGGCCGGGGAGGGAGCGGCGCTGCCCTGCGGGGACGCCCTGTGGTGCGCGGAGGGGAGGCTGGTCGAGGAGTTCGTGATGGAGCAGCCAATTCCACCTTATCTGTTTGCGTTTGCGGTTGGGGAATTGGGTTTCAGGGATGTGGGGCCTAGGACTAGAGTTTACTCGGAGTCGGCACCGGCAGTGTTGGAAGCTGCTGCGGCAGAGTTCGCCGGGACAGAGGACATGATAAGGCAAGGGGAGAGGTTGTTTGGTGATTATGAGTGGGAGAGGTTCGATTTGTTGGTGTTGCCTCCGAGCTTTCCTTATGGAGGAATGGAGAACCCGAGGATGGTGTTCTTGACTCCGACGGTGATCAAGGGGGACGCCAGCGGTGCGCAGGTCGTTGCCCATGAGCTTGCTCATAGCTGGACGGGGAACTTG
Source organism: Angophora floribunda (assembly GCA_014182895.1). Classification (NCBI taxonomy): domain Eukaryota; kingdom Viridiplantae; phylum Streptophyta; class Magnoliopsida; order Myrtales; family Myrtaceae; genus Angophora; species Angophora floribunda. The sequence continues at coordinate 19,797,875 of CM024707.1, read as the reverse complement.
ATCACCAACAAGACTAATGAGCACTTTTGGTTAAATGAGGTACTTAATCTTGTATTGAGTTTGAGGTAGCCTTTTGGGTCATAATCACTCGTATGTTCCTGGACTTATTGAATGTTTTGCCATGAGATGCTGTGTTCTGTTGTTTTGTTAATTGATTTTTCATGGTTTCAGTCAGTAAGGATTTCTTTTTGTAGTTGTGCATATCATACACTCTATAGGAAAGGAAATTTTCTGATGTATGGCTTTAAAATTTTTATTTTTATCCTGCCATCAAAAGACAGATTTGGATATTATGCTCCATAACAAGAAGGGTATTTGATCTAGAACCAATTTGGAAGAATGAAACACAGCCCCTTGTTAATGTCCTGGTCATGAGGTTTTGATGTCCCATTTTGGGCACTTAGTGGAGATGAATGGCATTTTAAACCTTTCCTTAATGGTTCATTTGTTGTTTTTCAAATTTTTACAGGGATTTACAACTTATGCTGAGAGGAGAATCGTGGAGGTGGTCCAAGGGGAAGAGAGGGCTGCATTGAATATTGGAATTGGTTGGAGAGGTTTAAATGAGGAAATGGAGAGATTTAGCGACAATATGGAGTTCACTAAGCTCAAAACAAAGCAGGAAGGAGTGGACCCAGATGATGTGTATTCTCAAGTTCCTTATGAGAAAGGTTTCCAGTTTCTATGGCGAATTGAACGCGAGGTATCATGTTTATACCATTAATATATGAGGTTCATCTGCATAATTTGTTCTGGGCATGACATTCTGTCGGACAATTCTTAGGTTGGAAGACCTGCGTTCGATGAATTCCTGAAGAAGTATATCGCCACCTTCAAGTTTAAATCAATTGATACAGAGATGTTTCTAGAATTCCTGAAGACCAACATTCCTGGAATAGAGACTAAGATTGACTTAGTATTATGGACTGAGGGCACTGGCATTCCTCCAGATGCCTTTGAACCTATCTCGAATATATACACAAAGATTGTGACATTGGCTAATGAGTTTAAAGCCGGGAGGATGCCAGGGGAGGATGAAGTTGCTGACTGGCAAGGGCAGGAATGGGAGCTTTACCTGGAGAACCTTCCAAAATCTGTTGAAGCTTCTCAGGTAGCATTACTTGTTCTCTTCTTTCTTCATTGAAACAGATCTGATTTACATTACCACGCTGTAGAGGTTGGTTTATTGATGATGGAGGAATTGAGCATTTTAAGAGTTTGTAGTTATTTGTTGAGACATGATAGTGTATCCAGATAGGAAACATAGCTTATGATACTTGTGCTTGACTTTTATTTCCCCCTGAAGTCTGAATTGTTCTTTCACTATGTTTTGATATCTGTTTGTCTTGCACCAAGCCAGCTAGTAGACTTGGCCAAAGACTTACATTAGCTTGTTGGGGCTCAAGGATGGCTTTTTGTAGACGGTTCCTCAACACTTTAACATTTTATTTTATTTTTTTACATTAATTTTTGTTCTTTTCTCATATGAGGATGAATTTTTGGATGTAGCACCAGCTTGTGGTTGAGAAGTGAGTATTGATGCTGACTGCTGAGTTGTCTCCTGCATAAAATCGAACTCTTTTACATTGCTTGATTCTTATTTTCTTTTGTGTCCTAATTTCAACGATGAGCCGAGAAAGATGTTTGGATAGCTTTTTTGTTCTTTTTGAGACGAGAATATAAATAAGGGCTTGGCTTAGTGGTGCATTGCCCTCACCGAGAAACTAAGGAGTCTTGGAGTCAATTCCTTCCTACCCGTCCGTTATTATTTACCTATCAAAACAGAAATTTTTATCACTTTACTCAATTGATGGAATTTCTCAGCTTAGTTTCCTAAATTTCTGCTCTACTGCTGGTTGAGAGTGTAATCTTGCTATTCAATTTGAATATAAGTCGAGAAAAGTGGAACCGATACGCAGTGAGTAAACCTAAAAGGTTTAGCCCTTGAGGTGAAATGATCTCATATTCAGTTCGCTTAAATTATCAGGAGTGATGAATGTTATGGTATGATTGTGCAGATTTTAGCCTTGGATGCTCGATACAGGCTGTCAGAATCAAAGGATTATGAAGTGAAGGTGGCATTTCTCCAATTGGCAATTTCCTCTGGGTGCAGTCAGTATCATGGCGAGGTGGAGAGAACTCTAAAAGAAGTTGGAAGAATGAAGTACCTCCGTCCGCTCTACACTGCTCTGGTACAGGGCAATGGAAGGCAAGAAGAGAAGATTTTTGCAAAAAGGGTCTTCGCAGAGGCACGGGACTGTTACCACCCGATAGCACAGGGTGTGGTCGAGTCGATCTTCTCCAAGCACATGTAAAACCGGTATATATCAAATGTAAATGCCAGATTCTGGATCTCGAATTCTCATGACTCTAACATAAAGTAGTCCTTTGCTGTAGCTCTTTGCAGCTTGGCCAAAAAGGCTACCCATTTTTTTACGTTAAGAATCCTAAGATACATCTTGAATGATCTGGAGATCTCGGGACAAAGAATTAATGGAATGTCTCTAATTATCAATACCTTTCTTCATTGTGTGCTTTTCTGGTTTTAGTGGTGGACTAGTCGGGTGCTTTGAGAGCTTCGGTATCTAAATAACAAATGGGGAAATTGGCAAGCTGCATTTTACTTATTTCGGTATTGCCAACCTTAGGAGACACTGGACACGCATATTATCCAAAGCTGTTGTGTTCGTCTGTGAAAGAGGTGGTCTGCAACTTATAGTGTAGTAACAAATTATACTGCATCTCATTAATGTTACGTCATAGACATTATTTTGTTGTCTTAACTCAAGTACAATGCTCAACCTAGAATGATTTTTCCTTTTCATTATGATCAATTTTGCCTGACTTCTTTTCCCTCCCAAGAGTCAAGATGACAGATTTTTAGGGCGAGTTTGATAACATTTTTGTTTTTGAAAATAATTTTTGTACAAAAATAGTTTTTGTAATTTCTATTCTCAATGGCAAAGTAGATTTTTTTACTTCTTGTTTTTGTTCTAAATATATTCCCTAGTCAATTTTCTATATTCAGAAACTGAAAAAATAATTGACTTTACCGATTGGATTTCTATTTTTTTTTGTTATGGGAAACAAAAGTATAGAAAAACAAAAAAAATAGGATTGTTGCTAAATAGGTTCTTACTTTCTCAATTTTTTTAATCTAAATTTTGCAATAGACACATTTTACAGTTTCTTGAAATATCCAAAATTTTATCGTAAATTTAATGGATAACGTTTTCATTTTCTTTAACATCTAAATAACGACAGTAAAAATAAAAGTTTTTTTTTTTTTTTTTATCTTAATTCTAAAAAAGCAGGCCCTTATAAACACTTCTTTTTTGGCACAGTACGATGCTATGGTAGTGTTTTGCGAGAAACATCCAGAATAAAAGGGAATGCTGCCCATTCTTCCTGCTTTAGGGAACATCAGATCGACATGTCTTTGGTCTTAAAGGTTTGAGGTACTCGATAGACAAGCCTCATCACTCGTGAGTTAAAGTAATGTCTAGTGTACATTAGCTACAGTTGATCCAGATGTGGTTCCCATTGCTAGTCATGGGATTCCATTCCATCAATAGCTCCTTGATCCCTCCTCATGAATCAGACTCATGAGCTGCAACTCTACCACATTGAAGAAGCCGTCCTATATTGCACGCTTTTCCATCTAATTTGTCCCTTAAGCTACACGTATTATTTCTGCTGGCGACTAGATGAAAAACAACTATGCAAGACCTTATAAAAGAATTTGAACTCTACCCTCATTGAAAGTTTCACCTTGATGTGCATCAAGATTACCAGACATATAGTAATAAATGCTTTCCCTTCCAAGAACACACAAGATGCTGCAATTTAGTCCATGACCCAAAACCTAAAACTCATAATCTTGCACCTTATTCAACTTTTCCACCAGAAGTAACCATGCTATATTGTCAAAATCACAAAGGTCCTTTGCTGCCAGTTGAATTCAGCTTACAAGTGACCAAATTCTGGTACAATGGGGGAGAAAATCTTCAACCATTTGACATTTTAACCGTGAGCAAGCAATGCACGAAATGACTGCACCAGCTTATCACACACAGTTTCACTCCTAAGACATACTCCTCTATACCAGAACCCACAACACCATCACTGGGAAATTTTCTATAGGAACAAAATTCTGTGCTACACATCATCCTCGTCCACCACAACGTCAAAGACGAGCAAGTGCAATCACTGGTATAGCTAGAGCTCATTTAGAAAATGCAGGATCTTGGTTTGAGCTAGAACCATTTGCCATTAACTACTTATCAAGGTGACTATCGAATTTACTAAGAAAGTGCATCTAACTGAACTGCAATATTTTGTTCATTAATTACTCCCGATTCTTTCATTTCCATGTAAAGATCATTTCCTTCACGAGTACGTTCACCTACTCCTCCAAATACGGATACCCCCCCATGAGCTTTAGCAATGTTGTTGATCAATTCCATAATGAGTACTGTTTTACCCACTCCAGCCCCCCCGAATAGTCCTATTTTTCCTCCACGCCGATAAGGGGCTAAAAGATTTCAAAAATAGATAATTTTGTATCTAACTGTATAAAGGCGGGCGCAGATCTATGAATAGGAGATGTTGTACGAGTATCTACAGGTCCTAAATCATCAACAGGTTCTCCAAGCACGTTGAAAATTCGGCCGAGAGTCGCTCCGCCGACTGGAAATACAATGTACCTCAGGCTCAGCCGAAATTTTGTAATGAACTCACATACATATACTTGAAAAGAATCGTTTGCAGAAAAACAGAGTAAATCAAACATGGGTACATGAAAGCATCTAGCATTGCATAACTGATCTCTACTCCATTCTACAAAAATTAAATGTCCATCTACTGAATTCAGCAGCACTTGAACAAAACACCGAGTAAGTTTTTTCTTCAAACAATGCAAATTTCTTTCACCCACTTTCTCGATTGATTTTTTTTTCATTTTTTGACCTTGATTACACCAATGCAAGTAAACAATCATATCTAAATTTACAATTACATTGACATGAAGATCAAAGCTCAAATACCTCACTGTCCACCACTTTCTTCTTCCAATTTCTTCACAAAAGCCTGCAAGACCATGACGACCTCCCTGGCCGGCGCCTGCAAAGTCCCCACCAATCCAATCCCAGGACTCTGCAAGGCACCCAGCAGCTTCGCGTATACCTCAGCTCTAGTGGGCATATTCTCGAGCACCTTGAAGTCATCGGGCCCGTAGAACTCCCCCTCGAAGACAGCGCCGCTGAAGTCGTTGTTCTCCAGCTTCTTCTCCTTCATGAAGTCTCTGTACGGCTTGATCGCCGCCGGGATCTCCTCGCTGTGCACGAAGAGCCACGCGTTCATGCCCTTCATGCACGGCTTGAGGGCCTCCCACGAGGTCCCCTCGATGGCCTTGAAGACGAGGGTGTTCTTGGCGACGAGGAGCTTGGTGGTCTCCGGAAGGGCCCGCCGGAGCTCTTGGAACTGCTTGACAGTGAGGCCCTTGTACTTGATTCCGGCGACGAGGTGGCAGTTCTCGAGCTGTTGCTTCACAGTGTCCACGGTCTCTTCCTTTCGGGTGCGGGAGATGGCGGCCCGGACGGGATGGAAGTGGGGGCGGCGGCGGGCGGGTCGGGTGCCGAAGGCCGGGGGGAGAAATGGGTTCGCGGGTCGGGTCAGGAGGGCGATGTTTGGAGGCGGTTTGGAGGAGGAAGAGAGGAGAGCGGCCTCCATTGCAGGCGCCTTTGGAAGAAGATGAAGATCAGAAGAGTAATGAGAGAGGCTTTCGGTGAGGCTTATCTTATCGGCAGAAGCGAGTTGCCCCAAGTATCGTGGATTTATCCGGGAAATTGGGGAAAATGTAAGAATATTGAAAATTTGGGGGAAAATTTCAAATTTTTTTAATGAACGTAAAGAGGAGATAAAATTAGGCTAATATCAGTAAAATTCATAAATTAATACACTTATAACAAATTTACCACAAAATGAAAGATTATCGAAAATTTGGGTCAAAATTTTAAAAAAAATTTATGAATAGAAAAAGAGAGAAAATTTGAATTTGGGTTCGTTTTTTTCAAACTTTCTTCACCTCTCGCTCTCCCCTTAAGTTGAAGTTAATTAAATTATTAGAATTTTTAAAACATTAATGACGTAAAAAAAAATCATTCGGGAACATTTATCTAGGTTGAATGAGTATTTTACCTTCGAGTTATAAAAGGGATTTTTTATTATTTCCATGCATAGATATCTTATGAACTTACTTTTTGTATACTCGAATCCTTGGGTTGATTTTTTTATTCATATTATATTTTCAATTTCTTATTTATTCAATTTTTATTTAATCTATTTGTATTTGAATTCGATTTATTCATTTATTATTAAATATTTTCTTTCTATTTTTTTTTGAAAGAAAATAGAATTCAAAAGAATTCGGATTTGGAATTCTATTCCATTCTAAAATTCTATAGCAGGAGCAACTTTTAATTTATTATGAGCCCAAACAATGGATTCAATAATTTCTTGCCAATAATCACGCCCGCTGAATAGAAACATTAAACTAAAAGCCCATACAAGGGAACGCTAGAAAACGGAAGCTAGAAAATGGGGTTGTGGGAGATTAGTCATTGATCATGTGAAACTTATGTCACGGGCTGATTGATTTAGCATTTCCTTCAGCCATGCGATTGTGGGAGATTAGTCATTGATCATGTGAAACTTATGTCACGGGCCGATTGATTTAGCGTTCCCTTTAGCCATGCGATTGTGGGAGATTAGTCATTGATTATGTGAAACTTATGTCACGGGCTGATTGATTTAGTGTTCCCTTCAGCCGTACGGGCTGATTGATTTAGCGTTCCTTTAGGCGTGCGGAGCCGATTGATCTAGCGTCCCTCAGCCTGTGCGGTCTTATGATTTCTTCCAAACAGCCTTTCACACTCAACTCACAAGAGAAGCTCTAAATTCTATTACTCTTGTAGAATGAAATGATACAAATGAGGGGAAGAAACCCATATATATACAAGTACATGCAAACTGTATCTTTAGATATTTCCTTGATCTAACGGTGGAGATCACATCTCTCCAACTACCACCTACTTGCATTAATTACATAGGTATACATAGGTATACAATTACCATATCGTCCACCCTGGAATGTTCAAAAGACTCAAAAAAACCCTAGGACTTAGGGATATCGGTTGAAGGTCACTCGTTCCAGGATCGATCACGGCGTCATTCGGAACTCTCTTGTACCGTTCATATCTTCAAGCCGTGACACTTATATGTGGGATTTACATTGTCAACAGTTATGATGGATTCAATCTAGGTGAGAATTTGGATCGAACAATTAGTGACCCTTTTAGGCTTTTAGCAAGGCAAAAATCCTAATCAAGTACACTAATGATTTATTTATGTCATAATAACTTTCGTGTCACAAATAATCTCAAATTTGTATATTTGTAATCAAATTTACCTTTCTCTATATTTTGTCCAATATTCCTATTAAATTACTAACATGAAAACGCATGTGTTAAATGACTTGTTTGACTCTAAAAGAAAAAAGACTCATTTGACATGAATCTGATATGAAAATCTAGTATAAATGACTCTTCAAAATATGTTCTGAAAAAAACAATATGAACTAAGGTTGAGAATTAGGACCAAATTGAACCTGCTTCTTCTTCTTTCTCCCCCAAATCATCAAAATCTTAGGTTAAATTTGGGGCAAAATTAGGAATTTCAGCAAATTTCCGTAACGCGAGCAAGCTCTTGTCCGAAAGGGAATCTGCTGGAGATGGCAAGAATGGAGAGGAATTGCTGCCCATGGCCATCATAATTGGTTCTCGACGAAGATAAGGTGAAGGAGAATCCACAAAGCTTCATAGATTTTTCGCTTGAGAACGAGTATCGTTTAGACTTAGCATTTTCCATGGTTGAGCTTGAGAAGTAATAGTCGCCAATGATTTGAATGCTCGTCCTGAGATGACTTGACTTTCCTAACTCTTTCAAGGTCTTCTCTTCCTCCCAATGGTGATACTCATAACTCCGAGAAAATATTCAGTGGTTCGAGAGTTCCACGTCATCAGCTGACGTGGTGCGCATCTACCACTCAGAAATTGACATGTGTCCGTAAGTGGGACCCGCTGGAATAAAGAAGGGTTGATTCTTTGGCTCAGCTCGGCTCGGCTGGGCTTGGTTGGTGGGGGAAAAGGACGGTCAACAATAAATGCGTAGCTCCCGCTCAAAAAATTTATCTCTCCTCGCTTGAATTTTTTGGGGCTTTTTTCCTCTCTCAGTAGAAGAAGATCCCAGATGGATCTGTTACTTTCTCCGCGCGTCCCACTCCCTCCTCCGCTCCGCGCCTCCGCGCCTCCGCCTCCGCCTCCCAAAACATCGTCAGTCATCTGCCTCTGGCACGTCGCCTCCTTCAAGAGCCCTGCCGGTCGCAGCTGGGTCACGAGTCCCCTCCGCCTCCGCCGCCGATTGTCTCCATCGCGGAGATCGAGCACAAGGTTTGTGCTCGGATCGGGTTTCTCTTCTCAGACAAAGGAAAGAGAAGTCTGCACTTGTTGTTGCTGCTCCGGCATTCATCAAGCGACTATTTCGGGTCGTCGCCCGACGCTCGCTCCATGATGTCCCATCCCTCTCCGGTCCTCTCTCTCTTTCCTTTCTTCTGTTTCTTGTTCCATCCAGCTACTAAAGCTGTGAATCGCATCACTGAGTTGAGTCTCTTCTGATTTCACTTGCTACCACTAGTTACTTTGCATTTCCTTTGGATATTGAGCCAAGAAAAGTTGTAAGGGATGATTTTTATTTTGCTTCTCAGCTGATTGATTTTTTTGGTGTTTTGATCGCAGATTCAGCTTCGTTGACATTCATTCAGTGCCTGAACCGACGCGTGTCGACTGCGAGCAGCAGTGTCAATTTGCTCGACCCATGTCGCTCAGCTCGAGGAACGCCTTAAGAGCTTCGGCTATGTCCCCGGTACTTTGGGCTCGACCATTTTTCTGCCTGTGTATTTGATTGCGAATAATTACATGGAACTAGTTTACTTGGTTTCGTGCATCCTTAAGAGAGAGAAAATCGCCTGACTGAGAAAAAAACGCCAACAATCAAGTTCTCCTTAATTTTGGGTTTGACTATTGCCTTTGATTTTGTGCATCCTTGAGAGAGAATCGCGCGAATAATCGAGTTCCGGATCCTTTTTGTTCACTGCCGTCGAACGTCGCTCTCCTTCCCCAGTTGCCGTTAGCCATCAGGTTTTGAGAGGGTACAAAACCATCCCATGCTTTGTGTTTTGTGTCTCGAAAAAAATGCGAACGATCTAGTTCTTCGCTGTTTTGTGTCTGGAAACCTCGATGAGGCAATTCCGTGCTTGATCCTTGTTCATAGTTTGGATTAAAAAATTGCATCCATTTTGGCCGTAAGACTTGTGTTGATAGTGCACACCACCTGCTCGACAGATTGTTCACGAGATGTATTTGCGATATAATACTTTCTAGAATATGTTTTTATGATCGTGCAAAACTTTTACCTAGCAAACGCTTGCCTGGATGGAATTAATACATGCTGAGTATGTTGGAGAACACTCTTATTGCTTCTTCTTTTTGTTGTTTCATAGCTTTTGCTATACCTTTTGTCTCTCAATTATTTCTTTTGAGTGAGAAGGTTGAGTTCATCTTATCATCTTACATGTACCTGTTACTTCATAAGTTTGCCGAACGTCAAGACGATAAACTTGCCAAATCTGTTTGTACTATTCTTCAGCTTCATGCAATTTCCCTGTTCTTGGAAATTCCAAGTTGTTGAGTGCTTGAAAGCACCTGCCTCTTTGTATCTGTTCTTTGTTCTTCATCTGAAGCGTGTGCACTTTGTGACTTTTCATCAATGTACATCATGTACTTCAATTATGCTAATTCAGGTGAGAGAAGTAGAAACAAGATGTGCTAAAATCCTGGTAGGTTACAAAGAAATTGATGTGGGAAGATTGGGCTTTTTCAACTAGAAGACTCCCCATATGGGAAATTATCCCTCGTATTTGCTCAACATTTTATGTTAAATGCTGTATACTGGGTGTCTCAAAGGCCACCCATCACAAATCTGGCAGTTCCAGAGAAGAATAAATTTGATCCTTTTGTAGGTTCTCCTTGCTGTCCGAGTCATGGTGGAATTTCGCAATTCTAATTTTTTTTTTCACATTGCCTACTTGTTGCCCACTAATAAGTTGCCATGCCTGCAGTGCATTTTCCCTCTTTTGTATACTAGTAATAATGATGATGTTTACTCTTAACATAAATGCTATATTGATATTGTCATTGTAGTCAGACTTTCTGTATTTTAGGCGAAACGAGCCTTGACTTCTGAACTAAATAAATTTTCTGTATATTAGGCTGGATCTATAGAAGGTCAAGTTGTGGAAATTGGGCTTATGACCACATTGCTGCTTAATGACGAGAAATTTCCTATCATTATTCCAAATTCATTGTTTTCTAGCTAGGTGAGTACTCTTCTGAAGAGGTGGATTACTAGCAGTGTTATCTTTTGTATTTAGTTGCCTGAAATTTGTAGATCTCATTGTATCCTTCTTAGAAAGTCTTTCGTCAATCTCTTGGAATATTACAGTTACTGTTCTTTGCAGGGGTGCAGTATTACCCTCTATGTAGACCTGCTTCTGTGCTAGACTGTTGGTAATCTTCTTTGGTATGCTTTACTGTTTTATGCTTTGGACCTTTTGTTGAATGAGGGAGTTCACTATGATATCGGATCGCATTGGCAATATCTCTTGCTGGTCATCCCATCAAAAAAATGGAAAAACAAATTAAATTGCCAAGAGTTGGTGAATATTCCAAATCTTTAGGATTGCTGTATCCTTTTCAATCAAAATTGGACATTTTTTTTCAGTTTGATATGATTTTTTTTTATATGCCTTGTTCTATGGTAGTAGTAACTGCAATTTTAATAAGAAAACCTCTATCAATTCACAAAGTTTGTCGGTGATTATATGCTTTGATTCTTGTGCCACCAAGTCTCTAATTTTTTTCCTTTCTGAAGCCTCTTACCTGTTCTACCATACTTTGTTGTCACACTTTCTCTCACTTACGAAATGCTATGTGGGGTTTCAGGGTAGGGATGAGTTGTACACCGGGCAACAAGATATCCTTCTTCAGTCTGTCCAGATAATTAAGTAGCGTGCTGCTAGATTACGCTGCAGAATGCAAGAAACAATGAATCAATGACAGTGAGGAAGAATGTGAGTTTCCATTTGGAGGTAAGACACGAGTTATGTAATTGCTCGTGTCATTTATCAAACAGCTTGAAAGAAGTTATCTAATTCGTATCTAATTTCTTGAAGCTTTGTCTTGCTGACAGTTCGCCTTGCTGCAAGGGCCATGTGAAGATTGAAGGCCTGATTTTTTTTGTGCTCTTTTGCTGCTGGTTCAAGTCATTACTGTCCAATGCCGCATTAATTCATGGCCTGGAAGCTCTACCTTTGCCTGCCATATCTAAGGATATGACCCTAGTTTCCCTTTTATGTGGATTTTGTTGAAAGCTTTGACAGGAACAGGGGAACTTGAGAACTGGGAATGTGGTTAAGTGCTCTTCTGGGAAATTTTTCATATGCATGTACAGAGAATTATTGCCAATATCACGTGCCGATATTGTCATCTCATGCGGCCTTGTCTGTTTCTTTTCAGACTAGCGTGAGGTTTGAAATTATTTTCTGCAGTAACACATTGTCAATTATTTTCATGAGTCACCACAGCAAATGGCAAAGGAAATGGTTGAATCCATCCACTGTCGCATGAACTTGATCTTTCCATTGTTTATTCTCGACCAAATGCCACAGAACTGATCTTCTGTTTCCATGGCCAAAACCAACGAAAGATGGACACATTAACTTCTGGTTAATCTGGTGGGAATCGTCCCACTGGATTGGCTGGCTTTTTTAGAAATTCTCTAAGAGTGTCGATATGCTCGTCCTTTAGATTGTTGCAGCTATGAACCGTGACATGCACATGAATGTCTCGGCTATTCATTTGGCGTGTTGGTTTTTTTGGAGTAATCCCACAATCTTCCTTTGGCCATCACCCGTGAAATGACATGGAGACCAAAGATAGGGCAAGTTACGATCCACAAAATTCTAAATGATTGCCAACTTGATGTGCGTGTGACTAAAGGAAACAATCCATCCATTCGAGTGCCGGGTATCTTCACTTGTGAAACCTGAAATGGTCAAACAGAGTATGCTGAACGTTCAATATTCTAAGGGGCTACCTGTGAATGTTCCTGGACCGCTGACTCAACCCAATAAAAGTAGTTGGCGGTTGGCAACAACCTAAAGCAAGTTGCTTTGATTTTAAGTTGTGTCATAATACTTGTCTGTCCACTTAATTAGTATTTGTATTACATTCTACTACACTCCACGCAATGAACAGAGACAGACAACATATTCACTTATATAAGTATTTGCATTAATTTTTACTAGACAGTCCACGCAAAAAAGAAGGCAGATGCTAAGCAGAAACGAGTCATCTTACTTCTCAGCAAAAGAAATATGGTTAGTCATATTTACATGACAAATGAGACGTTCTCATATTCGCACTCCTCCATAGAATTGTAGGTGGAGGCAGAGAAGTAAATTGTTATAATTGCCAGTAAGTGTACATTATAAAAGTGAAAAAGTAGTAAAACAAAGCCCTTAAAAAAAGTTGGTTACAAGTATCAGGCAAGCCGGGAAGGCGTTGATGGCTGTAGTTACCATACCGGTGTGGGCAAGCCCTTTGCTTTGGGTTCAATTCTCTGCTGTAGATATAAGTGTGTTTGTCTCTTTGCAAAGCTGAGAGCATCATTGAGAAGATATGCAGGACTACGCATGTCTTTAAGTACTTCATCCACAACTCTCATCTGCTCTAGGAATTCACCTAGATATGTAGTTCTGCTCAACGACACTTGCCATAACAGTTTTTGGTCGTTGTGCTGGCTGTTGCTCTAGTGCTCCATTCGACTGAGCTGTAGATGTCATACAATCACTTGATTCAATCACTTCTATTACTTAAAGAAAATCTCAGTGTTCTTTTACTCTTCAAACTAATTTCATCTAAAACCAGCCCATGGAGACAACAGTAGTGTAAAACTCATAATCATGCCTCCCCTTCTTATGCAGCATATGTATACCACCAAAAGCAGCAGAGACACGATATGGCTATGGCGATTTTACCACCAGTGGACAAGTTGGCATTTTCTCTAGGCAAAGAAGGTACAGGCCTTTGTTATGAAATAAAATGCTCATAAAATACTCAGCATGTATTAATTCCATCCAGGCAAGCGTTTGCTAGGTAAAAGTTTTGCACGATCATAAAAACATATTCTAGAAAGTATTATATCGCAAATACATCTCGTGAACAATCTGTCGAGCAGGTGGTGTGCACTATCAACACAAGTCTTACGGCCAAAATGGATGCAATTTTTTAATCCAAACTATGAACAAGGATCAAGCACGGAATTGCCTCATCGAGGTTTCCAGACACAAAACAGCGAAGAACTAGATCGTTCGCATTTTTTTCGAGACACAAAACACAAAGCATGGGATGGTTTTGTACCCTCTCAAAACCTGATGGCTAACGGCAACTGGGGAAGGAGAGCGACGTTCGACGGCAGTGAACAAAAAGGATCCGGAACTCGATTATTCGCGCGATTCTCTCTCAAGGATGCACAAAATCAAAGGCAATAGTCAAACCCAAAATTAAGGAGAACTTGATTGTTGGCGTTTTTTTCTCAGTCAGGCGATTTTCTCTCTCTTAAGGATGCACGAAACCAAGTAAACTAGTTCCATGTAATTATTCGCAATCAAATACACAGGCAGAAAAATGGTCGAGCCCAAAGTACCGGGGACATAGCCGAAGCTCTTAAGGCGTTCCTCGAGCTGAGCGACATGGGTCGAGCAAATTGACACTGCTGCTCGCAGTCGACACGCGTCGGTTCAGGCACTGAATGAATGTCAACGAAGCTGAATCTGCGATCAAAACACCAAAAAAATCAATCGGTTGAGAAGTAAAATAAAAATCATCCCTTACAACTTTTCTCGGCTCAATATCCAAAGGAAACGCAAAGTAATTAGCGGTAGCAAGTGGAATCAGAAGAGACTCAACTCAGTGATGCGATTCACAGCTTTAGTAGCTGGATGGAACGGGAAACAGAAGAAGGGGGAGAGAGAGGACCGGAGAGGGATGGGACGGCATGGAGCGAGCGTCGGGCGACGACGCGGAACAGTCACTTGACGAACGCCGGAGCAGCAACAACAAGCGCGGACTTCTCTTTCCTTTGTCTGAGAAGAGAAACCCGATCCGAGCACAAACCTTGTGCTCGATCTCCGCGATGGAGACAATCGGAGGCGGAGGCGGAGGGGACTCGTGACCCAGCTGCGACCGGGGCTCTTGAAGGAGGCGACGTGCCAGAGGCAGATGACTGACGATGTTTTGGGAGGCGGAGCGGAGGCGCGGAGGCGGAGGCGCGGAGGCGCGGAGCGGAGGAGGGAGTGGGACGCGCGGAGAAAGAAACAGATCCGTCTGGGATCTTCTTCTACCGAGAGAGGAAAAAAGCCCCAAAATATTCAAGCGAGGAGAGATAAATTTTTTGAGCGGGAGCTACGCATTTATTATTGACCGTCCTTTTCCCCACCAACCAAGCCTAGTCGAGCCGAGCTGAGCCAAAGAATCAACCCTTCTTTATTCCAGCGGGTCCCACTTACGGACACATGTCAATTTCTGAGTGGTAGATGCGCACCACGTCAGCTGATGACGTGGAACTCTCGAACCACTGAATATTTTCTCCATAACTCCTCATTTCTAGGACAACGCCATTTTTAAGAGCCATTCATACCGAATTTTTTATTTGGATTTATATCAAATGAATTATTTCTCATGTATTTTTTTTATGTCGGTGATTTGACAAAATAATATATAAAAGTTAATAGAGGATAAATTTATGATTGGCGTATGAATTTACAAAATTTTTGCAAAGCGAAAATTAATATGAGATAAATGTATCACGGTTATGTCAATTTTGGAATTACATGATCTTATCCAAGGATTTTCTCCTTTTTCCTGTTTCCTCGTAGAAACCTCGGTCAAGGCAAGAATGAGGTGGAATTTGCGGCTCAAAAGCGACCGGGAATGACGGACACCGATCGTTACATTAGTAGGCCTCTCCATTTTACGTGGATGTCCGTTGTTGCATTCCCGACCACGAGCAGACGCTCTGCTCAGCCGACTCTGAGCGAGCGAGTGAAGAGATGAGACTCCGCCCGGTGTTTAAGGTTTCTCAGTTCCGAGGCGGCGCTCCATTCGTATCCTACAAACCTCCAGTCTCCTCTCAGCTTCAGTCGCAGCCGAACAGGTGCTAAAAGGGTTCTCTCTTCGTTCTTTAATCGTCCCAGAATCATGGGAGCTTTCGCAGTGTACTTGCAGGTCTTCTTTTGGAATTGCCTTCGACATCGATGGAGTCATTCTCCGGGGACGTGCTCCAATCGAAGGCTCTTCCCAGGCTTTGCGACAATTGTACGATGATTCTGGTAAAAATTCACGTTTCCCTGATGGTCCCGTGCCGTTTTCATCTTTTTTTCTTGTTTTGAGGTTCTTCGTTTTTCATGTAATTGTAATCTCCGTTGTTCTGCAGGCGTTTTGAAGGTTCCTTTTGTGTTCTTGACTAACGGTGAGCCAGTACTGGTTGCTTCTAGATGAAAAACATCTTAAGCTTGAGGGGCTATTTTCTGATTTTGGCTGATCGGAGGCAACAATAGACAAGTCGTTTGTTTGTTATGCCATTCTATTAGTTTGGCATTGCATCTGTGTGTCGAACCGTTTAAATTTAAGTGTTGGGAAAACTTGTGGTTCGATCCTTGCCTTCGGTAGATTTTAACTGTGTGACTCTCTGGGTATTGGCATTATGGGAGACGTTTTTCTGGAAGAGTAGAGTAAAACCGTGGACATTGCAATGTGCTAATGCATCATATGATTCCTAGAGGCGAACTGTTTCGTGTTGTCTGATAGGAGGCGGTATTCCGGAGTCCAAGCGAGCACTTGAACTGAGTCAGCTTCTGGGAGTGAACATTTCTCCTGCTCAGGTATTGTTTTTGAGAGGACTTGAAGAATGTACTCTTGATTTTCACATGTACATGTCGACCATGGCATGACTGATGGAGCCCTTGCCACGGCTTTGCTTCTTTTATGCTATCCTCTTGCAGGTACTGCAGGGTCATTCTCCTTTCAGAAATCTGTTGAGTAGGTACAGAAACTGGTTTCATGGTTCTTTTTACACTACTCGTAATTGATAGCTCTATATGTGCATGCCCATATCTGCAATTGCATTCCCATGATAGTTTTAATGGAGTAACCTGATGAACTATGCTTGCAAAACTCATCATGAACTCTGTATGATTTTAATGTGAAGGACCCGACCTTTATTGCTTAGAGATTTTATATAGTATTTCTCCAGTTCAATTCACTTACCTTAGTCTGAAAATTTTTGCTCAAGCATTAAGTCAATCTAACTTCATGTAAGATAAATTAGTATTGTCCAGATACGAAAATGAACTCATCGTAGCCACTGGGAAGGAGACCCTGCTCTAGTGATGTCTGAGTATGGTTTCAAGTAAGTACTAGCCTAACAACTTTGATTTATTCATCTTGACCGGCTTTTCTAAAACTAGAGATCTGACAGGAAGTATGGGATTTCTCCTTTGCAGAAAAGTGCTATCGATCAGCGAATATGCTTCCTGTTTCAATAACATCGATCCCGTATCTCAATACAAAGCCTGGACAAACGATAATGTCTTTGGCCTAAGTAGCTGCCTCAAGGATTTGGGACCAAAGTGTGATGTTCTCTCTGAGAGAGTGCAGGCTGCATTTGTCATCAGCGATCCTGTAGATTGGGGCAGAGACATACAGGTATGCCACCGTATTATTTTCTTTCAATGCATTGGTTCTGTCAATTTATGCGTCCATTTGTGTTATGCTATACTTACCTCCTCCAAGTTTTAGTATCCCCTGGATATGCATTAGTTTCCGTTGAATTTACAAAACCGCACTAGCCGCTAGAGGCATCCAGTAACATTATGGTACTTATTTGATAAAATCAGCCTCTGAATTTCTTTTAGTCATTTTGTTCTGTTCGATAGAAAAAAAAATCTTGCATACATGTGCAGTGTCAGGTCTGGACTCTACAGTTATAGCTCTGCAATAACTGAATTAACTGCAACAGGTTCTCTGTGACATTCTAAGGTCAGGAGGGCTTCCAGGACGATCGGGTGGACATCAACCGCCTCTGTATTTTGCAGCTGACGATCTTGAATATCAGGTTGTTTCATTGGCTGAAAACATGTGAAGTTCGATTGGATGCTTCACCTTCTCCTCTCTGGGAAAAAGTCAACAATTCTCAAATTAGTCGAGGGTACTCAGTGCAGGCTGCTTTTCCACTGGAGCGACTCGGGATGGGTGCCTTTAGAATTGCTTTAGAGAGCGTCTTCAACAGGTAATGTGTCTTTTTTCTTGCAGGAACTGGGTATTGCGACTTCAGTAAATGAAAAATGAACTCGAATCACTTCGGATGAAAATAATTATGTGTTAAAAAATTGGATATCTTCAGCATTTAAAGTATGCCTAATAAGTCATAACCGATCATGAGTTAAAGCTTCAAAGTCAAGTTTCAAACACTCCAATGGAAGGTCCTGTGAAAGCCAGTAGGTAAAAGACACTGATAAAGCCCTAAACCCCTTTGCCAAATCCCTCAATCACCCAACATTCCCTTAACTTTTCTAACTGACGCGCTTTCCTTTGATGTATGCAGAATCCATCATCATCCTTTGGAGTATGTTTCTTTTGGCAAACCTAATCCATTTGTGTTCGACAATGCTGAAATGATGCTGAAACAACTCTTGCTTTTGCACCGTGATGTTCGTGGCATGGATGACAAGAGATATCCCCAGTCACATTCCTTCGGCACCCTTTACATGGTTGGCGACAATCCTTCTGTAGACATCAAGGGGGCTCGACAGGTTAGTTAAGATGTGGTTCTTGAACCTATTGCTTCATGTTGCACCCATCGTCCACCCCTGGCTTCTCAATACCTTTTCTATTCTCGGCTTAATGCCTAAAGCAAGAGAACTCGTGCTTGATTTTCAGGCAGGACAGCCTTAGTTCTCTATTTTGACCAGAACAGGTGTATTCAAGGGAAAAGATAACGACTTGAGCTTTCCTGCAGATGTGGTAAGTCGACAGATGTCCAAAAGGATATCTAAAGAAGTTTGCTCCTGTTGCAAAAGAAGTTGAGTTGCGATATTCCATAGAATGCATATCTGCTTTGGTGGAAGATTGGTTCGAATAGCAGTTCAGTTTCTAAGCATTGCACCTTGCATTGTTCGACAGGTTGTTGATACGGTCGAAGAGGCGGTGGACTACATCTTGAGCAGGGAGCGCAGCTGATAATTGTAGAGCCTGCTGCTAGTCTTTAAACTGGTGCGGCCCTTGTTTTTTTACAAAGAATCTGGACTCTATTCAATCTGGGGCGAATTCGCCATGGATATGCAAAATGGATATTCTTGCTACTTAGTTGGCTTTGATCTGTTCTTTGTTTCATCGTTCAGATTCGTTACTTCAGCAAAAGGGGGCTCAAGTAATAATATGTGGGAAAATGGGGGAGAGGGAAATTCTTACTATCCTGCCAAATGCTTCTTGTATACAAATTCCCAATTCTTGCCTACAAAGATAGAAGCGATCTGCGTGACAGAACGTCCTTGATCCTCCTCTTGCCAAAAGGAGGATCATTTACCACGAAATTACCGTCCGTGGCGGCTGGAAGTCTTTTGAAGTTCATATCTTTCGTCATGAAACCGAATAGTTCATGACTAATGGTCAGCCTATTGCCACGTCTATATATTTTGTGGGAACAAGTCTAATATTCTAAAAGTGTCTCCTAAAACAAGCCTTGAAATGCTCCTCATTATGATTATTTTTCTTTTTAATTTTGAGCATGATGAATCTTATATCTTCATTTTTATTTCGTTTATTGTGACATCATCCAGTAATGGACATACATGGGTTACGGCAATTATATAAGTCTCTCCGACCTTAGCGTGGAGTTGGGAATTGTCATCTTGAATTTCTCCCTGGATAATCGATGCTTTAAATTGAAATTCTCAATTGGGCGATCAACCCTTGCTATCATCCTCAGTCTAAATTTCGTCTGTTTTCGGGCTTCCACATGGAGGTCGTCAAAAATCCAATCCTAGGAATTAAGACGTCAGCAACGCTACGTAAGACCCTGAGATCTTCAAAGATATTGCTGACCCATCATCGTTTGAACGCAATCATGTGGTCCAAACAGAAGTTATGGACGGCGTACGTGTAAAGAAGAATTCGCTGTCGCCTGTGGATAGTGTGAAAATCTCTTAAGGCTAGTCGAATCCCTTGAAAAGGCAAGATTCTAGTGGCTTTGAATGGAAATGAGATGGCAGCCTAACATTAGGAACCACTTGTAGAGTGTTGTTAACCCAATCCAAAAGTAGGCGTGTTTGAGTTTTCAATGACTTTGGGAACCAACTTTTACTACATGTCATTGTGATGCGTAGTCGCTTGAAAAGAACAAGAACATGAAAGCGAAAAAAAGGACGAGGAAAAAGTGAGAAAAAAGCTAAATCAAATCGGTCGTGATAGGAGAGCGAAACGACCGCACTATTGGAAAGTGCCACCCTAAAGTTAGAGATAGGGCTCGAAATAAAGCTTAGAGCAAAGCTCAATACCACTGCCACGTTAGAAAGTTCGAATTAAAGTTTTAAGGTTACAGGTGAAGGGGACCGTGCATAGATAAAGAGGGTATAAACCCAGTACACAAATGTTATGGGACATCAATACTCACTTCCTCGCATCGGTCCATGACCGATTATTATTAGTATGCAAAGCAAAATTTATGCATAAGGGAAAATTACATAGATGGTTCATAAACTCGATTTAATGTGCAATGTTGTCCATGAATTTTGGTCTACTTATGCCATCCCTAAACTTCTAAATTTGTTCGATACAGTCCTCGAGTTTCTCAACGTTTTCATATAATTTAAGGATTACATTGAACATTTACCAATTATTCATGAACCACATTGAACAAATTAAAAATTTGAAAATGAAATTTTACATTATGCTAAAATTTATGAACCACATCGTGCAAATTAAAAGCTCGCCACTTGTGTTAGCCTTTCCATTGAGCTATGCATGAATATAAAGTTTCCATATTTCTTAGGGTTAATACCACGAAGAATCTCAAATTGTTACAATTGAGACAAATTATCCCGAGACTAATTTTTTAATCACAAAAACCCAAAACTAATACGCCGTGACAAAATTATCCTAAACTAATTTTTTATCACCAAAAACTCCAAATTGGTACACCCATGATAATTTATCACAAATTAATTTTTTGATCACCCCAAATTAATACACTTATGACAAATTTATCATTTATTAATTTCTATCAAATTTTTCCATTAAGTTTGTTGACATGGATGACACATGGTGACATGACAAGTTTACGTGGGAATCCATAGGGTTAATGCCATGAAAATTTTCGAATTTAGCACAAGTATATTGTTAAATTTATCACAGGAGTACCGTTAAAATTGTCACAAATGTACCAATTTGGGTTTTTTATAATATTTATCCTATGGATTTCCATGTAAACTTATCACGTCACCATGTCACATCACCATATGTCATCTAGGTCATCAAATTTAATCATTAAATTTGATGAAAGCTAACAAAGGGTAAATAGGTTTTTGGTGATCAAAAAATGAATTTGGAATAAATTCGTCATAAGTGTACTAGTTTGGAGTTTTTTATGGTCAAAAAATAGTTTTAAATAAATTTATTACAAATGTACCAGTTTTAGATTTTTAATAATCAAAAAATTAGTTTATGATAAATTTATCACGAATATAGCAATTTCGAAATTTCGAAATTTTCATAACATAAATCTTATTTGTTATAGCTTGTAAGAACTTAGCCGGGCAATATCAGAGCCAGGTGGTTCTACAAAAGTCTATGTCCTAGGTAATCTGAACTTGCTAAGCCGTGTAGTTATAATATGCGACAATAGGAAGATGTGAAGCGCACGCAACTCCTAAAAGAATCTCTCTTTTTTTCTTATAAAAACAATTATTTGATTACTCTTTTGTTTCCTTTTTAGTTCTTAAAACTAGTGTCTGGCCTGTACTAGCAGATCAGCAAGAATAGGGTATAATGCGTCCGATGTTTTTGCTGCCGAAAGAGATTATTCTTCTTGTTCTCGACTGCACTGAATTCATTCTGATTCTTTCTCATTGGACAACATCCCTTGCGGATTAAACAATGGCAAATTTATGTTCACAATTTAAAGGAAAGAAAGTTAGAGCCTAATTAAATAATCAGAATTTCATTTGTTTCATGAAAAAATTAATGAGTTAAAAAAATATTTAAAAAAAAAATAATGGTTTGATAAGGAAGACAAAGCCTCAAGACATGAAAACGTCACTCCAAAGAAGAGATTGTGGACCAAGAACACCACTTCATGAGAGAGGATCTCACTTTTGAGAAATTCTTAAAATTACAATACCGTAACATATATGAATTTCATTCATTTTATTTTCAATAGAACAATCAACATAAACACAACTTCATTAGATTCACGTGTGGAAGATGATAATGTGGCACTAACACTAGGGGTAAGCACAATTTCAGGGTAGAACGGGAAGCGAAAAATCAGGTTGATGAGAATCAGTCCAATTTTAGGTTTCATTGTATGTAGAGTATGTTTTAGATTCTAAAATTAGGGAACTTGTACTAACAGATAAATTTCAAATTTGAAGTCCTAGATAGAGCTTGGAACTAGGGACAAAAATTTGTATTTTTCTTATTTTACATTTTCATGTAATTTTGCAATACTTCATAACGTTTGATAATGAGTATGTAATATGGAATCATTAATTTGAACTTCTATTTCCGACACATCCATACCTAAGATGTTTACTCTATAAATGCTTATATAGTTTGTGTATCTAAATATAAGTTGTGGTTAATAGATTGTAACAAAACAATAGTCATTTAGGAGTAATAGTGATCATTAAAAGTGATGATTCATTGTAATTGTTCAATTAAGAATATAGATAGAACGTAGGTAAACCTTGGAACCGACCTTAAAACTTTTAATATGATATGTTCTAGATTTCAAAGTACTCACGATAGATTTAGGCTCCAAAAAATTGAGAACCGATTTCGATAGTAGATTTTAACTTCCAAGTTGTTGTTCCTAAGACTGCTCCCTCACTAATACCGTTAATTTTAATGTTAAAATAATTCCATCGGCGTCCGTTATGTGTTGTCTTCAAACAGCCCAAACTTAATAACCATCATTACCGGGCTCGACCATTCCCACGACCGCCGCAGCCAGCCACAGCCACTTCACTCAAACACCGTAGAATCAAAAACCATCACCACCAGGTTCGTCCACCGCCACAACTACCGCCGCCGCCGCCGCCGCCAACACTACCAAACCACAGTCAACCGCCATGAACTCGCCCTCACCACCACCAACCCCGCTCAGCCTCACTGCCATGAAACCAGCTCGAGCACAACCCACTCTCTCTCTCCCCCAAGTCAGATCCAAGATAGCCATGACCAACGGACATGAGTGCACGACCTCCTTTGAAGTCCTGATCACGAGTCGAGGCATGCTACCTCTAGAGCAGCCTCTGATCTGAAGCGCAACCTCCATATCCAAGGTCGAGGCCTCAACTCACAGCTGTGACCTCCAATGGAAGTGAACCCGAGAGAGAGAGAGAGAGAGAGAGTGGCGACAGGCCAACATTGAAATTTCTTCTATTTAAATCTCTTTAATATTGTATAAGCGTCCATGAAATGAAGCAACAAGCTTTAACAAGGTATGCAACGAGCCATGCTCTGCTTCTGGATTAGTGAATTTTCTACTAATCCCGGATCAAGGAAGAACTCGAGATAAACATGAAAGATGTTCTTATTCCACTGTACCAATGAAAACCAACATGAAAAGAAAAATCATGCGCCAATTGTTATCTTCCCGAACAATGATGCGAGTAACGTGGGTAGGTTACGTGTCTTCAATCGGCGAGGCGAACTGGCAATGGCAACAATTTCCTTTCCTCTGTTTCTGTTCACCCATTTTTGCGAGCTTGATTATTTGAGCCGCCGCTAATTTGAAGATCTTGACTTTGATCTGACCTCTCTTTGGTGGAAGTCTTGATCTTGGCTTGTTGGCCGTCTTCTTCGTCTCGCCCCTGTTCTCCATTTCTCTCAGAGAAAGAGAGACAGAGACAGAGAGTGAGACTCAGTCGATGGAAGAAGATAGAAGACAGGTAATGAAGTGAAGCAACGAGCTCGATGGGTGCGGGTTTAAATGAGGACTGTGTTGGGGACGCGAATATGCGACGAAAAATAAAGTAGGGAAGAAAAGAGGGCAAGCAGGAATTTTTACGTAGAAAACCTTTCTAAAATCAAGAAGGGAAAAACCACGCGCAAGCACTAAGTCTCTTCACTATCGGTGTTCTGCTCCGGGGTTCTGAAAGAACATTTATAACGGGGCATACATATTAAAGGAAATTACATGTAAGATATTAGCGGTAATATAAACTCTATTTCCTTTAATATCTCGGAGGATGGGTGATCTCGAAAATTAATATTTTTCTCCATCAGACTCCACAATTCCATCAGACTGAGTCAAAGGTGGTCCAAGGGTGAACAGGCGCCCATAGGTTTCAACTTATGGGACCATTTTTGTTTGCACATCTCGAATAGGGATGAGATATTTTAGATCCGTTCCGATTAGGTCCAACCCATTAATATTACTTATCAAGTCTATTATTTAATATTTGATATATGACCAATTTAGCTAAATGTATTATGGATGATATATTTGCGACATCCAATTAGACATGAATATTTGATATGCGCCCAATTTAGTTAAATACATTATGGGCAATATATTTGTGACATACATATCTTACACCTTGATGGAAAGTTAAGATTTGGTAGCTCTAGAGTTGGTCCCATCACTCTATCTATATAAAATGTCT
Organism: Angophora floribunda; assembly: GCA_014182895.1. Lineage (NCBI taxonomy): Eukaryota > Viridiplantae > Streptophyta > Magnoliopsida > Myrtales > Myrtaceae > Angophora > Angophora floribunda. The sequence continues at coordinate 19,773,754 of CM024707.1, read as the reverse complement.
TTTTAATAGAGAATGTAAGCACTCCATTATTAAGTTTATGCTATTTCCACAAAATTGAAGAGAAAAAAAAAATGCACCCATCACAATCATCATAGAGGAGAGTGGTGAAGATTCGTAACCGCAAGAAGATATCTTATCTTCTCTTCCCGGATCATCAATGGCTTCCTTTTATTTGGGTACATTATATTTATTAATTTTATATCATGTTCATGTAATTGAAAAATCTTATTATTTTAACAATTTCATCTAAAACTCAGAATTTATCTCCTATCAGGACCGGTACCTCAATCTTTTGAACTTGTAGTCTACTCCATCAATTGGTTTTAGGATTAGTTCGAGAGTCTACCTAGGTACTAGTCACTTCCTTTTTTTTCCATTTTCTATTTCTTATTTTTTGCACTGATAATGAAGAATATGGAACTCTTCGATAAGTGGACTAGATAAAAAGGTTGATTATGTCGTTCAAGTGAACCAAGCTGTGCTCAAGTCACTTGGTAGTGTTACTATGAATTCTCTGTTTTAGAATGGATATGTCATAAAGCTTCTTGCAGCATGTGCATTTCCTAACTTTTTAGAGTTTGGAATTTGATTGGTGCTCAGTCTAGTTATTGTCTTCAAAGATTTTGCTCTTTCTGGTGTTGTCTCGGTATTGTTCACAGGCATTGTCCGAAGCATTACGCATATTCAAACTTATCAGAAAATTCTTAGCCATTTGTGGAGGCATTTTTCTTAGTTAATAGGTACCAATGCATATACTTCGTAAATTTGTTGAATATGTTGTATGGGGTTTGACATGTGTAGGAGGGGTTCATCCTGTTTTATTAGATGCACAGTGAGAGACTCATATTCTCTTGATAAAAAAGAAGAAGGGGAAGAACAAAGTTAGTTGTATTAAGGACCAGGATTTTTGTTAGATGCACAATGACAATTCCAACGGCACAAGTTCTTAGTCCGATTTCAGGACAGAATCAAGAACTAGACTGCATAATATCGATTTCAAAAGCTTAGAAATGGGAATCGAAAATCATATTAATTTCCCTCTAGAACCTAAAACTGGACCGGTTCCTGTGCCCGATTTAGTTCGGTTCCTGATTCTACTTGAGTATAATGCTCATCCCTATTCTCAGGTATGTCTTATGTGGACTATATCTTGCGTAGGGAGTGCAACTAATAATTGCAGAGCCGACATAATCCTTCAACTAACGAACCTTGTTTTTTCAAAAGAATTTGAAATCATTCAATCTAGGAGAAAATTTTCAGTGGATATACATAATGGATAGTCTCACTACTTAGTTGGCTTTGATCTATTCTTTGTTTCATCATGACAAGACTCACGAAAATCTTAAGCAATAATATGTGGGAAGACGGTAGAGATGGAAATTCTTACTATTCAGTCAAATGCTTCTTGTATGCATATTCTTGATTCTCACCTATAAATAGAGAAGCAGATCTTCGTGATTGAATCATCCTTTTTCCCTCTCTTGCCAAAAGGAGAGTCGTCTACCACAAAATTACTATTTATGTCCGTTGGCTTTTTGAAGTTCATGTCTATCGTAAGGAAATAGAATAGTTCGTGACTAATAGTCAATCTATTACCACATTTATATATTTCGTGATAACAAATCTAATCTTTTAAAAGTTTCTCTTAAAAGCATTTTGAAACAGAATAGTTCGCAAATCCATACATTAGAGATTAAATTCTCTATTTACTATTGTCTGTTGTCTGAATTTCACGTGTTACCAAAGTTGGTCAAAGAACGTCAGCAACCTGACGTATAGACCTGAGATTTTCAACGAGATTGCCGGCCCATCCATCCTTTGAACGCTATGAATGACATTTTCGATTTTTCTTTTTTGGGTCAAAGACATTTTCGTTTTCAAAGTTCCTTTTTTCTTTTTTTTGGGTGCTCGGGGGTTCGTTTTTCGCCAGACTACACGTGGCGAGTCGTTTGAGGCTAATCTCGGACCAATCACTTAGTGGGGCCCACGGGATCCTTAAAATTAATGAGTTGTCCCACAAAAAAAAATTTATATGAAAATTGCTTACTTTAGTATGGATTTCTTTATTTTGGAATATTGCTTTTTTCGGGTTATTAAATTTCACATTGTCCAGCTGTTTCGGGCACGTGTCTCGACCTCAGCGGTGCAAATACGTAAAGAAGAAGAAGAGTCGCCAGCGGATGATGTGAAACTCTCCTGAAGTCCAATTGATTCCTTGAGAAAGCAAAATTCTTGGCGGCTTGAATGAATGTAGACGAGGTCGCAGCCTATGTTCCGAGCAGCGACTTAAGCCTCATCAACCAATTTTTTTAAGGTAATACCACCCATAAAAAAATATATAAATCCATGCACTCATATCACATTTACCCCTAATAAATTTTCTTGTCACAAAAAATTCAATCTGGCACACCCCTAACTAATCTAGCCTCCGATTGCTTCGAGCCATTATTTATATTAAATTGATGACATGAAAACGCAAGTGACGAGCAATAATGTGGAAATTCGACGAAAATGGGTTCCCTAAAATCTGTCATCCTAGGGAAGGCAAATTCAAAAGAAAGAAAAAAGAACTAGGATTATAAAATCTGCTTCAATTAATTTAAAAGCCCCCTCACAATTTGTAAGTATGTTAGAATCCCTAATTTGCCACAAATTTTGTCCTGGAGATTTTGGTAGACTTGTCATGAGCATGTTGATTTAAGAAAAAAAAAATTATGGTATAATCTTGTCTTTTACCCTCAATCCCACATTCAAAATATAAGCGTGCCGGAGTATATTGATATGGTTAGCGACCCAAGATATTTGGGAACAGCTTTGCAACATCCCCTTGTGGTGCATCATAGTCACTGGTCATTAGAAAAGAAAAGAGAAATGAAAACAAAGAAAGAAAATGGTGACCAAAGCAAACTCAAATTGATAGTGATGTAGGAGCGAAGCACACGCACCATGCACACAACACATCATCCCTCATTTCCTATGTATCGACGCATGACTCATCATCACCATCATCATCATCAACATCAACATCATCATATCATCAGTTCCATAAAGTCAATGTCCAATAGAATCTCAACCACTAGGCAATATAGAACTACATACAACGGGAGATTAAGTCGATGTGAAGCGCACGCAACTTCTTAAGTACTTGCTTCCTAACACGTTTTTATTATTATCATTTTTATTATTAAACTCAAGAGTCTGGATTGTGCGGAGACAGCGGGAATGAGATAATCTATAATTCTCACAAACCGCCATTTTAGCTACTGTAAGAGATGATGCTCCTAGGTTCTTGACTGCCCTGAAAATCGCTCTGATTTTGTTCCCGTTCGGCACCATCCCCTGGCGGATTTTAAGGATGGCGAATTCCTAAGTTCTTATCTCAATTTTTCCAATTAAAATCCTAATTTTTTTTATCGTTATTTAATCATGTATCTCAACTTCTCGAAGGCCTCAGGTAAATGAACGGATCATAAATGATGTTGCGGCACGGAAACCGTTGAATCGACCAAGCGGTCCAATGTGTAGTTCTAAGTATATTGCACGTTTAAGAAATTAAAATTGGTCGGTAAAAATTGCCAAAGTTAGCTCTCCCTTTTCACCATCTTCCAACGCACTAAAAATCTTAGATTTCAGAAAAAAAAAAAAGAGAGATTTTTCCGTTCTCTTCTGCCACCGTGACTGTTCTCCAACGCCTTCAAACTCAAAAAAAAAAAAAACCACCTCCGCCGGCCTCGGCCATTGCCGCCGCCGCCGCCGCCAACCGTCACCGCTTCCCTCAAACCACCCGAACTCAAAAACCAACACTACCGGGGCTCGTCCATCACCACAACCGCCACGAAACCGGCTGTAGCACGACCCAAGTTTCTCTCTCAACCAGTCAGATCCAAGATAGCCACATCAGGAGTCGAGGCGCGCGACCTCTGCATCATCAGATCAGAGGCCGCTAGAGAGAGAGAGAGAGAGAGAGAGAGAGAGAGAGAGAGAGAGCGGCGACAGCCACCATCGAAATTTCTTCTGTTATTATCTATGTAACATTACAGAAGCACCCATGAAATGAAGCTAAAAGCTTTTTACTGGGCGCGCAATGAGTCATGCCCTGCTTCCGGCTCAGTCAGTTTTCTTCCAACCCGATATGAAGGAAGAACTAGAGATAAACACGGAAAAAAAGGAAGAAGAATTTCGACCCACTGTACAAAAGAAAAGAGCAAAAACGAGAAGGAAGAATTATGCACCAATGGGTATGGTATGCTCCCAAAATGAACGCGAGCGGCGTGTCGGAGGGGCTACGTGTCTTCGAGCGGCTCCACGGAGTCGAACTGGCGATTGCAGCAGCACGCTTTCCTCAGCACCAGCCCCACCATCTTCGCGAGCTTGACGATTTGAGCCGCCAGCATCTTGAAGATCCTGACTTTGATCTGGCCTCTCCTCGGCGGGAGCCTCGATTCGGACCAGTGGGTCGCCTTCTTCGTCTCGTCCCCGATCTCCATTCCTCCGATCCCCCTTCGCGCCGACGAGATCTCGGCTCCGCCGGAGAAGAAACAGAGCGACGACAGGACTCTGTTTCACAGAGAGAGAGAGAGAGAATCGATGGAAGAAGGTTGAAGAAAAGGAAATAAAGCGAAGCGACGAGCTCGACTGGTGCGGGGATTATCCGAGGGCTCAAGGTGGTCAGAGCGGTTCACACAGTGTGAAACGGGCGCTTTGTGGGGGGGCCCCTCTGGCCTGGCCTTATCATCTACGCCCTGAGACTTTTGCTGAAAAATTCCTAAATGAAATTTTATTATCTAAATTTAGGAAAATTCTATGAAAAAAATATGTTGTCCAATGACACGTGTTGATTTTTAAACATTTCGGAAGGTTTCTATGTGTTTGGTGTGATTAAATATCAAATTCCGGAGCGAAGTTCTCCATTTGATGCCGACTAAACTTGGTCTTCTGCTCCGTCTCGAGGGGCCATCACACCAAACCCCAAAGTAGCTCGAGCCGGTGCTTCACTTGGAACAGGCGAAAAGTCGACATCCTATCGTCGGTAGGTCCAATTTTGGTCCAATTTAAGTTATTCGCAAGTAATTCAACCCGGTTGACATGAAAATGATTGACTAGACATTTTATTCGTGGCCGCGTGCCTCTGATGGTGAGAGACAGATGATCCAGAAGCTGTTGAATCTCTTATCTATATGTTCAAATGAGTAAATGCTAGCTCGTTCAACAAAAGGTCCCCTCCCCCCACCATCACAAGCTGGCATACCTCATTCAAAAGTCAAATAAAATCCAAAAAGAAATCAAGTTTACATCATCTGGCCCATAATTAGGGAAAAAAAAAAAGAGAGAAGGGAAAAAAGGAATAATTCAATGTGCATAAAGAAAGAGAGAGTCGCCGTCTTGCTCAGTCAAGAGGAGCTCAAAGTGAGTGTGAACAAATGAATGATGATTACCTCTTCTGCTCGCCCAAAAATCACAACCTACTTTTGGCCTTGAGTGACATCCCCATGTGCTAAAATCGAAATATGTATTCTATGCTTTGATGGGTTATACCCTTTTTGTCTCGAGAGCTCGCCGATCGATCTATGTCCAAGGAGTCCATCCCACTGAATGAGAGCCAATTCATCCTGTTGAGCCCGGGGATTTGATCAGAGGGGTTAATTACTCTTGCTATGAACTCAAAAGCTCATTTGCTAAAGACTCGGTTTGGAGCTCGAAACCCTTTTGCTAGCTCCAATTAGGTATGTATTGGGAAATCCTATACGACATCAACCTAAGTATGGCGAATTGATTGAAATCGAGGGCACAAAGACGATTCCTTAGAATATTGTGGAAACAGACCTTAGTCCACGCACGTTTCTTTTTTATGGGGAGGTATCCATGATCGAATTATTCACGGGGTATCATTCAACCATTTATTCTTTATTCGCTGCAGAATCGCTTTGTCTAGCTGTCGGCCTGTCATCGTCGAACTTTAGGCACAACGACGACGGCAAAACAGGGGAGAAAATTGAGAAATATTTACGACGCAAGAGGAAAAGCAGAGGATGTGAAACGACGTATTGACCGTGTCTACTTTTGTGTTTGATTTTCACTTTGCTTGTGCCAAAAGAGGGAAGCTGGAAAGCTGCACAAGGACTCCATCACTTCCCCTTCAAACTCTCCCCAAGAAGATGACATACAAAAGATGAAGATTCGAAATGCATAAAAATCTCTCGTTGAGCTGTATTTACTCACTCTTGGTCCCTCATTCTCAACATTTCGGAAGCTCGTAAAAATCAAAAAGACCCAGAATTTACAGAAAGGCGCCATTGATTTGAGAGATTGAGGGTTATATTCTTGGACGAATGGGATATGAAATTGCTAATGTAGAATGAAGCAGAGTGTCAGAAAACACAGCACAAAGCTAAACAACACGCTCGATGCTCTGCAAGAAAGGAACTCGCCTTCCGTTGAGATTTCTTATATTTACATCTCTCAAATAGTACAGAAGCGCCCATGAAAGAAGCTACAACCTTTATGCAATGAGCCATGCTCTACTTCTGGACTAGTGAGCCTTCTACCAGGGAAGAACTCGGGATAAGCATGAAAAAGTATTCTAATGCACTGTACCAAAAGAAAACCAAGATGAAAAAGCAAAAGCATGAACCCAATCGTCATCCACCTCCTAAAAAATGATGCTTGCAGCGGCATGGGGAGGTCACGTGTCCTCAAGTGGCGTTACAGGGGCGAACTTGCAATCGCAGCAGCATGCGTTTTTCCTCTGTCTCTGCACACCCATCTTCGCCAGCTTGATGATTTGATTCGCCAACAACTTGAAGATCTTGACTTTGATCTGGCCTCTCTTTGGTGGCAGTCTTGATCTTGGCTTGCGGGTCGTCTTCTTCGTCTCGCCCCTGTTCTCCATTTCTCTCGGAGAGAGAGAGAGAGAGAGAGAGAGAGAGAGAGAGATGGAGAGAACCAATGGAAGAAGATTGAAGAAAGGGAACGAAGTGAACCGACGAGCTTGACCGGTTGGGCTTTATAAGGGGGTTATAAGGGGGCGCTAAGGTAAAAGATGGACTGAGCTGTCCACGCAGTGTGAACAGGCGCCCTCTTGCTCAACAACGTGGGGCCCTTTTGGCTGGCCTTCTAGATTAGGTTTGATGTTTGCACTCACGATTATTCACTCCAAAATTTAAAAAAAAATTCCTAAATTTAGAAGAAAAAAAGAAGAAGCTACATCCATCAAGAGTTAGTGTTTGGACATTTTGAAAGGTTGTACGTGTTTAGGGCAAGTAAGAGCCAAAATCCAAGTTGGACAATTTTTGCCAAAAAGTCTCCCTTGATGCCCATTCAAACTTGCTCCTCCACTCCATCTCTTTCTCTGAGCTGTGTTCACACCAACTAAAATAGTCCATTTTCGCGCTCTACGCGAAATCAATCAAATCGGCATTTGATTGTTGTTCTATCCAACTCGAGTTACCTATTGACACGATTCCCACCAAAATGGCTTTGTCCTCAACCGTGACGGAGAGAAAAAATTAGTAACTCTCAACTTGAGTTGATCCTTGAGACTTTAGTAGGAATTGCACGCAAAATGTTTTCCTTGGGGACCAAGGTGGAACAAAACACCACAACTCAAGATGGCCCAATGGTTCGTGTTTGGTCCTACATTGACTAGACATTTTCCTTGTGTGTGTGTGTGTGTGTGAGAGAGAGAGAGAGAGAGAGAGAAATGGGTCTAGAAGATGTTGAATCTGTGAATCTGCAAGTTCACATTAGTAATTTATGGAAAAAGAACAAACCCTGAAAAGGATAGTCCAACTCAAATCTTGGCCATTTGTTTTGGTCACTTGGAGCGCCAGATTCATGAACGCGGCTGAGGATATTTTTCACCATCTCAGCTCGGTTCATCAGAAAAGGGCCTCCTCCCCTGCCCCCCACCACCATCATCAGAATCGGATGCATGTCGTTCAAAAGTCAAAATATAGAAAATCGAAAGAAGAAAAAAAGGGGAAAGCGACGTTTTACGTTTTCTAGGCCCAAAATTGAAGGGGGAAAAAAGGAGAGGAGGGGGGGAAAGGAATGATTCGACGTGCATCAGAAAAAGAAAAGGAAAGGGGATCGAGTGCACTATGATTAGCCACCTTCAATCGCCCAACGACATCTTGATCCATTTTTAGTTCATGCATGGTTCAAGTCCATCGTTCGATCGAAGTACTGATTACCCTACCAAGAGGGTCGAACAGACTTGAAACCTTTTGCTAGAACACCTACCTGAGATCCTACATAATTTCTAAAGTATACCTTGGTCCGCGCATGTTTTCCTTCCAATGGGAGATGACTGCTTGATCAAATCATTCATGCCCGGGGGAATCGTTCAAGGATTTCTCCCTTTATTTGCCGAGGAATCCTTTGACTCGCTTGTGTGTGTGAACCCTTTGCTTCGCACGATCATTGGATCGCCGACAAGGGGTCCCCTCCTCATTTTGACCGAAACAGCTCGCCCTCCCGTTCAGCGAGCTCAATTCTCAGTGTGAATCGAGAAGTCTACGAACCGCCCGAAGAGAAGAAAACGACCGGACAGGAATTTAATTCTAAGGGTTTTGTGCGAAGCGGATGTTTGACCGATCTGTCAGTCTCGCCTTTCCCTGCACATTTTGCATGTGGAGTACCACTTTGACCGAACTGACTGATGGCAGCCCCGTTGGCGAAGGGTGTGTACTGTTTTGGTCAGAGTGCTTGATTTCGGGTTCGAGACGGATCTAATTGAATTGTGCAATGCGGGGAGTAGAATGTGTTATCAAGTGAAGTTTCGGCAGATGGTGCTTCTGTAGTCAAGGGCGGAATCCCTTTCTTGCTCTGCAAGGATCTTAGATCCAGTGAAGTTTTTACTTCTCTTTTGAGGTTGATTGTATTTCGATAATTCTGAGGAGGAGCAAAGGTTGCTTTTGAGGCGATGACCGGCTTTGCGAATCGAGAACGTGTCCTTGGATTGTCCTTTGCTGGGGGCACTCCGGTGTCGCATTGTGGGGTTCCGCTTTGACCGAACAGACTGATAGCGGCCAGTTGAAGAAGGGTGTGTACTGTTCTGGTCAAAATGCTTGACTTTGGGTTCGAGACAGATAGATCTCATTGAATTATACAATGCGAGGAACTGAATGCAATATCGAATGTGTGCGGGAAGTGATGCTGTACTTGTCGAGGCAACGCCATGAAATTACGGGGGATGGTGCCGCCATAGTTGGTGGAGGAGCCCCTTTCTCGCTCTACGAGGATCAAAGACCGGACGAATTTTTGGTTCTGTGTTGACGTTGATTGTACTTTCGATTATCCTAAGCAGCGCACCGGCGATGGTTGGTGTGACGGACTAGATAGACTTGGCAGGAGCAAAAGACTAAAGTTGCTTTAAGGCAGCGACCGGAAAGAATGTCGTTAAGGGTGTGTAGGCCTTTCATGGATGGAAATGTTCTAGGTCCTCAAGTAGAGTTTTTACAGCGTCCTTAGAACAATCCTCATTAGGAATCTCAATTTGTGTCTACTGGAAAGTGAAACTGTTATGTAATTTAGATGCATTCATGGCTGTTGATCTAAATTAGGGTCGCAAGCTTTAGTTGTCGCATCCCACTTTTTGTTACCTCAAAAAAAAAAAGTACCAATTTGATTTTCTATGTAAATCCTCGTGGCTTTATACTTTAACTCGATTCGACGAGCGTAGTTGCTTTATGGCAATCAAAACTATACACTTGAAATATTCAATAGCTTTTAAAGCCATTGTACGAGTGGACATGATTCTTTGGATATTTAGAAAAATACCAACATTTTCACTCCGTGAACCCCTTCTAATTCTTTTATACCAACCAAAAAGGAAAAATCCCTCTATTTTTCAAAATAACCCGACAATCAAAATAACAATGGACCCTCCCTAGGAAAACACCGCGCAAACCCCAAATGCATAACTCCAAAAGCCCCTACGCCAGCGAAGTCCAACCCCCTCCACCACCACAAGCTGTCATCGTCGTCGCAATCACCTGCCAGCAGCCCTCCTTCTCTCTCTCTCTCCCCTCCATGTTCACCCTCTCTGTCTAGCTTGTTGGGTTTCTCTCTCCCTCTCTCTTTCTTGTGCAGGGTCCCCAAGCCACGGAAAAGCCTGGCAACCTCATATCAAAGGCGTCGAGGGATCGAAGGTCGTCAAGGGCCGCCCTGAGCACGTGTGACTAGGGTTAGCATTTTCCGCGGTTGGGAATTCTTTTCGAAGGGTTAAGGAATTCAGAAGAGGGGAAAGAGCACTATAATATATTAATAGATGCGAGATGCAATTAGGTATCTAACAAGACAAATATAGTGATCTTCGCATAAAAAGTGAGGAGAGCAATATGAAACAAATCATGAAATCCCTTGTCAATCCATAATTAATCCCCAAAGAATCTCAAGGGATTGAATTGCGTCACTAAAGTAATTGAGCAGAAGATCTAAATTTGAGTATTTCATTTTCTTCCACCCTCTTTCATTTGACGCAGTCTAGATTAATCAATTGCTAATTAATTAATTCATGATAACCTCCCTTTTGTTTTGAATTATTTTTTTTAACCAATGGTTTGAGCGATTTTGGGCTTGGTCGGCAGGGCATGATGCCACGGCTCTTTGCTTTTGACTCTCTGTGTTTGTAAAATTCGAGGGTCAACCAAATTAATTAATTAGCCGTACCGAAAGATAACGAGAAGATTTTGACCAGCATATCGTGGTTTTGCATCATGGGCTTCCGGCGTTTTGGTGCTTGATGCAATTAAATATCAAAAAACGGAACATAATTATTGTACTTTAACATCTAATTTGTCGATGATTATAAGTTAAATTATATAGCTCAACCTCATTCGAGATGATATCACATGATTTTATATAGATCATGCACATCTAGGAATAGAAAATTATTTTTGTGTGAGGCCAGCGGGGCATAAGTTTGGCAAATATATATAGATTATTAATTTTGTTGGATTTAATTAAGTTATAAGTGCACTCCACATGTAAAATGACGTTGCCTGACAAAGTCGCGAGACATGCTGTATTAGTATATTGCCACCGCTGCATTTTACAATTAAATCCTTGACACCCCCCTTCCTTTTTTTTTTTTAACCGTGCCTTATACGTAAAATACACGGCGCGTGCCAAATGATATAGGAAGAATCTTAGGTGCATCTTCGTACTCCCGGACAATGAATTATTATCACCAACCGTATCGACTTTTCTATGTTGATATCAATCATTGTCTTCTTTTTTTTATGAAGATATGTCAACCTATGTACATTCAAAAATATCCTTAATCACTCTATTCATATTGGGGTGAGTAAAAGGAACCGTCAGAACCGACCTAACCAGTTTGGTCCGGTTCCCAAAGAGATCGGTCCAGTTCCCGATTCCGTGAAAATGGAATCGACAATTTTTTTCTTGGTCCTGAAGGCAAAGTGACCACCCACACCGGACCAACTTTTAATTTTTTAAAATCTTAATTTATTTCTCCAAAATTTATTTTCCTTTTGAATATTCATAACAATTACCAAGGCCCTTCTCAATGCTGTGGTATTTCCTACGGAACAAAGGGGTATGGCCGAGAAACAACAGCATTATGCACTCCTTAGTTCACTCCTTCGTTGCTATATATAGAGACCAACAGCTTGTTAGTCTCTACTAACTTGTTGACGTGGCACTAAGCCGCTCACTCTCTCTCTCTCCCTCCCCCATCCTCCCCCTCTTTCTCTACCCCTCACATGCAAGGGTCTGCTCGAAGCCTACATTGAACAAATAGTCAAGAAGCATTTGAGAAATTGCCTATAAAAACAAGCCACGCAACCTTAACGAGCATGCTGCTTTTGGCTTCTAGGCTAAAAATTGAGTGAAAAGCAAGATAAAGGTGAGATTCATGCTCACCCATGTCTAGTTTGAATGTCTTAAATGCCATGTGGTCGGTCCCATTGGATCGCCCGGGTACCAATTTGGACTGATCAATCCGATTGTGTTTGGTTCTAGCCTCCTTCGATTTGGTCCTCGGTTCCGGAAAAAGGAAACCGATTATTCTGATCCAGTTTCCAGTTTTGGGATGGCAACCAGATCGATAGGAATTGATCACTCCTATTTTACTAATTATTTCTTTAAATGATTTATGACTGGGAGAGTCACATGGACATCAATTTCCACGTGCATTTGACATTGAAATCTGTCATCTAACTTAAAATTTTCACTATAAAATTTCATGAAAATTAACGAAGGCTAAATATATCATTATTGTACCGGTTTGGGATTTTTTGTAACTGAAAAATTAGTTTGGGTTAAATTTGTTACAAATGTATTAATTTGAGGTCTTTCATGATACTAACTTATTGGATTATGTAATTCTTTCGCTTGATTTTTTATATGTTAAAATCTCTAAGAAAGTAAACATGAAAATTTGGATTCTTTTTAATTACTAGAGCAATATATTTATTTCTAGAAGTTTGTAGTATTTACTATTATGATTAATATCATGAAAAATCTCAAATTAATACATTTATGACAAATTTACATTTTATTAGTTTTTGTTAAATTTTATCGTCATGAGTTGGATGACACATGACAGTTAACAGATATATTAGTTTTGAGTTCTACTATTTGTTTATCACACATGTATCGGTTTATAATATTAATTCATGGAAAATTTCAAAAAAAGGGATCTGAAGTATCCACATTTTCTCAAATAAAAAAATAGGCATTGTTTCAAATAAGCGTTTGAAGTGTTATTACTTTCTCAAATAAGGGCTTAAATTGCTATCATTTTTTCAAATAAGAGTATGAATTAGCTATGTTTATATCAAATAAAGATCTGACTTTCTAACGGTTAAGGGTATTTTCATTATTTATCATTTTCCTTTTTTTTCTTTTGGTTCTTCTTCTTCCTCTTCGTTGGTGGCCGACCACTAGCGACACCCACAAAAGGCTAGGTGAGGTGGCCCTCAGCCGATTCAACGAGGGCCACCCTCGCTTGGCCACAGGCAAGGGGTGGCCTTGCTTGGAGAGGTTGCCTCTCGCGGCCAATCGCCTTCGCCAGCTGTGGGCAAGGCCACCCTTGTCAAGCTCTTGCCCATGGTCAATGAGGGCTTATAGGCTCTAGCTGGCCTCGCGGTTGGCTGCAAAGGGTTGCCTCCCCAAGTGAAGTTGCCCCTCACCCGATCCAACAAGGCCGACCTCATCCAGCCCTCTGTGGGCATCACCGATGGCCGGTCGGCCACCGACAAAAAGGAAGAAGAAGAAGATTTGGATGAAAACACCCTTGACAAGCGAGGTGAGGCCCTAATTTGAAATGATCATGATCATTTCAAGTCCTTATTTGAAACAACCAAGGCCATTTCAAGCCTTTATTTGAAACAAAGCAAGGCCCCTTATTTGAGAAAATGAAAAAACTTGAAGCCTTTTTAAAAAAAAATTCTTTTAATTCAATATAATTAAAATAATAGAGGGCAAAATTATGGTAAATGTATTAGTTTGGAGTTTTTTGTAGTTAAAAATTTAATTTTTTATAAACTTATCATATATGTACCGATTTGGGATTTCTTGTGGTATGAATCCTTATTATTAAGCAGCAAGAAAGATTAGAGTCAAAAGCTAAAATACCATAACATTATGTTCTAGTTCGATGTTTTATGTTAATTTCCTAAACTTCCAAATAGGGGAGAAGCCATTTTGAAACCGAGGTTTTCTAAGAAACCAAAAAATTCAGATCCCCTTACAAATAAGATTAGGAGAAAATATTAGGTGGCCAGCCATGTTATGCGTCCCAACCAATCAGGAAATGACATGTGGCTCCACGTGTGCACGCCTGGCCCCACTGGCTTTTGCACCCAAAATATATTATTTCCCCCTTTCTATTTAAAATTTTACGAGCATTGCTCTCTCTCTTCTGTCCTTTGGAGTAGGCCTGCACACATTAATGGCACTTTCCCTCTCCTCATCCACACTACCGCAAAAAATACTCAAAAGCCCATTACTTCTTGAGCCTGCTCCAGTGCTGGGTCATCTTTGCTCTCTACCCCAAAGCTCGTTGCTTTTATGGCCTGGGTTGTTATGTTGCTTCTCTGCCCAGCTTCACCATTAGAATGTGGTTTCCCTACACAAGACGGCGAGGAATGTTCTGACTGTAAGTCACGGACTCCAAGGGATTCACATTTCCGGCTCTCCGATTTAGCTTCGTATTTGCTATGTCAATTTCTCTGGTAGCTCATAAAAATGAATTGATTCTTTCCCTGGTTATTGTATTCTTTCTTTTCTTTTTTTTTGCTGTTTTTGCTTCTTCTTTTTTGGTTTGGTTTCTTTTGTTGGTGGCTAATTGCACAACCTTGGCTATCGAGTCAGCAATTTTGCCGTAAGTGTTAGGTGTTATGATTTTTTGGTGGATTGGTTTGTCTAGGATGGCACTGAATTTCAGTCCAAGGCGAAATGATTTCGACAAAACTAGGGAATTAGCAGAAAACGAGTGCTTTGTAATATTGGAGATCATGTCGAAATATTTCCTCTAAACAAATAGTCTACACTAGTCCAATTTTTCTGTTTTTGGCTTTTGCTTTCAAATATTTCAGTGGAAGTAATTCAATTGGTAAACCTAATGGCTTGCTCCATGAATTTAGTAATGAGATATCACTTATAGTGTGCTTAAGCTAATTTCTATAAGTTCTTGTTCTTTGATTGATTAGCAGAAAGCATTACGTTGTAGACAAAACAGTAACTTGATATTGCAAAGAAAGCATTATGTCACTTATAAAACCACTTTTGAGCTAATTGCTACGCTCCCAACGGCAATAGTCCCAAGACGAAAAGTGACATGTCATGTATGTGGAACATTGGAAGGAAGCCTAATACACATTCTCAGAGCTCAAGTACTCGTATCAAGAGACTTCGAACCTCACAAAGAACTCACACATAGCGATGAAATTACCATGTGTGAGAACAACCCCTTTGCTCACACCCCTAATGCTAAATGAATATGCTATCGCCGCCAGTACAAAAGGCAAAGGAATTGTCAAGGCTATATTTTTTAAAACTATATTTACCATGGTACTATCTTCCACCTCCCGACGAATTATGATGCGACCATGCTTCAACCAATCAAAGAACAAGAATCTACAAAAATTATCATAACCACACTATTAGCGATAGCTCATTGCTAAGTTCATGAAACAAGCCATTAGGTTCATCAATTGAATTACTTCCACTGAAATACTTGAAGATAAAAGCCAAAAACAGAAAAATCAAACAAATGCCGAGTATTTGGTTCGAGGAAATACTTCAACTTCACTTCCGACGTTACAAAGCATTCATTTTCTGCTAATCTCCTTGATTTTGCAGAAATCGTTTTGCCTTAGATTGAAACTCTACAAACCAAACCACCCAAAAATCACAACATCAAACATTGATGAGCAAAATTACCGACTCGATAGACAAGTTTGTGCAATTAGTTACCAACAAAAAAAATTAAAACTAAAAGAGACAGTAAAAACAGCGAAGAAAAAAAAGAGGAGTACAAAAACTAGGGAAAGAATCAACTCACTGTTATGAGCCGGGAGAGAAATCGACGTAGCAGATTCGAAGCCAAATCGAAGAGAGCCAGAACTGTGAATCGCTTGGAGTCTGCGACTTACAGTCAGAACATTTCTCGCCATCTTGCACAGGGAAACCACAATCTGGCGCCAGAGCAGGGCGGAGAAGCAACAAGCTTTGCGGTAGAGAGCGAAGACGACCCAGCGCCAGAGCAGGGCAGAGAAGCAACACAACATCGCAGGCCAAAGAAGCAACAAGCTGTGGGGCAGAGGGCGAAGATGACCCAGCATCGGAGCAGGCCGGAGAAGCAACGTACTTTGGGGTAAGGAGCGAAGATGACCCAGCGCCGGCGCAGGCCAGAGAAGCAACGCAACGCAGAGAGCGAATTCTTACCCAAAATTCTGAATTCGAGAGGAAAGAAAGGAGGGGAGAGGGAAGCTGTAGAGTGGGTATTCTTTGCGGCAGCGTGGGTCAGGAGAGAGAAAGCGCCATTAACATGTGCTGGCCTACATCAGAGGAGAGGAGAGAGAAAGTGAATTTTTAAATAGAGAAGAGGATATAATATATTTTGTGTGGAAAAGTCAATGGGGCCACTGCGGACACGGAGGGCCACGCGTCACTTCTTGATTGATCAAGGCGCATGCTAACTTAACGTGGCCGGCCCACCTAATATTATCTCTAAGATTAGATTGTTTTCGGTTTCAAAGATGAATTCCTAGACCCAAAATTGCTGCCTTACGGTCAACTAAAGGTTCACCTCAGAATCGCATCACGGAGGGAAACTCCAAGCACATGAACTAATTCCCCAATCTCATGACTTCTTCCGAGGTGAAAAACTGAACCCCTCAAAAGCCACAAAAAAAAATGCATACCCGCATGTTCATGCACTGTCGCTGGCTCAGTTTTCCATCCGACTTATCAAGTATTGAACGACTTTTATCAGCAGCCGTCGTACTTTCTCCCAAGTTATGACCGGGAAATAATTATGGATTTGAACATTGAAAACTCAAATTTCACGATAAACCTCACGTTCAGCCAAAAAAAATGGTAAAAGCTCTTACAACAACGCTCATTAATACGAATTCGTGATTATTTTACACGTGAACGCGAGCCACCGGCTCTTCTTTTGCGAGAAGAAAATATATCATTGTATTTCGCTATGCTGGATTTCTGCTCTCCTGCGATCGCTTAGGAGTCTGCATCTGCATCTGGATTTCTGCTCCGAGTGTTCTTGATTGACCCCGATGATTCGGGAAAGCATCGTTCTCGAGAGCTAATCTGGGTCCGGCGTGTAATTCACGTGCCTTCGAGTGAAGTCACCGATGCCAAACTGCTGCTCCGGCTACAGCAACGGCCGCGTCCTCTGCTCTGTTTCACCGAAGCCATGGATGCCCATTCCTTCACTTTCTCGACCAGCGCTTTAAATATCCTCACTTTGATCTGCCCTCGCTTCGGCGGGACTCTCACGGTTCTTCTCTTCGTCGATGAGGACGACGACGACGACGTCTTCTTGGGCTGTTCTTTCGTTGCTCTGTTCTCCATTGCTCTGTAGCAAATTCAAGATATAGTTGCAGGGTAGAGAGAGAGAGGAGGAGATTGCAGAAGGAGGAGGATGAAGTGAATGAGCTGACTGGTGTAGGGATTATATAAGGCCAAGAAGGTCAGAGCTTTTCACACGGTGAATTGGGAAAAAGAAAAAGAAGAAAAAAATAGCATTGGATTTTGACTGAGGAAAAAAGTCAATTTGGACATGAAGAAGAAGGTTCCAAAAAGCAGTCAGACGACAGCTGTCTACCTATTTTTTCCAAAAAAAAAAAATCAAATATTTACAGGGTTTATTATATCATTTTCTAAAGTGAGATTCTAGGATTGGACTGTCATCTTTCTTCAACCGGGAGGGGAGACTTTTCTTTATCGTCGTCAACGGCCCCATCGTCAGCTAACTTAGCCATTGGGTTCAATTTTGGAAAAACAGAAGAAAGTCAAATCTGCAAGTGCAGCTCATCATACCGTATCTTGTTATGAAATTTCGTGCGCGGTTGAATGTTGCATCACTCGCCACCATCTAGAACATGTTATAATAATTACTTTGGTGGATCAAATTTGCACTCAAATGGAAGCTTCGAGTAAAGTAATCACATTTAAATTCGGACATTTCATTCCAGGTGCTTTTAAGTGGTCGGGGTTTCGTGCTCATAATCATGAATTCTAAAAAAAAATTAATATTATAAACAAAGTTTAAAACTTTTACATTCGCTCTTCTAGAATCTCTAAATCGATTTTCATTTCTATCTTTTATTGTCTAATGACCTTAAAAAAGTAAATCCACTTTTCCTGCCACCATTTATAGCCATTGGTTCTTTTTTTCAACTCATAGCAATCAATGAATGGGACCGTTGACATTGGCTAAGCTATAAACTAAGTTTGGTTTTGATGTTACGGATCTTGTATTGGAGTCATAGTCTTTTGTTTAGAGTACGTGTAAGTTATCCCTTGAGTGAAGTCTCATTGGTATGCGTGAACATGACAGTTTACATATATTCATATATGAAAAAAAAGGCAATTTTGAATACTAGTCTCGTAAGATTGATTTATTGATTATTGAATTGAAATATGTTCGAGCCATATGCTGCAAATTGTTAATAATATCATGTTCGGACCATTTATATGAGTTCCATCTTCCGATGTCTTTCAGGTTAGCTGGAAGTTTATGAGTGGGAGATTTACTTACATAAGATGAGCTTCCTTGTTATGAAAAAGAATGTTGGAATAATTTGAGGCTTTTGCCATTTCAAGAAACTTAAATACTCTTACTAGGAAAAATAGCAACCAAATTCCATTTTTCATTACTACACTCAACATATAGAATCTGATTCAACCGATCCTTTTCCCTAAAACCTTTGACAACATCGCTAATTAATACAATTTCGTGATTATTTCACACGATAAAACGCCAATTGCTGGCTTGCACATTCTCATGCTGGATTTCTGTTCTCTCGCGCTATCACAATACTACTCTGTATCTGGATTTCTGCTCAAAGTGTACTCGATTGACACCGAAAATTCAAAAAGCATCGGTCTTGAGCACTAATCTGGGTCTGCCATACGAATAAATCCGCTTACATAGTTAGACGAGGTGATTCGAGATTATAACCTACGGATTTTCGAGTGAAGTCACTGGTGCCAACTCGCTGCTACCGCTCCAACAACAGCTACATCCTCTGCTCTGTTTTGCAGAAGCCATGGATGCCAATTCCTTCACTTTCTTGACCAGCGATTGAAAGATCCTCACTTTGATCTGCCCTCTCTTTGGCGGGACTCTTGCGATCCTTCTCTTCTTCAATGACGACGACATCTCCTCGTGCTGTTCTTTCACTGCTCTGTTCTCCATTGCTCTGTAGCAAATTGAACATATGGCTGCAGGGTGGAGCGAGGAGTCAACCAGAAGGGAGATTGAAGTAGGAGAACGAATTGAAGAGATTACTGGTGTAGTGTTGTAATATATAAGGTCAAGAAGGTCAGACGTTTCACACTGGAACCAAAAAAAAAAAAAAAAAAAAAAAAATCCTGTTTGGACAAAAGAAATTTCTCAAAAAAAGAAGAAAATCAGATACAGCTGTCGGCCTAATTTTTTAATTAATAAAAATATATTTTAAGGTTTAATCGTACCATTTTCTAAAGTCAGATTCCAGCATGTGACTTCTCCATCTTTCTTCAGCAGTGAGGGAGCCTTTTCCCTATGGTCAATGGCCTCATGGTCAACTGGATCAGTCAACGGTGCCGTGAAGTCTCGATATTGACTAAAAGAAAAGGAAGTCAAACTTGACGAGTGCACAAAGATCCAGCTGTTCTTGACAGCGCAGCTTGGAGTTTCATGGCTTTGATGTCGGGTCAGTTTGTCTCCATATGTTGGATGTTTGTGGATGCAAAGGCTTCCCACAAATTTAGGGTTTGTGACAGGGAGAGATTTGATTCCGAATCATTCAATCAAGTTCAACTTTATCTTATCTATATTTAAGTTCCGTGTGAGACTAAATGTGCGTCGCTTGTTTCAAACTAGAATACCATCTAATTATTTCGGCGAGTCCATTTGCAATTATCTAGAAATTTTGAATGAAGTAATTACGGCTAAATTCAACATTTGGTTTCATGGCCTAGTTGTATCTCTATGCCCGTAATCTATGAATTAATAAAAATTATTAAGTGTTTCATACAGAGTTTGAAACTTCTACTTTCATACTTTTTCTTTTTCGGTCTAAATTCACAATTGTCTTACTAATTAAGGCATGAAATATGTGTGCGCCACATGTTATGAATTGTAAATAATCTCATGTTCTAACCAATATTCAAGTTTCGGCTTCCATCCGCTACGAGGTAAGCAGGAAGTCCATGAACACAAAATTTACTTACTCGGGGGGGGGACTTCCTTGTCATGAGAAAAATTGTTAGAATCCTCTTGCTAAAGGAAAGTACCCATCAAATTCCATTTTACATTGCTAAAGTCAAAGTATAGGATTCAAAATAAAAATTTGTCAAAAGAAAGATTCCATTGCATCATCCAACGCTTTCCAACAAAGTCATTGGGCTTCCCAACACCAAATAATCCCATACGGACAAAAGCAGAAAGATAGGAGGGGCTAAAGTCAATGAGCATTGGGCAACAAAGTCAGCCTCTTGGCTTGCTTCCCTTAGGCGGCGGGCCACTTGTACATTACCGAGTTGAGCGTATCTTTTCTTACATTCAGCAACTCCAGCTGAGCTTGGCGAGTGATAAGCTATTAGACTCTATGAACAACCTCGGATCAGTTTGTTTCCACGAACGAACTTTAACGCATTTTTTAATTTCATTATTTTCTAAAAATAATCACATAAAAGAATGAAAATATTTTTTTTTTTTAGATCTATAAAATATTTAGATATAAATCATTGTTATAATGAAAACATTTGTATTGGATAATTATTTCAAATGATATAAACAATCATTTTTAGAAATATATTTTCAGAATCATTTATTTTATGTAAACAAATGAACCTCGGAGAATCTAGTAGCGGAAGGGCTTGAGCGGCCAGTGATACATCTCTCCCTACATATGACGGTCCTACTAACGGTGTGCCACTTTCAACTTTGATTTTCATTTTCCATAAAATCTTAGGCATTTCAACATTTTTTAATGCAAAACATTTTTGATTTCACAGAATATAAATGCTTACTCTATGGTGACCTGTATTTTGCCAACATATTGCATATGCATTTTCATAATTTTATCACTAATAATAATAATAATAATAATAATAATAATTGAAAAAAAAGAGAGGGAAACGAAGAAAAGAATCCAGCTCGGTCAACTTCCATAAGAAAAAAAATATCAAAATCCATAGCGCACACTTTTCAAAAAACTTGACCATCTTTTGGTAGGAAAATAGTTTAAAACTTTTTTAACCTATTATATTTTTATCAATTCAGTTCTAAATCTTTCAATTTTTTTAATTAAGTCATAAAATTTTTCAAATTTTGCTAAATGAGTCTATCTAGCTAATTTTGACAGAAATATGTTAATGTGGATATTATCCATCCTATGTGGCACAACTAACTTTAACGTGAACAATTTTAAATAATATTTTTAAATTTTTAAATTTTTTCTTTTCCTTCTTTTCCTTCTTTTTTTTGGTTTTTTTTTTTTCAACAATCAACAAGGGTGACGAGGGCTGTGCCCTTGCTAGTTGCGGGTGAGCATCACGGCCTGCTCTAGATTTGGGTGAGACCATGGTGAGGCTACCTCACCATGCTAGCCCCCATATTTCACCCTAATAGAGTGAGGGCACTAAAAGAGGCAAAACCATAGGAGAAATGAACCATTTTGTGAGACAAGCATCTATGACCGCGACCCTCGCCTACGCCTGTGATGGCCTCCCCTAGAATTGGAATTGGGTGAGGTTGGGCAAGGGCCTAGTGACCCTTTGCAGTCATAGTAGAAAAGAAATAAAGAAGGGATAAAGAAGAGAAGGAAAAATAATAATAAAAGAAAATTTGAGAAAAAACATGAATTTATTACAAAAATTTTCCACGTTAAAAGTTAGCTATGCAACATAAGACGGCCAACATCCACAAATGCGTCTTTTGATCATTTAGATCGGATGGATTCTATTGACAAAAAGTAAAAATTAAGACTCAATTAGTATAATTAAATGATTTATAATTAAATTGACAAAAATGTAATAAGTTTAAGGTTTTTTTAGATATTTTTTTGCCCTTTATTTTCTGGCACAACTTTTAAAGGCCTCATTAAACTTCATAAAAAGAAAAAAATTGGACTACCATGCACAACTTTTAAAGGCCTGATTAAACTCCATAAAAAGAAAAAAATTGGACTACCATAAAGAAAGCCCCCTAAAGATCAAAGATAGGAGAACCCTAAAGAAAAAACCTCATTTATTCGGTATCATCTTTTCTGCCAGCGGAGAAGAGGCAAGCACAAACCTTAGCAAATTCCTAATAGGCTTAATCTCAATTGTCATTCACATCTCGAGATCCCCAAGATTCCCTCTCCCAAAAGAAGAAAAGGATATGATGGGAATTAGAGGTGCAAGGCATATGAGTACTATTATTTACGAACGCGTCATGACGGTCTATCATCTTTGCGAAGCAAACGGAGAGGTGCAGGAGGCCGTAGTAAAGATTACAATCCCCGGGCTTTGGTGAGGTTACCCTTTAACGAGACACCATGGATCCAAGGCCAGCCCTTGGTTAAAGAGAAAATCTCACCTCTTTGGTCTCATCTTTTTCCGCTGGTGGAGAGGAGGCAAGCGGCACACTAAAATGGAAGAAAGAGGTCTCTCTTTTACCATCTCCTTCTCTTTTTGGTTTTAAACACTCTGTCCAAGCCTTCATTGTCGCTCATCGTCATCGGACTTCATCTCCATCACCGCAAATTATACCTCTGTTCTCGCATTTCAGTCTCTGAGGAGTTGGAGTTGGAGTTGGAGTCGTAGTCTCTGTCGTCTATTCCGCCCATCGAGACTCGCGTAATCACTCCAGAGAGCTTCTCCATCCTCCCCTCCCCTTCTCCCTGGCCATTAGTCAATGGTCACCGCAGCCGCCGGTCTTCAGCATTCCGGGCCGCGCCTCTGTTTCGCACCTGAGAAGTTCGCAGATAGTTTATCTCATATTCATTCTTTCATGAACGCCTTTGGTTCCCTTTGGCGATGTTTCCATGATATCTAGGCTTCGATTTCTTCGCCGACTGGCGTTACCATCTGAGCTAGGCTAAGGTAAGAATCCCTTGCCCACTCTCAGTCACTTTTGGAAGAAAACCCGAACCTGGGGTGTCCGAAAATCTGCTATGTTTGGTGTTAATTTTGTGGAGGGGTTGATGATTCAAGTTCCCAGGAATGTTAACTCATAGGAGTTTTGTTAGGGAAATTGTCTTTATACTTAGGTAGAACAATGATGTTAATATAAGTTTGAATTAATAGAGCAATTAAATCGAATTTTGAAATGTGATATCATTTTCTTTAAGGATTTATTTGTCCTACAAAATTGTTAATAGTCATTGGCAAATTTCCTCCAAAATACAACAAAATCACAAATGAAAATACTAGATAGCAATTCTAGTATATCTACGAGGTCTCTCTAAGAAACAATTGAAGCAATGGTAGAGGACTCAAAAAATAATAATAATTCCTTTCATGGTTTTTCAAAACTAATATATATATATAGGAACAAGTTGCAAAAATTAACAAAGATATTTCTTCAAAAGAAGTTATATTCAAACAGACACAACCTTCTAAAGATTAAGAAATTATATTTGAACATGTACAAACTCTAAAATAACTGTTGGAAGAAAAAATAAAATTCGGAATAAATAAATAACTATAACTTTTCGTGAATAGTTGCATTGTTTCAATATAATATTATGGTTAATTTTTATAAAAATAAATCCGATTTTTTTCAATAAATAAAAATTAATGATCATTGATTAGTGCCAAATGTCATCTACGTGCACACTCACATCTTTTCAATGTAGGATAAGGCACCTCTCAGTTTTGTTTTACAATCAAACTACCAACAAGTTTATCATGAATCATTGCATGAATTTGGTGCAAAAACGATCCAACCACTTTGACCACCACCTATTCGATGAAATGCATGATGATTTCTGCCGTATATCATTGTCAACAAAGAGTATTGCTACCTCCATTTTTTAATTTTTTTTGGTACTGTTTCCAGATCTATTTGTATCGGTGGTGATATTGTGGTCATAAATGTTAAATGACCAGAGTTTGAAATGGCCACCAGTGGTGCCTGCTAACGATGGTGGATGTTAGCAAAGGGGCCGGTTGGTGATATTGGTTGTTGGCAGCAATAGTACTCGGCGATGGTTTAGACTGATCAATGGTGAGACCTGAGCTAATCTTGGAATGTGCTGGTTTAGGTGTAGATTTGTTAAACTGTATAGTAATCTGGTTATTAAGGCACCGTCAATGTCAATGTGTTGATATTCCTATTTTTTTTTTTATTCTTTTATTCCCTGAAATAGAAATAATAGAAATTCATTTGATAATGTCAACTAACATTTCTATTTCCTGGAATAGAAAATTATTCTGAGGAATACATTTGGAACAAAAATAAGAAGTAAAAAAAAGTAATATTTTGTTTTCGAGAACAATTTTTAGAATAATTTTTTTTTCTTTTTTTTTTTTCTTCCTCTTCTAACTATTCACTAGCTGCCACCCATCACCTGCCACCTGCCAGCTCCTGCCGCTGGCCACCATTGCCTCTAGAAGAATAAGAAAGGAAAAAAAAAAAAGAAAAAAAATCTCAAAAAATTATTAAAAAATTTAAAAAATTTACTTTACAAAAAAATTTGCGGATCTATCAAACGCATTCGTTTTTTTTTTTTTTTTCTATTTTGGGAATATAAATTTTGTATAGTTACCAAACATGTTATTTCACTAAGAATTATTCTAGAGAATAGAAGTAGAAAAAAATTATTTTAGAAAAGAAATTATTCTTAGAAATAGAAATATTACTAAACGCATCTTGCGCTTTTAAAAATGGGTTTACAAGAGTTTATAACTGAAAGAAGGCTTGGCGTAATAAAGCCCAGTTTGTGTCTATGGCCCATATCCGTGAGAGCAGAGTGCAGTCCATATGCGGACTGGGCTTGGGCCAGGTCCGAGTCCTCATCTTCGTACCTTTTTTAAAATCGAAAAAAGTTTCAAAAAGCTTAATTTTAAAGAAAAATAGCTTAGAAATAGGTCCTGATCTGGTCGTGTGACTTCAGTACTAGATTTAGCTTATTTTCATTTTGTTATCATGCATTTACTTTAGGGATTTTAGTGGTTACTTTTGATATGGCTTAACTTTAGTCAACTAATCTTTATGTGAGAAATTTGACTCAATTCAAACTCAACTCATGGGGTTGTTGTCTTGAAGCTTGATAACAAGGCCATGTTATATTCTTTACCCGACTTGTATTGGGATATAGTACTGAACTTTACCTTTTGCTTATTCTTTCATTACTTTCTTAAATCAATTGATCACGTCCCTTTTATGTTGCTTTTTCCAAGTTGTGATTTGATTGTTTTTATTGAATGTTTAGGTCACACTTTAGGATCATGATAAATACAAAAACAGCGCATGGTGAGAACCTTAGGATTCATGATTTAGTAAAAAGACTATGTGGACATATTATTTGACGAGTGATCAGGTTTAGGTATCAAATGGACATTAGTTAGATAATTAGTGTAACCAAGTCAAACTCTGGATCTCTAGATGCATAGGAAGTGGGAGATATAATCTCTTTTTTACCAAGTAAGGGAATGGATGAAGCATACATCATTGTTTTGTAGCATTTGAAGCGATAATCTTAAATTGGCTTGACCATTGAAATGCTCAAACCACACCTCTCCTCCAAAATATGTTTCAATCAAGGACATAATTTCTCTGACAAAATCACTTGTAGCATCACAATTGGCAACCATTCAATCACCAAGTGAATATATTGCTATATCGAAGCAAATTATATTAGAAGTTGAAGAATTGATTGGCAACTCAATCCAATCACATTATAGCGAAGATACAAATGAAAATGATTGTTACGGTATTAACTTGTAAAACAATGAATAATAGAATGATGGAAAGAAGATCACCAGTCAGAGCTATAGCAATATGGATAATTGTTATAGTGTAAGATGATGAAAAAACCACTATTCGTTCAATGTCCTATCATGTGGCAGACCAATCACCATTCACTATCCCATCACTATATACTACAACTCACATGTGACTATGTTATACCAATCACAAGTGATCTATTATGACAAATTTATCAAAGTTATACTTCCCATTCCCATGAGTGTAGACTATTACTCTTGTGAATGGTTTTACTTTATATTGCCATTGAAATATCGCAATTTAGATACTAGTTCATACCTCTATTGAGTACAGATTACGGTCCTTGATGATGGTTTTTACTTTTTGTCTATTTTATTTATCATTTCATATGTTACTTATGCTTTCTTTATTATTCAAGTTCATAAATTATTTCTACATTGATGAGTCATAATGTGACTCTAATTCTTGGACTCCTTATGGTATCAAAGCCAATAAAATCAATGACGAATTTGTCATTAATATCACAACACTTTTTTATACTAGTGTAGATCTCAATTTTATCAAAGAATGACTAATACCAACAAGGTATTTCGGGAAAAAAAAAAATAGAATCATTGTCATTGATTAAATAGTTGAATTCGGAGATAGAATGTTTTTGTAAAATATTTATATTTCTATTTTGTGCTTTAGTGATAAAATTGAAGATAACATTTTTATTTAAAATTCAAGTTTCAATACATTCACTTGTAATTGTGAAAGGTTGCATTAATTGTATAAATGGTGTTCTTAGGATTACAGTATTTTTCATACTTTGACTAAAAAGAAAGACGTTTTGTAAAACATTTGATTTTTTTAAATAAAAAACATAAGATAATTTGTAGTTAATATGAAGTTTATCACCTGAAGCTGATTTAAATGATTCTGTTGTTTTTTTGCATCATCAAAAAGTACCGAGGCATCAATGACAAATTCTCTATCGATTTTTATTATTAGATCTATTATCCATTTTCAAGAAATTGTTTCTGATAAAGTCATTAAGAAATTTATACATGCACACACAATTAAAGAAAATTCTCTAACTGTGTAAGCAAATATTAAATAATTATGGATTTTAAATTTGTCCAACATTGAATTTAAATTGTTGTAGCATGAAAAGCATGACTTTAATCCTCTTATATACCTATGTGATCAAGTCGTCCGAAAAATCAGTGAATCCCCTCCGCAACAGCCTCAAAAAAATGAGGAGAGCAATCGACGCTCACGCCTTGAAGACCATGCGCTTCCTCCCCTCTCTCTCCTCTCCTCCCCCGCCGGCGGCGGCGGCGGCGCCGACTATCCGCTCCCTCTTCTTCAGTCTGGCGAAGCCCGGCCCTCGCTTCGTGGCCCTTCTCCTTCCTCCTCCTCCTCGGTATCAGCTGCGCGCGTTCTCCGTCTCCGTAACCCTAACTACTCCGCCACCGGCGTCCTCCGTCACCTCTCCCGCGGTCAAGTACTCGAGGGCGAGCCGCGGCTTCGATTCGGACTTCGGTCGCCTCGCCGCGAAATGCATTTCGTCGGTGAACTCGGCTCACACGCTGGAGTGGAACGAGCCCGTCTCGTGCTCCGAGGTGGTCGGCGAAGTCGAGACCGGAGAGACTGGAGTTGTCGAAGAGGACGCGAAGCCTTCTATACCTGTCAGAGCTTATTTTTTCTCCACCAGGTCTGCCTTTCCCTCGCTCTCTGTTTCTGATTGGCAATTTCATTGGTGCTCTCTTGTTGCTTGTTTCTGCAGCTTGTAACTTTAAAAGACTTAGCTTTGGATGTCCAGTTTGGGTGGATTAGGCAGGATATGGTGCACCAAAATGAATGACGGAAATTGCGTATCCGTTTTCATTTTGCTTTTTGATTTTGAGTTAGGTTAGCTTGCATTTTGATAGTCGTCCTGCAGGACGTATGAGTGCTGGTCACCAAATGCTTGTGTTTCTTGGAGACAAGAATGGGGATGCTGAGAAGTGGAGACCGGAGAAGTTAGGTGTTTGCTATGAGTGAAAGAAGGATCAAACCATATAGGAGTTGGGAATGAAGTGCATGTAAAGAATCGAAGCACACAACTTCTGAAAAAATATTGAAACTTTTCTTTGAACTTTCTTTGTGGAAGAGAGTTGCACTTTCCATGTGATACAATGCGGGCGGAATAGAAAAGGATGACTTGTCTTTTTAACCAAGAAAAGTGGCGAACTATGTTGGGGACCGTTGTTTGCTCAAAGAACCAAATATGAAACTTCATAGACTAGTGAGAAATCCTCTTTTGAAATCTGACTCTTCCACTCCCGGTGGAGATGTTATTGCGGATTCCTTGTCTGTGTGGGCTAGTTGAATTGTCTTTATTGAATTTGTTGTCTAAATTGTTTCCAGATTTATTTGTGAAATTTGTGGTCCTCCTTTTTCGCAGTGTGGACTTGAGGAGCTTAGTGGATCAGAACAAAGCCAACTTTATCCCTCCAACATCTCGTATGACAAATTATGTGGTCCTTAAGTTTGGTGATCTTTCTAATGCAGATGTAAGTCGCCGATCCCACTGCTGATTAACAGTCTTTCTCTGTTGAAATTTCACTGGACTGCTCAAATCCTCAAATGCATGACGATTTGTTTTCAACACCCTTTGTACTCAGTGAGTTGCTGAAGAAAGATTGGAAAAGATATTGATTATTTTTTAGCAATATCTCATTTAAGGAATAGAGTTCAGTGAGAGATGTTTGAATAGAAGTTAAAATTTCTCCTCTGTATGCTAGAATTCTTAGATGCTGGCAACACAATTAGGAAATTCTGCAGTTTTCTTTCAATGGTGGAACTTAACTTTGCTGATCGGAGAAGGTGCATAGCAAGTTGCCTGCCTTATTGTTGAGGACTGAAATTGCCTATTTCTTCCAAAATGTTGGAAATTTATACTACTAGAATATACCTTGGATAATAGATCTGATGTTTGAGAGACTGTTGCATTGCAAATGCTTGTAATATCACATCTTTTGCTTAAGGCGAGGTTCTCACTTTCAGGGATTGGGTGCTAGCTTAAGCGGAAGTGACTGTTGTTACATGGTGGTTTTTCAATATGGATCCATTGTGCTGTTTAATGTCCGTGAGCATGATGTTGATGGATACTTGAAAATTGTTGAAAAACATGCTTCAGGATTACTTCCTGAAATGAGGAAAGACGGTGAGCCCATATATCCAAAATGTTCTTGTCAAGTTTTGAATTATCTGAATTGCATTTAATTTGAAATACCCACTGATGATTTTTATTTTATTTTATTTAAATGTTGATAAAATTTTTCAGTATTGATTTTGTTTTTGGTTAAATTTCAGGATTGATGTTATACTGCTATGAAGGTGGACTTTAGTAACTGATTTAAGAATGCTGAGCATTACATTTCAGAACTTGAATGTCTGCACAAAGTTTAGCCGTTTCTTTATCTAGGTAGAACAATTTAAAGATTTTGTAACGAAACTGGTTGTTTGAAGTAAAAGTATACGAGAAACATGCATCCATTGTTAAATATGAAGAAAAAAACTTTTATAGTTCTTAAGGAGATCTCGAGTTCCGCCTTTTGTAACTTCTTAGGCTGCATATCTCTCAGGGGAGGACCTGGTTTTGTTAGGAATGAACTGTGGCATCTCCATGCTTTGTGAAATCTTGTTCAGTCATGTGACTCCATGCAGCTTGCTCGCTAAGTTTTGTTTTCTAGAAGCTTTCCCTACTTCGGCTAGCATGGCTTCTCCTTTTTGTTGAGCCTTTGGTATTTCGCGTGTTATCTTGCACTGCAGGCTGAAAATTTGGCATTCTTTTCTGTATTTATAGCATGGACATCTTTTTTCTGAAATGCAAAGTTTGGTTCTTATCATCAATGCTAAATTTTCTTGGAGGTCAACATATTTGTGTAATTTGCCATCTCTTGGACTTCAGGATATCTGAACTTTATTTTCTGCTACAATAGAATATGAAGTAAGAGAGAAGCCAACATTAAGCACATGGATGCAAGGGGGATTGGATTTCATTATGCTACAGTACATAAATAATGATGGGATCCGAACCATTGGTAGTGTGCTCGGTCAAAGCATAGCCCTTGATTATTATGTTCGACAGGTGAGCTTAACATAAGCTGGAAAATTTCTCTTGGTGAAGCTTCTCTTAATTATGTTTGTTGTGTTCATTTTCCTCCTCCCTTAGGTTGATGGGATGGTTGCAGAATTTACCGACATCAATCGCGGCATGGAGAAAACTGGGACTTTTGAGATGGACCGGAAGAAACTTTTTCAGTTAGTGGGGAAAGCAAATTCTAATCTTGCTGATGTGATACTTAAACTTGGGCTTTTTGAGAGGTAACAGTGCTGTTGTGATATGATAGGTTAAGAAGGTCATGATTGTTGGGTTGTTATCACCTCTTTTGAGGATTTTATCATGTCCAGTTCGTCTAGATAGTTTAATATAGGTTCTGCTGTAGTTTTCATTTTGTATTTGAAGAAATCACCATCAATTAAAGAAACAAAGAAATAGGAAGATCCTTTAGAAATGTTAGAAGAGTTTGATAATGTTATTGACTAGCTAATAGAAGTTGTGGAAGTCCGCTCTCATCAGATATGCTCCAAATACCAAAACGGACATGCACACACCCACTCCTTGAAGTTGTTTGCGAGATGATTTTCATCTCTATGGTGGCTTAAATTGGGCTTTGTTGCTTGACAATTCAAGCTTTTGTTATGGACTTCGATGTTGAGTTGGTAATATAGTCAAAGCTTAAGTATTGTGTTTACCAAAAAAAGAAAACGCTGAAGTATCGTGGGCAATAGAATATCTTCCTCTTATGCATAAGGAAAGAATAGAGTGATGAGGAGGTGCACATAACAAGAGTCCCTTTCTTTTCTTGGTCCATTAGCATATGCAAGTTCTCTCCTGCCTTCTTTTGTAACTTGTGCGGCCATTCATCCAATTGATTTTGGTGATAACACCTTGGTTTTGACTTTGAACATGACATTGGTTAATATTGTGATGCTTAAAATGAGTTAAGCTTCACTGCCGTTGTAGTGGCCTTTATCTGAGTTCAAACATTTCCTTTTATTGTCTTATGTGTGTTGCATAATATTGTGGACTCCATGGACTTTTCAGATCAGATATTGCGTGGAAGAATGCCAAATATGCTCAGATATGGGAATATCTGAGAGACGAATTTGAGTTAACACAGAGATTTGCAAGTCTTGATTTCAAGTTGAAGTTTGTAGAGGTATTATCCTTATAGTCATGGAAATTCGTGTTGGTCAATGGGAAGATTTAAACAAACTGTCTTAGGAGCTGACATCTTGTTCTCTTTGCAGCATAACATCCGCTTTCTTCAGGAAATTCTGCAAAACAGGAAGTCAGATTTTCTGGAGTGGCTCATCATCATTTTGATAGGTGCTGAGATTCTGATTTCCGTCTATGATATTTTCACTCGGTCAGCCATTTCTAATCTCTAGCATTGACTTGTAATGACGCCAGAAAGTAGGAAATAGTTTCGAATGGCACAGGTCCTACGTATTTCATAGTTTACTGCGAGTTCACAGCTCACAATTTTTCCCAATATATCTGTTGTACATAATATAGACATGGACTATCAAACTCGGGTGGTCCATTTGCTAATATTATTTTGACGAGCAAAGCATTCTATCAGTTATTCATTTGTACATAATGTCCATTCTTCCCGATTTGCTTGATTGAAATGAGCACGTGTCCTCCTGATTGACCTTAACGCCGGAAAAAAGACGTTTGATTGGGAACTCTGATTTATTTTAATCCATGTTCTTGAGCACCAATATGCATCATCGAGCTCTTAAGAGATATCTTCAGACTCGCATGATGTGGCTCCATTTTTTCTTTTCCCACTT
The DNA here is from genome assembly GCA_014182895.1 of Angophora floribunda. Lineage (NCBI taxonomy): Eukaryota > Viridiplantae > Streptophyta > Magnoliopsida > Myrtales > Myrtaceae > Angophora > Angophora floribunda. The sequence continues at coordinate 19,742,217 of CM024707.1, read as the reverse complement.
TTTCCTGATGAGCAAACATCTCTTAGGCAGAGTCTACGGTTCATCTCTGCAAATGGACTCCGGTTATTGGATAGTACCTTTTGCATCGACCGTCATAGGCTGACGTGGCATGTATATTTATGGAAGCCCAATCACTACTTGACATGAGTTGATGATCCGAATAAATGTAAAAAAATAAAGATCTACCTGGAATCTCTCTCTTGGGTGCGAGCTTTCCCATCTCCGCCATTAACAATCACCGGCGACCACGGTGGAGCTCCTCCACCTCCTCCATCTACAGCCACCGGCGAGCTCTCCCCCATCCACAGCCACGCGTGTGGGCCCTCACAACTCGCTGTTCTCGTCAGATTTGTCCAGATTTCCACACCTGTGGAGAGTAAAACAACCTCTTAATGTACGTTGCTTGTGACCGAGGCTCCAACGGAGCCTTGGCTGCGAGCGTCTAGATTTTCAGATTTGGATCTGGAGCCCAATACAACATTGTGCTGGAATCCTTCTTGCTGCCTGGCTACCTTCACCTTGTATTGCTGATGCAACAATCTGCTCAAACAGAGGGTGAACTTAGATTTCCTTCGTTTGCTTCCCAGACCTCCACCACATTTTTTTCATGGCCTGTTCATGATGTCTGCTAGGAGAACAAAAAAAGAGGAGGGACATTTGTTCCTTTTGCTCTTTCAGTGAGAATCTCTCCCACGATATGTCTGGGCTTCAGAGGGGAATCCTCTAGTCCTGTCCTTGCCTTCGTGTGCTTCCAGAAGCAGCAGCAGCATGGCTCTAGATCTAGCAATGGATGAGCCTGGCTGCGAGCGACATTTGCTTGTGGGTGGCGTGGCTGTGAGCCACCATGACAACAGAGGGAGTGGTTCGGCCATGGCCACCGGTAAAGTCGTCGGCGCTTGCAGAAATCTGGAAATCCGAGGTCTATGGCTACCAGCGGAGTGCTGAAAACGGAATAGGGCGAGTGGAAAAAAAGTGAGATTTTTATTTTTATTTATGTCCACGTCATCCAGAGATGGCAATTTTTTTTGAAATTTTTTTGATTGGCTTTCAACAAAAAAGTGACCACTGAACACTCCCCCATTTATTAGGGATGAGGCCGATCCTTTTGGGGTTCACATATGATCCATCACTTCAGGGCCAGGATCTAACTTACACATCTGGGCTTGATTTCAGGATGGCACTTCCATCATCTGGGCAAAGATCTGTAAGTTGCTCGATTCATGATGCCTGGCACCACATTAGTGCAATTGCCAATCCATCCGTAGTAGACTCTTTACGTTCACACCGCTTCTTGACCACGTCAGGACCCCCGCATTGAGGCTGTACCTTAAATGTTCACATCATCAAGAGGTGATAGATCGGTTGATGATTGTCAACACGAAAACATATCTCCGTATAATATTATATTCAGTGTCTTCCATCCTTGAATTACAAATATGATCGATTTGACGTAGATAATACTCACGCCCGCTCAAGCTTCTCACTTAGTTGACTACTACATGATAATTTAGGAGGCAGGTGAAGCTTTTTATATAGACTGAGCAAAGTGCAAGCTTCTCGGAATGTGCCCTTCACATGCCTGCTAGAGCTGTCCTAACTCCCCGTGATCACGACCATATCAATTTCTGAATGACAAATGAATAGTAACAGAGGTCCATTCCTCAATCACATAACTTCCAACGCACCAGGAAATAGTATCCTATCATCAGGCAGCTGTAAACATAGAAGAACCTTCAAGAAGCAGCATGTTTTGATGTGAAGAATAGGCCGTACAGAGCAGGTGACAAGAGAGATAATACATTCTCCTCGGTCTTTTATTCCCAGCATTCGACTTCCTGTTTGAAAGAATAAAACGATGTACATGAAAGTGACCCCATCAGGACAAGCAAAGAACTAACATTGACAGAATCATTCATCTTGCGATACACATGGTTGTGATCATTTTATCTCCAAAATGAGAATTTACAATGTACTGTACTGACTCCTGACCTTTCTAGAGTCTTATTCAATATGAAAAAACTATGGCGGTTGGAATCATTTTTTTCCCCTTCCATCCATAGAGGCACTGTGTTAGTGCGGCAGATGTTCACCCAGGCGCATAAAGGCAAGCACGGCTACTCATCGATTAAGAAGACAACTCCATTTTCCTTCACAAAGTTGTGAAGGGTGTGATCCACCACCTGCATCGAATATGATAACTGTGCTGTAGTGCATCTGTCTTTTACATGAATTCTTCTCGTGGACATAAGCATGGGATGAGAATGGACATTATGCCAGAGAAGTATTATAGAGTCAAAAAACAAAACCGTGACAACTTAATCCACATATAGCTTGTCGAAGGATGAAAGAATTGAAAACAACAGAGGGATTGAATGAAAAAGAAAACTCACATTGGTATTACTCAGTTCTAAGTTGTAGAAATCCATTTTGTCTGCCTGAAACAGGGGCCCAGCATGCCATGTACCCCGATGGAGCTTCACAAATTTGGAACCAGAAATTCTGAACACGTACACGTCATCCACAGCAGGAGGCACATAGAAGTGACCACACCGAGACTGCTTTAAGTTTTCGGTAGTTTCATCTTTCACTTCCCCCGTAGCTGCAATGGAGGGTTTAGCAACACCAAGATACCAAGGATGCCCCCCAATTGAACCAAGACACTGGGTCACACTGGCATGGTGTGTTATATTAGAAAACTTGAGCGGTCGATTTTCAAGATTCATGATGTAAAACCTGTTACAGCAGATACTCCTCTGAATAATTCGGACATAGTTTCCACTGAAGAAATATAGGATAAGCACCAATAGAGACAATGAAACATGCCATCAGCAGAGGAAGACAACAAGATCAATTACTAAACTTATGTACACACAGATTGTTACCCGATTCTCTTCCTTTAATGCAAATCTATAGGATGCTAACACAAAATTAATATAATGATTAGAGTATCTGACAAAATTTCTTATCTTTTTCCTTTTCCAATTAGCAAAGAGAACCTGCACATTCTTGTCTTGCCAGTAGAGCATTATGAAATTTTGGCACATGACTAGCTTTATGGCCATGTTTCCACCCCTCTCCTTTCAGAATGCATATGTTGGATCACCATAAAAACCAACAAAAGAAAAGAAGGGAAAACAGATCATTTACTTTGGCAAAAAAGGAAAAATAAAGCAAGTAACACATTCACCCCTCTCCTTTCTGTAACACTCCAGGGTTAAAACCAGAAAATTATGAATACTTCATTGACATCCAGGACCAAAATTGGACTCGAATTCAACTAAACAAATCCACACCCAATTTCCCTCCATCTGGAAAACCACTCGAACTTCCAAAATTCTCCAGCTTGAAATATCAGAGAATTTTCAAATAGCAACCAACAACAAAAGGAGCTGTGTGGAAAAACCCTTCTACGTAAATGCACTATCCAACAACTAATCACTATAACCATTTCACGATAGAACCGCAACTGGTAAGGGAGATTAAACATGAAATGAGAATCCTTGGCATAGGATTTTCATTCTGTTGCCCGGTTGCCCCGACAGACCACAGAAACATTTAATCAAACACGTATCAAGTGCACTTCGTGCCTAGCTCAGACTCTGCATAGGCAAACAAAAAAATGACTGTTCCCCATTAATTTGCATATGGGTACACGCAAATTTCCTACTGATCACCAAACGAAGCAACCCATCTACTTCGGACTGAATTCCAACTCTCGACCGAACCAAACGAGGCATTTTCAGAGTGTTTTGGACGATATAGCGAAAGAAAAACCTGGGAATACCCCGGCTGAGGTCGAGCTGCGCGTCCTTAGGACCGAACGCGTCGCCGTCGGGGGAAGCCTCGACGACCTGGCCGAACTCCTTGAAGGTCTCGGGGGTCGCTTCGATGGGTTTCAGCTTCACCTCCCTCATCACGCCGAGGCTCACCGTGCTCGCTCTGCTTCTGCACGGCGGAATGCGACGCCGTCGATGGAGAGGCGTAGGCAGAGGGAAGGAGAGAGCCAGAGACATGACGCCTGTGGCGTCGTTGCATTCGCTTGTACCACTGTGGATAGACCAGCTTCCGCTCGCCTGGGCTGAGCCCACGTTTCTTATCGAGCCCGGCCCATTCCGACTTAGACTGCCCAATGCTGTGGTTCTTGGGCTCTAGTGGGCCCAAGTCCACTCTCACTACCTTTTTTATTTCTATCTTTTATTTTCAATTTATTTCCTTTTTGCATATTGATTTTTCTTTATTTATTTCCTTTTTTTATGCAGTTTCTGCCTATATTTGTTTTTTTTTTAAATGTATCTTTTGAACCTTAATCCGAGTTTGGTTGCAATGGTACTTGTTACATCACAAAGGAAAAATTAGTAAAAATATCCTAAATTTATTGATTTGACATATTCATTTTTCTTTTGCAGTTTCTACTTATATTTAGTGTGTTTTTGTTATGTATCATTTGAACCTTACTCCGAGTTCGGTTGCAATGATACTTTTACATTACAAATGGAAAAATTATTAAAAAAGTCATAAATTTATTACAATTGTGTCAATTTAGTCTTAAATTTTTTGTATTTGTGCCAATTTAATCTATCATGCTAATTTTGGCTAGTAGATTCGGCCGATGTAGACGTGAATGACTTTTAATAATTTTTTTTATAAAATTTTTATCATTTTCTTTTCTTCCTTCTTTTTTTTTCTCTTCATCAGAGTGGCCAGTGAAGCTCCAACGAGGGTCATAGCAATTCCCAAGCCTCATGCCTAGATTGCGAGAGAAATTGTACTAAACTTCAAGAGCCACCACACATAGAATGGTTTGGACGCAAGGCCTACCTCATTGGCTATGGGTGAAGGTGACCATGGCCTCAGCAATTGCAGGCAAGGCAATAGCAAGGGTGGCTCACCCAATGGCAAATGAGTCATCGCCGGCCATTGTGGAGGGAAAAAAGGACAAAAAAATAAAATTTTCAATTAAAAATTTTAAAAAATAAAATATTATTAAAAATGTCTTCATTAGCTGTGACTGATCAAAATTGGTCGAATGGATTGAATTGATACATCTACAATAGGTTTAGGACTCTTTTTTTGTTTGTAATTTTCCCCATCACAAACCTTATTACATGTTAATTACGCATTTTGATATCTATTTGTAGCATTAATAATCGTGCACGTATTTGTAATTAGTACTACTTCGTCGCCCATGCAACAGCCTGCAAGCAATAGCTACTAGCGATAATTATTCTGTGGCTGGATAATGTCAATTACTATGATTTGTATATAAACATTGCATTACAAAAAATAATGGTATGATTATATTCCATAATCAGATTGTTGTAAAGGTTGGATGTACTCATTGACAAAAATGACTACATTGAGATTTTGTGCAAAAATTTAAGATTAATTAGAAAAATTATAAAGTTTAAAACTGGATTTATAATTTTCCTGTGCTCATCTGGCGTGGGCATAAACCATTGGCATCCAAGGCCCAGACGAAACTAGCGGTTGCACTTTCTCCTTCCCTGAACTTATTGCACTTGGAATCAATCTACATTTTAAGCAATGAAGAACTTTATTAGAAACCTCAGTCGCATCATTCATGCCAATAATTGCATAGTTCACGTGGACATTAATTTAAACGTTCAAGAAACATGAATCGACCACAGTCGCGTTTGAGTAAATCCTCAATAAGGAATATTTACTGTTTCCACTTTTGGGGAGGAAAAGAGGAAGCAGCTTTGGCAATCCTTTTAGATCATGGGAGACAAAGGATATGCTGATTGCTAGGAATCTGTACCACTCTCCACTGCCTTGAATTCGCGTCAAATCAATCATATTAAATTCTCCATGCAAAAAAAGACCCGTGCAATGGCCGATTACTAGTAAGTGAGACAACATTTATGACCAGCTCTCTTCAAGAAAATTAATGATATTTTACTTGATTTTGAGTCACTTAGAAAATAGTAAACTAAAATCTTAGGATTTATCAAGTAAATTAATGATACTTTTACTTAGTTTTGAGTCACTTAAAAAATAGTAACCTGAAAATCATTATTCCATTAACACTTAGAATATATCATATTCATACAATTATTTGAATAAACTAAATAAATGAGTAAAACTTGAGGATCAAACAGTTGGGGACACAATTTATGTTATGAATTCAGATAAGTCCATTTGGAGAATAAGAATCAATAGAAATGTGAAATTGGAAGAATAAAGATCAAACTATATAGAATAATCAACACAATGGAGGAATTGTAATTTTCACCGAGTCGCTCAATAACCTAATCAAATCATTCATTGTCTTAACATCCCATGCAGTATTAGGACATACATGTTAAGAAAACTTAAGTGTGCAGACTAAAGGTCCTCGGCATACACAAATTCATATGCAGATGATGTAAATAACAAGATGTGTTAGAAGAGAGCTTTCTTAGTCTGTAAAGAACAAGATGACGAGTACAACGTGTCAGAGTTGCAAGAACCTTTGTAATTTTGTTGAACAAGTGAGGGACGTGGAGGTACTTGGATGGATCAAACAGGAGGAGACAACTTGGATAATATAAGTACATCAATATGCTAGAAAGGATATAATGGTAGAAGTTGAACACATTGGGATATAGTAAAAATCGTAAAGTCTGGATGAACTGATTTGTAGAGCATATTCACGCTATTGATACAGTGGACAATACTCCACATACTTGAGAATGGAGACCAAACTTCAAATCGAATCAATTCAAATTGAAATTGGTGCTTCGGAACCAATTTCAGGTTGTGGAATCTGCATTGAAACGTTATGGAGAAGTTAGAAGGAGTTTGCCATTTTTGGCTAAGTAGAAGAAGTGTCGAGAGAATTCGTAGAGACAATTTGATTTATTTCAAACAAGATTTATTAATGAGCTCCAATTAACGTTCCGAGCTATAAATAGTTTTTGCAATGGCTATTTTGACCTACTCGAAATATCCAACATGCCGAGGAAGCTTGTCGGGCTATATACGTGTCAAAGTGAGAGTTGAAGGTAGCAAAGAAGACAAAAACGATCTGAGACTTGTTTTTACTTCTTTACTTATTCTTCAAGAAAAAAATCTTGTGATGTATGATTGTATTCTCTGAGAGACTCCGTTGGTGTAATAATTGGGAAAGAGTGCTTTAAGCATAGAGTGATGTGTGTACTTGTAAAGTCAATTACAATCCCTCGTGGAAATGCAACTACTATTTTTAAACGCTATCAAAGGTCTCAAGAATTGCACAAGTAGATCCCAACCTTGATGCTGGGTTGTTAAAAGTTGGGAGACTGAAGTGAGTGGAGTGGAAAGACCCGATCACTATAAATTGCGTTGCAACCTCTTCTATCCCTTATTCTCTTTATAATTCTGGTGATAGAGATACTTGCGATGTATGGCACATCTCATCTACAGACATTGTTCCGTCCTCTGTATGTTGTCGTGCACGAAACAGTTTGAAATCCTACAAAACCAATTCCCCCATCTTGGTTGTTAACTTCTGTTCATTCAATTCAGAAATTTCAGGACGTGACGTGTGTTGTACCGTTTTTTAAAGAGAATAAGGGATAGAAAAGAAGACTATGATGGTTTGTCGTGAGGGTATGTGACATGAAAACCACGGTGCGGAAGGTGGGATGTCCTGCAGTGACTAGTGGCAAGGAAGGGAGATCGAGAGTCGCGATGTGGAGGGCATGAAGGCCCATCGGAGTCGAAGGAGGTAGCAAGAGTGATAATGAAGGAGCTACAGTGGGAATTGATAGACAAAGCAATAAAGAGTTGCGATCAAGATAATATGAAGAACCACAGTGCAAGAGACAGCAACCGCAGTCCCACTAAGATTCCTACAATGATTTGATTGCATTTTTTTGAAAATTTTCAAGAATTAATTTTACCGATCAAAAGTTTCAGCATATTGTAATCTTGCGTTGTACATAAAATGTAGGATTCCCAAAGCACTATGTGTTCATTGAATCTCATTTTAGCCAAGAGCAATTCATCATTCACATCACAAGTAAGGATTAACAAAGGACTACTTCCGCATGACAAATCTGAAACAAACTATTTCCGATCCAAAGCTTTATTTTGTCACCCGTAGAATTTAATGCTTACACCTTCGACTAGTATATCGTTCTCATATATTTCGCAATGGCTTGATTCATTCCACTTGGGTCAAACCTTGAAAGAAATACTCGAGAAAATTAATGAATCAAGGTGTCGGCAGAAGATCAAATTGATATTTTCTTACCATAAATTTTTCTTTCTTTTCCATCTATAAATGGTTCAGTCTGAAAAGAGGTTGTGGACAGTGGCCTCTCAAAGTGGAAAACTAACGAGGAAGCTGGCCATCCTTACAAGTTGAGACCCGAGAGTGGCTTCCAACCTTTACCTTGATTTCGTCGCGAGACCCGACATGACTGTAGCAAGCAAGCACGGTTCCACAAGGACTTGAAAGCTTTTGCCATTTTAGAATCTCTTTGTTTCAAAGATAACCAGAAAAGATCAAATTCCTTCGCCAGAAAGAAAGCATATCATAAAGGTTTGATTCCGATTCCCGCAACCGACGTCCTAGCAGAAAAGAGCTCCTTTTCACCTTTCGGAATCATTAGAGAGCCCCAAGCTCTATCGTCCAGAATTATTGCAGGACAGAACTTTGGGGGTACATCATTTTGTCATATGTAAAACATTTCTGATTTTCTTTTAATAATAACTTCATTCAGAAAAAAAAAAAAACCGAATCAAAACCCTAAAAGTGGGAATCAATAATTAAGGTTAGTTTCAGTTAGTTTCTCACATTTTGCCTATTGCTTTTCTCGAATCTTATGACGCGCACATTTTGACTCGTTTCAAAATGATTGAAACTATGCAAACTTTGCTTTTTTCTTGAAATGTAATTTAGCATATAAATCGGGGCATGTAACGTTATATTTTGAATTTCAGTTAGAAAGTAGAATATTATTTTTGGCTTTTCTCTTGTTGCTTAATTTGCTAGTCGGACTTCTGAACATAAGTATCAGAAATTTCTTGGAATAGAAATCATTCCCTCCAAAGAAACAGCCAAACGATCACCAATGAGGACGACGTCTCTGTGACCCAACCCATTCGCTTAGGCCAAATAAATTTCGTCCAGAATGGACCAGAGGTGTCACAAACTCCCCTAATTGTCAATGCTTTGAGCCTAATGTCCCATCAACAAGTATCATTTGTTTTGATTCGACCGTTGCGCGTGAATTAGGGGGTCTCATTTACAAACCGATAAAAAACAAATACCTGTCCTCCATAAAGTGGGACGTCAGGCATTACGGATAACAAACACGATCTTTTAATGCAATTGCAAGAAAACTCTGTGGTCGCCTCTTTAGCGTTCGGGTTGGGGAACAGAATCCAAGGTAGGGCAAAGAAGAAACCGTGTGGGAGACCCCACGTCCAAACGCTTCAGACGCGTGGACCTTTCTTCACCCGTTCTAGTTCTGTCAATGGAAGCCAGTTCTGCAGATTCTGTGCCGAACCGGAACAATGCGAAGCTATCGTGTCTCGTGGTGATTTGCTTATCTGGACAAATATGCATGATGATCGCTGCTTCTTGGACCCCCCCAAAGTAACCTCGACTGTCCCATGCAGTCAGTGTCATCAGCTGAAGATTCGATTGAGCCGACAACCTGGAGCTGCCTCCATTATTTGGTTTGCTGAGTCTCGCTCAACTTTGCTAACGGGGAAGGGGGAATATAAATGAAGTTTCTATAAGAATGGGGAAAAGCCTTTTGTCTTCTAAAGCGAAGTGAATTATTGATATGAAAAGTAAACAATTGGGTTTGCAACTAAATCTAGAAATTGATCATTGATCTAGTATGGGTACTCCTACAGGATAGGTCTCAACCAAAAACTAAAGAGCATCATTGCTTACTCATTATCATATTGACTTATTATACTTCTGACAATAAAAGATATCGATACCTTAATATCATTCCAAGTAACTCTTCAACCTGAAGTTTCGCCTAGAGAAACGGGAGCTATGGTAACTATTGAATCTTTAACTAACATATGGACAACTGTGTGGATCAATAGGCTTATTAGCCTTGATCGATATAAAGGAAGATGCTACCACATCAAATCTATTGAAAAAGAAGAAAATCAATATACACATCATATAGTTTGCCCTTTAAACCATTTTAAAGTAGGTTCTTTTAATAATATTTGTTTTCTTCCACTATGGATAATATAATTTGAGTTCAAAGGGCTCATTTATTCACAAATCTCAGGTGGGGCTAATAATTTTCATTTTGCAAATCATGTAGTACGGATGCTTTCCTCTAAACCAATGATGAGGAACTATTGGCAAAGAAAAAACATAATTCCTACTTTCGTCCTAAAAGCCACACAATACACATACAACGGAAGGCAAAATACCACTTAGCAAGCCTATCTCGAGTGGCCAGGTTATTCAAAACGACCAACCGCTTACCATATTTTATCATAAATCTTGATTTTACACTATAATTTCAGTCTTGCATATGTGGGTCGATTTGTAGGGAGGTTAAGTATGTTGGTTGACAGGTTTGTTGAAAAAAGTCTTTTTCCCTCCCTCTCTTCTCTCTCTTCACGTCAATGGGGCGCGAGTTAGGAACTAGTGTGCCATAAGTATACCACTCAAATGACATTGTAGACAAGATGTCAATCATGTTACAGGAACGTCAGAGAACATTTGTTATGTGATCTGTAGTGGCGTTGTGGAAGAAAAATATAAGGAAAATTAGCAAATCAATTCTATTCCTATTATATGGATACTAATTCAGTTTTAAAATTTTTAATTTTACAAATTTAAATCTTAAACTTTGGCCCAAAATTCCAATACAATTATTCTAGTCAATTTTCAGGTATAATTGTTGACGTAGTGGTCTAGTTATTATTGGTCATCATATGGGGTGCGCTACCATGTCGGTGATTTTTAGTGAAAATTGGCTATAAATAGTACATTGGAATTTTGCACAAACATTTAGGACTAAATTAGCAAAATTAGAAAATTTATGAATTGAATACAAGGTCGAAAAGAAACCTTACAACATCATGCAAGCAGTGTAAATATTATGCTCTTGCAAAGAATGATAATAATGAATGATAATAATGAAGATGCTGATAGAGGCAAATTAAGAATTTGAGTGGGGTCAACTGGCTCACATCAGCAGAGACGTAAATGGATTTAGATGTGATTGACCCGTCACTTTAATTCCACAGAATGATTTGATTTGATTTGATATAACCCAATTTAAGTAAACAAAATTTCAAAACCATGCCAAAACGTGTGCTATTCAGCTTCACCAGCAAAGCCACGATCCACAGTCTTGCTCTAGGAGCCGCAGATGGTGGCAACACGTTCATAAAAAACAGGCAGATTAACGTCCTTTTAACTTGCACGACAAGCTACTTTCTCCTATGTATACATCACGTGATGAATGCATGCAACACGAGACTCCCCGCTGCGCAGCGTGCATGAACCTCGTAAGCCTATCGATAACGATGAAACCCTAGATCCACGAGCCCTTGGATCGTAAGGTTGCGGGTCTAGTTTGAAGGCAGAGACATGTCGAGCGCCCTAGCATGTCTAGTCACTTTGGAATTCTACCGTGCGGACGAGAACTTTGACCCAACCCTCAAATCTAATTACTTTGCTTTCGGTCGCCCTTAGAATTTTAGGATTCATCCTGCTGTTCGAGCTTCATTCGTGCACTCTGTGCCCTAGTGTGCAGCCGTGGAGCGACCTCAATCGCTTTCCAATCGTCTGGAATATAATCACCTCAATGCAAATTGATTCTCGTCGCATCCTTTTGGCACGCCCCTGCGAATCCATTTTCTCCAACAGCTGGAAAAATTGAATATAGACTGATGGATAGCTTTTTCTTGTGGAACTAAGGTTCTACTATTAGGTGTGCAATTTTGCGTGTACAAATATAGAAGATTAGAAGCCAACCATTACCATGTTCATTCATTATGATTTGAGGACCTGTCAAATTCAATTTTCTTGGGCATGTGATGGAACATAGGGATGAGGTTGCTCAAATTGCGCATGGAGTAAAATTCTGATGCATAGAAAGTGGTTAGGGAGAAGGTATATATATATGGTAATGACACGTGATGTAATCATTTTATAAAAAAAAATATGAGCGATTCCAAATTTTAAGAGTCACATAAGATAACACGCATATAAGGTGGAAAAGTTTATACATCGATCACATCATGCCCATCCGCCATGTGACCGGCGCATAGAATGCTTTTCCGTGGTCAGTGGTTTGAGCTTGAGACCAATGGCTAAACCATGGAAACTGTTGAGAGTTGGTTTATCTGTTTTTTTTTTTTTTTTTTTAATTTTTCGATTTGGTTGGCGCCGATTGTTTCAAGGAGCATGTTACATCATGTTGCCTTCAAACATGACGTAATGAGGTTCATTCCTCCTCGTATGAGTAGTAGAAGTAGATATGCATAGATTGTTCACGAATTAATTGCGGGAATCCGATTTTGACAAAAGGGCCATATTAATTAGGAAACCAAGATGTCAATGTGGTAGAACATGAAAAGGACGAATCTGGCTTGGGTTGAAGTCTCGACCAATAAGAGGGAAAAAAAGAAAAAAAAAAACTAGGCCTTCCGCATTCGGTGAAAAACTTGGTTACCATAAATAGGTTTGACCAAGCGTTTTTTAAAACCTATCGGAGATCAACCCATTTTACAATCTAATTGGTATGCTGATGACTGAGTTAGACAGGTAAGGATTGAGGAAAAAGGTCGAACCAGAGGCCGGAATTGGCACTCGATTGAACCGGCCGTTTAGTCGCAAGGTCGATGCCTGAATTTGAATGAACTCGATCAAGGGTTCCATTCGACATTGCGGTAGTAATGCATTTGAGGAGCACATGAAGAAGCCGAGCGTTCAGATTCAAGTCAGTGGGCCAGGGAACAATCTCCAACTACTCGAAGGAAAGCCATGTCGATGGCGTTCGAGCGTAGAAAGTTTCGGCACGTCTCGTTCGCCTTTTCTTCCCCTACTCATGAGTCACGACAACGTGGGGGAAGCTCCAAAGTTTCTTTTTCTTTTCTTTTCTTTTTTCTCTGGCTCGTTCGCCACGAGGTGCAGCGGTACTCCCTCTAACCTGACCCAACAGTGGGCCACACCAACGACCGCGGCCCCGTCTTTTGCTCTTTCGGGAACGACTCGTGCCACCCTCGATCACTCGCCACGTCACTGATCGGTGTTCGTGGAGGAGTCGTCCTCGCTGGTTCCTTTTCTTGTGGAGAAATTTGGTTGTCTAAATCTGAGGCAACATCAGTTTGGTGGCCCGAAGAGCGAGGAGGAAGATGATGTTCGCAGGAGTCTTTGCTCCTAGTAAAAGTCGGCAACGGCGAGATGGATTGTGGAATCCCCGTAATTCAAGCTTAAAACGCCGTACGACCAACTAATCTGCTTCGCACCTTGATCGTCTCGTGTGCCAAGTGATGATGCCGGGCCTACCGTCCATTTCGATGCTGGCTTCTTCTTTTGTCCTTAAGCTACGTGTTTTAGGGCAGATGATAGGTTAGATCACACTAATTCGCTTGAGATTTAAGTGAAGATGGTGCCCGCTTGGGGGACAGAATTGCTTGAAGTATAGCGTGGAATGAGTAGATATAACTATTGACTTCTATAATAAGGAACTCAATGATATCGGTTATAGTGATTCTGCTACTTTCTCGTATTATGCTTATTCACATCAAAAGTTCACTATCCACCAATGTTGAGGGGGTGTGGAGCTGAACTTTATCCTTGTGATAAGATATCAAGGTTCTCTTATCTCACATTTTTTTTTTAATTATTGGCCCTTGATTTTTGTACCACAGTTTAGCAAATATTTCAAGGAAGAATTCTTGGATGTCAACAGGAACGAGGAGTGACGATTTGTATCTGGTTCAATTTGGCAAAGTGGACCATGGATGAAAGCAAGTATCGTGGTCCAAAATTCCACCTCGAGTTCGATCCCAAGCTCTTCCTTTTGTGATTATAGTGAGAGGCGACAATAGGTATCACACCTCAAATTCTACTGGAATAATGATAATGACATGGTCGTCTTTTTTTCCCAAAGGACATAACCTCAAACCACCCAAAAGTCCCGTCAATTTCGCTCTTGCTCTAATGTCTGCTAACCAAGCAACCACTGATCAGTAAGTACTGCGTGTCTCTTTTAAATAGATCGAGCAACTACTATACATATATAAAGTAATACCAAAAACTCGTAATTCTATATTAATAAAAAATGGATAATTAATTATCAACGTCATGCCCTAATTCAGCCTTTTCTCAAGTGATCATGTGGTTTTGTGGGGTTTCAATCTTAAGCTGGATATGATACCAAAAGATGTCACACCCCGAATCCCACTAGGATATTCAGGGGGTGACAATAGGAGTTGAAATTCACAGCTATGAGGTGGATATTAGGGTTAGATATACACTAAAACAATTGGACGTATGGGAGGCTCACACGTGAAGGAAAGATTTATCGAGAATAATCGAGATCGTGTTAAGGAATGCATCTCATGTTTGTCATATGAGCTGTCTAAGTATGTATACTGGTATAAAACTTAGGGCAGACTTGCGTAAAACCTCATACCGAAATTTCTTCCAAGTTATATGAGCTGTCTCATAGACTATCATATAGATTCAATGGACGTATACTAGCAAAATTCCACTTTGAAAACTCACAGTTGCGGTCATAAAGTCTCTTAAGGAACATGTGTACACGTACAAAGTCACGACTGGGATGATCACCCTTTGAATTTTGCTGTTTTGAAAAAAGATGCATGGGCGATCCAGCTTTTCAAATTCTTCCATATGTGCTGCTCTGCTTGGCCACTCCCAGACAATTTACGGATGATTTCAAGACCAGAAATACTGTGGCAGCATCACCTTTTCATACCCAACTTTAATCGATTCTTAGTTTTTGTTTGTGACTGATAGGGAATTCTTCTGAAATTTGATGGGCGTGAAAAGAGAGTAAGTGACCAACGCCTGCTTACTTTGATTAAGGAGGTCATGTGATGCGTTGAAAGTTTCAAAGGAGAGGCCACGTTTGTCGGGGTCAAGCCCCATGAAAGAAGTTAAACCCCCTTTAAAGAGACGGGGCGATTCTTGGGAAATTGTCTTCTGGTTCATCAAGATAAGGTCTTGAACTGTTCCGTACGTAAGGAGTCAAATGATCCGAGTTCTTTCGTAGATTAGGTTAAGGATTGTAGACAAGAAAACATGCCGAGGATCTCTAGTTGATCAGCTTCCTCGTGTTTCGGAACATGTTTAAGGATTTCTATCAGGTCCACTGTCGGTATAAGAAATGATTTATCTACCTACTATTGGACTGTTGAAATGCGAAATCATACTATAAGTACATATGTCTTGTATCCGGTGGAGAATGACAAGTATGAATCTCTCATGCATATGTGTAACACGGTTCATATCACCCGACATAATCTGCATCCCCAAGCGATCATCTTGAAATAAATACAATGCGACTATGGCCTCTTTTGACTAATCGAAAGCCTCTCTCTTTTTTCCCTCCTGACCGAACCCTTTCTCGGATGGCAGTAGCAAAAATCATATCATTACCGTGGTCATGAAGTTTACCGTATACAAGAACCAATCATAATGTGAACTGATGCTATCTATTACCGGCGAAATTCCAACACTTTAAGCGAGCCTAATTCCTCAAATAAAATAAGGAAAAAAAAAGCTTGACCATCCGAGCACACTTTGAGGAGAAAGAGAGAGGGGAGAGGAAGGACTAATGGGGTCGCCAAATTCATGATGAATCAATCACGCCCAAGCAGGAAAATAGGGAGAAGAAAAAGGTTGGGGGGGGTTAAGATTCAACAGTGCTGATGAGTGGTGCAAATTTACTAATTAGATGCCAAAATCGCCGCAAAGCCCTTTCGAAACTGTAGGTGAAAAACCGGTCTTGTGGATGGTTGACGTGCGGGGTCTGACTCATCGCTCCAATCTCCTATCCTCCCATGTATATAAGCCCACCACTCCCCTCCATTTCCATCGCACCCCTCTCTCTCTCCCCTCTCTCTGTGAAGAAAAGTCTTAGGCAGATGGAATACAAGGCGAGAACAACTCCAATTCTAACACCCGTCACTATTCCCACTAGAGTCTTCCCTTACTCGACCTCATCCTCATCTTCTTCTCCGCCACCGCACCCACCACCGTCTCAGTCCTCATCTCCAACCACTCCTCCTCCTCCCCTTCTTCCTTCCCTCCCCATCACTCCGTTGCCACCGCCGCCGCCACTGGTCCTCAGCCCGTGCGCCGCCTGCAAGATCCTGCGCCGGCGTTGTGTGGACAAGTGCGTCTTGGCACCGTACTTCCCGCCCACCGAGCCTTACAAGTTCACCATTGCGCATCGGGTGTTCGGAGCTAGCAACATCATCAAGTTCTTACAGGTACTGTTGTCCATCCCTTTTCCCCATTTTTTTGCATATTGTTCTTAGTGTTCCTTATAAGGATTTGCGCACTCCCTAATGTGAACGCGCCCGAATGCTGTAGCAAAAAAATCGAACTGGTGTCCGCGAAAGCTTTTCTTTTAGCAACTTCCCTTTTTTTCTTTTATGCCAATAAAAAGAACTTCTCTTTTTCGCGACTTGCCTTTCTAGAGAAAGCATTTCTTATCGTATATTATTACAAGTCAATCGCATTTTAATAAAACGCTCGCACTTTATCTTATAAAAACTGAAATTTTTGTGTTTCGAATGTGGACATTTTCCTAATTTATTAGCGACACGCGATGCAACAAATCCAAAGAGTTTTAGCAAGAGATAACTTACAATCGAAAGTTAGATTATTTGTTTGGACCCTTCTAATCTCAAGGAGATCTTTCATTAGAGGCATTACAGAATTAATTATTCCTCGTGGTACACTATGATTATAGATTTCTGTCGGAATTCATGTCCTCAAAAGTCTTAGGAAATTCTCGACCGGCTCTTTTGACAAAATATATCATATTTGTGACTTTCATGTTGATTAGATTTATAATTCTTCTATGTTGGATTTTTTTTCTCAATTAGTTTGGTGAAAATTATTTCAGGAACTTCCGGAACCGCAGAGAGCGGATGCAGTGAGCAGCATGGTGTACGAGGCCAACGCGAGGATCCGAGACCCGGTCTACGGCTGCGCCGGAGCCATCTGCCACCTCCAGAAGCAAGTGAGCGATCTCCAAGAGCAGCTCGCCAAGGCTCAGGCCGAGATTGTCAACCTCGAGCTGCAGCGGGCCAACCTTGTCGCGGCGTGCGTGGAGATGGCTCAGTCCCAAGAGCCGGCGATCAATTTCCAGCAGCAGTTCACCGACTCGACCGGCTTGTTGGACGACGGCTCAGCTAGCTGGGAATCGCTTTGGACGTGACCGCGGGCGACCACGAGACTGAAGCCTTATAATTACTAATGAGAACGAACCATGAGGAAAGGGAAAAGGAGGAACTTTACCCACGACCAAATGTCAACAAAGTTTATTCCCAGAAAAAGGAAAAATTAAAGTTCGGGATTTGTAGCGCGAAATTGATAAGATGGAAGCAGACTAGATATGTGGAGGGAGGGAGAGAGGGAGGGATCTGTCTTTTGCTCTCTTGATTAAATTTCCGAGGCCTAAGAAAATTTTTATTCTATCTTTTCTTGAATGAAAAACAAGTTGTTGCGGGTGACCTAATGACAATTATCTTGTGGAATTTCATTGGTCATTTTTTTAATCCAATTTGGAGCACAGACACGCTTCCTTGTCAAACTGAGTCCTTGACCTGGTTGTTGCTTTCTCGATCGTTTTCAGCCTTTCCTAACAAATTGTGGTATTTGTTTAACTTACTTTTCTGCGGATATGACAGGTTGACTATTCTAGTAATGTATGTTTTCTTTTTCTTACTTGTCCCACACGCTGTATTGTTTTAAAAATAGAATGTGAACAGTTCTTTACAGTGACTTATTAACCCCAAGGTCGGGATACTAAACTTTGACCTGGTATCCGATAGATAAGTATTGAGTTCACTAAAGATTCCTTGAAACCTATTATATGAAAGATTTGACGGTCGTATTTAAAGAATCTAAATAATGCCAGAGATATTAGGACTGGTTTATTGTGCCAATTATGATATAGCAGATTATTATTGGGTGATTGAGACTGACCCACATACTTAAGTAGACAGTTTGAAACATAACTCAGCAGAGTAATTTCGTGAAAGGATTTTCTTGTGATACACCGACTGTGCAACTCATTTGTTACACAAACCACCTCTGTATAATGAGGTAATAACAGTTTGAAAAACCTACAAAATAATTCAAATCAATATCAATTGATGTTAATTGTATACGAATGAAATTACACAAACCGTGTACTCAAATTCCATCCTTTCGTAGAGGCTCTGCACAGCGCACTCATTCATCACATAACCCATTTCTATCACAATACAGAAAATGAGGAGATAACAAGTCACATACGAAATACTATACTCTTCTTGACTAAAATACATGATGTCCAGCTCATAATGGAACAACCTATACATATCCGAATAGTCAAGACTAGACATATAAACTTCAAATCAAACGAATATAACCATAGTGTCATTTAGGAATAATTTTGCTGTGAAAGCTTAGTACCACACAGGCACACACTAACTCAGAACCGGAAACGCGTTTTGCAACCTGAATTGCCCAACAAGAAGTCTCAATCACGCCATGTGAAACCATGTTTCAAGTCTCGAAGTTCAAATTACTCTTTTTCAGCTATTAATTATATTCTAAGCTATCCCAAAGAATAGATAAAAGAAAAGAACATTAGATTCTCCTAAACAACCAAAATTTCAAGGGGCGAACTGCTCCAACCATACGTTTGCTTTTTCCTGTATGAAGACAAGCATGTCTAATTGTTGTTGTTATTATTATCGAAAGATTCTTTTTATGATAGGCTTTTCTTCTTTTTTAAGTGAAGTCTCTCAAAAGTCGTTGTGGAAGTGGAATGGAAACTCATCAAAGCAGAGTCGTGACCCGTCATGGAGGGGCATCAACAGTGGCTAAAATGTATTTGCCGGAAAATTCTATTTGGAGTCTCCCCAACCCACTACATTCTTTGGCCACAAACGAGTGAATGCGTTTGCCACCAAATATTGTTCAAATCAATTGTCCCAAATCAAAATTTTCTTTTTGATAAATCTGTCAAGAGAAAAGATTCGAACTAGGTTGAGACCAATCTCACCTGCTAATAGAATATTCGATTTAAGGCATTAATGAAACACAATCAACTCACTGAATGAGATCATCACTGCAACTCCACTAGATGTGAGCCAGGAGGTGTACGATTGACAATACAACTAATGCCGGGTGTGTCATTGGCAAACAGATTGAGGTATCCGAAATCTAGAATAAACTAGGGAATCAAACTTGCAAATCAAATGTTGGACCACTCAATCAATCAAATCTTGGACAAGATTGAGACTAATATGACCTACTGGTAATTGGTTTCATAGTAGCTTGGTTTCCATTCTAGAACTAGACTAGGCAGGGTCAGTTCCTAGTTTGTAGAACTGGGAATCGGTCCACCCGATCCCGAACCGGACTAGACCGGATCGATTCCAAGGTCGATCTTAGAACTGGTGATTTTTTTTTTTTTTTTTTCTTCTATTTCCTACAACTAGGAATTTCCCGACGTTAAAAGAAATTATTTTTTTACTGACTAGAGTTTACTCATTAAAAATAAATAAAGATTAAGAAATCTTGGCCGGTCCATCAAACCGATTCTAGGGTCGATCTCGAAACTGGTGATTGTTTTTCTTTTCTTGTTTTTGGTTTCTTCTATTCCCAACAAGTGGAAATTTCCCAACATTAAAAGGAAATCTTTTTTTACTAATTAGGGTTTATTCATAAAAAATAAAAAGATTAAGAAATCTTGGCCATTTTGTTGGTCCGGTTCCTTATGTGGAATTGGGAATCAGCCAATCCCCTCGGCAACCACCTAGAACTGGTTAGTTCAATGTACTCCAATGTAATTTTTCAGTTGAACCAGGAGCAATGCACACCATAATCTCACCTACTGCTAGAATGTTTAGTCTAAGGCGTTAGTGAAGCACTAATAGCTTATTGGACGAGATGGCCACTGCAACTCCACATATGTAAGTGGGGAAGTTCACAATCAGCGATACAATTAAGGATATGTGTTCCATTGGCATACTAATTGAGGTATCTAAATCGAGAATAAACTGAGGAATCAAACTTGCAGTCTTTTAACTTGCAAATTTTATATTGGATCACTCAACCATCCACCTTATTAGTCTTTGTTTTTGAGTTGAAACTTCCTAAAAATTGGCCTTACTTGAATCTATGCTATTCTCAATACGCCTCTTATCTTTTCCTCGTTTCATGACAATGAGCCACAACGATAATGAGTACACTCTAAGCAATGAATGCATAAAATATGCTTCATACCTTATAGAGACATGAGCTATGACATAAGCTGAAATGATGAGTGATAGCTAAAATACAAGATCGTGTTACAAATGCATGATTGTAAAATTTTATGATGACATAGTCAATCGCTTTGAAAATATGAGATGTTAGATGAAAATGATGTTTATCCAATTCTCACTTCTTAGTCGTTACGTTAAATGCATAGTAGCGCTTATTGTCCGGTTCTTAATTTAAAAAAAGTGGAATTTGCATGTCAAGATCCAGCTATTGATGGCTCACATTTTGAGTGATGTAGATACATAGTTGGAATTTGACATAAAAGTAGCAAAATAGCGAGAAGCACGTGAACAACCCCGTGAGACCTTTGACTTGCTAGTCAAATCTTAGATCACTCGATTGGCCACCTCATTGATGTTCGTTTTTTGGTTGAAAATAATGATTGGCCTTACTCAAACCTATGCTATTCTCAATACGCCTCTCATTATTTCCTCGTTACATGACAATGAATCACAACAATAATGAGTACACTCTACGCAATGAATGCATAAATTATGCTTCATACCTTATGATGACGTCAACTAAAATGATGACTAAGAGCTAAAATACAAGATCATGTTAGAAGCACGCAATTGTGAAATTTTATGATATCACAATCAACTGCTTTAAAATTTTGACGTGTTTGATGAAAATGTTGTTTATTTGATTCTCGCTTTTGAGTCATTATATTAAATGTGTAGTAGCGCTTATCACCCAATTCTTAGTTAAAAAAGTGGACTTTGCATGTCAAGATCCAGCTTTTGTGACTCACATTTTGAGTGATGTAGGTATACAGTTGGAATTTGACCATATTACAGCAAATTTTATGTGAAAGTAGCGCAATAACAAGAAGCACATGGACGAACTTGTGAAATCTTTTGACCTGCTAATCATATCTTGGACCACTCGACCAGCTACTGGATTGGTCTTCATTTTTCAATTGAAACATCATAAAGATTGGCCTTACTTGAACCTATGCTATTCTCAATATGCCTTTTATTATTTCCTCGTTACACGACGATGAACCACAATGACAATGAGTACACTTTGAGCAATGAATGCATAAAATATGCTTCATACCTTATAATGACGTGAGCTGATAAGTGAGAGCCAAAATACAAGATCATGTTACAAACATGCGATTGTAAAATTTTATGATGCCATAGTCAATTGCTTTGAAAAGATGAGATGTTAGATGAAAATGTGATTTATCCAATTCTCACTTCCCAGTCATTATATTAAATACCTAGTAGTGCTCATTGTCCAGTTCTTAATTTTAAAAAGTGGAATTTGCATGTCAAGGTCCAGCTATATCAAATAATATATAAAAGTAGCAGAATAGCGAGAAGCACATGGACAACCCCATGAGATCTTTGACTTGCTAATCAAATTTTGGATCACTTGACTAGCCACCTCATTGATGTTCATTTTTTGGTTGATTGGCTTTACTCGAACCTATGCTATGCTCGATACGCCTCTTATTATTTCCTCGTTACTTGACAATGAACCACAATAATAATGAGTACACTCTAATCAATTAATGCATAAATTAGGCTTCATACCTTATGATCATGTTAGCTAAAATGATGACTAAGAGCTAAAATACAAGATCATGTTAGAAGCGCACAATTGTAAAATTTTATGATACCATAGTCATTTGCTTTAAAAATTTGATGTGTTAGATGAAAATGTTGTTTATTTGATTCTCACTTCTGAGTCATTATGTTAAATGCATAATAGCACTTATCACCTAGTTCTTAGTTAAAAAAGCGGAATTTGCATGTCAAGATCCAGCTATTGTGACTCGCATTTTGAGTGATATAGATACATAGTTGGAATTTGACCTTTTTACAGCAAATTTTAGGTGAAAGTAGGGCAATAGCAAGAAGCACATGGACAAACTTGTGAAAACTTTTGACTTGCTAATTATATCTTGGACCACTCGACCAACCACTTGATTGGTCTTTGTTTTTTGGTTGAAACATCATAAAGATTGGCCTTACTCGAACCAATGCTATTCTCAATATGCCTCTTATTATTTTCTCGTTACATGACGATGAACCACAATGATAATGAGTACACTCGAGCAATGAATGCATATATTATGCATCATACCTTATGATGAAGTGAGTTGAAATGATGAGTGAGAGCTAAAATACAAGATCGTGTTACAAATATATGATCGTAAAATTTTATGACACCACAATCAATTGCTTTGAAAATTTAATAAGTTAGATGAAGATATTGTTTATATGATTCTCACTTCTCAGTCATTATGTTAAATGCGTATAGCGTTATTGCCCAATTCTTAGTTAAAAAAGTGGAATTTGCAAGTCAAGATCCAGCTATTGTGAAAGTAACGGAATAATGAGAAGCACATGGACAAACTCGTGAAATCTTTGACTTGCTAATCATATCTTGGACCACTCGACCAACTACCTGATTGATCTTCGTGTTTTGGTTGAAACATCATAAAAATTGGCCTTACTCGAACCTATGCTATTCTCAATATGCCTCTTATTATTTCCTCGTTACATGACGGTGAACCACAACGATAATGAGTACACTAGGAGCAATGAATTCATAAATTATGCATCATACCTTATGATGAAGTGAGTTGAAATGATGAGTGAGAGCTAAAATACAAGATCATGTTATAAATACACAGTCGTAAAATTTTATAACACCACAGTCAATTGTTTTGAAAATTTAGTATGTTAGATGAAGATATCGTTTATCTGATTCTCACTCTCAGTTAGAATATTAAATGTGTACTAGCATTTATCATCTAGTTCTTAGTTAAAAAAATGAAATTTGTACGTTGAGATCCAGCTATTGTGACTCACATTTTGAGATATGTAAATCCATAGTTGGAATTTGACCATATTACGGCAAATGATATGTGAAAGTAGTCTTCACGGAATAGCGAGAAGCACGAGGCCAACCCCGTGAACCTTTTACAAAGTAAAGAATGCACCATCACTTATTCAAGGGAAAAGACCTCTTTCATTATTTTATTTTGACTTTCGAAGGTCCAATTTCGATTGTTCCTTTCATGCATCAGCAACGTGTGAAGACTTAAACGTGTCTCTTCATAGACTCACCTTCGGACTGTCGAAGTAAGGTATAACTCAAAATCTCCACCATCAATTGAGATTGAATCGCATCAAGTCGAATAATTGAGAATAGAATCCCAAACTCGACTCCCTTTGGTTCACATGACAAAGGAATTCAATTGAACACTTTTAGCATTCAAATCTTGTGGAAAAAATTGAATGCACATATATATTTTTACATGTATATAACCTATTGAGAAGGGCGCCACTTTTATTTTCTGAAATTGTAAATCTGTACGGCACCTTCTGTTAAAATTTTTATGCGTCTCCATTCAACCATATAAGATCAATGGACACAAGTCCAAATATTTTGTAGAGTGAACTTCAAAATCGAATCGGATCAAGAATTCGACAATTGACATATAGCTGACCCCCGCTAGTGTTAGACGCTTGATTTCAGACATCAGAGATGGCCCGAGTATGCCTTGAACCTGTGACCGAGCGTTAGGCACGAGCCAGGCGTACTTCACCAGGCTATACGCTTGTGGCTTGAATAAAAGGATTGGCCTAGGTTCCGACCCAATCTGGTGGAGTGATGACTCGACAAAGTTGGTTCATGATCAAGATTAGCTCGATGATCAATCCATGCTCATATTTATTTATGTCTACGAGTACAATTGATTAGTCAACAAGCAAATTCCACTTTCCTTAAAATTGGAATTAAAATAAATTTTACATAATATGGATCAAACCGAAATGGGATTCCCTAAGCAGATCCTGAGCAAGAAAAAGCCCTAAATCTTTCAAACCAAGAATGGCAAGACACGACTCCAACCCATATAGCGAAGGATAATAGTAGAAGAAGCAATCGAGGACTGATGATTCAATACCAATCTCCCACAAGGAAAATTAGTCCGTCAAGTGAGCAAATCATAGATGGGACAAGTTTTACATCTCCCAAAACGTTGGATTTAATTATTTTCGTATTTCAAACAACTTCTAATATATAGAAATTAACCAAAACAATAGAATATGGGCATGACGTGCAATGCACGGGCATTCGAACTAGTACGTTTAAATGGTCAAAAGAGACCTTTAGATTCTCAAAAATGGGTGATACCATTACGTACCTGTACAAAGGCAGCCTCATAATATATATGTAATTTATTCTCATAAATGCGTAATACTATCATGTAGCCTGTAAAAAGGCGGAGGTTCTCAACATGCCCCAAATATATAGATGAAAAAATCTTGACGTTTTTCAACCCGTTTGATTTGATAATTCTCGAAGGTCAAATAACTTTTAATATATAAATATCAACTAAAACAATAGAAGATGGCATGGCGTGAAACCCGCATACATTTTAATTGGTATTTTCAAATGGTTGAAAGAGGTTATTTCCCAACCGGTTTGATTTGATTATTCTCGAATTTCAAATAATTTCTGATATATAAATATTAACTAAAACAATAGAAGATGGCATGGCGTGTAGCGCACGTGCATTTTAACTGGTATTTTAACTGGTATTTCAAATGGTTGAAAGTTTGACCCCAAAAAATGGTTGAAAGAGGCCATTACATTCCCAAAATGGGTGATTATGTTATATAGCCACTAAAAAGAAGGCCTCAAAACAAATATGTAATTTATATTGTTATCCGAGAATATTTGATGCACAAAAATTGGTTACAATAATATTCACAGAAGTGAATGGTGCCCTTTCCCACCTATAGTACAATTAACAAACGTTCTCAACGTGCTTCAAGATATCGATCAAGAATATTAGTAGATGGGAAAAACTTTACATCTCGCAACAATTTGATTTGATTATTCTTGAATTTCAAATTACTTCTAATATACAAATATTAACTAAAACAATAGAAGATGGCATTAGATTCTGCATTTTAACTAACATTTATAAGTTGTTAAAAGAGGCCTTTAAATTCCAAAAAAAAGGGTGATTCTATTATGTAGCACGTAAAAGGAGGCCTATTTATATATAACTTATTTTGGTGTCTGAGAATTTTTGGTGCTCAAAAATTGGTTGATAGGAATATTTACAGAAGTGAATGGTACCTTTCCCTATTTATAATACAATTAATGACGGTTCTCAACATGCCCAAGATATAGATCAACGGTTAGATAGGAAAAGCTTCACATCTCCAACACATTTGATATGATTATCCTCATATTTCAAATAACTTCTGATTTATAACTATTAACTAAAATAATAGAAGATGGCATGACGTGCAATGCACGTGCATTTTAACTAGTATTTCTCAATGGTCAAAAGAGACCTTTTAAGTTCCCAAAATAAGTGATACTATCATGTAGCCAGTAAATAGGGGGCTTCATAACATATACTTAGTTTATTTGGATGTCCCGTAACATCTGATACACAAAAACATTACTAGAACATTCACGAAAGTAAATGGTGTCTCTGCCTATTTATAGTACAATCAATGAAGGTACTCAATATGCCCCAAGAAATAGATTATCCATATTAGTAGATGGGAAAAGCTTCGCATCTCCCAATATATTTGAATTGGTTATTGTTATGTGCACGTGCATTATAATTAGTATTTCTAAAAGGCCAAAAGAGAGATTTAAACTCCCAAAAATGGATAATACTATTATGTAGCCCGTAAAAAGCTGCCTCATAACATATATGCAATTTATTCCGTTGTCCTAGAATATGTGATGCACAAAAATTGGTTACAAGAATATTCACATTGTGAATGATGCCTTATAATATAATCAACGAAGGTTCTCGACATGCCCCAAGGTATGGATCAACAGTATTGGTAGATGGGGAAAACATCTCATCCCCCAACATGTTCCCCCTTAAAAAGGAAGCAAAACGTGATGTTGCTCCATCAACATTAAATATTTTGTCACTAAAGATGAAGAATGAAATCTGTCCTCCCATCTAGGTTTTATATCAATCTTGACTTATTGCTAAGATGCTCGAACTCCATGGCAATAGAATCCTGAACAGTCTGTTAGCATATGCTGTATGGCCGACAAACTTAGTATGTTCGAATAGCTGCCATATTCTTACCAAAGAAAAAAAATGGATATTTTGATTTATCATGGTTCCTCATTCAACTTGACTTTTATTGCCCTTTCTTGTTGTTTATCATGGCCCTCAATCATTCCATCCCTCGAAAACTAATCAAAGAGCAACCAATTAAATATAATCATTATATATCGTAGAAACATTACATTATTTAAGTTATTAAATGAAAAGGGCAAGGAAAAAAATCTCTATACAACGATGAATTTTATAATTATAGTTTATAATTAAGTTCATTAAGATTATATTATAAGTTCTATCTAAGCATCTTTTGTCCATATGATTTACTGATCTAATTTATATTTTCCTTACCTTATTCCGTTGCACTTCACTTGCCCTTTCTTATTTGTTATCAGCATCGTTGATCACATCCCTCCTAATAACTAATAAAAATTTAACGAGCTTAATTTATTGGAAATTTATAAAAGATATATTTATTAAATAAAAAAAGTAGTGAAAAAAAAAAAAATTAGTAACTTATCACTATAAAACAATGAATTAATTGAATAAACTGTGGTTTATATTTGAATGGATTTTGGTTATATGTTCAATCATATCTAAGAATGCCAAAAGTTAAGGTCAACATAAGAAGATTTAACCCTGTTTTTTCTCTGCATTGATTAAGCCAACGCCCGAACTTCATTTTCTTTAAAACTTGGATTAATCTTATTATACAACAAAAAAAAAAAAAAGAGATTCGATGAACATTTATTACTATGTGAGAAAAAGCCGGCATCTTTCGTACCAAGGGCGCGTTTGGTTGGGGAGAAGTGTTTTCAAGAAATTGATTTTCTGGATTTTCACTTGTTTAGTTTGCGGAAAATGACTAGTCAACCGAAAATACTTTATGATCAATGAAAAAATTTATACATAAATTTAGGATTAAATCTAAAAAGGTAAAAATACTTTTGAAACTGCTCATCTCGAATTTTTTAATGTTATATTATTTATTATTTTTGTTTATGTTTTCATTTTCCTTCTTCTTCAGGTGATTGACAATCACAACGAAGAATGGCAACCGGCCACAAGCGAGCTCAAGTCTCGCCACCTCACTCAAGGCCAGCAAGCTCGAGCTCACCTCTAGTCATCACCAGTCGATCATAGTGGAGGAAGGAGAAAAATAAAAGGAAATAAAAAAAAAGAAAAAAATAACTAAAAATCGAATCTTTTAAATAAATAAATAAATAATACTAAAAATTCATTTTTTTATGAGATAAAGTCATGAAATTGAAATCACTTTCCGATAGGATTCAAATATAAAAAAACATTTTTGATCATATATAACCAAACAAAAGAAAACTAATCGTATTTTTAGAAAATGCAAAGTATTTTCCTTTATCATTGAGTTTTCTGCAAAAAAAAAAAAAAAAAGGCACCCCAAGGTTACATTATTTCCCACAAGAAAAATTAGTTAGTGAACTTCAATGTCGTATGATGCTTATTTGTAACATGATTCGGTTTCTTTCTTTTGTAGTCACATGAAGAGTTCTAGGTATTCATGAAACTAATTACATCATTATTAGTCTAAATCTTTGATGTCACTCTTTTTGTATTTCAAATAACTCCTAACATATCAATATTAACTAAAGCAATAGAATATGATAGGTGTGACATGCAAATGTATTTTCACTAATTGGCCAGAAAAAGAAAAAGGAAAAAAGAAAACCATTTCTACATAGTTTATTTAGCTAGCCTTTGACTATTTGATATGCTTGCAAAAGTTAACTGGCGAAGCTGTCGCTCACCATTCTAATGTGACAAAATTATATCTAATCGATTCATTGATTAAGATCTCACCTGACTGAATCCAGCGGAAGGGTTTATATGTCGGGCAAGAGAAAATGGAGGGTTTTGACGTCATTAAATGACGTCAATTATGCCTTTTAGGGAATTATTTTATCTGTGATCATTTTGCTTAATATAACTAGATAACTTGAAGCCTACCAACTCAACAAAAATAATGAAGATTAGAGAGAGCTCAGTGGGAAAAAGAGACTGTTACTCCTATTCGGCTCCATAGAAGAATCCTAGTGTTCATTGATGGTGGCTTTTCAATTTATTGAAACCATGTCCAACTCCAAGCAATTCCATGACAATGATGCCTTTTTTTTTTTAATAGGAACTTTAGTTGACTGAAACACTATTTTACGACTAGGATAATGTTGTCCACTTGGTATACTAGATCATGCGCTCACTAGAGAGGTAAAATGCAAATTTTTTATGCATGAAATTGATGACTTAGTCTATGCCTATCTTAACATTTACCTGAGATATATCAGCACTTCATGTGATATAGCAACATGTATTTAGCACAAGTTGTGAGTAAAATCATGGAAAAATGGATTGAGTTTAGGCAAGATAGTGAAACAGAACTAGATTTCAATTTAGATGCTTGAATTTTCATTTATCACAAAACCCTAAAGTTTTTTGTCCTTTGAATCTTTCATCTACTAACATGGATCGTTCTTATAAATGCTTGGCGGTATGTGTTTTCAAGCTGCATGCACCGTATTTAAAACTGGGTTTGACGGTCTTCTAGTAGCTCTTATAAAAAGCTCTTTATTTCTCACTTGATGGTTTTATCGAATGAAAAGAGTAAAGCATTTCACCTGCCATAAGAAAAATGATGCTAGACGTGCTTTGATATACATGTCTAGAAGCCTAATTAGACAAGAGCTGATGTGGAAGCTAATCAACGACAAAGACATAAAATAAGATCAGAAGCTAATCAGGCTTTGAGATACCATCATTCATTAAGCTGCCATGCAATTTAAGGGCGCATTGAATATTACTTTCGTCATTCACATCCTCAGTTCACCGATAGCAATCTTATGATTAGCAAATAATTAATTTAATCGTGGCACCTAACGACATTCTAATGACCACATCTTAATCAAGGAGACCATTGGGTGACCGGGTTCTGTTCAGATCAAAAGTTCTTCCCCCAATTTTTGAAACAAGAGCGAGAGAATTCTCCATGAGAGGGTCAACTAAAACAAGAGTCAAACTCTCACCTACACGTATGACCGGGAGCTCCATGCACATTTGTTTTCTAATGATCATGTCCATATCCATCAATATACTAGTGCATATCTCTGTCGTTGGCGGTACGGATTTTGCATTATTTCATGCAAATATCGACCAAGTTTGAAAAACTGTACACCTAATCGAAGAATTTAAGGGCGGGATGAAAAATATATTGGAAACCCTAGAAAGATGAAAGACAAATATAACAGATAAATTCGAACTTTTGGGATTTTTTTCTTCAGCATTGCATGCTTTCGTTGAACCGCTCGTCATCTAGATCTATGAATTCGATGCAGAACAGCAGTGACAAGACAAGGACATTGGGTCCAACATGCCTCGATCAATAATTTGCAGGAACCTAACTTCTCTACTTCATTAGAATAAAAAAGAGGGGGGAAATTTTGCGAGTTTTATCAAGTTGTTTTATAATTCCTGCCTCGTGCCATTGACTAAATAACTCAATTGCATGAGATTTAGAAATGTCAAACGAAGATGATTTTGGCACTGTTTTATTGGTCGGAGTTAAATGATTAATTGAAAATCTTGGCCGAAAGATTTGTTTTCCCTATTTTGGGGAGAAAAAATGTTCTCATCACTGGGTGCATCATTAAATTAGTTATTAAAGTACCGGAGGTGGAGAACTGGCCTTGACTCAAAGCAAGAAGATCTCTCACGATCTGATATATGCGCACAACAACTAGTGGCAGTCCCCGTTGATCACTGATCTCATGTAGTCTATATATACCATACAAGTTGAGTGAAATTCTGCACAATAATTGCATCAAGGATGATCATTTTTCTGTTTATTTCACAAAAACTAAATGATTTGAAAAATATTTTTTCAAAATTGATTGCTTATATCAATTGAAATACTTAGTCAATAAAAAATATTTTCATTATTAACAACAATTCATGTCTAGATGATAAAAATATTTTTTGTTTATTTATTTTTATTAGCAATATAGACAATCATTTTTAGGGAAATGTTTTCTAAGTCATTTATTTTTCCCAAAACAAATGAAGCGTGAATTATGCAAAGTGAGGGCTAGCCAGTTGAAACTCATCCAGAAGCAAAGCACCTGTCTTAGTTATCGATCCTAGGATACGGTAGAGTAATCCTAGTTTACATGATCTGCTAAAGTGGATCGGTATTGCACAACTAACGAAAGCATATCTTGGTCCATTGAGTCCGAAGATGGTAAGAACTCCAACCCATCCGATGTTTTCCTCGGCCATTGGATACTGGCCGAGCCACCGGAGTAGTATAAGGAACCTCCAGAGATCTTTCCTGGCCACTTCATTGTAATAGGCTTTCCCTCCGCAGAAGACCTCTTTCGTATGGCATAATCGTCTAATTTATTCAACAATGATAAAAATTTTGTTGATTCCTCCATTTGTTAGTGTATCAACATCAGTATTTTATTGTTACTTGCAACTTCATAATCTCAAGCACGGCAAATCTTGGCGATTCACCAAAAATTTATCAAATGATGCAATTAAATTCTCATTTATGAAGTTCTTTTCATTTGGCTGTGACTGTATTTGATCTCTTGTGATGTAATTGATTTAGATGAATCGTTCTAACTTGTGTGTCAGGTGACACGTGTTTTACAACCATAAGACTAGAAGTTTCATAATAACGACTTCATGATTTACTTAATTTGTGAGGTTAATGGTGTTTCTGTTGTATTTACGGTAATTTCCAATTAGATTCCGTGCGAAAAGAGAATTCAAAGAAGTTCATCAACAAGATGAGTGAGTCTCTTAGAAATTTCCTCGCAATTTCCCTTCTGGTTGTTAGGTTCTTTCATGACAACGACTTGATGCTAAATAATCTAATCCAAAAGCAATGACGTCATAATTAAGATGCTTTAGTTTATTTTTTGCGGCTAATGGCTTTCTAATTCTATTGACAATTAATAGATTCGGCCGCAAAATTTGAAACAATGGAAAGAGAAATTTCCGAAGGGAGTCAACTGATGAATGAGTCAGAATGCGGCCTTTAGGGCTCTTGCATGGTAGTTTCGTAACGATGATGTCACCTTTCTAATTTTCTACGATAGAATCGTAAATCTATGTTTATGTGAAATTAACTGGACGCCCAACTTTCTTGGGGAATAAGAGACGGTGATTTTGTGAAAAATATTTTAAAAAAAGTATCATTTGTATCGCTTATAAAAATGAATGAATAAAAGATTGTCCACGAAAATTTTTAGACATAAATTATTATCAATAATAAAAATATTTTGCATTGACTAATTGTTTCAAGTGACACAAGTAATAATATTTAGGAAATTATTTTCCACGAAATAAACCCATTTGATTTTTTTCACCCTCGTCTCGTGCATCTACTAGTTGCATAGTAATAGAGATGAAAAGACTAATTTTGAATTACAAGGAAATGTGTCATATTCTTTTGGACGATTAAATATGGCACGCTTATTTAAAAACCTACTTATATTATCCGCATCACTTTTTCTTCCAGCAATTTCGTTACTCTGTAAATTATTTTGGAACTACTTCATATATCTCTAATACCTCTCCTATTAATAGTTTCCAATCCCGTATGTTGTATAATTTCAGTCATTCTTTCATCTGGCTGCATTAACTTCGTGCGTTTCATTTGTTTTTCCATCTTATCTCGTCTCCATATGATGAGAATTCGTTAAGATATATACCCGCGAGGTTTCTCTCAGAGAATATAAACGGGCTCCCTGATCTTCCGGGATATAGTCCATACATCCGAATGCTTGAAAGGGCCAAGAAACGAAATGGCATGAGATCACGATTGCTAATTCAGCCCATGACCCTCTCTGATCGACTGAGAATCAACCCAAAGTTTGTTTTCGAGAAAGACCAAATCGTTTCCTGCCGCATAGGCACGGACTTGAGTTCAGAGAGCGGGAGAGACCGTTCTCTTCTTATTGGTGAGGAGCGACGAAGGGCGGGAACGCTCTCCGAAAGTTAGTATAGGAATGCGTTACGAGAAGTTCGAATGAGTCGTTCTTGCGAAATTCGTCTTGCTCTTGAGACCGAATTTGCCTTTTGAGAGAGACAAGTAATCACGGTGATATCTGAGCTTACCCTGCTTGGTGGGCGGGATGAATTGATTCTAGATCGTAATCATTCAGACTTGATTCAAACCCCACTTAACGACCAAGGGTGGGACACTTCATGTAATGCAGATAATCATTCCGTGATGCCTACGCCTTTGATATTTCCCGCATCCAATACAAATTTTTCTTTTGAGGTGACATATTCAGGTAGAGAACTCTCCATCATCCAGCAATGACCCCATTTGACAGAGTTACATCACTGCCACCTTCAATGGCAACAGGAAACAGGCTTTGCTTAGGGGGACTTCTCTTAGTTCTATAGGTCACTAACAGTTGGTACTGAACTATGATGTGGAATCGTCCAAGTGCACAAAAGGGGAGAGACAGAGAAATGGTTATAGTACTAAAGCTTGCTGATTTCCCAAACTGAATAAGAGAATCCATTAGGAAACAAGTGAAACAAACATTGGATTAGCAAAGCCATTCCCAGCAAACTACAAGCACACGCATCATTTGTTAAACTCCTACAGATATCACACTGACCAATCTCAGGACACGCTAAACTAGTTATTCAACAGAAGCAGTTAAATGAGAAGCCCCAGTTGCACAAAGTTGCAAAGAGACAAACACTTGAAACAACGACCCAGTTTTATTCACTCTTCTCTCTACACCTTCGGTAAATTGCTGCCGAAGAACAGGTGGTGGGCGTTGAAATCCCTGTCCATCTCGTCTTCAGCCTTCTCCATTCGCACTTCCACAAGTTCACACCACTTCCTAATGGCACCTCCCGCCTACCTGCTCTCTCCAATTTTAACTCTCCTCTGGTAAGCCCCAAGCTCTTAAATGCCACCACTGTCCACCCTGGGAGGTCCCGAATGCCTCCTAGGACCGGCAGGGGAAGAAGGGAACGACAGACGCTTTCTTCGCAGACCCCACCGATCCCTTCTCTGGAGTCCCGCTCTTGTCTAGCCCCAATGGGCTTGGCATCCGGGATTTAGCCTTTGCAGATTGCGTGGGGGCCATGTAACTCGGGACCGATGGAGTGCTGGCAAGGCTTTCGTCATCCCTCACCGAGGAGCCAGCAATGCTGTGCCTCCTGTATTGCTCGGACTGCGCACTGAACATGCTTCTCAGGTCGTCATCCCTAGCAGGACCACCCCAACCACTGCCCTTTGGGCTGGCAGGCTTTGTTTTGCTGGTGATCGATGATACTGATGGGGCTTTTGAGGGAGTAGACGGAGAATGACGAGATGAGGGTCGGCCCGGCCTGGGGGAAGGCTTGTTGTCATTGTCAAGGTTGCGTCGGGAATAAGCTCGGCTGATTTCTCCAAGGGACATGGCATAGCTTGTCGTGCTTCTCACAGAACCTTGATCGTTGTACTCTACAGTGCTTCGAGTCTCCCATGGTCTGGCTGCCATCCACCGCTCTAACCAACTCCAACCCCAGTGAGGGTTGTGTGGGTCCATGAATGTCGGGTTAGCAGACTTGGAATTGTTCTTCCACGTTTGCTGTGAAAAAAAACATTTTCCAAGTATGAGTTTTGTGCATTTTAGGGCTGTAATCAACATTAATCTTGAAATATGGCAAAACTTAAAATAGATCATCTGTTCAAAACGTTGTGATACTCGAAGCAATTGACCAACATAGAAGAACCAACATAGAAGAATAAATTGTTTCATACTGACACTGCTGTCACTTTTGAGAACAGACATAGAATGAGATACAGAGCAGACTCTCCTGGAAAAATAATAAGGGCATGATCATAGCACCTGAAAATATTGGCACTCAGTGACAAGCAACACTATATGTTTCCACCTTACCAAAAAAAAAAAACTATATGTTTCCAGGTTTCATGCAAAAGG
The DNA here is from genome assembly GCA_014182895.1 of Angophora floribunda. Taxonomy (NCBI): domain Eukaryota; kingdom Viridiplantae; phylum Streptophyta; class Magnoliopsida; order Myrtales; family Myrtaceae; genus Angophora; species Angophora floribunda. The sequence continues at coordinate 19,707,659 of CM024707.1, read as the reverse complement.
AATAATCTAAAGAGAAAATTCCTTAAACACGAGACTAATAGAACAAATATTACCACAAGTTTCTGATTAACAATAAATTCCTCATAATCATCAAGCAAGTACAATTTTCAAGATGGGAAAAAAAATGACTCAACATAAGAACTTTTTCCTTTGTAATCTTGGGGGATATTCTAATATGAATTGGCCATATCATCCTAGGATTGGAAGCAACTTTCATACCTTTCTAAAGTGGACAACCTATGATGTGCCTACTAGCTAAAACAATACGACATAGAAATGCTAATGTTTGTCTCTCCTTGTGGCAGACCGTATGATTCCAGTTTCAAAGCGTGGCAACAACTTCTGATCTAAATAACAAACGAGACTTCCAAACAGAAAACCAAACATATTACATTATCAGCAGGGATGGCCAATGGGGCGACCCACCATAATTTTTGCTGAAATGGACAAGCCAGGGGTTTAAAAAAGCCATAAACACAAGAAGAAAGCATCACCTTTATCAGGTGTAATATTTTGAACCAAATTGTCATGCTCTTAACAGGATCTTATTAATGAGGATAAGCAACAGATGGACACAATATCATCTCGGGGTAAAATTCCAGCACTCTCAAATCAGATGTTTAGATTCTTGCATTCAATCATCCACAATACATGTAGTGAGGTAATGGCAGTACCTGATGGGAGAATGCATAAGCCAATGCTCTCTCTCGTCTCATGGCCGCTTCCTGCTTGCTCAGTAAGTTTGCTTCAATTTGCTCCTTTGATTGCACACTAGCATTCCATTCATCTCCCAACTGTTACAGGGAGTTTGATATTTAAGTCAAAACAGAACAAGGGGAAGAAACAAACAACAAACAATTATGAAGAGCTGAACCCAGGAATAGATGCAACAGGGCTCCAGAGATGCAACATGCATTCAATTTGCTAGTGGCACTAAAAATCTTTTGACTGCACGCAAATCAGTATGAAAAGAATTTACTTAATTAAAAAGATATGGACCAATAAAATTTTGTAAAAGAAATGCCCAGCTAAAGCATCCCGTATAGTGGAGGCCGGAATGAATTGGAAAACAGGAGAAAAAAAATATGCTAACATAAATTAGCATGATCGTGCAAGCAGTGACATCAGATCAAAAACTATTTAGCATTACCAAATAGTCAAAGGCACCTACTCTCAATTTCTCAAGCTCTTTCTCACATTTCTGTTGAAGTTGCCGCTGTAGGGCTTGATTCTCTTCTGACATTCTAATCCTTCTCGAACGAATCTGAGACTGCACCCGGGCAAGAGTCTGCATGCACCGCAATGTCGTGGTTGCTTGTCTCTTGACGGATTGCCCTTGTATTAGTGTCTTCAACCTAACAAGTCCCCGTAAAGCTCGCAATGCCCTCCTCGCCTGAAAGTATGAGGAAAAGATTTTCACACGGCCCAGTAGATGCTAATTCATAGAAGCCGAAAAGAGAGCATATGCTCATAGCTTTCCTAGATAAAGCAACTGTTCCATATGGAGACCCTTCAAGGCCATTTTGGAAATGGATTTCACATTTTTATAATTCGTGAAGAAGCTGAATAACCAATGCAGTTAACTTATGAAAGGATCTTTTCCTTTTTTTGAGACAGACAAGAGGACAATTCAGCAGCAAGCTCATCCTGTGGTCAAAAAAAGGCAAGAAGTTCATCCCCTTAGCCTGTTACAGAGAATATTGTTTCTATATGATTACTTACCAAGTATCCTCGGAATGCAGTTTGAATCTTGATAGCTGCAATTTCCTCTTTCGATTTGCCCAAGTAGTGCGAAGCAGTTGTGAGGCGAACCACCTCAGCAGCAGCCTGAGCAGCAGCAACCGCTGCCTCTGCCGCAACGGCGGTTGCAAGGGCCATCGAATAGGCATGCTTGCTTTGCTCATCCTCAACTGGCTTTACCTTCACATCCTCCACTGGAGGAGGTGGCGGTGGTGCAGGGACAGCCAATACAGTTTCCTTGGCTGAAGAAACCAGATCCAGAGTGCTGCTTTTGCCAAACCATTTTTTCTTCGATTTTTGAGATTTCTGAAAAATAGGGAGAAAAACAATTCATTGTGACCAAAACATTGTGCAAAGGTTAAACAAATTTAAGTTCAAACACAATTTACGAACCCGGTCTTTCTTCTCTCTGGAATCAGGACTCAACGCTTTCTTCACTGCAGAGAACCAATTCCCTTTTCTCCCCATTTCCTACTATTCATTCACCTACACAAGGAAAAAATATATACAAAACCTTTAATAAGTAACGCATATAATCACAAATACATTAAGACAAGTAACAGACGCAGCATTTCTATCTATGGCAAAGAATTTAAAGGCAGATCTCTGATGGAACTACAAAACTTTCAACGCGTCATTATGTAGATACTGCATATCAGGATTAAAAGGAAAGGCAGTAACTTTCACGAAATTACTCGCCATTTCAAGCCAATGCTCGAGACCCAGGTTTCGAAATTGGGAAATTTCGAAGAGTGGACAAAATCCAGAGAAACGAACCCGGACCCAGAAGAACTTTCAGAGTTGCCAATTATAAGTACGCCTTCGAGATTCACAAGAAGGGACAAAACTTAACAAACACAAAAGCCAAAATCCAAGAAACGAACAAAAAACAAAAGAAGACTCAGGAAATAACGATTGACTCTGCACAAATGCCACACGAGAGAGGATGGGAATGAATTCTTTTACCTCAATGCATGGGAAGAATTCTTCAGATCTCAGCAAAAGAGAGAAACGTCTGTCTCAAGAAAAATCACGCGAACGAGAAGAATGAGTGTAACGAGCGGACTCCTTCGAATCGCAGAAAGGGAGAGAGAGACCAGATCTTGCCAGGAAGAAACCTTCAAGCGAAACGAAGGAAAAAAAGAAACTGAAATGGAACAGCAAGAACAGCTGTTACTCCCCCTTCTCTCCCTCTCTCTCTCTGCGGGGTCCACTTTTTCTTAGAGAGAGAAAGAGAGAGAAAGTGGATGAGCCCGAAAGTGGCCCCCCACCCGGTCAGCAAACAAAAACCCCCGGCAGCAACAATCCACATCAACAAATGACAATCGAAATCCGCTGTCTGTGTTTTCTGCTGCTCCTTTCTTTCTTCTTCTTCTCCTCTAAAATAGAAATGACGGTTATCTGGCAGTTATGCCTTCGGGTTGGAGGGATACCCTAGTGCTGAATGCATGCCGGTGGGAGTTTAGACTGAATCGGGAGAAGGAATTTATTACGCAATAGCTACAATCACTATTAATTTCTTTGTTACTATTGAATTTGAATATTCATTGGAGTGACCATGAGTAACTGAAAGTTATATAAATATATATATATATATTTTATTTATTTATTTATATTGATCTACTTTTTTTTTAATGAAAAAATTGAGTAGGGGAGATTACTTTATGCTAAGGATCCCACACCCCTATCAAAAGAGAACTGTTGGCAACAGGATTCGTACCTAGACGTGATGTGGAGAGAGTTCGAAGTATACCAGCCTAGCCAACTATATTGACCTACTTTAACTTCTAAATAAAGGTGTTCTTTATTAGAGATATAAGCATATGGGTCATTCACTAAGATTCACCAAATGTTTTATAAGATTTTAATTTTTCTCATAGTATCTAATTTGTTATGTCCGCGTAGGCAAATGGATAGACTAAGGTGTGTTTGGGATAGTTTTTAGGAAATATGCAAAAGCCTTTAGGCTAAAGGGTTTTGATGAGATGCAAATAGTGTTTGGGTAAACAATATTTTCTTTAGACTAGGATTTTGTAAACCAATTTTTTTCATTGAGAGAGAGAGAAAGAGAGAGCAACCTTAGGAGACCCCAGCGGCCTTGGAGAGGGTCATGGGGAGGTGGCTCCAAGGGTTCCATGACCTTAGGCAATGGTTGTCGGTGGTAGATCTAAGTCTATTGGCAATGACGCGCAATGCTAATTGGATCTACATTGAAAAATGAAAGTGTGGATAAAACTAGAATTTAGATAACTTAGTACAGGCAAAGACAAAGTAAAAAAAAATCATTAATCCTAAAAGCAGCATTCCAAAAATGCCAAATGGCAATTCTATGTAAGATTTACTGGGCGAATGGTTTTTGGAAATACTAATTTTGCTTCAATAGACTTTGCATTTTCATCAACAGGTACCTCAGAAATTTGCTAAAGGTGTTTAGTAAAGTTGTGCCAAACGCTGCATAATAAATAGAAAAGAAGTTGAGGACAGGCCAAGTGGCGGAAAGCGAGATCGAGATCATTAAGAAATTTTTAAATATATATATATATACAAAAAAAAAAACTTTCGTGTTGAGGGCCAGACACCCTCCTTGAGTTCTTGCCATTTGGCAATGGGGTGTCAACTCTCGAGCCAAGGGTTTCTACAAAGGTAATGATTCCACAATCGTCATGCCTAATGCGCCAATCCATTTGTAGCATTAATAAGACCCAACATTCAAAAGAGAAGAAGAAAATAGGTTTTGAATCTAGACTATAGCCCAAAGGTTAAAGATCCAAATTTAATTCACATCACTCGTCGGGTATAATGTAGTTTGGAACATGTGTTTGATGGAATTTTGATCGATCATTTTTAGTAAAAGTTACGAGAGAAAATACAAGAAAATTGTCTCATCGATTCTATTCTTAAATTAGAAAGGGTATGGTAATAAATTAACATTAAATTCAAATAAAAACCCCCACGCTATCTCAATTTTGGCGTTCATCTCATCATGTTTTCAACTCGTTTCCAACCATCCTTGTTGTTGACTCCGGGCTAAATTGCCACCAGAAAGTCGATCACGTGATCTCACGTGACTAGGTGGTGCTCATTTGAGAGGGGCAAAATATCCACACACAAAAAAAAGAAATACGTATTTTCCACTTTTCATACATTAAGCAAATTATTTTTGAATAGACCCTTATTCAATCATATTCGAAACCCAACTCATCTCTCTATTACTGTATCCATATATATTATATATTTATTGGATTCACTAAAAGGAAATGACATTGAGGTTATTTAAAATCAATTTAGGAGCGTCATATAATGTCTAAACGAGAGAGACGGGAAGAGGAGTGGGGGGTGACGGCCCGTGTTGACTGCCAAAACTGTGAGAAATTATAAAAATATTCTAAATTTATTGTACTAAATCTAATTAAATTTCAAATATTTAAATTGTGCCAATTAAATTCTAAATAATTCCATATTTTACTAATTGAGTTCGTACGATTAATTTTGATTAAAAATTATGGACATAAATGGCGATCGTCTTATGTAGTATAGTCGATATCAACGATGACATTCTTCATAATATTTGAATATTTTTTCCAATTTTTATGATTTTTTTATTTACCAAGAGCCGCTAGGGTTGCTAGCAAACCCTCGCTGGGGACACCCTCATTGGATTGGGCGAGGCTACCATACCTTCACCCAATTTGGGCATCACAACCTTGCCCAAGGCCAATGCAAGCCACAGCACCCTCAACCCAAATTTGGTGAGGGCATTGTGATCCTCGTCAAATCTAGGCAAGGGGCCGTGTGCGATCACTATACCTAGCAAGGGCATTGAGTGAGGGCCGCCATAGCTTTATCGACTATGGCCTATCGTCGGCGAGGGTCAATTGGCGACTTTGTCGACTCTTAATAAAAAAAAAAAAAGGATAAAAAATATAAAAAATTCAAAAACTATTAAAATATTATTGAAAATGTCTATGTCGATATCAGATGTGTCACATAAAGCATTCGATGTTCTGGTTAACAGTTTTAAGTAAAATTGACTCGATGAACTTATTGGCATAATTGAAATATTCAAAACTAAATTAGAACAAGTGTAATGGGTTTTAGATATTTTTTTAGCTGTCCTGACGATACTGCTACCTTAGTCAAGGCAGTCGATGACTCCATGGTAGTACCAATCATCAAGATTCAGCTATCCTTGCATTGAGGGAGGGCCAATCATTTTTCGGGTGGCACAACCTAAGAAAGTCCAAATGCCCGGTCATTTACTTTTCAAGCTTTCTTTTGGTTTTTAGTCATAATTAAATTCTTTTGATATTCCAATTACTCTAAGGGAAAGATTGCAATGAATTTCAAATTCCCAAGAGAGAATGTTGAGAAAAAAAATTTACACATCTGCGACTGTGTAACTATGAAACAAGTCTAGGAAAAAAATGCAATTCTCACCATGGAATGACAATATTGCCTCAAGTTTTTGACATTGACGAGTCACATGCATCACGCGATTGATTTTGAGGCAACAATATTGCCAGAAACAACACTGAGGAGGACACTGAAATCGACGAATGAAAAACATCAGGGAATTTTATACCAGATATAAGGGGGCAAATTGTAACGACCCTAAAAATTTTAGGGGACTAATAGTAAATTATCCCGATTTATACTCCCAAACTCCCTTTTTATGTCTTATTGTTTACTATAGTTTAAAGCACCAAGTAGCATTTAAGAGGGTTGAGACTTCTGATGACGAAGACGAAAATCATAAATACTTGATATCCGACTCCCAAGGAGAGTAGTTGAACATTGAAAGTACAAACGCTGATCCGATCACCACACTCACCGCCTATGAACACAAAAAGATCAAAAGGCTAGTCACCATCAGTCACGCGAATTCAACCCTCCACATTAAACCACCCTAACCATAAGGACCGATCCCTTTGCTCGACTCTTTTTTTAGATGTATTCAAAAGGATTTTAATCAAAAGAGGAACCGATTATACATAACATGAGCAAAGCATCATATTGAAAAATCATAAATATTCTACATTCAATTGTTTAACATGAGTATGCTAAACACTCGTTAGCCTTTTCTGTCTAGAATATTAACTCAACATTAACATGTGGAAGAGCAAGTTATAAAGCTCACATGCCAATCAAAGGAATCAAGAAAGGTAATGAGGTTTTCTTTCATTTGACTGCGTCCGCAAACCAAGAAAGAGCGTTGACAAAAAGGAGTTTGCCCCTTCGGACAGAACAAACTGAACATTTTCATCATGGTCTGGCCAGAAAAGATGCAGTTCAAAGGAAAAGGCATGTCTTGGGTGGTCGCATTGATTGCATCACATGTTGTCCCTGCCGACCCCTTCTTTAATATTTTTCACTTCTTCCCTCCCGAGTCCTTCAATTAATTACAATTTATAACTTTTTGGCCCACCCGAAAGGGACCGGACAGGACAGGAACAAGGATTCCCTTCTCGCGCGGTACAAGAGGAAGAGGAAAAGAGAAAGGTTAAAGCCCTCACGTGCTTTACCAAGAGCCTCCCCGTCTTCATCATCTTCGTACGTTTTGAAATTTATTTTAGTCATTTCCGTCCTCTCCATCACATGCCCTTATGATCGTCTAAAGTACATCCATCTAAAAAACAAAAAAAAAAGTACATGCAACACCCTCACAAAACAATAAACATATAACACGGATCGCATTTTCCTTTTTAAAAAGATTTTCCCAAAAGGCAAGATCTTCAGAGGGTAAATCTCGAGATAATGAAATATCTCACAAATTTCTAAGGCTAGGTTTGTTTCTTTTGAAAAGAAAGAGTGAACAAAAGAAGTGGATTAGTAAATATAATATCATTTATCTTATTTTTTCATTCTTATTCTCAAATACTTCCGTCCGACAAAACATTTGACGAAGTTATAACAAAAATATGACTATGGTTAATAATTGGATTGCAAATTTGAGCAAAGTATGGAATCATATGTATATATAACGTAAAAATGCTTAGAAAAATGCTAGGATGTCGTAAAGGAAAGTGAAGATCAATTTAGGAGAATTTAGCTAAGAGGAGGAGGAGATGGATACGCCGAACAAAATGATATAATATTGGTCTGATTAGAGTATTGGCCTTGCTTCTTCTTCTTCTTCTTCTTTTTTGGGGGTTGGGGGGGGGTGGTGGGTTTGGTTGTTTAAGAGTAGGTCTTGCCTGATTATATATATTATTTGCTAGACTTGGAATAGTCATATAAAAAATGGGATTAGTCAAAATTGTACCCCAAGAAAAACAAATCCCAGGACATGATCTCGCCAGCAAGAAACTGAATTCCTACGTAGAATTATTGAGTAGGACTTGATCTTGAATGATAATCTGGAGTAGCATATATTATCATGAGATGACCATTGAGAAAATATAATATTCCGTCGGTTACAATTAATCAAATCTGGGGTTGAAAATTTAATAATTTGCTTTGTTCTTAACAACCTTAGAGCGAGGATCAAGTGCTCTTAAACCCCCCCCATAGACAACTGTTGCATAGACTGTTAAAATTATTTTCAAACGTTGCTTTTCGTTGCATAACCGTTAGGTGTGGCTTGAAAGGGAAAATTAATTTTTCTTAACCAAAATAATCTCTAATATATGGTCAATCGAGTAAGAAAACAAAGATTGAGACATGGTTAATGAGGTTAAGAAAATTTAGTAGCGCCTTATTTTAGTCAAGAAAAATGAGTTCATCCATTCCCATGTAACTCTAAATGGTTATACAGATGGAAAAACTAGCAGTTATATAAACTAATGCTTGGATTAGTCTATAAATTTTCAAAGTTTGCGAGCTATTATGCAACAGTGCCAGTTTACAGGGGATAATCCCTAACTTTTAAAATTTTAAGATTATTGTATAACAGTGCCAAAGTTCAGGAAAAACTCTATCATTTAAAACCATAACTTTAAGAAGCTGAAATGAAACGCAGAAAATATGTAATCCTTCATATGCGCTAAGTAAATGATTTCCAGCTCGGGCCTAAAAAGAAAATATAATCATTTCCTGCCAAAATGAAATCAAATAATAATAATAATAATAACAATTATAATAAGCTGATGATAAAAATAAGTCAGGTTTGAGAGTGTAGACTAGAGTACATAGCCACAAATTTCAAAAGAGAAAAGATGAATATTTTATCTCCAAAGTTAAATTGTATTTTCATTGTGCTCTTTGAATATGTAATTTCTGCAGCTAAGTCATTAAATTAATGAAAGCTTTCGATGAGTCCCTCCTTTCCAATTCTAGAAAATTGAAGCTGGCATGTCCATGGATGTGGGCCAAAAATCTGATAGTGAAATAGGGTCACCATGGAATGAAAAGAATTCGAAACTCGCTTCATTAAATTTTGAATTATTGTTCCCTCGACACAAACTAATTGTCCACGGTGGCTTGGCGGCTTCAGGTTTTCCAACGTCACACTTCGGCCGGTATCAATAGACAAGTCAGCATGTTTGGCCCAAATCAGAGACTTCTATAAACTCGATTAGAAAATTCTTCTTCTTTTTTTGTTGGATAAGAAAAGGGACGAAAAAAATCTATCGAGCTTATGGATCCAAGGTATGCATTTAAAACATAAGTACACAATGACCTGGTTCTGAGTCAAAAATGAAGCTTCGATATCTTATATGGGTATCTTGTCAGACAAGCTCAATCAAGTCTTCTCCTTCATTTGAATTATCAAAGGAACGAGCATGGGCGGGGGGGAGAGAAGCTTGAATCCCAAGCGAAGCAATCAAAAAGAGAGAAGTGACGAGTGTTACCCTCTTAGCTTTTTGATGCCTTGCTTCCAAATGAAGAAATGGCCTCATTTTATATAATATACGCTGAATAATTCCCCAAGTGCTTACGAGAGAAAAAGGCTTTAGGCATACGTGCTGGGCACTCTTTACCCGTGATGTGATGCCTAATAGATAATCATAAAAGGCACTTAAAGGTCAAACTCTTTTTTTATATGTAAAGAAGAGAATTGGCTTCGCCAATGACTCCCTTTTAGATTATTCGGGATGGCGGCACTGATGACTTTATTGAAAGGAGAAATAAAATCTTAGTTTACGGGGAAGTTTCTGCTACACAAAAGTGCAGTACCGAGAACTCGAAGGATGAATTAGAAATCAAAGTGGACCGCGGGAAATCGAACTTGGCCCAAACCACAGGCTCGGGCCAATCCGGCTCGACACTTGGGGTAGGTCTTGCCAACACCTTTTTGGTAGGAGTGTAACACCAAGTCTGGTTCCATCCTAAAACTGGATCGAATCCGCACGGACTAATCGATTCCAGGGCCAGTTCAGTTCTCGGCTCTAAGGCTGAAAACCGATTCTATCTGGAACCCTATTCCATTATTCTGGTTCTGAATGAATTAGTTTCTAAACCAATTTTGAAGCCTCTTTTAAAATGCTTTCGTACCCATCATGAACTAAACTATGATTTGCAACAATATCAAATAACATAATTACATGTCCAATGAAAGCTTTTGTCGAGAAATGGTGCGGCATTTACACTTTAATTATAAGAAATAGGTTCCTTGAGCAAATCAGTTTCGAAACTGGAGTCACAAGGAACGATACCATTCTAGGCTAACAACCGGACCGCCCTAAAAGCAATTGGCCCTGCTTACGGTTTCAACGAGATATCGGAAATACTTCGGAGTACAGAGCACACCCAAAGAAGATGATTGCGCACGGTACCCTTCCTTAAAAAAATGCAGATAACATATCAAAGAGACAAAATTTTAATGGAAAAAATAAAGGCTGCTATGGCATTAGGAACCAAAGTTTTTACTTCATCACAAAACAGTATCGACTTAACAAACTACACACAACAAAAAACGAGCAAAGCTCTTGCTACATTCTCAAACACCTCCTCCAAGGGGAATTAGTAGTCAGCCAATAGTAGCAAACACTAGATGTCAGCTGCCGCAAAAGCAAAAACAAAAAGCAAGAAAGACGACACCTACTATAAGGAAAAGGAGTTCAGATGAACAGTTCACGCATGTTTTACTCTAGAGATGATCTTCAAGAATTGAAGTGCCGGAGCTGGACTGCATGGTTCACTTCTTCTTCGCTGCAGATTTTGTGACCTTAGCTCCAGAAGGATCCTTCTTCTCGACATTCTTGATGACACCAACAGCAACTGTCTGACGCATGTCCCTCACGGCAAAACGACCAAGTGGAGGATACTCAGAGAAAGTCTCGACCACCATGGGCTTGGTAGGAATCATCTTTACCATCCCAGCATCACCGTTCTTCAAGAACTTGGGCTCCTTCTCAAGCTCCTTACCTGATCGCCTGTCGATCTTGGTCAACAGCTCAGCAAACTTGACAGCAATGTGACAGGTGTGGCAGTCAAGAACAGGGGCATAACCATTTCCGATTTGCCCAGGGTGGTTCATGATGATAACTTGGGCAGTGAAGTTGGCTGCTTCCTTGGCAGGATCATCCTTAGAGTTGGATGCAAGCCACGCTTGAGATCCTTGACAGCAACATTCTTCACATTAAACCCGACATTGTCACCGGAAGGGCCTCCTGGAGAGCCTCATGGTGCATCTCCACAGACTTAACTTCAGTAGTCAGCCCAGAGGGACCAAAAGTGACAACCATACCAGGCCACAATGACACGGTCTCAACACGACCAACAGGGACAGTTCCGATACACCATCTTGTACACGTCCTGAAGTGGGAGACGGAGGGGTTTTGTCAGATGGTCTCTTGGGCTCATTAAGCAAGTCGAGGGCCTCAAGCAATGTTGGGCCCTTGTACCAGTCAAGGTTGGTAGACCTCTCAATCATATTGTCTCCTCAAATCCAGAGATGGGGACAAAAGGAACCTTGTCAGGGTTGTATCCCACCTTCTTCAGGTAAGAAGAGACTTCTTTAACAATTTCATCATACCTAGCCTTAGAGTACTTGGGGTGGTGGCATCCATCTGTCATCAAAAAATAATAAGTCAGGTTGTCAATGAATACACCCATTCGGACAAATTTCAGAATGGATAATCAAATATACCTTGTTACAGCAGCAAATCATTTGCCTCACACCAAGTGTGAAGGCGAGGAGAAACATGTTCACGGGTCTGGCCATCCTTGGAGATTCCAGCTTCGAAAACCACCAGTGGTGGAATCAATGATAAGGACAGCACAGTCGGCCTGGGAGGTTCCAGTAATCATGTTCTTAATAAAGTCACGATGCCCAGGAGCATCAATGACAGTGCAGTAGTACTTGGTGGTCTCGAACTTCCACAATGCAATATCAATGGTGATACCACGCTCACGCTCGGCCTTGAGCTTGTCAAGCACCCAGGCGTATTTGAATGATCTCTTGTTCATCTCAGCAGCTTCCTTCTCAAACCTCTCAATCACACGCTTGTCGATTCCTCCAAGCTTGTAGATCAAGTGTCCAGTTGTAGTTGACTTGCCAGAGTCGACATGGCCAATGACCACGATGTTGATGTGAACCTTCTCTTTACCCATGATAGCCTTTTACTGTTGCTGCACAAAAGAGGAGACAAAAGCATCAATAAAGAAGGAATCACAAATTCCAAAAGGACAAAAACACTGAAAACTCTAGAGATGGCAATCAGCATCACCAGAAATTTAAGCATAAAATGCCCCGGAATCTGACCAATATATAGTTTGCTCAAGGTAACATATCCAAAGTCTTCTGAAGTCATTATACAAATTGGATAGATGAAAGAAGCTTAAATACAACTCTTATGCGACATTGAATCAGAGAGAGAGAGAGAGAGAGAGAGAGAGAGAGAGAGAAATGTAAAAATTTGAATAAATAAATATCATTAAAGTATTGTCATTATCGTCTTTGGTCATCTAAGTTAGCCAAATGGTGGGTGTCTGATTGTAATTTGATGATTGAGATTATGGCAAAAATATGGTAGTGGCAGCGCTTCCCGAATCCAGTGCCTTGATGCAGGTGATGTGTGCTATGGCGATTGGAGGTAGTGTGTCCTGTCCCAAGGGAGGGTTAGAGGCAGCTCTTGCAGCCAGGCGGTGAGTCAGCGACCCGACAGGCCTCCCCACCGTGCGGCCTTTCCAGTGAGGTGGGGCGGCGCTGGCAGCCTCACTGGGCTCCCTTCGCCCCAGCTGCCCCTATTCTTTTGTTTTTAATAAAATGTTTATAATAATATTTTTAAATTATTTAATATTATTTAATTAATAGTTTTAAAATCCATGTCAGCACAAAAGACATCGTTTTGGCTGATTTTCACCGACTTAGTGTTTCGCGAGCCATGTAGGCAAGAAAATTAATAAAAAATTGCCACGTAGGATTTCCGGTAAGGTTTCGACGACTTGGCACTAAAATGATCCATTTATTTTGAAAAGTGGCATTTAAGTGTACCGTTTGTAACTTTTGGCACTTAAGTGTCCCTTCATGCCAAGTTTTGGCACTCCCGCTATACTTATCCCCTCTTATATCATAAATAAATATGAGCGCCACATCAACAAATTGAAAATGTCAACTAACGATTAACCACAAAGGACTCGATTGCACAATAAAGTGAAAGTTAGGGGACTATACTGAGCAAAAAAATAAAAATAAATTGGGGACTAAATTGCACAACCAATACTACTTAGTGGATAAATCGTCACAAATGGATGGAGTTCTCATTTTATCATACCAAACAACTCATAACAAATCAATACGAGTAAAGGGAAATAAAAAGAAAAGACCTCATTAAAAACCAAAAGATGAATCCAATCATCAAACATGTGCATCAAACAAATATGTGGGAAAAGCATGGCCAAAATAATTTATAACCGACAGGTTCTCTAAAAGTACTTTATCAAACATTCTGCTTCGTTGTTTTGTTGTTGCATTGAAATTTTCAAAAGCAAAGTATCCTCGTCACATTACTACTAGGTAAAAATAAATCATCCATAACTAAGAAATTACTCCTCAATTATGTTCTAGAATCAGGCAAAAATTACAATTAATCAAAAATGCTATTTTTGTTAGTAGAAGCACAAGTTATGGGGACTCAAGACTAACAATTTTTTATTTTTTAATTTCAAACAAGAAAGGAAAGATGGACCCACATTCACTGAATAAGATAAGTAGAGAAAACTCATACCTTGCAAATGTCAATCACATCTACGCTTCCTCATAAATCCACAATTTGCTACGCTCTTGAGGCTCCTTTGGATTTTCTAGGCGAACAATTTCCCTTCCAAGATCTCTTAGTTGATCATGCATCATTAGCTTGCCATCTTCGTCAATGTTAATTAAGGACATGAGACTCAATCCATCAATCCCCTTCCCGGAAAAATCACAAGCACCCCACATATAAGTCGGACTTTGTTTATGTGATCCAATGAAAAAGCATGCAATATCCAAAAATATTTGTTGCTCCTCATCTTCTAATGCTTCGTAACTTATTTTCAACTTCTCTCGTACTTTCTTATAAGGAACTTTCTTTAATTTCTTTAATGTATCTTTCCATACTTCTTCACTCTTTCCACATAAGAATGAACCTATAACTTCAAGAGCTAATGGAAGCCCCCCAGTAGTAGATACAACATCACGAGATATAACCTCATAGTCAGTCAAAGGAGAATCTTGTTGAAATGCATGTCTGTTAAATAAAATCAATGATTGATTTGAAGGCAACTCCTTGAGTTGATAATTGTGGGCTGCCCTAGCCTTGTCAAGAATATTCTTGTTTCTAGTTGTGATGATGACTATACTTCCTGTTTCAAACCAAGTACCATCTCCGACCAAAGCATTCAAATGAGTATAATCATCCACATCATCCAAAAGAACTAGGATCTTACTCGTAAATCGAGATTTGATAACTCCAATTCCCTCGTCAACATTGGACACGTCCCATGAACTTCTTATTATGTCAAAAATGAGCTGCTTTTGTAGGCATTCGATCCCATTACACCAAGATGTTTCTTGAATATTCGCGATGAAGCTAAGATACTCAAAATGACTTGAGAGTTTGTTATATAACACCTTTGCAAGAGTTGTTTTACCAATGCCGCCCATTCCGTAAATGCCAATAATTTGTGTACCGCTGAATTCAGCATTTATCCAACTCATTATCTCTTCCACAGGACCACCAATTCCGCTAATTGTTTGGGAATATTAAGCCAAGCAATCTTTTAACTTGCTCTAACTTTTCCAACCACAATGTCGACCAACGCTCCTTCATGCCTGTCAAATATAGATAAATTTCAGCAAAGGAGGATATTTATATTCTTTTTTTCAGAATGATCTATTTGTGAATATTAAATAATGTTCTAGTAGAGAATAATGTACCCGTTATGAATTTTCTCTGATTCCCATCCTTTTAAGAAACGACCTCTTCAAGCGCTTTTCCCATTTCTTCACAACCATCTCATCCAAATTCTCTTTATATGCATTGATAGCATCTTTGCCATTGCTGTGTGGGATGTCGCAACTATGAGGGCTTCACCTTGTAAAATATGGGCAACACTAGTTGCCGTCGTCTTCTCTTGCACTCTAACATATGAGCCAGCTTGTGAAGGCACCATTTGCTGGATGGGTAGTTCTCTGATATAATTGAGATTGAGATCATGGACTGCGTAATGTTACAGAGAAGTTCCGGACCAATCTCCTCACCAACTTGGAGCTCATTGTCATCTCTGAACACGTGAATTCCTACATTGACAAGGCTAGTATAGAGATAATTAGTAAAGCCTTTGCAGTAGTGTCTTCCCCTCTAAAACTCAAGACCACTTCGTAATCATTTCCTTTGGCCTTTTGGTTCCGCCTTCATAATCAACTCCATGTGGAGGGGTCGATTTGGAAGATGCCTCATAGATCAGATCTTCTGAATTAGTGGGTTCTTTTCTTTTCATCTCAAGAGGATTGCAAAAGAGATTGATGGAGCAAGAAACAAGGAGAGATAAATGGAATCCTAGGTCTAGGAATAGCAAAAATGTCTCCTAAGACTCAAACGCGGAGCTACATTCTAACAAAAATAGAAACTCTCAGATAACTTATCAGAAGAAAATGGAGCAATCAAAGCGGGGAACAAAGAAGGACATGGACGTTTATCGATTACCTTAGGAGTGCTCAAATGACACGACCTTACCACTGCTATAGTGCTCCGATCATTAACCTTGGATATTGGATTTTTAACACCACAACACTCTACTGTGCGTGCTTGAACATTACAAATTATTCCAGCTGCCGAGTACTTAAGAAGATGCTACCGTTGTGCATGCATAATATTTGCAATAACATTATGAGGAAGTTGCAGAGGAGCAGTTGTAGGTGCTCTTGAGATTGACTTGTTTTTATAACAAAAAGCTGAAAAGGAAAACCAACTTGCAATTACGTGCTCTGTCCTCTTTTTCCATTGTGCGGGCTTCAACGATACTGATTGCTTGAAGAATGCTGAGTTATTGCATGTGTAATTTAGTCAGCCTTTATGCAGAATGTGCATGCAACCTATGCAAATGCTTTGATTGAAATTTGAGATCCAGCACGACTTGACTTGACTTTGTTTTTCCATTAACAAATGAAATCGTCAGGAAATGTAATGGGAAGGTGAAGCGAGCAAGACACCATGATTACATTGCTGCATGCTAAAAATGAAAAGGCAAAGTAGTGTGGAAGCACGAGGTATGTGAGTTTGGGGAAATTGGTGCGACTGAGGAGAGAATCTCTGGAGTTAGTAGTAAATTTCGGTAGAGGGTGTGAAGGATCAACATGAACAGTTCCAAAGCTAATTTAAAGACTTGGACAAATGCAGTTTCAGCATCTACTCTTCACATTTACCTGTATTCGAAACCCCATCCGCTCCTATGAAAATCCGCATCAACATAATTTATGTTAGACAGAGCGTAGCTCTTGCTCATAGCAGGCCTACCTTTATCTATTCACTTTGATAATGTCGGCCTAAACTTTATTCATTTGTCGGTTGATCCATTCTAGGTAATTGTTCACAACTTGTCCCACATTAATTAGTAAGGACGGACTTTGATATTTTCGAAAGAGGATTTTACGTAAAGAAATCATAGCTACGCTACATAACTGTTTTACCTAAACAAATAGAATATCACTTCATTTATGGAATGAAATGCTATAAAAGTAAAAGTCAGTATGGGTCATTGCCTAAACATTGGTTCTTAAATTGCATGTATGTCGCTGTGTGAACTCTACCAGTGAAATATTTTCTCGTCAGCTTTTATATAAATGATGAAATGAATGTTTCATTTAGTTTGAATGATGGTAGATTTGTTCCGTATTTTTGTTGTTGATCATACTCTATTTTCTACTCTAACTCTCACTCAAACTCTTGCCTTGTCTCCTTTAAGGCGCAGTCGAAACCCATACTGCTTCATCATCCACACCCCAACCCCTTAAAGGTGAGAATTCGAACCTCCCACATTCACATTCCCATGTGAAAGAGTGACAAGGCAAACCAAAATGATTTATCTATTTAGTTAGGTACTACGTTTTTCAAATGTTACACATTCAGTTGATTTCAGTTTCAATTTCATGACCTTTTCCACGAAATCACTTGGCAAATCACACTCAGAAATGGTCATGAAGTGACCATGAATTTGTCATAAAAGATACGAGAAACTTTAAGGGTTTCAGTCGAGCTCCTTGAAACCTTGTCGCCTGTCTACCAAAAAGTTAAAAAGTTGCTCACCTTTATCATCTCTAACCATGATGTGGGACTGAATGCATGAATCACTGATTCAACTTCGTTCAAAAGGCAAAAGCAATCAACAGAATAACAGAGAAAATCCATAAAATATAAATCTCAGGCCCATGATGCCAGCACTTCAAATATGTACAAATTGAGACTTGACGGTCACATGGCCATCGGTACCCTCTCCTTATTATTCCTTTCTCCTGAAGCAAACTGTGTGGTAAGAATCCCTTTCTTTGTTAATCAAAGTCCATTAGTTGGTCTACAAACTCCTTCATGACAGACCAAAAAAAAAAAAATCCTTCGTGCCATCAGATCCTCCTCCTCTTAAAACAAGTAGACAGAACAAGCTGGAGGAGAAGGATCCACGTGACTGAGTCGCTAGAATGCGCAACACCTCCTCCTTCTCAACTTCACATGTTTGTCTCCATGATACGTTTTGCCACATGAACGGACACATTTGACTGTTCATCGGAGCATCTTGTGGATAATTGCCAATGCGCATCAATTGGAAGTCAAGTGAAGTCCCATGCATTTGATGAATGAGATTAATGTTTAGTTGATTTCACCGATAAGGACTCCTATGGTAGCAACAACGCATGATCTACCCTATGCTTGTGGTCTATTTAGCAAGGCAAAAGCACCTCGTCATAAAGGAAAAGCTGCTTTGCTTGGATGCATAGAGCAAAGAATATTTTTAGAGATATTAGAGATTTTCCCATTAAACAATATTTTTAGAGATATTATTAGAAAATAAGGATATTATTTATTATTTTTGTTATTTTCTAAGACAACCGATATCCTTGTTAGATTAGATAATTTCATTTCCTATGGTGATATTGTTCAGGTATAAATATTATTGTCTAATAAAGTATAAAGGGAAGCCAATTGAAAAAGATGTAGTTATTACTGATTCTCTCTAGCTTTGAATCTTGTAATATTCACACAATGGTCCAAGACTCCTCACGCTATGCGAGTCGTCGTGAGGCGTGCCGCGGAAAGAATAGTCATTGCATGCATAATTTCCACAGCATCTTGCGGAACCCAACGAGCAAAATACTCACATCCCCTCACATGCAATAACGTGCAGCACTCAAATGCTATTGGAGCTTTTGATCAGAAGCTCGATATCCAGCTCAACTTGACTTTGCTTGGCTTTCCATTGATAAAATAAAAATAGAAGAAAAAACTAAGGGCAATGCTCCCATGCTCCTGCTGTGATCTCTACCGGATACTCAGCAGTATATGCGGAAGGTGCGTCCAGGTGTGCGGAAGGTGCGTCCAGGTGCTTTCATTGAGATTTGAGATCCGGCACTGTCTTGACTTGGCTGGCCTTTTCTATTAATAAAAAAGTAGAAAAGAAAGCTAACTAGCAAATGCTCCCATGCTCCTCATGCTAACAAGAGATTCCCTTTGTCCTAACTACTATTTATTTGTCGAAAGTGATTCACTAGCAAATGCTCCATGCTCCTTGTGCTAAAAAGAGATTCCCTCTGTCCTCGAGGATTTTGTTAACAAATGTTCTGAGGATACATAAACTTGTTCTATCCATTGTCTAACTACTATTTATTTGCCAAAAGTGATTCGTCTAGCAAATGCTCCCATGCTCCTCATGCTAACAAGAGATTCCCTCTGTCCTCGAGGATTTTGTTAACAAATGTCCTGGGACGCATAAATTTGTTCTATCTATAGTCTAACTACTATTTATTTGCCAAAAGTGATTCATCTAGCAAATGCTCCCATGCTCCTGCGTGCTAACAAGAGATTCCCTTTGTCTTTGAGGATTTTGTTAACAAATGTCCTAGGGACGCATAATTTTTTTTTTTTTTTGGTAAGGTAAACTTGTATTAAAGCAACCAGCAATCGCAGGACTAGGGATAGCGGCATCCATTTACACTCAATTTAGGCAATCCTACCGAGTGGAAAGTGCCGCAATCCGTGAACACCCTAAGAGTAGCAATTCAAGCCAACAACCAGGGACAATACACAAGGCTTTATGCAGCAAAAATGGAGGTACTTAATCCCCACATTCTCTGAAGACACCTATTCACCATGTTGTCTTGAAACCAATGGTCTAGACAACACCATTTCCCTTGACGGCCTTGAGGATGTAATGCTTCATTGAGGAATGGAGACCATCTTACCCTAAATAAAGCATCATTATGAGATTTCCATATGACATAACACATAGCAGCAAAGGAAAATCTGGATATTTCCGTTTGGAAGCCTTTCCCATATAAGTTGTTACCGGGCTCACTCCATGGTATATTACTCCATGACCCTCCCGTGCCAAGCCAAATTGCACTCTTTTGTCCAACAAATAGCAAGAGCATGCGTAACATGGCAATAAAAAATAAGTGATCAGCAGTATCCAGCCTATAAAAACAAAAATACACGGCGCACTAGAAATCCTCCCAATCGAGAGAAGGAACATCTAAGTAGGTAGACGTATTTCTAGCAATCAACCAAAGTAAAACAGATATCTTGGCACTAAGGTTTTGTGCCATACTAAGAACCCCATTGGGACACGCATAGCCTTAATCCTAATAGTATCCCACGCCGACACCCATAGAGAATTCACCCAAAGAACAAGGCTTCCAAGTAAGTACATCCAGTCTATTATTGAGGAGTGGAACCGGATGAGACCAGCTTTGGATTTGATGAAGAACAGTCACCCCATCCGGAGAGAAAAGGTCCACCACCTTTGCATCCCTAGTGAGGCCAGACCGATATATGAAAGAGCTAGAGAAGACCAAATTCAGTGGACCTATTGGATGCCAAGGGTTGAACCAAAGCGAAACTGAGGTTCCATTGCCGATCCGCCAACTCACTAGGCCAATAATTTCCTGTCTCAATGCAAGAATTTTCCCTACAGGCCTGGAATGAGTTGTAGGTGTAGACATAGTCCAAAAGTTCTTGTGCTTTAAATAAGTAACATGGATCCATTTGCATCAAAGCAACTCCTTATCGGTAAACAATAGCCAAATGTGTTTCATCATAGCAGCATGATTGCTTTCTCGAAGCTTCCTCACCCCAAGTCCTCCTTCAACCTTCGAGACATACATCCTCCCAGGCCACCTTAGCACCACTTGTTCCTAGACTAGGGCCCTTCACAAAAACTATCGACAAATTTGTTCAATCCTCTTCAAGACCGAGCTTGGTAAGATAAAAATACTAGCCCAATATACTTGGATGGCATGAAGGACCGACTTGATAAGTAAAAGCTCGACCAGCAAAGGACAAAAGCGATGGGTCCAATAATGGACTCGAGTAGTAAGGAGACTAACTAGGGCGGCGCGACCGATTTGGCCATCCTCTTTGTAACTACTATTTCTTTTGTCAAAAGTTATTCATCTAGGAAAGTAATTCTCAAAAATAAATCTATTTCAAAATAATTTTCTCAAACCTAGATTTCTCCATGCCATGTCATGCTGGAAAATCATCCGATTATTACTCAATGCTCAACTCACACTTTTGTCTCTCTCCTTAAATTAATGGTTTCTAACGTTTTATGTGAATTTTATTTTCGCTACTGTGTTTATAAATTCTCGGCCAACAATCTCCAAAATCGAATAATTATTCAGTGAAACCTTTTTTTTTTTTTATGTCATCTATTGCCGTTACTTTTCATTTCATGTTAGACATTCTCGGCCAACAGGTTCTTCGCCGGAATATAGTTTTTAGCCATGCTATAGAGAGGATCCAAACATTTGCTTACTGGGGATTACAGCGTCTTTTGGAAATGACATCTCAACATTAACCATAAGAAAAGCT
This sequence comes from Angophora floribunda, assembly GCA_014182895.1. Lineage (NCBI taxonomy): Eukaryota > Viridiplantae > Streptophyta > Magnoliopsida > Myrtales > Myrtaceae > Angophora > Angophora floribunda. Next base: position 19,686,474 of record CM024707.1, on the reverse strand, counting down.
AAGTCTCCCGAGGATATAAAGTTCCCTAAAAGAGGTTTTTAGAACTACCGAAAATCAAGATTAAATCCAAAGGAAACAGGCTCTCTCTGCTGAAGACAAAATTCAAATACAAAATAGCGTTCATTCGCCTCCACTTTTGAGAGCCAATGTTATCCCGATTTTAGAAAACACTAGCACCAGCAAAATTTGTAATACAAAACAGAATTTATTAACGAGGCACGTGCTTCTACCTAATGAGTGCACATTTTGTTACGATACCATTTCCATTGGTACAAGTTCTTGACCCCGAGAACCCAAAAATCTTCAATTACCCCACAGGAGAAAAAAGGCCCCGGGGAGAGGGATTAAAAAGACGGAAATATATTCCCTACGCAGAAAGTGTATTAAGTGTATTCAGTGTATTATTTCAGCCTAAAACAAGGCCCAGATCTGGTCCACCTACAAAATATGCAATCACATTTAAGACAGCTACGCGTACTCTCTAGGATACCTTTAGTCCCCACTTCAGGGGACAGCAAGAAACTGCATTATTCAGCTCCTCTTTTTTGTAAGAGGGAGGGAGGCTCAAAGGGAGAGAGATCATTCATTCGACTAAGAACATCTTCAAGCTTTTAAAGCAGCCTCATGAACCATAGTTTGCTTGGGGATTTGGTGGCAGCTTTTCAAATTTGTAGCCCGAGTTCAAGATATCATTGCCCTCCTTTGTCGTGCCTGGGAGCAGACATCTTCCATTGGCAAGTCTATCTTTCCCTCCAGGAACTTGGAAACAACCATTTTGGAGAGATGCTTCTCAAACTTCCTAAAATGGTTCTGAGAACTAACAGTCATGCTGATAGAATATCATACAGCCTTGTATAATTATTATTATGCAGTCTCTCTAGCAGATAATAGTGTTGATTTAATAGATCAAGGCATGCAAATGATTACAGCTCTCTATAACAGCGGTAAGAGAACTTCAAAAACAGAGTTCCTTTTGTTGTGTGATTCAACCGCATAGATTTTCTGAGCACATTAAGAAAGCTCTAATCATGAGTTATACTTTTGTAACACTTTGGAAATGGTGAGTCGTAGCGAGCTCCTCTTGTCCTTTTAAAAAAACACATCAAAATTTCAGGCTCCATGGTACAAGAAATGGTTTCACAATGCCAGATATTGACACTTATAGCTACAACAAATTTTATGAGAAGAAGTGTTGACTAAGCATAGTGTGTACGCATATATCGGTCTGAAATGTTCACGAAAGAAACTACAATGACAACATTCTCAACCTCAAGACAAGTCTTGGCTTTCGGGGCACCAAAACCTCTTTTCCACTTTTTAGAACTTGTGTCCAAGTCCAGCAACCATACCCCGCGAGTATCGGTGGGCTGCTCGGGATTAAATGAGGGGTCTAGGCAATCAATCATAAAGATGGACATCGATAAAGAAAAATATACAATTGTTCAACATAATCAACTTGTATGCTGAGGAATAACAGCTATGCAAGTTTCTTCAAGGTATCCTCAGGTAATACTTCAAAACAACATTAATATTCCACAGATAATAGAGTAATTCTCATCGAATGATGATCCGAAGAAAACAAGAAAAAAAGGGCAAAGTTCGTGATTACATTTTCGCTTATTCTCTGTTTAAGATCTTTCTTGCCTTCTCAGCAAGTGCACCTTTGAGCATGTTTTATCTCAAATTCATCTCTGAAAGTACTCCAAAGAGAAGTTAATTAGATAACCTCCATTGTGACCAATTGTTTCAAATTGCAACCTGCGTTAAAAAAAAAGACAAAGACGCAGCCATCCAAATTCCACAGTAGATTATTGAGATATTGCAAGAAAATGTGCAACCAAATACCTAGAAACAATTCAAAGATGTACCTGAATTGGGGAATTTCTGAGAGATTTTTATCTTCTAGAGTGGCACTAAGAAAGTTTGACTTTCAAAACTGTACAATCACGTGAGACCGAAATAAGTACCGGCAGATTTTCCTTAGAACCTGCAACTAATTAAATCATGGAATGAATAGCTGTGCCTTTAAAAAATCAGTGAGGACTTGACAAAGCTTCATATGAAAGAGCTTCACTTTGGTATCCACTTCTGTGGGTTTCACCGCTGATGGAATCTCATAGATCGCCATATAGCAATGACAAATCTCGGGGTAACCATTGTAATGTGAGTAACATTTACATCGTTAATTACATGAATGCGAGGTAAGATGTGTGTTCAAATCCATTAAGTACATCTCTAACATCGGAGATTGTGATAAAAGATAGAAAGGAAAAAGAAAATGTGACAGATGAATAAAGCCATGGCTTGAACCACAACTTGAATACTAGTTCTTTTGCAATTTACGGTATCAAATCAGCGGCTTCTGCTATAAGATCCTGTTCTTCCTTTAATGTTTGCAAGTTTCTTTATCAACCGTGCTCTCTCAATTTCGACATTGGCTGCATAATGAAACTAGCTATAGAATCCCCCAAAACCAAAACAGATTGCTCATGAACATAAGCTGCAATAAATTTTGATTTCACATTTTCACCTTCCCGGCACCAAAAGAGTTAAAGGGTCTTAATAAGCTCAATCTTGGTCTCAAGATCAGTGTCTGTCAATATATTCCATAGCCTGCTTCTCAATGCAGCAACTTGTTTATAAGAGAAGAGCAACACAGAATGTCACCATCTAATAAATTCTATACTTGATTATGTTCAGTTGAACTATCGATTAACGGGAAGAAAAATTATTCATTCTAGAAAGAAAATAGAGTGAAAAAAAAAAAACAAAAAAAAAAAGGGAGGGTCTAAAACAAAAGAATTTATGGGCTATACAAGAGAACTCAAATCCTAACACAAATCTACTAACCAGAATAAAAAAACGAAGTGGAGCACGATTCGACTTAACTAAACCCTGAAGCAGACGATAAAACAAAATAAAACTACTTAAAATAAACAATATGTATTTTCTCTGTCACCACAGACTAAGGATCTCTATTTTTCAATCCTCACTCACATATGTTTGCTTCAACTCCAAAGGGAGGGTCCATCTTGTAAAAAAAAAAAAGTAACCCAAAGTATTTTGCTAGTGTGCCTACTAGATAGTACCACAATGTCCAGCTTATCCACATAGCTTTGGGCATTATTTTCCTACTCAGCTGAAAGAGTTATTTTAGTTCTTCGTTAATGAGAGCTTCCAATTAGTGTTCTTAATAGGACGCAACATCACATGGTCTTCCATTGACTTCATGGATTAGGGAGATACTTATTGATAATTAATCTTAGTTAAATGCTTCCTCCAAGTTACCAAGTAATCTTTCAACAACTTCTACCTATTGAGTTTGCTATTGCCTCCTCTCTTTTTTTTTTTTATTTTTTATTTTTTGAGAGAGAACAAACTGCTGGAAACTCACTTTGTACTACTTGGGTGCTGAATACTCACTGATATTAATTAATTTCACTTCATAAGTAAATACAAGCACCCTTCCAGGAAGGATATCTCAAGGTTAACCTTTTGCTTATTACCCATTCTTTGTGTACACGTAAAGCACCATTAAACTTCCACAGGAATACACACCCCCAACCATCATTCATTAAAGAGTTCCAGAAGCACGCCTCTTAAGCAATTCTTCCAAATCTCGCCAACTTGAATAATTTATTACCCATGGAAAGATTAGCATGAATAGGTAATGGTGTCAGACCCTAAAAAATCATTTGAAAGATAGTGCATCCACTAAAATCAACAATATCATACCTATTCAATAATTGTGGTACCAAAACAAGAAGTTTAGGTAAAAACACTGAGAATCCCCTTATTTAGTTGCCCAATAATACTATCACCCGGGACTAATAAGTAAGCCAGCAATTGACTAGGTAATTACGTGCCACAAGGATCACCCCAGCAAATTAGCAACTCGAAAAGCGGGATCCGAATTTCACATTAACAGAGAGAGGCTGAGCACGAGGGAGATACTTCAACCCTGGCTGAAAACATAGCAATTGGCAAATATCACGCACCAATTGCTCGACAAAATTTCTCACCAGGATAATGCTCTTACCAGACCTGTGTGCATCCTAGGCACGCCCTAATACCGAATGAAAACGACTTATAGAGAAGAAAGTTGCAACGGAAACCTAGCACATGGGCATTAAACCCTGTCGACCCAAACCCGACCTCAAAGCTCTAAGGAAAGTACAATTCGGGGTCACGTTTTTTCACCTCGAGAGAGAGAGGGGGATGCTCGAGAAGGCAAGACAGCCTTCCGGGAGAGCTTCTTCTTCACCCTGAGCAGAGAGCGGCTCCCTGGCGGATCCACGACGCCGCCATTGTCGTGGAGCTTGGGGATGTTGGGGGCATTGGCTCGACCATCTTCAGTCGCTGAAGAAGATGGCGATGGGGTTATGAGTTGATGACAACACTCCAATCCAAGAAATGGCGCGAAAACCTCGGGCTTTAAGATGAAAGCTCCAACGACCGGGGAAAGAACACGAGAGTGCTCCTTCATGAGCACAAGAAAGAGGAACGATTCGCGTAAAACCGAAAAGCTAGAATAATAAATTCCCAATTACTTTATTTATTTTCTTTTCAAAATTTACCTATTCCTTTTTTGAAAATTTACCACGGTACCGCTGTTGAAATGCCGACAATTAAAATGACTACGGGTAGGATGGCAAACAAAAAGCACGAAAAATATATTGAAAATGAAATTGTACAAAAGAAAGGGAAGATGAGATTCAAGGCTATGTTAAAAAACAAAAAAGAAAAGGAAAGGAAAATGGATTAGGTTTTTTCAAATCAGTACAACCCTAATTTGCTAAAATTATCGACTATAATCAATGGGGTCTTCTTCATCAAGCGTATGATTGGCTAATTCAGCTAAAAAAAGTTTAATAGATTTTCTTTTTCACTAAAATTGATGAGTTTCAATAGTTGTTGTTCTTGTTCAAAGAAGAATTTGATTTTATCATCAGCCCGTTCTATGATGAATATCAAAAACCTTTTCTTCCATTAAATTTTAGTCAAATCAAATGTTTTGAATGTCCTGAAGATCTCTTTTTGCCAAAAAAATATATTTTAAATGCTTTATAACATTTCTTTTCTTTTTCAAAATTTTAATTGGTTTTCAAGTACATGTCAAAAAGAGATATTCAAATAATGAGCAAAATATATATTTTTGCATTGTCTTGAATTCTTCGTACATTTGAAATAAGGTGCCGAGGATTACACTGCAACACTAATTAAGTTGACTAAAAAGTGGTATAATTGTAACATCCTGAAAATTGACTCAATTTAAGCCCGATTTTTAATCCGATTTTGGGCCCGATTTCCGATGATATCGGGACTAAATACTGACGTCGCCTCATTTATTTTGGGATTTTCCGTTGGACACGGAAGCGTCGGAAAAAAGGAAAATTGGGCCCAGGTTTCGGGCCGCGGTGGGCGGCCCAAGACCGGCGGCCCAATGGGCCTTGCACCCATTCAGCCCGGCCCAGAGGGGCCCCAGTTGGCCCCAAGTTCCATTTTCCCATGGGATTCTCTCTTGGCGCTTTTGCTTTTTTTGTTAGATTGTTTTTTCTTGTTTATTCTTTGTTTTTGATTGGTCCTTCAAGCAGTACGAAGCCCACTTTGCCTTGGCTTCTCCTTCCAAGTTTTCAGCCTCTTCTCTCTCCTCTTTCTCCCCCAAAATTCGTGCACCAGCCCAGCCACTCTCTCTCTCTCCCTTTTTCTCTTCCTTTTCTCTTCCATTTCTGGTGTCCCTTGTTGTCGTTACTGTTTTCCAGCCGGAAAACAGCCTTGCCGCCATCACCGGGCCGCCACCACCGCCCAAAGTGTAGTCCTAGAAGTTAGGAAACCAGCCGCACACCCCGGTCACCTAGTCTCCCGGACTGCTGTTTGGGCTGCTTTTACCACCGCTGGTCGGTTCCGCGTGAACAATAACCAGCAGTGTTTTTGGCCCGTTTTGGCCATCGTTTGTCATCCGTTGCCGTCCCCGAGCTTACCCCTCATAGCCCTCGTTCCCCTCTACGCGCCGGTGTCGCCGGATTTCCGATCCAAGTAAGTTCATTCCTAATCCTTGTTTAGGGTTAATCTTGTTTTAGGGGTAATTAGTGTATTTGTATGTTTGTGTTTAATTAGAGTTAATTAGTGGATTAGTATGGTTAATTATGCTGATTGAGATTAGTATGTTGACTAGAGTTAGTTTTAAAGTAACTAGAGTTAGTGTTAAAGTAACTATAGTTAGTGTTAAAGTAATAATCAAGGTTAAATGTTAATCATGGTTAGGTTAGATTAACTAGGGTTGAGTTAATTTTGTAACCATGGTCAGTATTAATAATAATAATTATTTTTGGATTAAATAATAATTATATATTACTTTCGGAATTATTAATTAAATTAATTTATAATTTCGAATTATTATTATTATTATTACTATTCATTTATGAAAATTAATTATTTTGGGGAAAATAATTAATTGTGATTATTTATGGGAAATGTTTTTAATTGAGTAATTTTGTGGGAAAATTTCTATGGTCTAATTTTCTAATGTCAATAGTATTTATATACTAGTTTGTTAAATGACATTGGTTTAAAGAAGGGTTTTATTAAATGAAATTAATTGGGTTGGGTAATTAATTATGGGAATGGTTGATTGTCGTAGTCGTGAGGATACGTGTTTATTTATTGTTGAACATTGAGTCACGTGAGTGGGTACCGGTAATTATTGAGGTACATGATTATTTTGGACAAGTATGCAAGTGTTATGATGTTGATTGGTCGGAATTGATTGTCATACTTGTGATTTGAACTAGCGATTGTTGTAACTTTCGTGAATGATTAGACTATTGCTTTGTACGTGACTGATGGGGTACTGCTGCATGACATTATACGTGTGTTAACTGCAAGAGCATGTTGTATAAGCACGAATTAAGTTGCATTCACGACCAAGCAAAAGCAAAGATAAGAATGAACCGTTTGCTAATGTGTTGCATGGTCAAATTAAAGTTAATAGTCCAGTTGAGTCGGATGACCGCCAATCTTTCGGGGTTGTGTCTTGACCATTGGGTCGCCCGACCGGTGGTCGATGCGGGGTTGCGGTAGTGGAACGGGCCCCATGCTCCTTAGGGAATGCCGTCGGTGGGGAGAGCCCATGACGTCGCGCGTGCCTCAAGGTGAGGGCGATGCAGTCTACTGACCGGTTGACCGTCAACCATAAGGTTTATGCAGTGCTGTTAGTTAGGCCAGTCTCTTTTGAGTAGGCCTTAGCTTGTCGCATGTAGTAAGGCATGTATGTATTTGCTAGTATACTGGTTAACCTTCAGATATATAAAATACTATTTGTCTTTCCTCTACTGTTGTTGTTGCTATCCCTGTTCTTTGGTTTGAGAGTCGTTCGTTTCCGCATGTGCTTAATTACAATATAAAATGAATTGGTCGATGATAGTACCTGGGACATCGTACAACTAGACCTCAAGTAAAATGGGGTTGCCGTGAACTCGAGAGTCGGGGCGTGACAATAATCATATTTTTGCCCACTTTAAATTGAAAATTACAAATTTTCATTGAAAGAAAAACCATTTACTTCTCACGAATTAATTGATTGACCATGTTAACAAGGATCTCAAGAAATAATTGTAAGTGCATCTTATAGTGATTGATGTAATTTTCAAATCATTAAATGCTAATACAATGAGAAAAGTTAGAACATTGAAAATCATTAATATTCTTTGCCTGACTTATGCTGATTGCTAAGTAAGTCTGATGGTGGCATTCTTCCCAAAAAATGATAAATAAATTCATTTTGTTAGGAAAGTAAAATGGTGCTCGTTACTCATTGGGCATAACTATTTCCACAGCTTTTCTCGATGAATAGACAGAACTCCCCTCGCACGAAGATGCCTATTGCCGAAATAATCCAAGGATCGGCCCAATCGTTTCCACTTCCCCAATTTTTCAGCTTCCATGAAAGAAAAATCGGAGGAGCTGGAATTCCAAAGAACAAAGCCCCCCCTTATGGAAGTATCGACTTCTGAGAAAACGATATCCCTTGAAGAGAAATGGAAAAATAGCATTCATGAGCCTACTCTCAAAGAGCTTAATGCCATCCTGGATGTTAGAAAGACACGAGCACCGGCGAAATTCGTGATGCGAAAGAGAATCTAGTGATGAGGTGCTTATTTCAGTCCATATGAGTGCCCGTCTTGTGCCGATGCCTGTTACGTTGGTACCAGTTCTGGACTCTGAAAGCCTACAAATCTTCCATTAAAAAGGAGAAGGGAGAGAGGAAGCATGAAAAGACCAGAATACATTCCTATGCGGTGCTTTGAGGATATCATTTCAGTCCGGAACAAGGCCTAGATCTGGTCCCCATGCAAAATATGCAATTAAATTAACGCCAGCTACATGAGAGTTATATAATGAACATCTTCAGTCCCTCTTCAGACCAGAAGCTCTTTTGGAGGGAGGGAGGGAGGGAGAGAGAGAGAGAGAGAGAGAGGCTCAAGGAGAGAGAGATCATTCATTCAACTAAGAACATCTTCAAGCTCTCAAAGCAACCTTATAAGCCATGGTTTCCTCGTGCATTTGGTGGCAACTTTTCTCGACAAGATCAAGCAGCTTTTCCAAATTTCTCGCCCACGAGTTCAAGACGTCATTGCTGCGTTTTGTCGCCTGGAAACAGACGACTCCCATCAGCTGATCTATCTTTGCCACCAGGGAGTTGAAAACAACCATTTAGAGAGATCCTTCTCAGCTTCCTAAGATGATAATATAGAACTAAAGTTCATGCTGATAGAATATCATCCAAGCTTGTATATACATCATCATATGGTCTCTCTATCGGATGATAGTGTTGATTTAATAAATCGAGGCATGTGATTGATTAAAGCCCTCTACAACAGTGGTAACAGAACTCAAAAGATAGAGCTCTTTTCCTTGGGTGAATCATCTTTGCAGATTTTCTAAACACATTAAGAAAGCTCTAATATCAAGATATACTTTTGAGACACAGGTAGTAGTGAGTGTTAATACTAGCAATATGGCAGAGCTCCTCCCACCCTTCCAAAGCGCATTAGAATTTCAGGCTCCATGGGACAAGAAATGGTTTCACAATGCCAGACAGTGACATTTATAGCCACAACAAATATATGAGTAGAAATTGACTAAGCCAAGATTTCCCATATATGTCAGTCAGAAATGTTTGCGAAACAAAAATATAAAGACAAACATTCTCAAATCCATGACAAGCCTTCGGCTTTCAATGCGCCAAAAACACTTTTCTACTAATTTGGAAGATGCATCCAAGTCCAGCGACCATACCCTAGTCAAGGATTGAAGGCCGAGAGGCTACTCAGGTTAAATGAGTGGTCTAGGCAATCATTCATAAGATCGACACTGACATAGAATATAAACAAATGTTGAACATAGTCACACCTGGATGCTAAGGCACAACAGCTCTGCAAGTCTCTTCAAGGTAATACTCGAGTAATTATTCAAAATGACGATAATATTGTGCAGAAAATAGATTAAGTCACATCTGAATGATGATCCAAAAATAAGAAAAACAACAAAATTCTGCAATTACAAGTTCGATGATTCTCTATCTAAAATCTCCTGCTGCCTTCTCAACAAGTGCACTTCCCAGCATGTTTTTCTCATTCTCAAATTCATCTTTGAATGTACTCCAAAGAGCAGTCCACTAGATAACCTCCAGCTTGACCAATTGTTTCAGAAGCAGCCTGCGTTAAAATATCAAAGGCATGATCAACCAATCCTATAGAACATTATTGTGATATTTCAAGATGTACAACAAACTACCTACAACAATTCAGAGACGGTACTTCAGTTGGGAATTTATGAGAGATTGTTATCCTCTAAAGTGGCATTAAGAAGGCTTGACTACATAGGATCATGTGGTGATAAAAGCTAGCACCAGCAGATTTTCCTTAGAATTTGTATTGAATTAAATCACAGAATGAATAGCTGTGCATTGAAAAACGCAGTGAAGATTTAAAAACAAAAGGGCTTCACCCGCATCCACTGCTATGTGTTTCCCTTTACCAGTTGAAGGAAACGGATTCCGAAAAGAATATCGAACTAATCGAATATCAATCAATCAAAAATGCAGAAACGCCCAAGGACACGTATAATACCGATCGGAAGGCATATCACTTAAATGGACATACCTTATTATCCACGGATTAAATTCTTCCTTTGCAACAACGAGAGTTCTTGATTTCGGGGCGAAAATCTACACTTGAGAGAGCTTTTTCCTTCTATTTTTGTGCGGGAGATTTCTCAACGTATGAGTATCTAAAAAATGTTAACTTCCCCACAACTTTTCTAGTCTCCACAAAAATAACTACCTCTCTCATGGGCCCTTTCAAATGGGCTGGGCTTAGCCCATCATGGGCGGCCCATTATTAATAAAACCCATCATCTCCCACTCGCACATGGTGGGCTAAACATAACTCTCTCCTTTTTGCAAAGTTCATACAAGAAAATAATCTGTGCGACCAGCATACTTTGAGAGCTCATTACCATGCATTTGTTAGGAATACATAGTAGCTCAAATTGGGCATGATGTTTTTGAGTAGATATAGTATGCAGTACCCTAGATCAATTAGTCACATTTATATCTCTCTTGATCTCTTTGCATTTATAATATATTGTATTCACAATTATGAACTAATCACAATTGGTCAACCAGTGAATACAAACAGAATGTGACATCAATAACAAATTGATCTTCCTCTTTCCTTAAAACTCTCAATTTCAATTCAACTTGCTATTCTAGAAATGTCCCGTTAGATCGAATCAATTCTTGATCATCGGCAACATTCTAAGACAGCAAACATTAAATAGAAATCTTGAGAATAAGTACGAGTCATGAGGGCACTTAAATTGAGGAACTCTTTTCCTCAAGAGTCTCACACGGCTTAAAAGTTGAGATCAAAACTTTTGCCACTCTTATTGGTCGTCTTATGCATACGTAGTATAAAATACATATTATGGTATTAACTCCTTTCCCATAGAGCGTATGTCTTCACTTAAATACCATACGGATGATAGTTCGTACATACTTAATGTCTAACTTGAGTTCACAAATCTACTCTTTCAAAGAATCCATTAGAACTCACATCGGCTCCAAAAAAAGATAAAGTAAAATATGTGGGTACTACGGATCAAAAGGCCCATTATGCTAGATGGGAAAATCCAACCGATTGAGCCTCATTACTATGAAGAGGTCCATTACCGAGCATCTCATTAGTGGTTTACCGGAAAATACAAATGCAAGACAGTTCCTTGCAACGGTGGGAGAACGATATAGAGTCTCGGACAAGGCTGAAGCTGAAAATTTGCTAAGTGAGTTATGAGATATGATGCTGCTTGTGGGTGTTAGATAATTTATACTGAAGATGGTCCACATTCGGTCTAAACTCAAGGCCCATAAAATTGTTCTTTCTGAAGATTATATTGTGCATCAAGTCTTAAATGTTCTGCCAGCTGAATTCAGCCAGATTAAGACTGCTTATAACGCTCAGAATGAGACTTGGAGCATTAATGCCCTGATTACAAAATGTGTGACTGAGGAGGAGAAGTTAAAGAAGGAGAAGCATGAGTCGGCCCACTTAATTACTAATGCCAAGTCGAGTTCCTCTAGGGGAAAATGGAAGCCTAAATGATCAAATGCTCATGGTCCAAAGAAATGTCAAAACTTCAAGAAAATGTGAATAATGGGAGGAATGGAGATAAGGATTTTAAGTGTTTTCACTGCAAGAAGCAAGGTCATAGGAGAACCAATTGCTACAACTTCAAAGCTTGGCTAAAAGGAAGAAAAGAAAGTCACCAATGTGAGTTGTTGGTTTGTTTTGAATCAAATCTAGTTGATGTTCCTCTAGATTCTTGGTGGCTTGATTCTGGTGCTATTGTTTATGTGACTATTACCTTACGGGGTCTAACAAATCTAAGGAATCCAAATCTGAGGAGTTAAAGCTTAAAGTTGGAAATGATGTTGGAGTTGATGTGGAGCACATAGGCACAATTATTTTGAATTTAGATTCTGGATTTCAGCTCATTTTGAACAATGTCTTTTATGTTCCTAGTTTTAGGAGAAACTTGATATCTCCTTATTTGCTTGACAAAGTTGGATATTGTCTTTATTTTGCAAATAAAAGAGTGGATTTATGTTATGATTCCAGAATTATTGGGAATTATGTTATGTGTGATGGATTATATCGATTGTCTTTATCTCCCAATAGACCATATTGTTCCTTTAATGTCGAGAACAATGTTACTAAGAGATCATTGATTAAAGAGAAATCTTCATTACTATAGCATAAACGATTAGGGCATATCTCCAAAGAATGGGTAAAGCGACTCATCAAAGCTGATATTCTTCCTCCTCTTGACTCAGATGATACTGAGACTTGCATTGATTGTGTGAGGGGAAAATTGACTAAAATTAAGAAGAAAGGTGCTACTTGCAGTCAAAATCCATTGGAGATAATTCATACGGATATTAGTGTGCCATACTCAACCACATTTTGTGGAAATAAGTACTTCATCACCTTCATTGATGATTTCTCCCGTTATTGTTATGTTTATCTAATTAAGGAGAAGGCCGAGGCTCTCGACATGTTCAAAGTGTTTCGCATTGAAGTTGAGAAACAATTGGGAAAAATTATCAAAATTGTCGAGATCTAATCGCGGTGGTGAGTATTATGGGTGATATATTGAGACGGACAACAAATGGGACTGTTTGCTAAATACTTACAAGACTGTGGTATTGTTGCTCGATACAATGCCTAGGAGTCATGAGCAGAATAGTGTAGCTGAACGGCGCAATCGCACACTCATGGAGATGAAACGAAGTATCATGGACAGTTCTAATTTACCTAAATACTTATGGGGTGATGCGATTAAAATAGCAGCTTATATATTGAATCGTGTACCTAGTAAATCAGTGCCGAAAACACCTTTTGAATTGTGGACGGGGAGGAAACCAAGCTTGAATCACTTTCGAGTTTGGGGTTGTCTTGCAAAGGTGAAAATTTATGATCATTCTCAAAAGAAGACTGAACTTAGGACTACTAGATGTTACTTTATTGGATACCCTCACCATTCTAAAAGGTATAGGTTCTATTGTCCTACTCAGGGCATTAGAATTGTTGAGTCTCAAACTGCTAAATTCCAAGAGTTAGATATTGCTAAAGAGAATTCTTCTCAATCTTTTGAAAAGGAAGAACCAAACAAAACGGTTTCTATTCCATTGCTCATCTTGCATGATGATTCCATGTGAGAGCCTTGTAGAGTGGAAATGCAGTAAGAAGCAAATACTGGAGATATGACTCGTGAATGAACTTCCCCAAACGAATGATCCGGCTCCGTAAATGCCCGTGTGCGGAGATTACGAGACAAAGAAGACCACCGCTTCAAGATGATTATCATGTCTATCTTGGAGAAGCTGATTTTGACATTGGACATATAGTTGATCCAGCAACCTTCAAAGAAGCTCTTGATAGTGATCAGGCAGATGAATGGTTAAAAGTGATGAAGGACAAGATGATTTCCATGTCAAATAATCGAGTATGGGAACTTGTTGATTTACCTGATGGGCATAAACCGATTGGCTACAAATGGGTATTCAAAACCAAGAAAGATAATAAAGGCAATATAGAGAGATTCAAAGCGAGGTTAGTTGCAAAGGGGTTCACACAAAGAGAGGGTATTGATTATACTGAAACATTTTCTCCAGTGTCCACTAAAGACTCGTTTCGGATAATAATGGCATTGGTGGCTCATTTTGACATAAAGCTTCACCAAATGGATGTTAAGACAGCTTTTCTAAATGGAGATCTGGATGAAGAAGTATATATGCAGCAACCTGAAGGGTTTAAATAAGCTGGAAAGGAGCATATGGTGTGCAAATTTCGGAGGTCTATTTATGGTCTCAAACAAGCATCACGTTAGTAGTACTTGAAATTTGACAAAGTTGTGAGATCATTTGGCTTTGAAGAAAACAAGTTTGATCAATGCATTTACATGAAAGTAAGTGGGAGTGAATATATTTTCTTAGTACTTTATGTAGATGACATAAAAAGTTTTCTATCTGCAAAGTTTGATATGAAAGATCTTGGGGAAGCCTCTTTTGTTCTAGGCATTGAAATTCATCGTAATGCATCTAAGAATGTTCTGGGGTTATCTCAGAAAAGTTATAAATATCGTGTCCTGAAAAGATTTAATATGCAAACTTGCAAGGTTGGTGAAGCTCTTATTGTGAAAGGAGATAAATTGAGCATAGAACAATACCCCAAGAATGATGTTGAAAATGAAGCAATGAAGAATGTTCCATATGCTAGTGTAGTTGACAGTCTTATGTATGCACAAGTATGCACCAGACCTGATACTGCTTTTGCTGTGATGCTCTTAGGAGATATATGTCGAATCTAAGTCATGAACATTGGGTTGCAGCTAAGAATGTGGTGAGATATCTGCAATGAACAAAAGGGTTCATGCTCGTGTATAGCAGAGTAGATGACTTAAAGGTGATTGGATATTCATATGCTGATTTTGCTGGTTGTTCGGATGACAAAAAATCAACTTTTGGATATATTTTTATGATGGCTGGAGGTGCTATTTCTTGGAAGAACACAAAGCAAACCTTGGTTACAAACTCTATAATGTATGCTGAGTTTGTAGCGTGTTACGGTGCTTCAACTCAAGCTGTTTGACTCAGAAATTTAATCTCTGAATTGCAAGTTGTGGACTCTATTGCTAAACCTATGGTGATCTTCTCAGAACAACACCGCAACCTGTGTTTTATTCCAAGAATGACAAGATCAGCAATGCGTCAAAACACATGAAGATCAAATATTATATTGTTAAGGACTTAGTCAAGAATGGAGACATTATGATTGAGAATATTAAAACTGAGTCCATGTTGGCGATCCTCTAACAAAAGGATTACGACCCATTTTGTTTAAAGAACATGTAAAGAATATGGGTATTTTAGAGTTTTTTGATCTTTTTTGTTAGTGAGAGCTATATAGTTTGTATTTCTGGATATTATAGTTATATACAAACTGATAATGATTTTATAATGTCTATTAAAGCATTTATTTTTTATGATCATTATTATTGATTTTATTGTTATTATTTCTCCTGTCGACTGAGAAATGGAAATATGAAACAATATCTTTAAACAAATTTTAGTTTAAAGATGACTGGATGTCACTAATTATGAGATCTCATGTTGGATTGTGACATAGTTGTGCAATTTCATGTTGTTTGAAGTTCGCATTGAGGCAATTTCATGTTGTTTATAAATTGCGCTAATGCAGTTTCATGTTGTTGAGAAATTGCATTGATGATCGATAAGAAATAGTGTATATTTTGATCACATGTTGGCACTATTTTTTACTACACTACTAGGCCTATGATCCATGAAAATATAATGTTTATTATATGTGATTATGGAAAGTCATGTGTTGCGGTATTTTCTTAACACGTTTATCGCCATAGTTTTATGATGAGGTTATATAAGATTAGATTAGTTTTGAGATGCCGTTATTGGAATATTATTTTTCAAAATTGTGGCCACATAAAACAAATTTTCAGTTATTAACCCGAGAGTGTCGTTTTCAAAATAAAATCGTTTTAAAAATAAAACAAATTAATTAATGTAGCCTAAGTGGGAGAATGTTGGAAATTTCCTATAATGGGCTTACATTAATTAATTAATTTTCTATTTTATATAATCGGGTTAATGGATATTCCAATATATTTTAAACTCTTAAGTAATCTTATTGAATCGGGTTTTGGCATCTATTAATAACGGGCCTAGTTGAGCAGCGAAGTGGAGGCAATTGTGTTTAACTGAAGCCCGTAATGGGAGGGGCCCAGTTGACACGCTATTGATTAGGATTTGCTTCAGGTCCCCTCTCTAGCCTATAAAAGGGTAGGTTATACCTATCGCCGCTTAATCACATTAAAAGCTACTATACCAAAATAGGTCATAGAGAGGAAGATCGACATTCCGATAGATCACCGATTATATCATTTTGATCTATTTTCAATCAAGTAAGGCCATGGTGATATGTTTTAATTCCGCTGTACATATATGGATTCTTAGTGTTTTACAATCATGTATGGATTGAATTCATTCTTAATTTATTGATTGTTCATATTGAGAAATTCTACAGGACATTGAGCCATCGATTACCTTAGGAGTGTTCAAATGACACGACTCCCAACATACAACACTCTATACTATGTGTGCTTGAACTATGCTGATTTCTTATTACTGAGTGCTTAAAGAATGCTATTTATTGCATGCGTAATATTTGCATCATCATTATGCACAAGTTGCGGGGGACTTTCGTAGGTGCTTTTGACTTGATTGGTTTTTTGTTTTCAACAAAAAACTAGAAAAGAAAACCTACTTGTAATAAAGATGTTTCTAGTCCTTGCTTTTTCTACTGTACGCGCTTGAACGTTGCTGAATGCTTGAAGAATGCTGACTTACTGCATGCATAATTTTGTCAGCATTATGCGGAAGGTGCGTGCAACCTACATAGGTGCTTTGACTGAAATTTGAGATCCAGTACGACTTGACTGGACTTGCTTTTCCATTAATAAATGGATTCATTGGGGAAATGTAATGGGAACATAGAAGGAACGTGATGCGAGCAAGATGCCACGATTACGTTACTTGGATACATAGAGGAAACGAAGAGAGAATTTTGAATTCCCCTCCCACTTCGTCTAAGAAAGTTTTTTTTTTTTTTAAAAAGGAAGTTGGTCTTTCCGATAAGGACGAAGGATGAAAGCCAGTGGATTTTCCTCCTCTACCCCTCCTTCCCAAATAAGGCATTAAGGCAGTACCTCAGAAAATCGAAGCATAAATATGGAAGGATGAAATATAGGTTTAAGAGAGATCTATTTTGGGAATTGCTTTTGTAAAGAGATTCATCTTGAATTAAAAAGCCGTCACGATCTCTCTTGTATTATGTCTAATTAGTATACCAAAAAATAAGAGGATCCTTTTATTGGATATGGTTAACTATTGCTCTTTGAGTACTTATACAGGAGATATGTGGATCTCATGTTGACTATAATTATCAACAGTTGAGATTAACGAGATCTTTTTTACCAATAAATTAAAAAGACTATTGTGCACCAAAAGTCATGGTGCTAATTGCTGTTTAATCTAGGGCCACTAGAAACTATAAGGAAGATAGGGCCGTTTCGGATCCCATGCTTTTGTGCACATTGATTATGCCATATCCCTTGTCACATGCAAGTATTTTAATATTAGCTATCTATTTGATTCGTGTCATCGGTTATTCAATAAAAACTTTACCATTGTCAATGGTCAAATTGAGCATGATAAAATTGCTATGTTCAAAGCCATTGAATGGTAACAAAGGACAAAATATGAGCAATATATGGTACATTTGTTGTAACGTATAGCATTGCGACTCGTCATGGTAATTAAGTGCAAGAACACAACAACATTGAATAAAACTATTCTATGATTTTACGATGTGTGATTGTAATCAAGTGCTGAAATGGTATAAAACAGAGGTATGCACCTAAATATTTTGGGAAGATTAATAGAATTAACGCTGACGCAAGCTCCGCAGGAAATGGGTGCGCGATTTCCGTGGATTGATGACTAAAAATGAGCCTTAATTCTGCCTTCTTCTCGGTAGAAATTATAATTAAAATAAAAAAAGATGATAAAGTGAGAGCATCTTACACTTCTTGTGGACCTTCCATGGATTGTGCTTGTTAGGTGCGTCGGAAATTGGAATATGAAAGAAAACCAAAGATTACTTGTCATAAAAAAACATGTTCATTTTGACCAAAGCGAAGGAATAATATTTGAGAAATATCTAGTTAGTCAAACTTTATGGAAGGCCACACAAATACATTTTGGGCCTCGTGTTGATTACGTCGACATAAATTGTAAGCCATCACGCGGGATAAAAAATTAAAAAATCGATTTTTTTAAAAAAATTATTTTCCAAAAACTATTTCAATTTAGAGGTATCCACATTTTTTTTATTTAGTAAATTTTTATTATTTAATTTACTTTATAAATTTGATGTGGAATTTTTATTCAAATAATTTATATGTGAAAAGTTTAAAGTGGACTAAATAAGTGGGAATAGATTTTCTTAAATTAAGTTAAATATTAATATGTGTTGGTAATATGGGTTGGATATGGGTTGGGTCGGGTCGGGTATGGGTCATCAAATTTACATTGTATGAAAATGGGTCAAAACGGGTTAAATGGGTCGATATGAGTCGGACCATTTTCGACCCAACCCAAACCCGACCTAACCCACCCATTTAACACCCCTACTCTCTACCCAATTGATTCTCCGAGAGGTAGGTTCAGCTTGATCAATTTTCCATTTTTCTAATGATGTGAGATTGGATACTTTTGGAATGTAAATTCATTATTTAATTAAGATAAATGATTGGGTAATGGTCTTTAACTTATTGTAAGAAATACAATCTATTTTGAACAATAAAAATCACTAATAACAAAATAATTATAAATTGTTAGGGGCCTACTTTTTCAAGAATTGATGGCTCACAATACGTTTGTTGCTCTCATAGTACCCTCAAAGACTATTATGCTAGCATTGCCCCTTACTTAAAGCATTTCCTTGTGTAAACCGAAGTCCTTCTTAACATTTCTAAAGGTTGAAGTTTTTCTTTTAAGCTACGGGGCTTGTTCTTTATCAATGGGTTGTTACAACTACAAGATGCTTCAAAGAGGTTTCCTCCTCAATTTTTTTTTTGGCATTGTCCTTTATAATGTCAGACGAGATCATTATTAAATTCTAATGCTATTAAAGGTAGAAGAATACTATAAGTGTCACAACTTTTGGACGGTGCTCACCTTGATGTCATAACTTTTTTTTCGCTCACTTGAATGCTATAAGTTTGAAAAACGTTCACTTGAGTGCCACTTTCGATTTGGCCATCGGAAAAGATGACATGGCCACCGAAAAATTGAAGTAGCGGCCGATGGACAATATTTTAATATATTTATTGATTTTTTCGAATTTTTTTACTTTTCTTTTAGGGCTGACGAGGGTCATCGATGACACTTGTTGGCTGCAGAACCCTCGCCCAAATTGGGTGGGGACCACTTCACCTTCAGCCACGAAGGCCCAAGGCAACACTGTAGGAGCTTCGCTTGCTACTAGTGAAGGCCGTTGCGGCCTCGCCCATGGTTGGCTAGGGTCTCACTAGCCCTTGCCAGATCTGGCTGCCAAGGCCTTGGGTAAGGCCACGAGACCCTCGCGAGTTGCAAGCAATGCCGCGACGACCTTCGCCAGTGGCCAATGAAGCTTCGACGGCCTCGCCCAATTTGGCGAGGGTCACCGGTGACCCTTGCCAGCCCTCAAGAAAAAAAAGCAAAAAAATTTGAAAAATTCGAAAAAATTAATTAAAATATTAAAATATTGTTCACCGGCTGTCACATCAACTTTTCCGGGGCCAAATCGGAAGTGGCACTCAAGTGGATGTTTTTTCAATTTGTGGCACTCAAGTGAGCGAAAAAAGTTTTTGCACCAAAGTGAGCATCATACGAAAATTATGGCACTTTTAGTATTCTTCTACCGCTATTAAATGTCAATGATGATATATGAGTTCCCTTTAATCAGCCCGGAAGAAAAAGATATTGTCATGTGATTTTAGTAATTCTCCACCTACTAAGATGGTCATCCATAAAGGATAAGAGATTGATTTTGGTTAGTGAGATAGATTTTTCATTGATCTTATTAAGAAACACAATCGGTGTATAAAGAGATTAATGAAATGATTAACGTTACGATTTTTAAAGAAAATTAAAACTTTTTCGTGGAAAACATGTACCGCATGTTGATTTAGGAGGGTGAAAATTACTTTTTTTTTCAATGAAGGATGTGTATCGTGTCTTGTTGTGGAAGGAAAACAATCATGCAAAAGTAGTACCTTCCATCCAAACGATAATAAAGGAGTTATAGAGATTGAAGAGATGCAAAATAAATTTATATTGGTTCGAACTTTCACTTGACCTATTCCTCTCACAAGAAGGTTGAGTAATCCTTGCAATTTTATAGTCTGCAGAGGATGCTACTTTTACATAAAGCTCAGTAGATGATTCTACAAAGTACGAGTACCTTTTACAACACTATGATTCACCAACTTCTTGGATTATGAAAGTGTAGACTTCAATCAAGAAAGACGATCAGCATTACCCAGCAAGATCATATAGATTAAGAATGTTTCAAGCCCGAATCAACCTAAATTGACTCAAACCAAATTAATTACATCAGCTGAGAGCTGGTTTAAGCCCAGCCCCATATCAAAATCTCTTTGTTTTTATTCAAAAATATTATTAATTTAGTTTCAAAACCCAACCATGCACTTACCAAATAATTAACATAAGAAGTGTGTGCCATTTAACTTGAACGGCTTATAACTTTCATAACTTTCATCTTAAAATTACAGACGGTTTACCTTATTGAGGCCACTATACGATTCCGGCCACCTCGCGTTGATTGATTTTAGCAAGTTTTCTAGTGACTTCGCTAGGTCTTTTGAACATGAATATTTTTAAATTTAACATTATATATATAGAGAGAGATATTCATTCAAAATTATTGAGAAAAAAAAATAATTTAATTGCATTGGAATACTTATGTGAATGCGTGCATATTTGACTCTATCATTTTAATCCTGAACTCCATCACCAACTAAACGGAAAATAATATAATCGGTCAAAACAAATCAAGTCCTTTCCGCGCGATCGCAAGTCCTCTCTTGTTAGATAAGTCAATTTTTTGTGTTATCTATTTCAGGTATGAAATCAGATCGGTAGTCAGGATAATAAATTATTCAAATTGATATCACCCGGAATCATTATTTAATTCAAATATCGATGTTCCAAATTTGAATTTGATTGACAGATAAAGGAATCACAGTGGTGGATGGATCAGCTCAATGATGGTGACCTCGACGTGGTGCGACTCATGGCCATTGGTTGGTGCTTGTGCGGCTCCTCAGCTTGGTGCGGGGCGGGGATGATGGTGATGTTCACGCGGTGGTTTGGAAAACCAGCAGCAGCAACGTCATTGCTCGCGGGTGTTGGGGGTTCGCCGGACTTCACATTTGCGACCGCGAGTGGTTCACCGACGATGGACCAAAACTATAAAAAGCACGGCCAGCAAAGGAGGACAACAACGACAGGGAGTTGTCGTGGATGAACTTGAGCGAACATGGCTAAGGGGGCTGTAAAGCTTCTCTGAGATTCGCTGAAGTGTGGTGGCCGGTAGTTCGCTCGAAATGCTCGCTAAGTGCTTGTAATGTGGCCGGGAAACTGCGAAGAATTAATCAAGAGACCACGGGGGCTGCCGTACCGTGCAAAGGACTCGCCAAGGGGTGCTCTTGCCGGAAATTCGCCGGATCGACCGGTGCAAAAGTGGTTGACGAACTGCGGTGACGAGGAGACAGGCTTGCTGCTGACCTCCAGAGAGATCGCCTCCCACTCCATTGGGCTCCCCGCCTCCCACGACTTCTCTCCTCGCATTCCATCATCTTGACCGAATTTTCCAAAATGCATGGACCCACATGTACCCCGAAGATCATTGCCGAGTATTAATTATCAAATCATGGCAATAATATGAAATTGCTAGCCTAGCACATATGATTTCGATCACCCAATGGAGGAGGTTGGCCAAACTTATTAAATTAAAGTTCAGAACCATCAATTTAAACCCCATCCATCGTTGTAGGTTCAATGCAAATGCAATTGGCAAATATTTACACACCAAATTTTTTTAGCTAAACAGAGAGCGTCTGAGCACAAGGAGATGCTTCAAAAGCGCGGCTGAACGCATAGCAATTATGAATTATTTACACACCAATTGTTCAACAAAATTTCTCACCAAGATAATGCATCTCCTAGGCCTTCGTGCATCCTAGGCACAACCTAATATCCAATGAAAACAAACTTTTAGAGAACAAAGTTGACGGCCGAAACCTAGCACATGGCCTGCCCTCGCGTCTCAGAGTCAAGTCCAAGTCCTCGACCTCCACAACATCGGGAGTCTTGATCTTCTTGATGATCAGCTGCGCGACCCTATCGCCCACCTTCACTTCAAAGTCGACGTCAGAATGGTTGAACGGGAACACCCCAACCGGGCCTCTCTAGTCTGCATTTCATCACACCCACACCGACTTTGATCGAATGCGTCCACGCCAAACCTGATATCAGGTGCTGAAGCATCAAATGTGCAAGCGATTTGATTCAGCCGTCAGTGATTATCCCAGACGAGGTATTGAGAGAATGTTTTGAGGTAAGAAGTTGCACATTACCTATTCGAGCATATGTTCCTCTGGGTATTGCGATGCTCAGATCGGTAGGGATGAGTGCTTTTCCTCTCACTGGCACTTTCGTCTTGGCAGGGCAGTTTTTAATCCACAAACAAGAAACCCACATTCAGGAACCATCGCGATTTCTCTACAAGGACCGAATTCAAAGCTCTAAGGAAAGTAAAATTCGGGGTCACGGTTTTTTACCTCCGAAGATCGTAGCCCACAGAGAGAGGAGGGTTGCTCACCCAGGCAAGACGGCCTTCCGGGAGAGCTTCTTCTTCACTCTGAGCAGAGAGACCGGTCCCTGCCGGACCCCACGATGCCATTGCTGTGGAGCTTCGGGATGTTAGGGCATGGCTCGACCATCTTCAGTCGCTGAAGAAGATGGTGATGGGGGTATGAGTCGAATGAGAGGCGACGGTCTCCAAGGAATGGCGCCAAGACCTTGAGCTTTTGGATGAAAGTGTAAAGCATCCGGTTTCGCCATTTGGGCCGTTTCTGTCTGGATTGATTTCAGCCCAACAACAACGACTCCACCTGAGATACTGGGAAAGTGGGGGAAAAGAGCGAGAGGAGTCCTTTATAGGAAGAGCATCGATTCGTGTAAAACCCAAAAAATAAGAATAATAAATTTTCAATCGAAAGTAGGGTTAATATCACCCTTTAATCCCTCAACTTTATTTAAAATTTTACAGCGTTACCGATGTGATTGGCCAAATGCCGACCGTGTAATGTCACCCCCTTTAAAATTACTAATGGAAACGGGGGGAAATTTTTTGGAATGAAAGAATTGTATAAAATAAAGGGAAGATGGGATTTTAAGGTTCTATAGGAAAGAACAATAAAAGGAAAATGCATTGGGGTTTTCAAATTAGTACCACTCCAATTTGTGGAAAATTGTCAACTAAAATCAACGGCGTCTTCTTCGTCAAGCATACGATCCACCCTTGTTGTAATGAACATTGAAAACTTTTTCTTACGTTAATTTTTGTTTCATGAAATGTTTTAGATGCTGTTATAGCAGTTGTTGATTTTTTTTTCCCTTAAAATTCTAATTGGTTCTCAAGTACAAGGCGAAAAGCGATCTTCAACTAATGGCCAAAAATTCGATTTTTGTGTTACCTCGAATTTTCTCTACACTTGAAATAAGGTACTGACAATTACACTACAACACTAATTAAGCAAATTAAAAGTAATAAAACAAGTTTTAGGTTGCTTTAAATTGAAACTCAAATTTTTAAGGATTTTTTTTACTTCTCCTAAATAATTGATCGATTTAATGAGGACCTTAAGAATAACTTTTAAGTGCATCTTATGATGATTGATGTAATTTCCAATGCATTAACGGCACATAAAACCAGAAAAGTTAGTATATTGAAAATAACGAAATTTCTTTGTCTAATTTACGCTAAGTAAGTTCTATAATCGCATTCTCGAATAAAATGATAAATACATTTCCTTCGTGAAGAAAGTAAAATGATAGTAACAATCTAAATATGAGCAGTGTCGAATCAGATAAATATTCGACACCTAATATGAACAAACATTTTGAATTTCGAATTTGCCCCCATTTTTTATTCTTTTTCCGATATATTCTTAAAAGGTGTGGAAATTTGAAAATATGCGGAGAAATCAATCGTTAAAATCGAGTCAAGAATCACTTACGTCCTTAGGTCTCAAGCTGTAAATGAACGCAATGGAAGCTTCTTCATAAGATCCAAATAATTAATTAACGAAATTGCATAAATATGAGAAAATTTATGCGACAAATGTCTATAATAATTTGGTTCATTCGTACCCGATTTTTGTTTATGACTATGCATGGCCCAGACATTGGCTCCACCTTGATCATTCTTACAAGAGGAATGTTCATGTTCCTTTCCATACACTTTACGGTCCATTTTAACACAAACTTATGACTTTGAGACTTATAAATCGATTTGAATGGGAGTTGAACCCAAATGTTCTCCGGCATGGCAATGATGTCCAAATCCCGACAACATAGAGTTTTACTTGTTGCTACCATATATGATAATGAATGGAAATTCTCGAATTCGATTTGGTTGGAGATTTACTACTCGTGACAGCTCTTCCATCAACTCAAGTGTAAAATTGGAAAATGCATTCAATACCACATTCATTTCAACTTATACATAATCATGCTATTTCTTCTATATTATTTGTGCTGATGTGAACTTTGGACTGTCGTACTCAAATGAGCTTTTTTGTACAATTAACTTGCAAAATACGAAAAGAGATGACGTATCCAAAGCTCCACACACTAATATTAATGAAGTAATCATCTTTCAAAGTGAAGAGATGAGGACTTTTCACTCGAGTTGCCTCTCATACTTCCATGAGGGTTTGCCATTCATTTGATGCTTATTGGACTTAGAGATCTACACAAAAGTATAATGGAAAACTCAAGGAGTGCATCATATTATTCTTTTCGATTCAAACATGTTCCATGAAACGAATAAAGTTCAAGAACTACGCAATGGTTCCATCGGAGTCACTCTTTTCCCATTTCACCCTATGATACAATATTCAAAACCTCTACATCTTCTTTTGTAAAGAAAAGGAATTTCAGACAAAAATTGACTAATGAAATCAATAAAATGTCAAGATTACTAGGAAATATGTGATGGTTTCTACACTTGACCAGTCAGAAGATAAAAGCGAAAAAAATTAGACAGAAATAATCCTGAGTTGCCAATTGGAAGCACCAATAATAATTTGAAACTGGGAAGAGACTATGTAAAGAGGACTTCCATCAAGAGCAGCTCATTGGATAACCTCCATGGATTGGTAACCAATTTTTTTTTTTTAGCAGCAGCCTGCGTTAAACTAACGAAGGCACAGTCAACCAAATTCTACGGTACATTATTGAGATATTGCAAGAAGACGTACAAATAATTACCTAGAAACAATTCAAAGAAGTACCTGAATTGGGGAATTTCCGAGAGAATATTCTGCAGAAAATAGATTGAGTCACATCTGAATGATGATCCGAAAAAAGAAAAACGACAAAGTTCAGCAATCACAAGTTCAATGATTCTCTACCTAACATCTTCTGCTGTTTTCTTAACGAGTGCACTCCCAGCATGTTTTTCTCGTTCTCAAATTCATCTTGAATGTACTCCAAAGAGCAGTCGACTGGATAACCTCCAACTTGACCAATTGTTTCAGAAGCAGCCTGCATTAAAATATCAAAGGCATGGTCAACCAATTTTATAGCACATTATTGTCATATTTCAAGATGTACGACGAAATTACCTACAACAACTCAGAGATGGTACCTGAATTGGGAATATCTGAGAGATTTTTATCCTCTAAAGTGGCCTTAAGAGGCTTGACTGCACAGGATCATGTGGTGATAGAATCGAGCACCAGCAGGTTTTCCTTAGAATCTGCGTTAAATTAAATCACAGAATAAACAGCACTGACTTGAAAAATGCAGTGAAGACTCAACTCCAACCTTCCTTCCTTCATTAAAGGGAAGGCAAGAAGAAGAAGAAGAAGAAGAAGTAAAAACCAGGTAGGCGAATCGAGCACCGAAATTGGAGAATTGCCTAAAAGACGAATTCGATCAAAAGGAAAAAAGGAACTAACCCATCTTGATCCGCTTCTCTAGAAATCGGAAGGCGAGCTCCAGGAATCGGCACCAAGTCCGCGAGCAGCATCGCTTCGGAGCACTCGGCGAACACTCCCTCGCAAAAACTCCTCTTCTCCCGTTTGCTCTCCTCTCCGAACGCACTGATGAGACAGAGAATAAAAGTTGAAGGAAGGGAGTGGGGAAGAGAGAAATGGGAGGAGATCCGGAACAACCTTCTGTGAAACTGAAACTAAGCGCTCCCGCTGGCCCGTCGTCCTCCGCTCCACTTCACCGGATACCCCCACTCCTCTGCATGCTCTCTCCCTCTTCACTCTCCTCTCTCCTCTCTCTTACCCTGCACGCGCAGTGGACGCCGGGTACCGAGGACGAGGTGGTGGACGGCGAGGGAAGGGTTGCCGGCAGAGGGCTGCTGGAGAGGGACGGCCATTCGAGGGCGTGGGAGATGACGAGCTTGCGGAGGATCGGGGTGCTCTTCTTTCGCACCGCAAACTCTTCCTCAAGCTGCTCTAGCTCCTGCTTTCCTCTTCCGCCATGGAACCTCACTCTCTCTCCCTCCCTCGTGTTCGTGCTTTTGTGTGGCGCTGCTTTTTCCTGACGTTAGGGCGCGGTGGCTCGTCTGATGAACCACTGCGCGACCTCCGCCTCCGCCTCGAAAGGTTGACTCTGCCATCGGTCGGATGAAAGGGCGGCAAAGAGAGAGTCAGGCGACAGAGATTGCAGGGGAGGAGAAGAGACAGAAAAGTTTTCAAAAAAAATAAAAAAAATTGACCTATTCTCGACGCCGGAATGCCTCGCGAGTGTCTCCAAGAGACGGGGATCCACTAATATCCAAAGTCCCCAATCCCTCATGGCATCGAACTTCAATTAAGCTAGCGCAGTTTCTAATATAACACTTCGGATTCTTTGAACTCGAAAGGTCCACTGATCTAAGGGAAGGGCACGACCAAATGTTCAATTCTCTCAAGGATTCTGATCCATGAATTTCAGTTATATTATCGCAACGGAAAGCACAGAGGGTTCTCAGATATTTAAGACTTGAAAAGTCTAGTACTCGTCCGGCATACGTGCACTTTAAGATATCCGACGCTGGTGAGGATTTTAATCCACCAAGGCCCTGGATTTTAACTGAATTCGCACGACTTTTCGTGACGTTTATCCCCTGCAGAATCTTCGAATTGGAAAGATCTAGCAATCCATCAAGCTGAGATACATTTGGGCCCAGCAACTTGGAAGAATCTTCAATCCCATCAACCCTAGATATCTTAGGGGTTCCCCTGCACGTAGGTCGAATAGGCAATATGAACCTTCCAAGCCGGTGACTTCTGCGAGATCAAAGCAATGCTCCAGGCACAAATATGATAAGCGCTTCGAGTTTGACAAATTCGTGAATGCTTTCAATTTTCCACAGCATAAAATAGATAGCTCGATAGTTCAATGGGAAGCTCGGAACACATTCAAGCCAATGGCAATGAGCGAGAGCGAGCTCCTTGAGATGGGTCAGCTGAGAAAGATGGGGCAAAGACAGACTCTGGCAAGTAATATAAAGAGTTATTAAGCCTGAGGGCAGTTTTGGTAATTCTTGAAGCTTTATACAATATTTAACATCAAGCTCTCGGAGAGAAGAGAGCTTAGAAATGCTTTCTGGCAAGCTTGAAATGCCTGTATTGAATAAAATAAGCTTCTCCAGTGACACCAATTCTCCTATATTACTGGGTACTCGTTCCAAATTTTTGCAATCAACAGCTCTTAACTCTTGGAGTTTTGCTAGCATCCCAACAGCATCAGACAATTCTATTATGTGAGAACCACTAATGTCCAAGATCCTCAAATTTATGAGATTCCCAATGCTTTTAGGTAATTTCGTAATCGATGTACATGCTAAGTCCAACTCAGTCAATGACAACAATTTTCCAATTGAGTCGGGATCTCTGTCAATGAGATGCAGTCGGTAAGAATAAGCTTTGCGAGATGCTAGATTGCCAATAGAGCTGGGTATGCGAGCTAGTGATGTACACTGCCAAGCATAAAGTGCTTTGAGCCCTTTCACGGAACTAATGGATTCAGGTAATTCTTCAATTGCTGAACTAGATATGTCTAATTGAGTTAATGAAACCAAGGAGCCCATCGATTTAGGAAGTTGAGAAATTTGTTTACAGCAGAGAGACAAATACTCTAACTTCATCAAACAATCACTTGAAATAGGAATCTCTTGTATACCAGTGCCTTCTATGACAAGCCTCCTCAATTCTACCATTCTACCTATTCCTTCCGGTAGCTCCTTGAGTCTTTTACAAAAACTAACATCCAAAGAAACAAGTGTCTTGATGTCCCCAATAGAATGATGAATCTCTTCTAGATTGTCACAATCTACAAGAATCAAAATCTCCAGCCTTATGAAAGTGGACAAGTTGGGAGTTCTTTTCAAAGATAGACAACGTGTGAGGTTGAGAACTTTGAGCTCGGTTGCCATCTAGAAGAAGGAAAGGAAACGTTAGTGCAATTGGATGGTTGCGGCTCATGATTTTCCACTACTCCTTGTGTTTTTGACTTTTTACAATTCCTCAAAAAATACCCATGCTCCTTGACTCCTTCACAGTTGTCTTATTTAATTTTAAATGTCTCTTTTAGTAGTGTTTGGCCATGCCAATAGATAAATGTTTTTTAAACACATAGATCGCAAAGGAATGTTAGGAATGTACAAGTGCTAACTGCATTTATTTTCAAATAGCATTTCAAAGGAGATATTTGCTGGTTAGACATAAGCAACTTTTATTATCAAAGAGCAGATGATAGATTCAAATGGAATAGAGATGCATTCATAAGGCGCCATGTTTTCCTTCAATAGTATAAAATTAAAGAGAAACGGCTAGTTTAATTATGAAAATCAATTTTGCAAATGTTATATACATAAGGAAAAAAATGTTATATTAGAAAAGAATACTTCAATGCATTCTTTACATCTTACCTTGAGGGGAACCCATCCTCCCAGTTCTCGAAATTGCACTGTTTGATAGATCAAGTACAACTAGTTTCTTCAGATGAAAGTTGGCCGCAACGAAATTTGAGGGACAACCCTCCCACTGAAGCCATCTTAATTTAGGAAGTAAGCTTTGGAAATCTCCAGTGAAATTCGCACCATCCACTTGAAGGAATCTCAAGTTGGTCAATTCTTTAAATTTTTCAGCTGCATATCTTCTTCCAGTACTACATTTGCCAAGAGAAAGGGCCTCGATCTTTCTAGTGCCCTGCAATTTGGAAACATTGTGGAATGTAAGTTTTGAATAATGGGATGACACCAACTGATATAAGATAAAATGCATCGATTTCAAATTGCTAGCATACTACTATGGTGTATAGGCTTCTCCTTTTCAAATTTGTGAAATGAAAGTTTGTGAATACATACTATTTATCTAATCTATGTAAAGATGAGAAGCTCAAGCCCTTCAAAATTTGCACCTCCTGAATTTCCAAAATTTGTATCCATTTGCAAATACGATAGAAGGCCTCTCTTTATGGATACACTAATTCAAATATATCTATCAAAATTCATGCCCTTTATATGTTAAATAACACTGTCTTTACTCCTATTATATATATGTGTGTGCGCGCGCAAGAATTAATACAACTCTAGCCAACCAAATACATCTATCAAACTTTGCTATTGATATAAGCATCAAAATTAAAGAATCTCAACTATAGAATCCCTCCACTTTTTTGGATATACTATGTATGCAATTCTTAATATCAAAATGGAAATGAGAATGCCATGGCAAAAGGTACACATATGTTTTACATACTTTTCTTATCACATGCTTTTTGATGAGGGTTTTTCATTGTACGTGGAAGAAAATTTGATAATATCGGATGTTCTATACATGATTCTTATTTTCTTTTTATTAGTATTGATATTTGAAAATACCTTTTCAATTATCGTGTGATCTTGTTGCAGGGAAGTAGTGGTCATCTAAATTTTGATTAATATTCCAGTAGATTAATGAGATCTTCCTTATGAAAAGAGTGGACATGTAGATTGATAAAATTATTTACTTAAGGAACTTGGGTCATTTACATTTTCTTTTGTTGTAACCTAATATTTTAGGAATTCAAATTCGATTTTTTTTTAGATGATGAATTGTACAATGAGTGCAAATCATGAGAGTCAAAAGTATGGATTTGTTTGGTTGTTTCAACTTGTCCTTCAAAGTTTTATTCTTCTAGATGAGCCGTGATTTCGTTTTGACATTCAAAGTTTCTAGTATATTCATTGTATTTGTCAAAGACTTTATAGAAACCTTCGTCTTTCTTCTTCTTTTTTTCATTTCTCAGCATGTTCGATTCAGTTTATTACATTTACCTTCGTGCAAAAATATGCTTGCTGAAAAGCATTGGTAGCATTTTTTTCAATATTTATGTTATTTCATTATGTTTTGCATCCCAATGTTTATATTTAGTTTTTCTTTAAATAACAATACTCATGACGTTTGCACATTGTTTGTTTGATGCTTGAACAATCCATATGTTACAATTGCTTTAGTGGGTTACCTCTTAACTTTCATGCTAATAATAAAAATTTGTCGTAACAAAAAAATTCAAAACCATATTTATTTCTGTCAAAAATACCAAAAATCACAAATTGGTAGACTGGTTCCGCATTTACCTCATACTAATTTCCACATCACAAAAAAATCCCAATCTAGTATATTTGTGTTGTATTTACCCCAAACTAATTTTTGTTTCAAAAAAATAAATGATGATATAAATGTTTAATAAATCTTTACTAAATAAGATGATCACTAAAAGTTGACAATAAACAAATAAGTATTATAGTAGCCTATATTTAACAAATAAATAATATTGGGAGAGCAATAGAAAATAACAAAAAGAAAAGGTATTAGCAGATTAATAAAAAAAAATACCCACTATTATGAAAAGTCTATACAACGAAAATAATATATGTTTAAATGGTTAGGTCTCTCATAAATCATAAATAAATATGAACACCAAATCAACAAATCAACGGTGTCAGTTAACGATTGACCGCCTCGTTGCACAAAAAAGTGAAAGTTAGAGGACTACATTTAGCAAAAACAAAAATAGATGGGGGACTAATTTGCATAACTAA
Source organism: Angophora floribunda (assembly GCA_014182895.1). Lineage (NCBI taxonomy): Eukaryota > Viridiplantae > Streptophyta > Magnoliopsida > Myrtales > Myrtaceae > Angophora > Angophora floribunda. The sequence goes on along the minus strand of CM024707.1, from coordinate 19,655,377 downwards.
TACTACTTAGGGGTTACACTTAACCCAACTTAAAAATAGAGGGACCGAGATAGCTATATAATACCAAATAACTCATAAGAAGTCAATACTTAGTGAAAGAAAGAAGAAAAAAAGACCTCACAAGAAACCAAAAGACAAATCTAAAATTTAAATATGTGCATCAACAAATATGTGGGAAAAGCATTGCCACAACAATTGTTTTCTCTAAATGTACTTGGTTAAACATTTTGCTTTTGCAGTTTTGTTGTTGTATTGAAGTTATCAACAAGAGAATATCCTCGTCACAATACTATACATATATAACAAGAAATTGATCCTCAATTATGTTCTAGAATTAGACAAAAAAGCGACTAATCAAAGGGGCTCTTTTACTAGTAGAAGCAGTGAGTTTTGGGAACTGAAGACCGATGGTTACTTTCATTTCAAACAAGAAAGGGAAAATGGACCCATATTTACTGACTAAGACAAGTAAAGAAAACTCTTACCTTGTTGCTAACAAGCACATCCAGCGCTTCCTCATAGATCCATAATCTGTTACGTTCTTGGGGCTCCTGTGAATTTTCTAGACTCCTTGCAAAATCTCTAAGTTGATCATGCATCCATAGCATGCCATCTTCGCTAATTTTAACTAGGGACCTAATGGTCAACACTTCAAGCCCACTCCATGCGTAAAAATCACAAGCATCCCACATATAAATTGGATTTTGTGGAGATGATCCAACAAAAAAGCATGCAATATCCAAAAATATCTGTTTCTCCTCGTAATCTAATGCTCCATAGCTTATCTTGAATGTCTCTTGCACTTTCTCATGAGGCTCTTTCTTTAATTTTTTTAATGTATCATTCCATACTTCTCTCCTCTTTCCACGTAAGAATGAACTTATAACTTCAACAGCTAAGGGAAGCCCCCCAGTAGTCAACACGATATCATGAGAGACAACCTTATAATCATTTGGAGGAGAATCCTCTTGAAATGCATGTCTACTAAATAAAATCAGTGATTGCTCCAAAGACAACTCCTTGACTTGGTACATGTGGTTTGCCCTAACCTCATCAAGAGCATCCTTGTTTCTAGTTGTTAGGATGATTATACTTCCTATTTTAAACCAATCACGGTTGATCAAATATTTCAAGTGAGCATTATCATCTATATCATCAAGAAAAATGAGGGCTTTCTTATTTGCAAATCGAGATTTGATGAGATTGATTCCCTCATCAACATTAGACACATCACATAAACTTCCAAGGCCAGATATAAGTTGCTTTTGTAGGCATTTAATGCCCTCGCGCTGATATGTTTCTCGGCAATCTGCTACAAAGTTACGATACTCAAACTGATCGGAAAGCTTGTTGTATAATTCCTTCGCAAGAGTCGTCTTACCGATACCGCCCATTCCATATATTCCGATAATCTGTGTATCATTGAATTTTGCATGTATCAAGCTCCTAATGTGTTTGATACGATCATCAATCCCAACCGATTGTTGGGGAACGATAAGCTGAAAATCTCTTTTTAATTTGCTCATAACTTCTCTGACAACAATTTTGACCAATGCTCCTTCATGCCTGTCAAATGACAATGAATTATAGCATAAATAACGATGAATTATAGCATAGGTAGGCATATATCAGAAAAGATCTATTTATGAGAAATTAAATAACGATTTGGTTGAGAATAATGTACCCATTAGCAATTTTCTCCGATTCCCATCCTTTCAAAGAACTGACTTCTTTGAGCGCTTCTTCCCATTCCTTAACAACCACCTTGGGCATATTCTTTTTATGTTTGTTGATAGCATCTCCGAATCTCCCTCCAAGATGGCGCACTTGCGAGGCTTCCACTTTGTAAAATATGGGCAACACTATTTGCCCTCTGCTTCTCTTGCACTTCAATATTTGAGCCAGCTCGTGAAGGCACCATTTGCTAGAAGCATAGTCATTCGAAATAATCGGGATCGAGACCTTAGATTGCGTAATACTATAGAGAAGCTTCATACCAATCTCCTCACCAAAGCGGAGCTCATTGTCGTCTATGAATACATGAATTCCTGCATGGTCAAGGTTATGATAGAGATGATATGTGAAACTTGTACGAGTGTCTTTCCCTCTAAAACTTAAGAAAACTTCGTAGGCATTCCTTTTTAGTTGTTCGTCTCCGCCTTTGTAATCTCCTCCATACATACGGATCAACGAGGAAGACCCCTCGGAATTCGTATCTTCTAAATGAGTGGGTTCTCTTCTTTTCCAATATGTTTGGCAATTTAAGTTGAGAGGGAAATGAAGTGAAAAGAAAAGAAATGAATTGGAGAGAAAGGAAGGGAAGGGAAATCTCAACTTCCTTCTTCGTGTCTGGATGTACATCACGTAGTGATTGACCAAAGAGATCCTTGTTCTGTTTTAAAATAGGAGATTGGTGGAGCAAAGCTTTAAAAGAAAGCCAAAATTCACAGTCCAGATCTGCGAATTGCACTAGTGTCTCTCAGAACTCAGTTAATTCGAACGAAGATAAAAGAACTCTCACACCCTTTGCTTAATCAGAAGAAAATGGAGCACTCGAAATAGAAAACTGGAAACAGCAAGGAGTTGTTGATTACTTGAGAGGTGCTCAAACAACACAACCATGGGATCCCCACCGATTTTCAACCTTCGACGTTGGATTACCAACACACAACATTATTTAACATGCGTGCTCGAACAAAGTTCTTGCCATACAATGGTCCAAGACTCTTCATGCTAATCCAATCACTGTGGGGCATGCCACGGAGAGAAAAATAATTGCGCCCGTACTTCGGCGGCATCATGACTCGACTTGCCTTCTATATTAATAAGAAAAAGTAGAAAAGAGAAACCGACCAGCAATAAGAAAAAGTAGAAAAGAGAAACTGCTGTGATCTCCACCGATTCTCAGCATATCACGAGGAAGGTGCTTGGAACCTGTTTACGTGCTCTTATTGGAATTTGAGAGATCCAGCGCTGTCTCGACTTGCCTAGCCTTGCTTTCATTCTCTTACATGCTGCTAATGTCCAAATGTCAATGACCAGCGTATCAATCGGGGGATTTTGTAGGAATTTGTTATTAAAAGTGGGCAGGACACATTACCTTTTTTATATTCATCTAGAAAAGTAACTCTGAAATAAATCTTTTTCAAAATAATTTTCTTAAACTAAATTTCTCCATACTAGTTTGTTCTTAAAAATTTTCAAGTCGTTATCCTCCACCCAAGCCTCTTTTATCTTTTACCTTAAATTAATATTTTTTAACATTATACATCAATTTTATTATTTTTCCGAAATATTGGAAATTTGGAAAATACGTGGAAAACCAAGCATAGAAAATTAGCCGGCGACCACTTCCTCTCATCTATAGGTCTCAAGCTGTAAATGAACGCAATTGAAGCTTCTTCCCAAGATCCAAACAAATAATTAATGAAAAACGTCAATACTCTGTCTGTTCATCCCAAATTTTTACAAGAGCACCATTCAAATTCCTTCCTACACACTTTATGGTCCACTTTAACCAAACTTACAACTTTGAGACCTATAAATCAATCTATAATGTCAGTTGTACCCAAATGTTCTCCGGGCATTGCACTGATGTCCAAATCCCCACAATATAGAGAGTTAGTTATTGTCAGTATATAGGATTATGAATGGAATTTCTCGAATTCGACTTGGTTAGAGATTTATTACTCAAGACGACTCTTCTATCAACTCAAGTGTAAAATTGGAAAAGGCATTCAACAAGACGTTCATGATCAACTTATACATAATTGTGCAATTCTCTTCTATATTATTTGCACTTACGTAGACTTTGGATTGTTGTACTCAATGTGAGCTTTTTTGTACACTTAACTTGCAAAACATGAAAAAAAATGAAGTATCCAAAGTTCCCGAGACCTTAATGAAGGAACAAGCTTTCAGAGTGAAGAAGAGATGAAGACATTTCATTCGAGTTGCTTCTCATCCTCCCATGAGGGTCTGCCGTTTGGCTGATACTTGCTAGACTTTAGATCTGCATAAAATTGTAATAGAAAACTTAAGGAGTAAATAAATAAATAAAATTATCATTCCACTCAAATATGTTCCATGAAATGAGTGGAAGTCCAAGAACTACCCAATGGTTCCCCTAGGAGTCACTCTTTTCCCATTTCACTCTGACTCGATATTCAAATCCTACATCTTCTTATGTAAGAAAAAGGATTTCGGACAACAACCGGTTGGTGATATCAATACAAATGTGGAGATTAATTGGGAATATGTGATAGTTTCCATACTTTTCCAGTGAAAAGATTAACGGGAAAGCAAATTAGACAAAGAAATAATCTTAAGTTGCCACCTTGGAACCACCAATAATAAATTGAAAATGGGAAGTGACTACGTAAAGAGAACTTCCATCGAGTCCAAATCTTAGCAGAGTTGTCCAAGAAACACAATATCCTCATACATGTCAAGAGTTGAGAGAGATGTCATAACTAGTCGACATCAAACACATTCCAGTGACAGAAACTTTAGAGAGAAAAGACATCACAATAAAGTGTCTTATTGAAATGACACTATAACATCGGCTTGGAGATGAACGAGGAGATAAAAGTAAAGTTGTCTTATTGAAATGAAGCTCCCTAGAAACCGCTTTTTAGAACTGCCAACAACCAAGGTTGGGTCCAAAAGAGAGGTTTTCCTGTCCAAGACAAAATTCAAATGTGAAATGAATTGGAAAAGTAGCATTCGTTAAGCCTTACTTTGGAGAGCTAATATTATCCTTGATGTTAGAAAAACACAAGCATCAGTAAAATTTGTAATGCGAAACAGGATTTAGTTATAAAGCGCTCATTTCTGTTGAATAATGCTGAGTTATTGCCATCCAACGGTCCCAGACCCTTCATGATAATGGACCCACTATGAGGCATGCCGCGGGAAAAACAGTCATTGCACGCGTAAATTCCGCAGCGTCTTGCGGAATCCAACGAGCAAATACTCACATGCTCACCTGCATCATCACTCAACTTTGCTTTCATGTTAATAGGAAAAGATACTCACATGCTCGGCATTATGCGGAAGTTGCTTTCGTCGAGATTTGGGATCCAGCACTGTCTTGACTTGGCTTAGCTTTTTTTAATCAGTAAACAAAATAGAAAAGAAAACTAACTAGCAATCTCCTCGTCTTTATCTAAGTAGCATTGACACCGATACGTAATACGTGACACGACACGACACGACACGACACGATACGATATGTTAATGCATTATTTATAAAAAAATAGAGAATTCTGACACGTGGAGACACATTGTATATTAAATGTATATTTTTATATACATGATGAATTATCATTTTTATGATTATTTAAATCAATTTAATTTGATTCAAATTCATAAATAAATAAATAAATAATAAAAAAGAGCCTAGAATTAATTTACACTAAAAAATTAATCTATCATTTGTTAATATAATTCATTATGTCAATTTGATAAATTCAACTCCATTCTAATTATCTATAAAACTTGGAGAAAAAATAAGCAATCCACATTCTGAACTCACATGTCAGAGTGTGCCAAAGAGAAAAAGAAAGAAAACTTAGTGGGTGAATTGTATATCACAAGAAGTTATATTTAGAAGAGAAGAGAAGATTAGATTTTTATCCTTTCACCCTTTATGATTCTTATTATTTTATATTTTTTTACATATTGACATTTCAAATCTTTATTTATCGGAAAGTTTTAAATTGACCTATGCATGTTGGAATCATGTATCGGAATTCCGAACTCGAGTGTTAGAGAGTATTAAGAGAGTTAACCAAGTATCAATTTTTTTTACACGTGTTGATCAAGTATCAAAAAGTGTTGGAGAGTGTCAGACACATATCAAAATTTCCAACGTGATATGAATGTTTTCGGAAAGTGTCAGTACTTCCTCAGTACTAACAAGAGATTCCGTTGGTCCCCGGGGATTTTTTTTACTAAATGTTTGGGGAATCCATATACATGTTCTATCCACAATCTAATTATTATTTATTTTTCGAAAGAGATTCGACTAGGAAAGTAACTTTCAAAATAAATCTCTTCCAAAACAATTTTTTTAGGGAAAATTCCAAAAAAGGGCCCCAAGTCCTCTCAGTTTCTCAAATAAAGGCTCGAAGTTGACCTTATCTCAAATAAGGGCCTGAAGTAGCCATAATTGTTTCAAATGAGGGCCTGATCTCGCCGGTCACCGGCCGACCACCGGCTAGTTAAATTTTCGGACTGATCATGGGCATTTTTGTCATTTGCCACTTTTCTTTTCTTTTTTCTTTCCTTTTTTTTTTTCGGTTTCATCTTCTTCATCATCGCCGGTGGCCAGCCCGGCCTCCGGTAACGCCCATAGAGGGCTGGGCGAGGGTCGCCCTCGCCGGCCACAGGCGGCTCGGTTCCTCGCCCTGAGGAGGCCACCTCGCCGGCCCCAGGCGAGGGACGGGCGAGGCCGACCTCGCCAGATCTGGCGAGGTTGGGCCCTCGTCGGCCGCGGACGAGGGCAACCTCACCAGATCTGGCGAGGTCGGCCCTCGTCGGCCGCAGGTGAGGGCGGCTCGGACGAGGGCGACCTCGCTAGATCTGTGAGGTCGGCCCTCGTCGGCCGCGGGCGAGATTGGCCCTCGTCGGCCGCGGGCGAGATTGGCCCTCGTCGGCCGCGGGCGAGGCCGACCTCACAGACGGCCGCGGGCAAGGCCGACCTCGCGGACGGTCTCCCCAGGGCAAGGGTCGCTTCGCCCATGCGAGGCCGTCCCTCGCCGACCACCGGCGGGCGAGGGTAGCCCTCGCCCGGCCCTGTGTGCACTTCACCGGTGGCCGGCCGGCCACCGGTGACAAAGAAGAAGATGATCAAAAAAAAGAAAAGAAAAAGAAAAGAAAAAAATAGTAAATGACGAAAATACCCTTAATCATCGGAAAGTTAGGCCCTTATTTGAAACAAGATTCACTTCAGGCCCTTATTTGAAAAAATGATAACACTTCAGGCCCTTATTTGAAACAAAGTCAACTTCGGCCCCCTTATTTGAGAAATTGAGGGGACTTGAGGCCCTTTTTTGAAATTTTCCCATTTTTTTTAAACTAGATTTCTCCACGTCACATCATGCTTAAAAATTATAAGTCATTACCCTTCGCCCAAGTTGCTCTTTTCTCTCTCTCTTTAAATTATTAATATTGACATTTTACATTAATTTTATTCTTTTGGTGCTGCATTAATTAATTCTTGGCCAACGGTTCTCCTTAATCGAATAATTATTTAGTCATCGAATAAAATTATTCGATGATACTTTTGCCTTTTTACGTCATCTTTTGTCAGACTTTTTTGTCTCATGTTGACCTTCTTGGCCAATAGGTTCTTCACCAAAAAAATGATTTTTCACAGCACAATAGAGGAGGATTCAAATATTAGCTTATTTAGCATTAGAAGATGAGATTTGAAAAATCAAAGCTATTAAATGGAGAGAGATTGCATCAAACACGAGACCATGTGATTACTTTGGCACCGTGTATTATAGCTATTTAGGGAGCGCAAGATATAATTTATGTTTCTATGTTTTCTATTTTTCTAATCCTGAAAAAAAAAATTTAAAATAGAAAATTTGTTTGATAACATAATTTTATTTTTTTATTTCTTGAACAAATTTTGACTCCAAAAATAAGTTTAGAATAGAAATTAGAAATTAAAATTTTTTACTTTTCTATTTTTGCTCTTTTCAATGCTCCCTCTCATCAACGTCCGTCGCTTATCACCTCTTCTCATCACTTGCTCTCGTCATTGCTCATTGCCCACCACTAGTCCCTAGCCATCACAAATCGCCGCCCACTACCGGTCTTCGCCCGCCATCTGTTGCCACGGCCCACCACCTGTTGTTGATTGCCTAATGTCTCTTAGAAATAAGAAATTTTATATCGTTATCAAATGAATTTCTATTCCATGAACGGAAATTTTATATAATCATCAAACACTTATTTTGCCTCAGAAACTCGTCCAAGGAATAGAAATAGAAAAATCAATTTCTGGCCAAAAATTATATCATGAATGCTCGTAGTTTACTTATTTTTGCTACTCTGAAAAACAGCTTAGCTGATAAACCTCCTATGGTAAGAGCATATACTCCCTTCTTTACTCAAAGCTACAAACATTCTTCTCTTGCACTGTAAGCTTCGGGAATCCGAATTGATAAGATGAAAGCTCGACAGCTTAGTACTTAAAGTGACTAACCCCACCTCATTTTTCTAGGATCAAAAGCTTACAAGTAAATAAATTAAAATTAAATATTATAGTTCACGATCTTATGACTTGAGAAGGAAACCTAGTATGCTCTCTATTAAAAAAAAAAAGGTACGACAATCAAACAATTCATACAATACACAAATTCAGAAGTAATCTAGAATTGAAAGTTTCAACACACGGGAAAAACCCTTGTAGCTCGAAGTCTCAATTTTACGATCACAATCACTTATCTTACGTCTAGGTTCAAATAGATTCCTTGGATGAAATGCATGGCCCCAAATAAGGGTTAGGATTGGATGAATAATTAGTAGTATCAACTATAAACAAGAGTTATACTAAGTGCCAACACTGATGAGACCTCAACATCCCAATCTTGGTTCTTACTTTATTGTGCTAGGCCACTCCACCAGAGCCTTGCTGTCACAAGATAAAGTATTGTTAGATTTGTAATGGTTCGCTTATGTCTTCATGGCTTTTAACTCGTGTCATATCAAGTTGAATTTATGTGATGCATATCTATCCGTGTATCATTTAAACTGTCAAATGAAATGAATATATGACACCTAATACCGATGCAAATATTGAATTCCTAACTTTCTCCATATTTTTATTTCCAAATATTTTTACAAGGTGTAGAAATTTGAAAAATTGTGGAAAAATAAACCCTAGAATATGCATTGGCGATCACTTCCGTCCATCTATAGGTCTCGAGCTATGAGGGCACGCAATTGAAGCTTCTCCTCAAGATCCAAATAACTTATTAATGAAATGGCAGCAATATAACGAAACTCATGCCACAACTATCTAAAATATTTTTGTTCCTTCAACCCAAATTTTTTCATGAAGGCCCCTGACATCGTCTCCACGTAGTTTATTCTTACAAGTGTACTTTTCGAATTTCTTCACCTACATTTTTCAGTCCACTTTAACTCCACCTAATGACTTTGGGACCTATAATCAATCTACAATGTTGTCGAACCCACATGTTCTCTAGCACAGCAGTGATCTGCCAACCCTAACCATAAAACATAGAAAATCCAACGTGATGAAATATCTTTAGAGATATTATTTATTATTTCATTATTTTCTAAGACAACTGATATCCTTGTTAGATTAGATAATTTCATTTCCTATAGATATTGTTCAGGTATAAATACTATTGTCTAATAAAGTATAAAGGGAATCCAATTGAGTAAAAGATATAGTTATTACTGATTGTCTTTCTCTTTCTTTTAAATCTTAGAATATTCACACAATGGTCCAAGACTCCTCATGCTATACGAGTCATCGTGAGGCATGCCGCCGAAAGAACAGTCATTGCATGCATAATTTCCGCAGCATCTTGCGGAAACCCAACGAGCAAAATACTCACATGCTCACATGCTCACATGCAATAAAGTGCAGCACTCAAATGCTATTGGTCCTTTTGATCGAAGCTAGATATCCAGCTCACTTGACTTGGTTTGAATTGGCTTTTCCATTGATAAAAGAAAATAGAAGAAAAAACTAAGGAGCAGTACTCCCATGCTCTTGCTGTGATCTCTACCAATACTCAGCAGTATATGGGGAAGGTGCGTCCAGTGCTTTCATTGAGATTTTGAGATCCGGCACTTTCTTGACTTGGCTGGCTTTTTCTATTAGTAAAAAGAGTAGAAAAGAAAGCTAACTAGCAAATGGTTCCATGCTCCTCATGCTAACAAGAGATTCCCTCAGTCTTCGAGGATTTTGTTAACAAATGTCCTAGGGACGCATAAATTTCTTCCATCCACAATATAATTACTATTTATTTGCCGAAAGTGATTCGTCTAGCAAATGCTTCCATGCTCCTCGTGCTAACAAGAGATTCCCTCTATTCTTGAGGATTTTGTTAACAAATGTCCTAAGGACCCATAAATTTGTTCTATCCATGGTCTAACTACTATTTATTTGCTGAAAGTGATTTGTCCGGCAAATGCTCCCATGCTACTCGTGCAAACAAGAGGTTGTCCACTATCCTTGAGGATTTTGTTAACAAATGTCTTGGGGACCCATAAATTTGTTCTATTCACAGTCTAACTACTATTTGTTTGTCAAAAGTCATTCGTCTAGCAAATGCTCCCATGCTCCTTGTGCTAAGGAGAGATTCCCTTTGTCCTTGAGGATTTTCTTAACAAATGTCCTGGGTACACATAAATTTGTTCTATCATTACTACTAGGAAAGTAACTCCAAAATAAATTTATTTCAATATAATTTTCTCAAACCAGATTTCTCCATGCCATGTCATGCTGGCAAATCATCCCGTTATTACTCAAAAATCAAGTCACTTTTATCTCTCTCCATAAATTAATGGTTTCTAACATTTTATGTGAATTTTGTTTTCACTACCGTGTTTATAAATTCTCGACCAACAATTCTCCAAAATCGAATAATTATTCAGTGATACTTTTTTTCTTTTTTATGTCATCTGTTGTTAGACTTTTCATTTCATGTTAGACATTCTCAGCCGATAGGTTCTTCACCAGAATGCAATATTTTTCGCTGTCATATATTGAGGATCCAAATATTTGCTTGCTTGACATTAGAAGTTGTGATTTGAAAAACTGAAGCTATTAATTGGAGGGAGATTGCAATTTGCTTACTGGGATTACAGTGTCTCTTGGAAATGACATCACAACGTTAACCATAAGAAAAGCTAAGTCTCTTGAGGATATAAAAGCTCCCTAAAAAGAGGCTTTTAGAACTACCGACGGTCAAGATTAAATCCAAAGGAAACAGGCTGTCCCCGCTGAAGACAAAATTCAAATACAAAATAGCATTCATTCGCATCTACTTTTGAGAGCTAATGTTATCCCCGGTGTTAGAAAAACACTAGCACCAGTAAAATTTGTAATGCAAAACAGAATTTATTAACGAGGCACGTGCTTCTACTATAATGAGTGCACATCTTGTTGTGGTACCATTTCCATTGGTACCAGTTCTTGACCCTGAGAACCCAAAAATCTACAATTTCGCCTGGGGGGGAAAGAGGGGGGGTGGTTTCCAACGCAGAAAGTGTATTAAGTGTATTATTTCAGCCCAAAACAAGGCCCAGATCTGGTCCACCTGCAAAATATGCAATCACATTTAAGACAGCTACACGTGAGTTCTATGATATCTTTAGTCCCCACTTCAGAGGACAACAAGAAACTGCATTCTTCAGCTTCTTTCTTTTGGTAAGAGAGAGGGAGGCTCAAGGGGAGAGATATCATTCATTCGACTAAGAACATCTTCAAGCTTTTAAAGCAACCTTATGAACCATAGTTTGCTTGTGCATTTAGTGGCAGCTTTCCAAATTTGTAGCCCACGAGTTCAAGATATCATTGCCCTACTTTGTCGTCTAGGAGCAGACAACTTCCATTGGCAGGTCTATCTTTCCCATCAGGAACTTGGAAACAACCCTTTCGGAGAGATGCTTCTCAACTTCCTAAAATGGTTACAGAACCAACAGGTCATGCTGATAGAATATCATACAGCCTTGTATAATTATTATTATGCAGTCTCTCTAGCAGATAATAGTGTTGATTTAATAGATCAAGGCATGCAAATGATTAAAGCTCTCTACAACAGCGGTAACAGAACTTCAAAAACAGAGTTCCTTTTGTTGTGTGATTCAACTACATAGATTTTCTGAGCACATTAAGAAAGCTCTAATCACGAGATATACTTATTTAACACTAAAAATGTTGAGTCATAGCAGAGCTCCTCTTGCCCTTTTAAAGCACATCAGAATTTCAGGATCCATGGGATAAGAAATGGTTTCACGATGCCAGACATTGAAACTTCTAGCTTCAACAAATTTTATGGGAAGAAGTTGACTAAGCATAGTGTGTATGCATATATAGGTCTGAAATGTTCACGAAAGAAACTACAATGACAACATTCTCAACCTCAAGACAAGTCTTGGCTTTCAGAGTGCCAAAACCTCTTTTCCACTTTTTTAGAACTTGTGTCGAAGTCCAGCAACCATATGATGCAAGCCCAGATTAGGCTTTCTCAAACAATAGGATCGAGAGAGTGACTCACACACGGGAAAACAAGACAGACAGAAATTTCAGCACTGCACAAGCTTAGGAGAACAGTCGTATCTTTGTTGATACAGATCAGATCGACCTGATTCCAAAGCCAAGTGAACGAGGACTTCTGGATCTACAATTTATCTGTTTTGGTTTTTCTGAAATAAGCATTGTAGGATGGTCAAATTTGGGTTAACGAACAGAACAGAAAAAGATAGAAATTTCGTTGGTTGCTCTTCTAGGCCTCCAAGGAAGTTGAGGGGGCAACGATTCTTCTAGATCGATGACTGCAACTCTTCAAGGATGCAGATTTCAAAAGATCCGACTCTTCAAGGATGGAGTGAAAACTCTTGTAGATTTTCAAGGGTATGAACTCTACAAGGTTCACAATACTTGCTTCAAAGCAAAGTTTTTCATTCATCAAAAGTCGTCTATCTTCTACAAGAAATTAGATGGCTTATAACGTCAAAGAAATAAAGACAGAGCATTGAAACTAGGGGAAATAGTAAAGAACATAAAAATTATAAACTAGTAAAAGCGTCATGTGGGCTCCCAAGGTGCCTTTCAAGCTTTCGGGATGGACTCAAGATATCGGTACGGCTTCTCGGTTTCATTGAGCTTGAATGCGGGCCGATCTTCTTGGTCGAGAGAGCTGGTCTTCAATGTGGGCTGCATCATCCTCCCCATCTTTAAAAGAATTCGTCCTTGAGTTCTCACCATCATCATATGAAGAATCTCCCACATAAGGTGTTAAATGTCAAACATTGAACACGTCGTGAATCTTCAAATGAGAAGGAAGATTTAATCGATACACATTAGGATTGATGTGCTTAATAACTTCAAGAGGTCCAAGCTTTCGATCACTAAGCTTATTATAAGTTCCGACGGGATGCCATTTCGATGGCAAATAAGCCCAAACAAAATCTACAGGTTCAAAGATAACTTCACACCGCCACTTGTTGATGTCCATTTTATAGGATTCAATTTTGCTCTCTACTCTAGTCTTTGGCACACATCTTCATGAATTGTCCTCATTTGAGAAACAATATCGTCAACTTTGCTACTTGACTTCTCAGCAAAAGGAATTGGTGCAAGATCAAGAGCAGTGTTTGATTGTCGACCATATACGATTATAAATGGACTATATCCAGTGCTACGGTTCTCAGCACAATTATATGCAAATTCTCCAAGTGACAACCGCGTCTCCCAAGAACGGGGATTATTATCGATCAAAGTCCTTAATAGATTTCCCAATGTTTGGTTGACAACCTCAATTTGTCCATCCATTTGGGGATGAAACATAGTACTATATTGTAGTTTAGTACCAATATTCTTCCATAGTTGATGCCAAAAATGACTAAGAAATTTTGTATCCTGATCCGAAGTAATGGTCTTTGAAATGCCATGCAACTTATAAACTTCCTTGAAAAATAAGTCGGCCATACGCGAATCATCCATAGTTTTTCGACATGGAATAAAATGTGCCATTTTTTAAAATCGATCTACAACAACAAAAATCGAATCCATACCTCTGTTTGTGTGTGGTAGTCCAAGGACAAAGTCCATAGAGATATCTTCCCATGGGGCATGAGGAATTGGCAAGGGCAAATAAAGGCCAGCATTAGTTGCTTGTCCCTTTCCAATTTGGCAATGTTGACACCTCATCACATGTCAATGTACATCACATTTCAAATGAGGCCAAAAGTATTTGGCTCAGATAAGTTGTATAGTTTTGTCACACGCAAAATGTCCTTCACGGTGAACTTCATTGATCACCCTTTGCCGAAGAGAACAGTCTGGCACACATAAACGGTTTCCTTTGAAAAGAAAACCATCACATACAGTAAAATCAGCAAACTTCTTTTCATGTGCATCAGGAATGATCTTGGAAAAGTAGGGGTCTTCTTGATATAACTCCTGAAAAGAATCAAATCCAAGAACAATAGAATGCATTGTAGAGAGCAAGCTCTTCTTTCGACTAAGGGCATCGGCAACCTGATTCTGAGCTCTAGCCTTATGCTTAATAATGAAAGTGAACTCCTGGATGTATTCAGCCCATTTTGTACGCCTGGAGTTAAGCTTTTGCTGTCCGGAAATATACTTCAGAGCTTCATGATCAGTATATAAAATAAACTCTCGATGAATAAGATGTGGCCGCCAATACTCAAGTGCGCGAAATACTGCATAGAATTCCAGATCATAGGTGCTGTAACAAAGTTTGGCACCATTCAATTTTTCACTAAAGAATCGATGGGTCGACCTCCTTGACTTAGAACTCCTCCTATGCTAGTACCTGATGCATCACAATGCATTTCAAAAACAAGATCAAAATTAGGCAATGCAAGTACCGGGGCTGTGCTCAATTTTTCTTTGAGTTGTTCAAAACTTTTCTAAGCTACATTCATCCATTCGAAAACTCTCTTCTCATGCAAGAAGTGAGTGAGGCCGCAATGGTGCTAAAATGTGCAATAAACCGTCGATAGAATGAAGCGAGGCCATGAAAACTTCGTCCTTCATGCACATTTGTTGGAGTTGGCCATTCTCAAATCACCTTGATCTTAGAATCATCCACCAAATGCCATTCTTTGAAATATGAAACCCCAAGAAAAGGATTTGTGGTACCATAAAATAGCACTTGTTGAGAGTCGCATACAATTGTTCCTGCCTCAACACACATATTACTTCTTGAAGATGCTGCAAGTGCTCATTAGTAGACTTGCTAAAAAATCAAGATATCATTGAAATAAACAACAAACATTCCCAGAAAAGGCTTCAATACCTGAGTCATAAACCTCATTAGTGTCGATGGTGCATTTGACAATCCGAATGGCATGACTAGCCACTCATATAGCCCATCTTTCGTTTTGAATATTGTCTTCCATTCATCTCCAAGTTTGATTCTAATTTGATGATATCTAGTCTTCAAATCCAGCTTCGAGAATATAATTGCACCAGAAAGTTAATTTAAGAGATCATCAAGGCGAGGAATAGGAAATCGATACTTGATGGTGATTTTGTTGATCGCTTTACTATCGACACACATCCTCCAAGTGCCATTTTTCTTAGAAACTAAAAGAGTTGGAACGGCACACGGACTGAGGCTCTCCCTTATAAAACCCTTATTCAATAGCTCCATAACTTGTCGATGCAATTTCTCATGTTCGGTTAGACTCATTCAGTAATGAGCGAGATTCGGTAAAGAGGCGTAGGCATCAAGTCAATTTGATGCTGAATATCTCTCATAGGAGGGAGACCATTGGGTAAGTCCGTCGGGAAGACATCCTTGAACTCCTTCCAAAAGAGGTTGAACTCGATGAGGTATGACAAGTGCAACTTCATTCTTCTCACCTGTTTTATCAAGCAAATTATACAAGATACGAACTCCTTTCAAAGCATCCTTCATATCCTTCATTGTAAACACCGTAGGGGAGAAGGAATTCTCAACTACAAGAGTTTTCAAAGGTTCCCTACTAGGTGCCAATGTAATCTCCTTGCCTCCAAATTCAAAAGAATATGTATTTCGATAACTATCATGTGTAGTCCTCCTATTGAATTGCCATGGTTGACCAAGAATAATGTGACTAGTATCCATTGGCAGAACATCACACCATATCGCGCCTTTCTACAACCACGACATTTTATAAGGCATAGGGTGCATTTTTAATTCCAACTTCAGCTTGTTTGCTGCTACTTCAGAAATTATATTCTCACAACAACCAGAGTCAATAATTAATTGACACACATTTCCCATGATTGTGCAAGCAGAATGAAAAATATTGGTACTCAGCCACCTATCTCCAGTGTCATCTCAAGGAGTAAGAAAAATTTTCCTCACCATAAGAAGTTCACCAGTGTCAGCATACACTATTTGTTCATCATCTGCAACTTCTTCATCATTGTTCAACTCCTCTTCAAGTGGATCCTCAGCATTTTCATCAGAATCATTATCCACCAAGAAGCCTTTACCGGCTGGTCAATTCTTATTGATTCAACAATTGCTAGCACGATGACCCAACTCCCCACAAGAATAGCAATGTATTTCGGACATAGCAGGTTGCTTCGAAACATGGGGTTGAGTAGAAGGCTTACTACTAAATTGTGTTGTAGCCTTAGCAACTTTAGCAGTGCTAGTGGTACTCTAAGTGGCCCGACTTGTCATGGTAGTTGATTGTTGTCTCCGAGAACAAGAGCGCTCCATTTTGAGTGCCCGTTGGTGTGCATCTCCTAAGTCCCAAATGTCAAGGACTTCTAAGGCGTTTTGAATGTAAAATTGAAAGATCGTTCAAGTATTTGTTCATAAGCACCTCCTCTGGGTCGTGGATATTGTTACCAATCACTGACTCATTGAATTCATTGGTGTATTGGTCCACCATGTGCGTACCTTGTTTTAGATTTTGGTACTGTTGGTAGAGCTCTCTCTTATATCCTCTGGGAAGAAAATATTTTTGAATCTTGCCCTCCATCTTTGTCCATAAAGTGATTGGTGCTTTGCCAATGGCTTGGCAAGTTTGTTTTTCATGTCTCCACCAAGCAATCGCCTTACCTTAGAATCACATAGCAATGATCCCAACTCGACGATTCTCCGGAACATTTCGATGCTTAAACACCTCATTCACAAGTGTTAGCCAATCAACAATTTCATCAGGAGACTCAGTACTTGTAAATTCTAGAACATCTTTCTTGACTTCCTTTTCCCAATCTAGCTCACGAATATGTTGTAAACGATGTCGAACATGCCTCTGACCGTGATTAGGTTGAATACTCTCCGAAGAGGAAGAGTCACCATGGGAATCTTTAGTCCTGGAACGAGGTGGAGAATTATTTGCTTCAGCCCTCAAATGCTGAACTTCTCGTGTCAATTCATCAATTTGTTGTTGCAAATTCTTAGCGAGTGTATGCACTTCATCAAGGGGAATGGTTCTGCCGCCACAACATCTAGCTTGTCTTGGAAGCATTGTCCTCTCCTCCAAAACTCTGATACCAAATGATGCAAGCCCAAATTAGGCTTTCTCAAACAATAGGATCGGGAGAGTGACTCACACACGGGAAAACAAGATGCACAGAAATTTCAACACTGCGCAAGCTCAGGAATAGTCGTATCTTTGTCAATACAAATCAGATCGACCTAATTCCAAAGCCAAACGAACGAGGACTTCTGGATCTACAATTTCTCAGTTTTGGGCTTTCTGAAATAAGCACTGTAGAATGGTCGAATTTGGGTTAATGAACAGAATAGGAAAAGATAGAAACTTTGTTGGTTGCTCTTCTAGGCCTCCAAGGAAGTTGAGGGGGCACTGATTCTTCTAGATCGATGACTGTAACTCTTCAAGGATGCAAATTTTGAAAGCTCCGACTCTTCAAGGATGGAGTGAAAACTCTTCTAGGTTTTCAAGGGTATGAACTCCACAAGGTTCGTGATACTTGCTTCAAAGCAAAGATTTTCATTCATCAAAAGTCATCTGTCTTCTACAAAAAATTAGATGGCTTATTGTCAAAGAAATAAAGACAGAGCATTGAAACTAGGAGAAATAGTAAAGAACATAGAAATTATAAACTAGTAAAAGTATCATGTGGGCTCCCAAGGTGTCTTTCAAGCTTCTGGGATGGACTCAAGATATTGATACGGCTTCTCGGTTTCGTCAAGCTTGAATGCGGGCTGATCTTCTTGGTCGAGAGAGCTGGTCTTCAATGCGGGCTGCATCACCATACCTCACAGGTATCAGGGGCAGAGTGGCTGCTTAGGGTTAAATGAGGGGTCTAGGCAATCAATCATAAAGAAAATATACAATTGTTCAACATAATCAATCTGTATGCTGAGGAATAACAGCTATGCAAGTTTCTTCAAGGTACCCTCGGGTAATACTTCAAAACAACATTAATATTCCACAGATAATAGAGTAAGTCTCATCTGAATGATGATTCGAAGAAAACAAGAAAAAGGGAAAAGTTCTGTGATTACATGTTCGCTTATTCTCTGTTTAAGATCTTTGCTGCCTTCTCAACAAGTGCACCTTCGAGCATGTTTTATCTCAAATTCATCTCTGAAAGTACTCCAAAGAGAAGTTAATTAGATAACCTCCATTGTGACCAATTGTTTCAGCTGCAACCTGCATTAAAAAGACAAAGACGCGGCCAACCAAATTCCACGGCAGATTATTGAGATATTGCAAGAAAATGTACAACCAAATACCTAGAATCAATTCAAAGATGTACCTGAATTGGGGAATTTCTGAGAGATTTTTATCTTCTAGAGTGGCACTAAGAAAGTTTGACTGTGTATACAACGAAAATAATAAGATGATCAATAAAAGTTGACAATAAATAAATAAGTATTATAGTAGCCTATATTTAACAAATAAATAATATTGGGAGAGCAATAGAAATAACAAAAAGAAAAGGTATTAGCAGATTAATAAAAAAAAAAAGCCCACTATTATGAAAAGTCTATACAACGAAAATAATATATGTTTAAAGGGTTAGGTTGCTCATAAATCATAAATGAACACCAAATCAACAAATCAACGGTGTCAGTTAATGATTGACTGCCTTGTTGCACAAAAAAGTGAAAGTTAGAGGACTACATTTAGCAAAAACAAAAATAGATGGGGGACTAAATTGCACAACTAATACTACTTAGGGGTTACACTTAACCCAACTTAAAAAATAGAGGGACCGAGATAGCTATAAAATACCAAACAACTCATAAGAAATCAATACTTAGCGAAAGAAAGAAGAAAAAAAGACCTCACAAGAAACCAAAAGACAAATCTAAAAATTAAATACGTGCGTCAACAAATATGTGGGAAAAGTATTGCCACAACAATTATAAGTGTTGAGTTTTCTCTAAACATACTTTGTTAAACATTTCGCTTTTGCAATTTTGTTGTTGTGTTGAAGTTATCAACAAGAGAGTATCCTCATCACAATACTATACATATATAACAAGAGATTGATCCTCAATTATGTTTTAGAATTAGACAAAAACAACAACTAATCAAAGGGGCTCTTTTACTAGTAGAAGCAGCGAGTTTTGGGAACTGAAGACCGATGATTACTTTTATTTCAAACAAGAAAGGGAAAATGGACCCATATTTACTGACTAAGACAAGTAATGAAAACTCTTACCTTGTTGCTAACAAGCACATCCAGCGCTTCCTCATAGATCCATAATCATGCGATTGAGATAGGGTGTGCGCCTCAGTATCTGCATGAAGCTTTGGCTTTCTCTCTTTCTTTCTTTCCTTATTTTCCCTGGTATTATACTGTTTTTAGTTCCATCTTCTGAGGGTTTTGTTGGGCAGTTTTGGATGTATTGAGGATGGAGAGACTTGTCTTATCAGTTGGGCTTCGGTTTTATTGTTTCCACCCTCCAACTTAAAAACACAAGTCAAAGGAAGTTAGACAGCGTGTCATAACTTCCCGTCGACCGCTTTAACTTCTACCGTATCATTTCTCATGGTTCCTCTAGAAATCTAATCCTAAGGTGCCGTGAGATCGTAGTATGCAAACACTTCAAACAACTTTTCAAGGGAGAATTGTCCTAAAAGTTCTAAATTTATTACACTTCAACTAATTTTGTTTTAAAATTTTCAATTGTGCCAATTGAGTTCTAAACTTTTTTCACATTTTATTAATTGAATCAATCCGGCTAATTTTCGTAGGAGGCAAGCTATCTTAATTGATGCAACCAATTTTGATGCGAATAATTTTTATAATTTTATAAAAATTTCTGAATATTTTATATTTTATATTTTCTTTTTTTCCTACCAAGGCCAAAATTTGCTGCTGGTAGCCCTCGCCAATCATAGGGGAGCATTGGTTGAGTGAGGGCTGGCAACCCTCATAGGCCAGTAGGCGAGGGTTTCGTTATTAGTCATTTAAAGTAAAAGTGCGAACAAGTTATTATTTATTGTGATATTGTGTCAAAATTCGCAAAAC
Organism: Angophora floribunda; assembly: GCA_014182895.1. Classification (NCBI taxonomy): domain Eukaryota; kingdom Viridiplantae; phylum Streptophyta; class Magnoliopsida; order Myrtales; family Myrtaceae; genus Angophora; species Angophora floribunda. The sequence continues at coordinate 19,635,174 of CM024707.1, read as the reverse complement.
AAAAAATGAAACCCCATGAGCGTGACGTGAGCACAAAAATGGCACTGAGTTAAGCCATAAATGGACTAAATCAACACGAAGCATGCATCAGAGATGGGTATAAGATGGGGTGGAACCACGTCCGCCCTGCCCGCCCCACCGCTGCTTTTGTGGGGCAAGGCATCTTGCTTGGGCTAGAGTGATGCATCATTTTAGCAATATTTACTTAGAAATTGATGAATACAACCCTATTTTAATATGGATTTTTGTAATAAATCACAAAAGGATTTGTAAATATCTAAAATTTGCATCAGCAAGTCAGGAGACAAAAATAGCAAAAGATTGTTTTATTCATTTTTCCATTTAGTAGCATATCAAGTGGCAAATCTCGGTTCCTCCTTGCTCTCAAGGCCAGGATAATTTTTGTTGGTTGGAGGACTCCTCCGGGAAATTCTCGATGGCCTCAGCTTGGGCCACTATCCGCCGTAAAACCAATCCGGTTCACTGGGCTACTTTTGTTTGGGATAAGGCTCTTGCCCCTAGACACCAATTCCCCAGGTGGCTCATATCCAAAAATCGTCTTCCAACACAAGTATTCCTCATGCTCTATGGAAGAATTCCTTCCACGGTCCGTGCCTTTTGTCAGTCTAGGCCTGACTCAATCAATCACCTCTTTTTTGAATGCTGCATCCCCAACTCTCTTGCCAACTTTTGGGTAGCTAAATGCAATATTCCTTGGATCAATACTGTTTGGCCTGACAACCTCCTCTGGGTTAATAATGTCATTTCTGGAAAAGGTTTTTACCAAGAGATAGCTCGGTTCTCTTATGGAGCACTTTGTTATATCATTTGGAAAACCAAAAATAAAATTATCTTTCGTGGCCGAAATCTCTACACGCCAGCTTTAAAGATGCAACTATCCAAGGTGGTAAAAGATAAGGCTATGACTTTCAAAAGGGTGGAAGACAACCCTAGGAATAGGAGGATGCAGCGGGGTTGGAGAATAGACTCTAGTATTTTTGATGTGGAACTGGCGTGGGCTCAATCCTAGAATGATTGGGACCTCTTAGCGCCCCCCCTGATTTTGTTGTACATGGTTTGCTCTCACTTGTGACCGTGGTACCTTGTCACTCCAATGACTTGTTGTCTAGTTGAATGCCTATTGGTGCCACGTCTCACGTTTGTTATACATTGTTGGTCGTTATTATATATACTTACCTTAACCAAAAAAAAAAAATCTACTTTATGGTTTAATAATATGTGAATTAATGAAAGTTAAATGAAAATTTATTCACATTACATTTTTTATATATACTTTAATAATGAAAATCGTAATTTCGAATGGATAACTTTGGTATCATGACTTATATTGGTAGTTTACATTTTAATATCTAAATTTAATTACCATCTATGTTATATAACTAAATGTTTGAAATATGTATATCATAATCTATATTTGAATATATTACATGTAATTATCATTTATTGGCTGTGATCGGTCTGTAAATCTAGTATTTGATTGGACTGCTAAGACCGGCTAGCAATACCCTAGCTTCTTCTTAGGTGCCCTCCCCAACTTCTATGGCTGCATTTGGTAGCCCGGATTTGAGTCCCGTTAGGACAACTGATTATCCTATATTGTGTTTAGAAATGTAATTCGGATCGGATAAACCATGATACATCTAGATAAAATGGCGAATAAGAATTCTGGGAAAAGGAGTAGGATAGACCCAGATTAGATAAGAAAATTTTAAATTTATTTTAAGAGAAACGGCAACAACTTGCTTTCTCCTGTGATGACCGACGTCATCATTGCAATGCAATTTCTCCGGAGAGCATGTTGCCCCAATGGAAGAGTTCGTCGGAATAGCGCGATCCTCACAAAGTTAAGCGCCCCTATTCATTGTTCCTTGCGGCGCCTTCTATCTTGCTCGTTATTGCTGGTTCGTTCGTTGCTACGACATCGACACAAGTTTGTGCCGGAACTTCCTGCTGCGTACACTCCTGTCAACGTCGAGCCTCATTTGCTCCGGTCGTCACTTTACCGCACCACCACAACATGGCTCCACAACATGGCTGCCCCTGCAACTTCAGAAAATCCCAAGAAAAAGTGATCACTAGGGCTCTTTCAAGCAAGTCTTGGGTTTTCATTGTTCGCCTTTCACAGTCGTTGTGCTCATCAATCACACGTTGCGTTACTATCGAGCAAAACCCGAGGCCGGCGAATTTCAGTCCAATCCTGCCGAGTCTGCAAGCTCTCCGGCGAAACCCCCACTGCCCGGCATGTTCTTAGGCATTCCATTATCAGGCAATCCTTCCCCGTCGGCAACTGTTGACCCTAATTCCCTCTGCCAACATGTTTTTTTTTGTTTTTGTTTTTTTTAAGCATTACAATTTTTGTTTTCTAATTTTCATATTTTAAATTTAATTGAATTTTTATTTGCTTTTAAGTCTTGTCTTGAGTGTACCAAACACTTGATAGGATAAAATGTGTTCACCTTTATTGTACGTAGGATTACTTTATCCTATCCAATCCATATTCAACTCCTGACCACCAAACGCAGCCTACGGGATTTGTAATATTTGGATGACCCTCCATTGGGGTTTTTCGTTTAAGAACTCTTTGAGTATCAATATTACTGTTGCTTTCTCGACCAATAAAAAAAGAAAGGTTTATTCTTCAACTTGCAGGGGGAAAAAAAGGGAATCAAGAAAAGGGAGAATCTGCATTTGGGTTGATTTTGGAGGGCTTGGTTGGATCAACTTGTTGCTACTATTTCTGTTTCTGATAGTGAAAATCCAGTTTTCTTGGGTGTTTCATCATCAATTGAATGAACCAGACCAGCCCTGACCAGCACCCTCATTTGCCTAATCTTGTGTTATGAAGACGGTCTCGACCCAACGTTCGTTCAACAACATCAATGTCCTCCTGATATGACAAAATCAACCAGCCCTTTTTGACATGAGTCATTTTAAATAGATGAAATAAATATAGAAGAATATCAAAGCCACCATTATGTTGACCAAGCTCTGATACTCAACCTCCTTCTCGGCGTCCAATCTCTTCCACGCCTCCCCGTTGGCCAGTCGCCGAGTCTTCGCCATCGCCTTGCATTTCTCTCTCTCCTTCTCCATCGCCGTCAATGCAGCTTGCTCCGACAAACGTGCTTCCAGCAACTCTTTCTCCAATTCGTTCTGGTAATTGTGGCAACCCCTCACCTGCAAAATGTTGCGGCAAACATGACAAATACAATATAAAGCGAGATCAGCTATTTTGATAAAGCAATAATAAATTAAGATGATACAAAATGGATGAATTTGTCATTAGATCTAGTGTTCTAAAACTAATTTTAGATTGAGAAAAGACTACCGAATCCACATGATTCATGTAAATAAACGGAATTCTGCATGTGAACAAGAATTGCCAGCCCTATAGTACTTATTAAACTTCAGACAAAATTTTCAAATACACATGCGATTTATAGCTTTTACATACCATCTGCTTCACTCGGAAATCTTCCTTGCAGGCTGCATGGTACAGGTCTATTGTCCTCTTGAGCTCCAATTTTGTCCTTAACATCTCTTCTTCCACTGCTTCCTGCATATCTCCTATAGCCAATTAACCAGATAACCTATACACAGGCACGTATACAATTTGTACAGAAAAAATAAAAGAAGTAATTGCTTGGGTATTTTTGGCTAGGACTTTTTCTGTTTAATAATTTCATGCTTGATTCAATTAGCTACGTAGTCATAGAACCGACGATGAATGTGCCAATCAAGTTGCTAAGAGAAACAAAAGATGGCGGCACAGGTTGTAGTTTTTGACTCAAGCTGTGTAACCAAGTGTTCAATCGTTCATTTCCATATCATCAACAAATTTTGAGTTGCATATAACATGGAAATGTTCCTTACAGCAGAACTTGATGACCACAACGTCGACCCTTCACCATCTTGCAATGCCAGCTCATGCGCCGAAGTGAAAGTGCTCGACTGCAAGGACATTTCGTCATCTTCAAAACCTAAGCTCACCGAGGAATTGCTCATCCTTCCCAATCCCAGATCTTCATAGAATGAAAGGAAACTGCTTTCGGTGCTCAGTCTCCCCGAGTTTGCACTGGAGAAATCACTCTCGCAAGTAGACAGCTCATCGTATGGCCGGCTACTCAGGCTTCCAGAGTTCATGATTGTTAAAATATCAATTAACGGACATAAGCTATGGTAAGAAAATCTGGCATACTGTAATGGCATGAGGTCTATATTCAGGAGTTATCAAAATCCTTAAGAGTTAAAGTCTCATTAATTTCATGAGTCATTTTAAAACACGTTACTTCATCTTGCTGTGCCTTTCCACCGTCATCTCTTATCAAAAAATTGGAATGCTCTTCATCTTTTGAACATTTTAAAATGTCATAAATTTCATTAGTTTATTTAAATGGAGGATATATGTGCAAATATATAAACACACTAAACTGCCTTTCCTACAGATCTCATGAATATGCTTCATTACACGAAGGTATGTTACATTACCCAAAGAATTATGATGGCAAAATCTTTACCTCGAATGGTTAAGCGTATCAACTTGTGCCGTCTCCTCAATTGTCAACAAGTTTGGGACCGGACAAGTGGCAGACCGCACGGATACGGCCTTTCCTTTGCCAACTATGTAAATATTGCAATAATTCGGTGCGTACTTCAAGATGGTGTTTGGTGTATCTGCAAACTTGAACAATCTGAAAGAGGAAAGCGTAAATATAGATAAAAGAAGGTTTTTAACCCGTCACAAAAACCTGCTCGCTTCGAAAAAGGGTGATGAGAGTTTCAAAAATTATTATGGGGACCGGATCCTATATGGATCAGATAATCTCATGGTTTCATGTTGTATTGTATGCAATGGAGGGGCGATGTTCAAACATGAGAGGGATTGCAGAAGTACCTGGAAAAGCTTTTTCGTGAAGCCGTTCCGAGTAACAAAGTCTCCACCGCATGTCTTAAGACATATTCAACTAAAGCTTTTGCTACATCTGAATTCTCAAGTACAACTTCTTCACATTGTACCTGTCGAAGTTTAAAATTAGAGGACAATAAGCATGCTGCTCCTGATGAAAGACAAAGAGTATGTTGCTTGAAGTATAAAACTGAAAATCAGAATGGACCTTCTTTATCAGAAGCTTGTACTCACAAGAACGCATACATGGAAAAGGGTGTTAGCTTAAAGAGTAAACAAAGTTTTTATGTATTATACTCTGTTTCTTATACTAATTTGGATAAGAATGGAAGGTGAGGAAGCAGAAATGTACCCGTTTCCGCAAGCAGTAGCAGCGAAACGGAAGGAAGAGCTCTGTTGTTTCCAAAAAGGCTGCACCAAAATATGAATCAATAAATGCGAAAAAAAATTGAAGACAAGCAAAACAATTTAGTAGCATTTGCCACGATAATTAGACTTCTCGATCTTTTCTTTTTACTTTCCTAAAGCACATATTTCATGAAAACAGTCGATCGGAGAAGATAGGTGACTCATATCCATCAGGAGTCTAATAAAGTTAGAGAGAGAGAGAGAGAGAGAGAGAGGGACATGGAAATGAAGCGGATGTCGAGGCCCGGCACTTGACGTGAATGAGCTTGAGGGTCTGGTTTGGCGAGGAGATGACGTTCTGGATGGCCCATTTGAGAGCATATATGCTGGACTTGTTCCTGTCAATCGCAACCGCTATCAACCTTTCCCTACCACCACCTTCGCCTCCCCTCCTCGTCGCTGCCACATTGTTGTTGCTCCCTCTCAAGCTCACCATTGTCGTCTTCGTGTTGTCAATGGCATGAAGATTTGTGGATGTGATTGAGATAGGATGGGCACCTCAGTATCTGCATGAAGCTTTGGCTTTCTATCTTTCTTTCTTTCCTTCTTTTCTCCGGTATTATACTGTTTTTAGTTCCATCTTCTAGAGGGTTTTGTTGGGCAGTTTTGGATGTAGTGGGGATGGAGAGACTCGTCTCGTCAGTTGGGCGTTGGTTTTATTGTTTCCGCCATCCAACTTATAAACACAAGTCGAAGGAAGTTAAAAGGACAGCTTGAGATGATCCTAATGAAACGCGTTTCGTAACTTCTCGTCGACCGCTTTAACTTCTACTGCGCCATTTCTCATGGTTACTCTCGAAAACCTTATCCTAAGGTGCGGTAACATCGTAGTATGCAAACATTTTAAAGAGCTTTTGAAGGGGAAATTGTCCTAACAGTCCTAAATTTATTACAATTTACTCAATTCAGTTCTATACTTTCAATTATATCAATTAAGTCCTAAATTTTTTCACGTTTTGTTAGTTATAGCAGGACACTGACTATATCAAGTGACATAAAAACTTTGAAAATTTTTATATTTTTATATTTTTCTTTCTTTTTCTTTCTTTTTTTTCCTTACAAAGTCAACAAGAGCTACCAGTGGCCTTCATCGACCACAGGCGATGGCTGGCCAACGCTCACCGGCCACTGAGTGAGGGGTGGCAACCCTTGTAGACCACTAGACAAGGGCTTCATTATTAGTTGTTCAATGGAATAATGTGAACAAGTTGTTATTTATTTTGATATTGCGCCAAAATTCGCAAAACAAAAAATGAAACCCCACGATCATGACGTGAGCACAAAAATGGCACTGACTTAGGCCATAAATGGACAGAGTCAGGACGGATTCATCCCTACTTTAATTTAGATTTTTGTAATAAATCACAAAAAAAGCTTGTAAATATCTACATTTTACATCAGCAAGTCACAAGATAAAAATAGCAAATGATTGTTTCATTCGTTCTTCCAATTAGTAGTGGGTCAATATAATTAAATGAATAGTAGAGATGTATCATTTGAACCCTTGGGTACCTTATGGTATAGTAATATGTGAATTAATGAACTAAAAAATTATTCACATTAGATTTTTTATATATACTTTAATTATGAAAATTGTAATTTTGAATGGATGACTTTGATATCATGACTTATATTGGTAGTTTACATTTTAATATTTCAATTTAATCACCATCCATGTTATTTAACTGAACATTCGGAATACATATATCATAATCTATTGAATATATTATTTAAAATTATCATATATATATATATATTAACTTGACCATGATCGATTTGTAAATTTAGTAATTGATTGGATTGCTAAGACCCAATTGAGGAATACCCGGCTTCTTATTGGATGGGCTATTGTGACATCCTAAATTTCACCTGTCTATTTAATAATAACCAAGTCAATAATGGTTGAGATGGAAATTAAAATATCTCAAGACATCTTTGAAAATTCATCTAAGGTAGTTGGAATCAAGATTTTGAGAAAATTTCCTTGGGTAATTATAGAACATGGTTTTTGCTTATGTTCTTGAGTTAAACAAAAATATTATGGCCAATTAAGATAATGTGGTCATTATACCCTAAAGTATGTCTTATGTAGAATCACGTGTGATTAGATTAACGTAAAAATAAGCCACGATTGAGCCCCTAATCACCCTAGGGTCGGCTACCCTAAAAATCAAGCCACAAATTCCTGTTTTGCCCTCGAAGCAATGTGTGGATGCCATCATTGATGAATAGTACTCAAGCCAATCGCAACCCAAGCATGAATTGTATTCTACAAGCTTTCATCATGTGCCCTCACCCCTCATAAACCATTGGCCACCCCCTCTCTCTCTCTCTCTCTCTCTCTCTCTCTCTCTCTCTCTCTCTCCCCTCCCTCATTTCTCTCCTTCCTCGAGAAGAAAAAGCTTCTTCTCCTTCATGCTCCTCTCGGCCGAACCTAGAAATCAGCAGCCTCCTCTGCATTTTTCCTCCTTACATTGCTGTTTTCCCTGCTCAAAAACTCCCCTCAAGGCAGTCAAACATCAAGGCAAGGAGAGATATCTTCCTTAGTCATTTGATCTTCCTTTCTCTTGGTTTTGCCTCCCAAATGAGCTATTCATCGTGTGGTTCGTTTGATGCATGAAAGCCAAGGATTTCCGCTTATGAACACAACTAAGAGAGGTGCACAATGAGGCTAAGAACTTTGCATGTTGTTGTTCTAATCATTTCTAGTCTTGCATGTTAGGTTAGAGGGTTGGATTGGCTTTGCATGTAGTTTTTCAAACATGAAAACCAATTGCATGTGTTATAGACATTCTATGAATACTAGAATATGTGGTTGAAGCCTCTAGTATTCTGATTTACAGAGTAGAGGTGGCTGGAAATGAGAATGGATGGTTATCCTTGAGTCTTGTGGAAAACCAAAAGCCCGAACTTCCTATACCTATAACCAATTTGCGTACTAACTTAGAGCCCAAGTCCTTCTGAGAAATGTTTCTCCATGCGTCTTCTTCTAGAACATATCCGAAATTCAAAATTTTTGGAGGTCAAATACTATTTTAGTAAGGTCAATTTATGGATCTATGCAAAATTGGCTTATTTTGTCCGATCTTTTAAATGGGGTTGTTTCTGTGAGATAAAGTGGAAATCTTCCAATGATTCTTCTAGAGATGACAACTGCACACTTTGAACTTTCCAATGAGTCGGATATTGCTCAGATGTGACTGGGTTTCAAATTTTCTAAGAAAAGACAGATTATGTTAGTGCAGGTATTTTCTATTGATAGGTATTTATATTGGCTTTCCTATGCACGAAAATTTCATGAGTAAATATGTTGATGCATTATGTGTGCTGAGTTGAGAATGCCTGGGCGGTAACAGGTCTCCCTAGAAGTCTGGCCATGTGTGAGCTAGAAACATTTCTCTAATGATGGCTTGGAATAGATGTCAGGAGGGATGACCGGGATGTTGTGTGTTCCATGGATGCCCTAAAGTGGGATGCCTGGGAGGTAACAAAGTTCCCTAGAAGTCTAGCTAAATGACAAGTCGGAAGTGACCTACACAATACCGACTTGCCATTGATTAAATCTGTGAGATGGAGATGGTTAAATTGATATGGCATGGCAGTGCATGTAGACGTGTGTTATGTGTATGTTGCATTTGGCATGTGCTTGGCTTAAGTGTCTATTGTTTAGCATGAGAATCTAATTAATTACATTGCATGAGTTATTACTTGCCAATCTTAGGAATCTGAGAGTATGTTAGATTGGCTGATTTATGAGTTTATCTTATATTTTGCTAAACTTTGGCTTTCTCCTGTTGAATTACCATTTTCAGATAATTAAGTATGGATGTACTTTAGATTGCTCATTATGGTCAGCCCTTTAAGTTCGAGGGTTATCTAGAGGAGTTTATCTTTCCGAGGTCACAACATGTATTTGCTAACCAGAGTTCTACGATTTAGATAGACACAGGTTGTACCTAAAAAATCCCAATGCGCTTTGTGGCATGGTTCATTCGGGAGGGCAATGAACTAAGAAGGCCATTGCACCTTTGGCATGACAGCGATAGCTCGGATGATGGTAGCATCAGACTAGAGGAATACAATGATCTAGAGGAGGAGGAGTGGAAGGATAGTGATGGTGGGAAGTGATCGAGCTAGGCATGGGCAGGTAGGGTAGTGAGTTCTATTGTCTATAGCCCACTACATATCACTTTTTGGTTGTAGTCACGAAGATGGGCACTAGTGGCCGTTGATGATGTAAATAGCCACTATTATTGACTGACTATAGGGTAGCAAGTCTCTTTTTGATGTACTCTAATAATAAGCTTAAGTATAATGTTTTGATGCACCGCCCATGCAACGACCTAGTCCAATGAGGGCGGAGAGTGGTTGTTGAAGCTAGAGGGCCTGGATAAGGAGCGGCTCTTATCAGTCTTCTAGGATAGTGAAGGGGGTAAGAATGAACCAAACCATGCATCGAACAAGGGGACAACGATTTTGGGATATATATGTGAAAATTGGAATTAACTCATAGAAGCACCTTTTGACATAACGGCAAGCTTTGCTTTGGAACTCTAAAGTTAAGTGAACCCAAGCTAGAGTACTACCAAGATAAGTGACCTCTTGAGAAAGTGCTTATTTGAATGTCAAAAAGAATAAAATTACAAGACTCGAAATGGAACATGCAAAAGCAGACAATACCTCGAGTGAGTTAATTCAGGGATGTCACAATATGGTATTAGAGCAAGACCTCCTCCAGTAGGTGTGTGGTTAGGGAACAAACCAAGCAGAAGTTGGTAGGCCTGTAACAACTTGGTCCAATGAAGGTGGGGAGTGGTTGTCAAAGCCTAAGGATTTAGATAAAGAGTAGCTCCTGGCAAATTTTTAGGATGACGAAGGGAGAATGAATGAATTGAACCATGCACCAAACAAAGGAAAAGCGATTTTAAGATATATATGTGAAAACTTGAATTAACTCATAAAGACACATTTTGACGTAACGACAAGCTTTGCTTTGAAACTCCAAAGTTAAGCAAGCCCAAGTTAGAGTACTATCAAGATGGATGACCTCTTGGGAAAGTGCTTGTCTATACATCAAAAAGGATAAAACCATGAGACTCGGAATAGAACGGCCAAAGCGGACAATACCTCGAGTGAATCAATCCAGGATGTCACAGCCCATGTAACTAAATAATGGAATGGAAATTGCCCTATTTAACCTCACCTAAGTCTTGTTTAATTCATGCTACAAATGCTAACCTATTAAAAGATTAGAACAAGTGTATAGATATAGAAGAGGGTCACGCGCCTGGGCCGTGACACCCGTTCCCCCCAACCTCTATGGGGTTTGTGATATTTGGATGCCCCTCTATCAGGTTGTTTATTTAAGAAGTCTTAAGCATCAATATTAACGTTGCATTCACAAAGAAAAAAAAATTGTTCTTCAACTTGCAGGGAAAAAAAGGAATCAAGAAAAGAGAGAATCTTCACTTGGTTTGATTTTGGAGGGCTTGGTTGGATCAACTTGTTGCTTCTATTTCTGCTAGTGAAAATCCAGTTTTCTTGGGTGTTGCTCATCATCAATTGAATGAACCAGACCAGCCCTAACCAGCACCCTCTTTTGGTTAATCTTGTTGTCTGAAGACAGTCTGGACCCAACGCTCGTTCAACAACATTCCTGTCCTAATATGACAAACTCAACCAACCTTCTTGACATGATTCATTTTAAATAGATGAAATAAACGTAGAAGAATATCAAAGCCACCATTATGTGGACCAAGCTCTGATACTCGACCTCCTTGTGCGCCTTCTTCTTGGCGTCCAATCTCTTCCGTGCCTCTTCGTCAGGTAGTCGCTGAGCCTTCGTCGCAGCCTTGCATTTCTCTCTCTTCTTCTCCATCGCCGCCAATGCAGCTTGCCCCAACAAACGTGCTTCCAGCAACTCCTTCTCCAATTCGTTCTGGTACCGATGGCAATCCCTCACCTGCAAAATGCCGTGGCGACATGACAGTACAATATAAAGTGAGATCAACTATTTTGATAAAGCAATATTAAATTAAGATGATACAGAATGGATGAATTTGTTATTAGATCTAGTGTTCTAAAACTAATTTTAGATTGAGAAAAGACTACCGAATCCATATGAATCATCTAAATAAACCGAATTCTTTATGTGAACAAGAATCGCCAGCCCTATAGTAAGGCACTATGGCCAAGGGTCGAGCGTCGAGCACCAGCTCAATTCGATGGTCTACCTTCCTTCAGGGTGGCAGCTTCTTGGGCAATTTGGGCAGCATCACAACTTGGAACAAGTCAAGGACCCGGGCTACCTCAACTAGGACGTCTTCCTCTTTGCCCTTCATGTTTTCGACCTTCAATGTTGCCAAGAAGATCACCTCATCCTTACATGCTCCCTTTGAGAGTTGCATGGCCGAAAGCGTCTTCCGATCATGTCCCGACTTGCAATAGATCAGTACCATGCATTGGCACCGCTTGTCCAAGATAAATATGCAATCTGCAAAGGGCATCACACCCGCATTGATACGATCAAAGAATCACAAACCCATAACAAAATCATAATCATCAAGGGAGATTACCTCGATGTTCTCCTTGCTCATCCAGAGACCAAGGTGAATCTCCACGTCCCTAGCCACGCCGCTAGTCGGGACTTCTTTCGAGTCCACTATCTTAAGCCAACCAACTCCACCTTCAACCTGAAAATTTAGCTTCTTCACAGCCTCTTGAGAGATGAAGAGATCAGATGCCCTTGTGTCCACGAGTGCACTAATCGTGATACTTCCAATCTTCACATTCACGAACATCACCCCCTTGGATTCCTTGGCCTTGATGGAGTTCAGGATCTGCAATGGTCCCAACCGCACCTCCTCTTGCAATTCATCTTCCCAACATAGGGCTACCAGCTTGCCCCTCTTGGGACAATCCTGAGCCATGTGTAGCTCGTCACAAAAGAAGCACTTGTACATATGATTCTTGCGTTGTCACCAGCTACTTGACTCTGGTTGGGCCTTAGGCGATGCCACTAGGGGTTTTCCTTCATTTGAGTGCCTATACTTGCTCCAGTCTCCCTCACCATTGGCCTTTTCCCTTGGCTTGAAGTCGGCCATGGATGTGGATGCAGTCTTTGGCTTTTCAAGGGACTTGACAACGGATGTGGCCATTTTGAAATCTCTCACGTTGCACCATTTGAGCTCTTGTGCCCATGGTTTGAGGCCACTCATGAATTGATGGTAGGCCTTTGTATCGTTTATGGATGGGATCTGGAGTAGGAACTCTGAAAATTGTTTCACATACTCTCAAACAGTGCCTCTCTACTTGAGGCGCTTGAGCTCATCACGAGCTTCTTCCTCAGCATATGCAGGATAGTAGTTTCGCCAAAACTCCTCGACAAACTTGGCCCACGTAATGATAGGATTGCCCCTCCTATCATCGAAACTACGATGCCATCGTAGTAAAGCATTCTCGCTCAAGTACATTGCGGTCGTGTTCACATGAGTCGTTTTGTCATTCATGCCCATGGCCTAGAAGTACCTCTCCATGAACTCTTTTGTATCGTTCATGGATGGGATATGGAGTAGCAACTCTGAAAATTGTTTCACGTACTCTCAAACAATGCCTCTCTACTTGAGGTGCTTGAGCTCGTCACGAGCTTCTTCCTCAGCATATGCAGGATAGTAGTTTCACCAAAACTCCTCGACAAACTTGGCCCACGTAATGATAGGATCGCCCCTCCTATCATCGAAACTATGATGCCATCGTAGTAAAGCGTTCTCGCTCAAGTACATCGCAATCATGTTCACACAAGTTGTTTCGTCGTTTCATCGTTCATGCCCATGGCCTAGAAGTACCTCTCCATGTACCACAGAAAGTTGTTCACATCTCAAGCCACTCGCAAGCCTTTGAACTCTTTTGCCTTAGGTGCGTCCATTCGTGGATGCACGGTGATCGCCCCTCGTTCACATGTGCAGCTTCCACCTATGCCAGCTTCCCCTTCAGCTCGATAATCTTCGCGCGCATGGCCACTATTGTGGCTTCCCAAGTCCCCTCCCGCTGCTGCAACTCCTGAACCGACTACCCCAGCAACTCATTACAGAGTTCTCTCATGCCACTTTTGAGTTCTTGCATCTCGACCAAGAACCCCTCTCGATCGGCTTCCACTCCATCAACAATCTGGTTCAAGTTGTTCACCAGCCCACAGACGTCCACGATGTTCTCCTCTAGAATCATCATTTGATGCTCCCACTCTTCTGCCGATGCCCTCAAATTGGACATAGCACGGCTATATTTGGTTTGGACGTCGACCCGCTCGGTCATCCTTCTACAATCCTCGTGATCCTCACCCTGAGTATTCACGATATTGGAACAAGGATCGGCCATTGTGCTGAATGAAGGCACAAACGAAGGCACGGACAAAGGCTTTGATACCACTTGTCACGGATCGGTCAATTTACACCGATCACTCATGCTTATGTGGCCTTAGGAATGATCCCAAGTCAGCCTTTCACTCACTCACTCAAACACAATGATCGCTTTAGAGTGAAGCAGAGTATCATTCACTTGTGATCAAGCATGTACAAGGTGGGGTGAGGGTCCCCTATTTATACAAGAGCCATATTGATCCGATCCGTCGATCCCCTTATCGATTCGACGGTGGTGTTTGAATCAATACAATCATTACAAGGCTACATGAAGGTCTAGGACATGGGAGAGTTCAAGGGTTGTCTGCCATGGCCAGTTGCATGGGCCTTGGAAACGTGGGATCATCTAACCACAAGAAGACGAGCGGGATAGGGCAAGTTGCAAGAATTGAACAATCACTAGGCTCAAGGGAGGGACTTGGCCGGGCCTTGAACAGACCCTGACCTCATTTAGGACTCGTTCAGGGCTCATCAATCTCTCGGGCCATATCATAAGGTTCATAGCCTTACCATGCCTTACTGGCCTGGACTGTTTTATGCTGAGGATCGGCATGGGACCCGAACAAGGCCGTTTTTCGTGCAAGAACAGGTTGGGGAAATCATGGGCGTGGTAATACACCTGCCCCATTCCGCCCCACCTGCTCCGTTGTATTCTTTTAAAGTATATATTTTGTATATTTAGTTAAGTTAATATAGATGATAATTGCAAATAATATATTTAAATGTAGATTATGAAATGCGAATTTTGGTTGTTTAGTTAAATAAGATAGATAGTAATTATATATAAATATCAAAATAAGTCATGATACCAAAGTTATCCATTCAAGATAATGATATTCATAATTAAAGTATATATAATAATATAATGTGAATAACTTTTCATTTAACCCTCATTAATTTACATATCACTATACCACGAAGTGCCCAAGAATTCGAATGATATATCTCTACTATTAATTTAACTATAGCGACGCTACTACTAATTGGAAGAACGAATGAAACAATTTTTTGCTATTTTTCTATTGTGAGTTGTTGATGTAAAATTTACATATTTACAAGTCTTTTTTGTGATTTATTTCAAAAATCTATGTTAATTCATGAATATATTCGCCAATTTCTTAGTATATATTTGCTAAAATGATTCATCAACTTTGGCCGAAGCATGATGCTTCACCCCGCAAAAATTGACGGTGCGGTGGGGATGGGGGACACGATCCCAATCACGGTCTGAGTTGTGCCCATTTTGCGCTCACGTAATGGTCGGGGGTTTCGTTTTTCTGTTCTGTGAATTTTGGCGCAAAATCAAAATAAAATAAAATTTGTTTGGATTTTTCATTGAACGACTAATATTGAACACAAGATTGTAATTGACCACATAATAATCTTTAATGTATAGTTAGTACACGAGTGCAAGTAAGCAACATACTCAAATCTCTCCCAAGTTCGATTTCTTTCTTATGTAAGTCGATGTTGTCTCAGATTTCAGATTGTCTTTATTTGCAGACAGCAATACAACAGCCAGCAGCACATAATATGGAAACCAGAACAAGTTCTGACATTGAATTATCGGAGTAATTTTCCAGAGTTCAAGAAAATTATGGGACGATCCTCCAAACTCCCCGGTTCCTTCGAAAAAACAAAAACATTGTCTAAGAAAATCTCACACCTATTGTATTTTGGTCAATTCAATCATAAACCTTTCGATTTTACTGACCGTAAATTAAATATTTTCGTCTTTTGCCAATTGAATTTATTAGGCCAATTTAAGCCAGAAATCATTAACGTGGATACTGGCGATTCTACATGGCACAATTGGCCAACGTTGACATGAATAATTTTTTTTAACTTTCCTTAAAATTTTCTAATTTTTTTATAAAACATGAACTCAATTAGTAAAACGTGAAAACATTTAGAATTCAAGTAGCCGAATGAAAATTAAGGACTTGAATTGGTCAAAAGCGCAATAAAATTGAAGGATTTTTTGGATAATTTCACCCTAAAAAAATTGTTGAGATGTTTGTGTACGGTACCGTTACAACACCCTCAGGATAAGGATTCTAGAGGAACCACGAGAAATGGTACAAGGAGAAGTTAAAGCGGTCGACGAAGAAGTTACGAGTCTTACGACCTGCGTTACGTTTCGACCTTCTCAAGCTGTCTTTCTTTAACTTCTTTTGGACTTGTGTTTTTGTAAGCTTGAGGGAAACAAGAAAACTAAATCCTAACTAGACATTAACTGATGAGATGAGTCTCTCCGTCCTCAATACATCCAAAACCGCCCAACAAAACCCTGCAAATCTAGAAGAAGGAAGGAAAAAGAGTATAATAATGCCAGAGAAAAGAAGGAAAGAAAGAAAGAGAGAGAGAGAGAAAGCCAAAAGCTTCGTGCAGATACCGAGGTGCACATCCCATCTCAATCGCATTCACAAATCTTCCTGACATTGACAAGGTGACGACGACGGTAACGATGGTGGGCATGAGAGGGAGGGACAACAATGCGGCGGCGACAAGGAGAGGAGGCGAAGGTGGCCGTAGGGAAAGGTTGATAGCGGTTGCAATTGACAGGGACAAGCCCAGCAGAAATGCTCTCAGATGGGCCATCGATAATGTCGTCTCCTCGCCAAACCAGACCCTCAAGCTCGTTCACGTCAAGTGCCGGCCTTCGACATCCCGTCCGTTTCCAGGTTCCATTCTCTCTCCCCTCTCGGACGCTATTTGACTCCCGATGTATCTGAGTCGCCTATCATCTCCGATCAGAATGTTTTCATGAAATATGAGCTTGAGGAAAGTAAGAGAAAAGGTGGAGAAGTCTAATTATCATGGCGAATACTGCTGAAAATTAGGGTTTTGCTTTTCCTCTTCAATCTTTTTTCGTACTTATTGATTCATATTTTGGCACAGCCTGGTCGGAAGAGACGCAACCCGATGCTCAAACTACGGAGCTCTGCCTTCCTTTTCGCTGCTATTGCTTGTGGAAACGAGTGCGTTTCTGCTTCCTCACCTTCCATTCTTATACAAATCTGTATGAAAAACGGAGTAATAGTACATAAAAACTTGAATGAACCATTGGACTTCAGATTTTGCCTTGCATCTAGCACTGGTCGAAGATATTAGGAGCAGCATGCTTGTTGTCCTCTAATTTTAAACTTCGACAGGTAAAATGTGAAGTAGTTGTACTTGAGAGTTCAGATGTAGCAAAAGCTTTAGTTGAATATGTCTCAAGACATGCGGTTGACACTCTGGTACTCGGATCGGCTTCACGAAAGAGCTTTTCCAGGTACTGTCACAAGCCCTCTCATGTTTGAACATCGCCCCTCCATTGCATTCAATACACCATGAGATTATCCGATCTATTGCGGATCCAGTCCCCATAAGAATTTCCGAAATTCTTGTGATACTTTATTAAAGCGAGCAATCGTTCGTGACTGGTTAAAAACCTTCCTTTATTTATATCTATTCTTTCTTCTTTCAGATTATTCAAGTCCACAGATACACCAAACATCATCTTGAAGTACGCTCCGGATTATTGCAATATATATGTAATAGGCAAAGGAAAAGCTGTATCTGTGCGGTCGGCAACTTGTCCTGTCCCAAACTTGTTGACAGTTGAGAAGACGGCACAAGTCGATTCACTTAACCATGTGAGGTAAAGATTTTGCCATCACAATTCTTTGAGCAATGCAACAAACCGGACATAATGCGCATTATATATGCATGAGATCTGTAGGAAAGGTAGTTTAGTGTGTTGATATACTTGCATCTATCCTACACTAAATTAAACTCATGAAATTTAGATATTTTATAATGTTTAAAAGACGAAGAGAATTTCAATTTGTTGATAAGAAATGACGGTGGAAAGGCACGGCAGGATGAAGTAGTGTGTTTTAACTGAGCCATGAAATCAATGAGACTTTAACTCGACGATTTTGATATTTAGATTGAAGGTAATGACGAAAAACATTGACAACTCCTGAATATAGACCTTATGCCATTAAATTATGCCAGATTTTCTTAACCATAGCTTAAGCCTGTTAATTGATATTTTAACAACCGTGAACTCTCGACACCTGAGCAGCCGGCCGTACGATGAGCTCTCCACTCGCGAGAATGATTTCTCCCGTGCAAACTCGGAGAGATTGAGCACCAACAGCAGTTTCCTTTCCTTCTACCAAGATCTGGGATTGGGAAGGATGAGCAGTTCTTCGGCGAGCTTACATTTTCAACACGATGAAACGTCCGCAAGGTCAAGCACGTTCAGTTTCGCTTCGGCGCAGGAGCCGCCGACACAAGATGGTGAAGGGTCGATATCGTGGTCATTGCCTTTCGCTGTAAGGAACATTTCAATGTTACATGCAACTCAAATTTGTTGATGATTTGGAAATGAACGATTGAACACTCGGTTACACAGCCCAGGTCAAAAGCTACAACCCGCATGGCCGTCTTTCATTTCTCTTAGTGACTTGATTGGCGCATTCATCGTCGGTTCTATGACTACGTAGCTAACTGAATCAAGCACGAAAAAATTAAACTGAAATCCTAGCCAGAAATATTCAAGCAATTACTTCTTTTTTCTGTACAAACATATACGTGTGTGTATAGGTTATCCGGTTAATTGGCTATGTGGAATATGCAGGAAGCAGTGGAAGAAGAGATGTTAAGGACAAAATTGGAGCTCAAGAGGACAATAGACCTGTACCATACAGCCTGCAAGGAAGCAATCCGAGAGAAGCAGACGGTAAGTAAAAGCTGTAAATCGCATGTATTTTTAAAAAAAATTGTCCAAGGTTTAATAAGCACTAAAGGGCTGGCGATTCTTGTTCACTTGCAGAATTCTTATGTATAGTGTGCTGTCATGACGTCGGGACATTTTGCAGGTAAGAGATTGCCACGAGTACCAGAACGAATTGGAAAAGAAGCTGCTGGATGCACGTTCATCGGAGCGAGCCGCATGGGCGGCGATGGATAAGGAGAGAGAGAAATGCAAAGCGGTGGCCAAGGCTCGGCAACTGGCTGACGAGGACGTGCGGAAGAGATTGGACGCCGAGAAGAAGGCGCAAAAGGAGGTTGAGTATCGGAGCTTGGTCCACATAATGGTGTCTTTGATATTCTTCTATGTTTATATCATCTATTTAAAATGACTCATGTCGAAAAGGGCTGGTTGGGTTCAGACCGTCTTCATAGGACAAGATCAAAAGCAAAAGATGGGTGCTGGTTAGGGCTGGTCTAGCTCTTTCAATTGATGATGAGCAACACCCAAGAAAACTTGATTTTGCACTATCAGAAATAGTAAGAACGAGTTGATCCAACCAAACCCTCCAAAATCAACCCAAATGCAGATTCTCTCTTTTCTTGATTCCCTTTTCTTCGTTTCCTGCAAGTCCAAGAACAAAACTTAGAGGTACCAACAATGACCCTCTGTTTGGATTTCTTGTTACTTGTCCAATCCTTTTTGGGGTAAGTAGGGCTTTAAGTGTTGGAAGATATGCTCGAGATTCGGAAGATTTATCTGGATTATCGAAAGATTTATCAGATTGTAATTGATACATTATGATCAATCTAGGATTAGATTTGATACATTTAGATTAGAGAATATACACTTTCTTTTATTAATCATATCTTTGTACAATATTTATTTCTCCTTGTACAGACAAAAAAGAATGAATGAGAAGTGCACATTTTACACCCTCTATTCTCGATTCCTTCACTTTGCTCTTCCTCTTCACATTATTTTGACATGTTATTGACACCTAAATTTTGGGCGGTTCATTTAATTGTTTATTAATCGCATTGAAAAAGTATGGATTAATTTCGGAGGAGGAAAAGGGAGAGAATCAGAGGCGAGAGAGAGCGAACCAGAAGGGAGCTATTTTCGGGGTTTTGGAGGAGAAAAAGGGAGAGAATCAGAGGCTAGGTTTTGAGGGTCGAAAGAAAAAAAACAGGAGCTGGTTTTGAGGGTTTTCATGAGAGGTTTTTCGCACCTTAGGAGGGTCCTCGGCAAAGAGCAATTGGAGAGAGAGGAAAAGACCGAGAGAGCTGGAGCGAGAGAGAGCGAACCAGAGAGGGAGAGGAAGCTCGGAAGCATGGTAAAACGCGACCGGAGTCCCCTCGTCATCCGCTGTCTGCCGCCCGAACCAGGTAGGCTTTCCCAAGCATCTCTGTTCTGTGTTGACGAGATGCGCAAGAGTTCACTCCGACCAGTTCGCGCGAGCCCCGGCCCCTTTCGTGCCTCCATTAAGGTTTCTATGCATGCTGCCATGTCTAGTTGGAAGCCTAGGCCCGGTCTAAGTTCGGTTCGAGTCGAAAAACCTTTATTTTACTCATGCCCGCCGAGTGTTTGATGAAACGCCTTATAGAAAACCGAAGGGTGTTCATACTTTTAGTCGGGAACCGATCTGTTTTCATGCCCTTTTAACTATAGAATCATTCCGTATTCATTCATATTCGAGGTTTCATGATGATTTGTATGAGAAATCCGTGTATCGTCAAATCGGTGAGGGTTTCCCGGTCCTGGTTAGGGCATTAGTGGCCACCGGAGCTTATGGCCGGCGGCGGCGGATGTCGACGGGGGTGAGTGACTGATAAAAGGGCAGGGAATGGTGTCTCAGTGAGGAGAGAGGAACCGTGGTGGTTTCGGTTGGAGTCGAAGGCCTTTCGGATCAAAAAAAAATGGAAGAAGAAGAAACGCAGGTGAGGGACGTCGGGAGGTTGAAGACGCTGCATGGGGTGAGAGAAATCTGCAACAGAAAAAGACAAAAAGAAAGATTAAAAAAGAGAGAGAAAAGAAAACCACAAAAAGAAAAGAAAAAGAAGGGGGCTGAAAACAATAAAAATAAAATGGGGGCTGGGCTGAGAAAGTGTCGAGCGGGCCTACGCTAGGCATGGGCCGAATTTGGTTGGGCTGGGATAAAAGAATTGGGAATGGGCTGTTTCTATAAAAGGTTTTCGTGGACTTTTTTTGTTTTTTTTAGTGGGTTTTGGGGTCGGCCCGCTTGTAACTGACCAGGACCAATAGGGTCCGGGCCGGTTGAGCAGGACCGGGTCGGAATTTTTTTTCATATTTATTAAAATAATAATAATAATAATAATAATAATAATAATAATAATAATAATAATAATAATAATAATAATAGTAATAGTAAAATCAAAAATTCATAAAATCATAAAAAATATTAAAATGTTAAAAAATCGTAAAAAAATCGAAATATCAGAAAATTCATGGAAAATTCAGAAACCTGAAAATTTATAAAAAAATTTGGAAAAAAATCTTTAAAAATCGAAAATATTAAAATATTAGAAATTCCAAAAACATTTCAAAAATCCCAAAAATTCCAAGTTTGTTTTAGAGTTCCTTAAAAGGCTCTAAAACAATTCTTGGACAAAGTTTCTGTTAAAATGTGCGGGAAAATCATCAATCTAATATTGTGTTTAAAATTGAACAAGCCATCACGGCTTTATCTTATGATCTTAATTATCCTTGGATATAATTGCGCCTTAATTGCACGTTCACAATGCGATGATTATGGTTTCCCCTTAGTTTAATTAGAATTGTCATTTATTTATCTCTTGATGCTAGATGTTTATTTTCACTTGCAATTTATTTAATATTTCCTCATGTTGCTGATTATTATTTTGATAGTTGCACCGCACGATTACCTCACATGTTAGTGGATAATTCTAAAATCAATCCAAACTACTTGATGAAAGTCTTTTTGAAATGAACAAGATTAGGTAATGAAAGGGTACTAATTGATCAAGTAGTGTAATCAAGTCCCCGATTCTAGATTCTCTGGTTGCGTAAAAAGTGACGCACACTCCCATGCCTCACTTGGTTTCTAACCGACCCTAATAGGCTAGTGGCGTCTCCTCATTAGAAGATTTTTAATATACACCCAATGTTACGCGAGGTATGGGCTTGGGAGAGCTCACATCTAATTAAGGATCCTAGACCCACCCTTTGGACAATACCCCTAAACCTATATAGATATTTATTTCCCCCTCGGGACGGAAAAATTAGGTCGCGACAATGGTATTAGAGCATGCCTTCTCCACTTAACTTCCACACTTTCTGATTTATTTTGCATCCAATTGTTGTGGGAAACCTAACCTGCAAAACAAGGTTAGCACTCTGGTGTAGGAATCAGTATCTAAACACTTCCAGAAAAAAAAAAAAATTCATTGCCTTACTAACATCATGTCTAAGGATAGTTCATTAGCTTCAGAAGAATCAAACCTGCAAGGAGGTTTGACAATCCAGGAACCTACCTTGGATCCGCCAGCTGAGGACATGAGCGAGGAGCAATAGGCCTAGGCCCAAGCCAACCAAGGACAGCTTATTCCAAGCCACCCAATTTATGGCCAATTAATTGGGGGCCATCCCATTGTAGGCCAGTTCATTTAGTGGCTACCCTTCCATATGGGCCTGAATGCATGGTTCTACAGGCCGACACAAACAGGCCCATGGCCAACAAATCAAAGCCATGGAGAACAATCTGGTGGAGGCCCACTAACCTCATTCGAGGCAAGCCCACGACCTAGTGGAGGCCGCAAACCTCATTCGGGGCAAGCCTAGCCATCGGGTCAAATTTTTTCAATGCAAGTTATGCGTCCAGATTAGGCAATGCAAGTTCGGTGATGAATCCCTACCCAGTTCCCCAACCCAATTTCTTCTCATACCAGTTCATAGTAGCTAGTGACCAACCAGAGCCCAGCGACCTGTTTTACACATTGAGCGCCGATGGACCAAAGCTGAAACTCATCACCCAATAGCTATCCGACCTCAACAACTTCTCGATTTGGTTATGGGAGTTCCGGCGTGCACTAGTGACCAAGGACAAAGATGGATTTATCGATAGAACAATTCTGATCCTATCCAACAAACGTCAAGCGCAACTCTGGAGGAAATGCAACCAACTTGTCTGAACATGTATTGACAATTGCATTACCCCCAAAGTCACAACCGAACTTCCCCCAATGGAGGACTCGCAAAAGATGTGGGAAAACATCAAGGAAATGTATGGAAAATTGGATCGAGTAAAAAAAATTCCGTTAATGGAATAGATCTCCGAATTAAAGCAATGGAACATGAGTGTCACGACTATTTACAACAAGCTCTCAACCCTATGGAACGAGTTAGAAGTGGCTGAGGAAAATTTTGAATTGCTGGAGCTGATCCAACAACAGTATAGAAGCATAAGGGAGAGAGAGAAAGTGACGAGGTTTCTCCTCATCATGAATGAGTCTTACCTCTCTTTCCAAACACAAATCTTAACCATGGAGCCCATGCCAACACTTGGCCAAATTTACCAACTTGCTGTTCAAGAGGAAAATCAACGTCTTGCTGTGATGAACTTCGGCAAGATTGAAGAAATGATTGCCTTTGCAATGATGACTCGCAACCTATTGAGAGGGACAAACAACAAACTGCAAACTGCAAAAGGAAAATAGGGGTTTCAATCTATGGTTTCTAGAAGAAGAGCAAAGAACATTCGAGAAAGAAATGGACGGCTCAAATTTAATTGGGCGATCGGACGGCCCAATATCAAGCTTGCCCTTCTCTAGATTGGACGGTCCACAAAGCTCCACCTCTTTTAGATCAGACAGTCCACGTGGGTTCGTCTCTTCTTGATTTGATAGTCTATGTGGCTTCACCCCCATGGATCAGACAGCTCATATGAGTCCATGCTGGCTCCTTTTTTCAAACCATTGAACAATCCTCCTTCTGCCACATCATCAAGAAATAAAGGAAAAGGCAAATTGTATTGTGATTATTGCAAACATCTATACCATACGATTGATAATTGCTGGAAATTGCATGGCAAACCTAGAGAAAAAGGAAGAAGGGAATTTTCCACAGCTTTACAAGTAACCGGTCAGTGAACTAACAAGTCAATTAGTTGTGATAAATATCAAGAGTTGTGAAAATCTTGAAGAAATTGGATGCTTCTGATAAAGCTAGAAGTTTCGTAGGTATTTCTTACTGTTTAATAAACTCAATTTCCAAGGATGCATAGATAATTGACTTAGGTGCTAGTGACCACATTGTCTACAATACAACTTCCAAATGGAAATGTCACTGATGTCACGATAACTGGCACAGTGCACCTTAGTTCCTTTATCACACTTTGAAACGTACTCTATGTTCTTGGTTTCCAATTCAATCTTATTTACGTTTGTTGAGCTTGTGAGGAAAATTCCTGTAGTGCTCTATTCAATTATGATAAATGTCTTTTTCAAGCCCTTTCAACTAGCAAACTGATGGGCTTGGGTAGAATTTCTCAAGGGCTCTATTTTTGGATCAATTTCCCAAGCAATTTCAAAATTCCTTATACTGAGTTGAATAAACAATCATTGTGTAACGTTGCTACCAATGATAAGAATTTTCTTAATCATCAAAGATTGGGTCATTCTACTTCTTTTCCATATTCTCAATGTCCTGTCTACCCTCTAGCAAAACAAACACATGCCCCTTTCCAAAATAGCAACTCTCGTACAAACGGCATTTTTTCTTTAATCCATGCCAATGTTTGGGGACCCTATCACACTCCAAACCATGATGGTTTTTGTTTTTTCCTTACAATTGTAGATGATTTCTCACGTACCACATGGATCTTTCTTTTGCAATCGAAGAGCCAAGTCCTTTCTCATATGAAAACTTTCCTTTCTCTATTGAGAAATCAATTTGGAAAATTTGTTTAACACATCCGCACTGATAATGGGAGAGAATTCTTCAATAATGAGTGTGCTTCCTTATTCTCCTCAAATGGAATTTTGCATGAAACCTCTTGCACTTACACCCCCGTAGCAAAATGGAGTCATTGAGGGTAAACATCGTCATCTCTTAGAAGTAGCACGTGCTCTTAAATTCCAAGCATCCATTCCTAAAAAAATTTGGGGAAATTGTGGTCATGGTAGCTTACTTGATCAATCACATGCCATCTCACATTCTAGATGGAAAAACTCGTATGAGTTGCTCTATGGGAAGAAATCAGAACTTAGTCATCTCAAAGTTTTTGGTTGTCTATGTTATGTGACTATAGTGGGGCCTTGGACTAAGATGGATCCTTGTGCCCGTCGATGCATAGTTATGGGATATCCAAGTCTAAAAAGGGGATATTGGGTTTTTGAACCATCCACAGGAGAATTTTTTGTGAGCAGGGATGTTATTTTTCATGAGGACATATTTCCTTTCCAAGATGAGACTTCTTCATCTGAGAGCTCAGAGAAGGGAACAAGTAATCATCAATTCTTGTTCAAAGAAGACTTATCTCCTGAAAACCCATATATTATTGTTTCTCCTCCAGAGCATCCAATGCCAAGCGTAGTATCACTTCCAATGTTTGATGGAAACTCTCTAACAGTGGGCCATTCGATTGTCCGTCCTCTTACATCAAACAAGGAGTCTCAACATGAACAAATAACATCTCCTTCGACATCAATTTCTATTGAAGAATCATTTTCGATGCAACATCATGATCCTCCACGGAGATATGGTCGTATCACTCGACCGCCGACCTAAATGAAGCACTATGTATGTGCTACCTTGAATTCACCAAGTACTCATTGTCCTATCTCATCATATGTTTCATTTAATCGACTGTCATCAGCCTACATGTGTTGTATTAGCCATATATCTGAGGAACAAGAACCTTCTAGTTATAATGAGGTAGTGAATGATCCACTTTTGCAAAAGGCTATGGAAGCATAACTACGAGCCCTAATGGAAAATAATACGTAGGATATTGTGCCATTGCCTCCTCATCGCAAACCAATTGGATGCAAGTGGGTATACAAGATTAAACATAAAGCAGATGGCTCTATCGAATAATATAAGGCTCATTTAGTAGCTAAAGGTTTCACACAACGAGAAGAATTTGATTATCACAAAACATTCTCTCTGGTGACAAAAGACGTTATATTCGTTCTTTTTTGTCGATTGCTGCTTTCCATGATTAGTTCTTACACCAAATGGATGTCCACAATACTTTTCTTCATGAGAATTTGGATGAGAAGATTTATATGGATCTTCCATAAGGATTACGGAGACAAGGGGAGTCTAAAGTATGTCGTCTCCGCAAATCCTTCTATGGCCTCAAGCAAGTTTCCCTTCAGTGGTATGCAAAATTTACAAATGCACTCATAACCACTGTGTTCAAGCAATCTAGACATGATTATGCTCTATTCATATGGACAAAAGGTATGTCATCTACATATTTAATTATCTATGTTGATGACAAACTTATCATGGGAGGTGATGAATCTACTGTGAAAAGTCTAAAAGAGTATCTACATTCCACTTTTCATATCAAAGATTTAGGGTCACCAAAATATTTTCCTAGAATTGAGATAGCTCATTTAGATCAAGGAATTTATCTTAACCAATGGAAATTCATACTGGAAATTATATTTGAAGCAGGTTTATCCGGATGCAAACCTGCCATTGTTCCCATCAAATAGAATGGAAAATTAACTATAGTTGAATATGATACTAGTATATCGTCTCCAAAGAAAGATCCATTACTCAAAGATCCGACAAACTATCATAGAATCATTGGAAAATTGAGCTATCTTACCATGACTAAGCAAGATATTTGTTATGCGGTATAGACTCTCAGTCAATTTAAGCATAACTTGAAACAGTCTTACATGAATGCTGCCTTAAAAATCATGAAGTATTTGAAGAAGTGCTTGGATCTCGGGATACTTTTATCTCGAAAGTGTAACATGGAAATGACAACTTACTATGATG
This sequence comes from Angophora floribunda, assembly GCA_014182895.1. Taxonomy (NCBI): domain Eukaryota; kingdom Viridiplantae; phylum Streptophyta; class Magnoliopsida; order Myrtales; family Myrtaceae; genus Angophora; species Angophora floribunda. The sequence continues at coordinate 19,608,680 of CM024707.1, read as the reverse complement.
CGGATTATGTGACTTGCCTTATGAGTAGAAGGTTCATCACTGGTTTTTGCATCAAATTTGGAGAATCATTACTTTCATGGAAGACAAAGAAACAATCCATCATATCCTTGTCATTAGCTGAGGCTGAATATCAATCTATGGCTAAAACTGTTTGCAAGATAGTATGGTTGCAGGGCCTTCTTATGGACCTTGGAGTACAAATTAAGGGGCCAACCTTACTATATTGTGACAATGATTTAGTACTCAAACTTGAAACAAATCCCATAGTACATGAAAAACCAAAACACATAGAAGTTGACTATTATTTTACTCAAGAAAAAATCCAAGAGGGAATCATTGAGACAAGAGGAATCAAAACCACAAAGCAACCCGTGGATATGTTTACTAAACCTCCTTGTCAAAGGCAACACATATATCTATTGAGCAAGCTAAATGTCTTAAACATATACAAGCCACCAGCTTGAGGGAGAGTATTGAAAGATATGCTTGAGATTCGAAAGATTTGTCCAGATTATCAAAAGATTTATCAGATTGTAATTAATACATTATGATCAATCCAAGATTAGATTTGATACATTTAGATTAGAGAATATACACTTTCTTTTATTAATCATATCTTTGTACAATTTTTTTTTTTTGGTAACCCTGAGAACCCCGCACCCCGCCGACAGCTAGGGGAGTAAACCCAGGGGGCAACACGTGTGACCACCACACACGTGCCACCAGGATAAGTCACCCTGCAGCGAAGTGGGGTTTCGAACTCCCGACCTTTTGCGAGAGGAGGAGAGCTCGAATCAACAGCGCTACCCAGGTGGGTGGTTTTGTACAATATTTATTTCTCCTTGTACAGACAAAAAAGCATGAATGAAAAGTGCACATTTTACACTCTCTATTCTCGACTCTTTGGCTTTGCTCTTCCTCTACACATATTTTGACATTAAGTTTCTAAGAAGGGCACGCACGTGTACTTGTTCAGGATGTTCCTGACCGCGACGGTGGTGCGATCGCTGCCCTTGTCAACCGCCAACACTGGCTTCTTCCTCTTGCCCACCATGTCTCGGGGCTCCGTGGTCCTTGGGTACTTGTGATTGTTCGTCGTCGTGTCAATGCGGCGATAATACTCCACAGCAGTCGGCCGTCGTTGAAATTATCGCCAGTGAGCTCGGTAGAGATGCCCATTTTTTGTTCTAGTTTTGCAGGGAAAGATAAAGAAGAAAACTAAAATAAGAAAGTAGAAATTATGAGTGGTTTTAAGAAAATGTTAATTTGAGCTGAAAATCCACATCATGGCGGGAGAAAGACAAAAGTATGCGCGTTGAATTGACACACCATACTTTAACTGCAACAATGGACAGATAGATAACAGGGCCAAATTTAGGTACAAAGTGTAAGTTCGTGAATTTTTATGAATAAGAAGATTGGTCAAAAAAAATTCGGTCGTAAATTTTGGGTCAAATTTAATGGGGGCAAAACTTGTCTTGGCAGCCAAGTTGACACCTAAAATTTCTTTACCATAAATATTTTGTTATTGCACATTACGTTCATGCATTTCATAGTTCATTGCATTGATTAGAGTCATCGTGCATTTAGTGGGAAAAGGGTTAAAAAAATCATCAACATATTATATTTGTGTTGATTTAATAATAAATATTTTAATGACGTCAATTTAGTCCTAAACATTTCGACTTGGTATCAATTCAATCCTAAACATTTTAATGATGTCGATTTAGTTCTAAACCTTCTGAACTAATGTCAATTTAATCCTAAATATTTTGAATTAGTGTCAATTCAATCTTTCATGCTAATCTCGGTCAGATTTTGCTAACGTGGATGCCAGACAGCTTACATGACACCACCAACATTGACATGGATAATTTTTGAATAATATTTTAATAATTTTTGATTTTTCATTATTCTTTTATGATTTTTATGATTTTTCTTTATTTTTCCTCTGTCCTTCATTTCTTCTTCCTCATGGTCGGTGGTCGACCGACAGGCGATGGCTAGCCACTAACCATGGCCGAGCAGGCAAGCCTCACCTAGATAGGGCAAGGGCTAGCCTCACCAGAAATCCGGATAGGCTAGCCCTCACCCAGGCCATGGTGGCCTTGTTGGGTATCACTTTCGCACAGGTGGCACTTGGCTTAGGCAAGGGCCAACCTTGTTGGATTCAGCTAGGTGAGCCCTCACCCAAGCTATCCTCGCCCAAGCCAAACCTAAGGCAATGTTGATGAGATTGCCCTAGCCTAAGTGAGGGCCGACCTTGTCAGATTTGGCGAGGTGAGCCCTTGTCTAGGCTTGGCCTCGCCCTAGCAAGGCAAGACTAGCCTAGCCAACCACTGGTCATGAGGAAGAAGAAACGAGGGATAGAGAAAATATATATATTATAAAAATAATAAAATATAATAACAAAATACTATTAAAATATTATTAAAAATTGTCCACATGAGCATCGGCGGTACTACATAAGCTAGCCAGCATTCACGTTAGCAAAATCTAGCCAAAATTAGTTAGAAGAACTGAATTGACACTAAATCAAAAGGTTTAAGACTAAATCAACACTAGTTGAAAAGTTTAATGACTAAATTGATATCATTAAAAGGTTTATGATTGAATTAGGTTTAAGACTGAATTGATATTAAGTTAAAAGGTTTAGGATTAAATTGACACTATAAAAAGGTTTAGGATTAAATTAGCATCAATGTAATAGATTTAGGATTTTTTTTTTGACACTTTTCCTTTCATTTAGCTCATCTATCATGCATAATGTACAAAAGTCCCTAACTATTATGTTTACGTTGATTTAACTAAGCCGATGAATGTGATAGGATATTTGTAATAAATATTTTTTTTAAAAAGATTATGGTAGTTAAGCAAGTAATTAAAAGTTATGATACTCAAATTGAATATTTCTTGGAAGGCATGACATTCGAGTGATTAAAAAAAAATACAATATTTAAATGAGCATTGTACAAAATGTAAGGTACTTGAAATGTTTTCTATCTTTTCATATTCGTTCAAGAGAGCAACACCTGTTTTCTCATTGGGTCAATGTGTAATCTTGCCTTCTAGGATTATAGATCAAAGAGGGGAAGGTGATTTCTACAATATTCGAGATATCGGGCAGTATGAGAGAAAACGATGCAGGAAAACAAAAAAACAAAAAGAGAAATCTCGGGTAGAATAAAGGTCATGCGAAAACGGCGAGTACGCACTTGTCGATCATTGTTTTACTCTAAAACATGGAGGAGAGCTTGTTAAGACGACTATATCAAGTGTGTAAGAAAGAGAGATTAAAAACAAAAAAAAGACTGTCGGATGGAAGAGAGGATTCACTCGACACGATCGCCGAGATCAGGCTGTACTGGAGGGAGTTCAGACCCAAGCCATACATCGTCGGATACTAGACTCGAAAATGATAACCATGGCGTCTAGTTGGTCATCGCTCGAGATCCAAACCGGAGCTGAAGCATCTGAGACAAAACGAAAGAGTAATCGACTTCGCCCAATCAATGACTAATGGAATGTACATTCGGGCATGACCAGGTGCTTCCGAGTCTTCCTTCATGCTCCGAGGACTCCCTAAGTCGAGCAGAAGAGGCAAGGTAAAAGAGCAGAAGACAGTGATAATTCTCTGTTTCCATCTACTCGATTTTGTTCTCTGTGTTCGAGCTAGTATTTTATCGATTCCCTGACATTTGATTTGTATTGAAGTCTTACATGGCATTTGTTTAGGGGAAAATTGTTTAATCAGTCCTAAACTTATTTTTAGGATGTCAATTTAATCCTAAACTTTTCAAATTGTTAATTTAACCAGAATCCTTTTGTATTCCAATTCAGTCATTTTTGCTAGTATCCTAAAGAAAATCATTGACATGGCAGCCGGTGATAACTAGAACACCGCATCAGTGATTTCCAGCAAAAATTGACTAGGAGGTTGGAATTTTGGGCAAAGGTTTAAGACTACATGAGTTCCTATCCTACACCTTAATGATAATGAGTGTTCTAATTATAGCACGAACCATCTCGGCTGCGTTATTTGCTTTGGTTTTTGCCATTTAAGATTAAAGTATTGCCTTCCTTATAGATATTATCTTTTTTGTTAAGACTTGAGTTAGTCCTTAAACTATTTTGTCTAAACTTCAGGACCTAAAACATTAGGGTATTCTCAACTTGTTGGGGGAATAATGAGTGCGAGGCATATAGACACCAACACGTTAAAATAAAAAAAATGTAGCCAAGTTGGGCACCCTTGTTATAGGGAATACCACTGGCAACCCTCATAAGTGGAAACATCCTTAGATGCGGATAGACCAATGAATTCAACCTCAACTTCACTTCATTGTGAGTCAATGACCCTCCAACAAGTCCTGAGTTGAGGTCAAGGTAATAAGTCATATTTAGCATTTTGTTTTTAGGACATTTCATGAGAGTTTTTTTACTGCCATGGTAGCTTAGTCATTATTTGGAAATTGCACATTCTAGAATTGTATATTACAATATAAAAGTGAATAAGAGCACATGAAAATCTTTCATTAAAATGGAAAAGCTACAAAAAAACTCTAGTTATGCCTATTATGACATATTTACTCAAACTTTTTTGCGATAAAAAAAACCATAAACTTATACCATTGTGATATATTTATCCCAAACTTTTTTTTACACAAAAAATTCCAAACTTATTAACATATGACACATTTATCATAAGATATTTTTTTATTAAACCAAGAAGCCCAAACTTATGCACATGTGATACATTTAATCCAAATTTTGAGGTAAATATGTTACACAGATATAAGTTTAGGGTTTTTGATGTCATAGAAATAAAAGTTCAGAGTAAATATGTTACACCGGTATAAGTTTGGTGTAAATGCGCCATATGAGTACATTTGGTTTCATTTGGTTTGACTTAATGTTACAGTGAACATAGTTTGGGCTTTTTAGTAGTCTTTTCCCTTCATGAAAATACCAATCAATAGGAGTTAAAATTATCGAACATAACCATGTCCCCAAACCCAATTTTTTGGTTCCCACTAGTAACGCGACTTCCCTCGCTTTACCAAGCTTTAACCAATCTAGAATATATTAGTGGCAACTCTAGCATATAACAATCAATGAGTAACCGAATTGCCATTGGTAGGGTTCAGGAGAGCGCCGTGAAGCTTGAGCACCACCTAGGGAGAGGATATATTTTTGCTCATCCAACAATTGGTTAATTCTATTAGGGTCCACTTTGAGAGGGTCGCGGCATGCCAAAATAATTTATCCTCAAAAACCATAAATTATTTTCAAGTTTTGGATTTCCCCAATACATTTGAGCTCCATTAGTTTTACCGAAAACAGATAATTGGAAAAATATTTTTCAAAAAATGATCGATTGTATCATTCTAGTCAATGAAAAATATTTTTTTTTTAGAACAATTTATGCCTAAATATTTTCATCACGGATGAAAGTATCTTTCATTTATTCATTTTTATAAGAGACACAAGCAATGATTTTTTTAATAAGGCTTCCAAATTATTCATTTTTTGCAAAACAAATGAAGTTTTAATGTTGGTCTCTCCCAAATACCCATGGCAGGCTCAACTAGAAACAAGCATAATTCAATAGTCATGGGTACACATGCACTCCATTCACATAAGAAAAACACCTTTAACGGGCGCCACCAAACTCCAAACTTCACAACACATCTCTTCACCTCAATTTTCCCTAAGTGTGTAGGTTTCGAGAAGTGTTTGATAGGATCCTATTTGTATAGTGCTAATTCAAACGAGTTTCTAGTATTGTATATTGGGAGGCATAGTTCGTGAAACTGCTTAGCACTATTGGTAGGAACCAATTGCTTTAAAAAGATTCGGATAACCATAACTCACCTCCTGTTTTAATTCCTTTACAAGTTTGTAGCATCTTGCAAATTTATATTTGGTTTTTAAACAATCATTTTCACTCGTAAAGATTATATATATTGATTTGGTCGTTATTGTTAATTTGTTATCACTTTCTTAGTGTTATTATCTCTGTTTATGTTTTTCTAGTCACAAAAGCAATGTTACGTATTTCTCCTCCAATACATTATTTTTCCAACATTATAATACCTCTTTCTATGGTAGAGAGCTATAGTAGGTCCTCAAGGGAGTTGATAGGGCGAATGCGAGAACTAAAAGTTGGTACAATAGGCCTAAGATCTCTTGAAGTACTGCTTTCTTAATAGGATTGTGGGTTCTTTGGATGTATAGGAATGTTGTTTTTAATCATAATTCTAAGCAAGGGAACAATATGCTGCATTAAGAAAAGATCAAACAATACTAGAAAATGTCCAAATCAAGAGCAAAATGTGAATTCCACAAACAAACTAGTTCAAATTAAATTCTAACAATCACTGGGGTCTTGCCATAATGGCCAGCCTCACACATGGGAAAACGGAGATGGAAAATTCGAATCCTTATCTTCCTAGAAAGGTTGGGGTGGAGACGTTTAACTTCAAGTATAGGTTTTGACTCTTACATTCTGAATGGAGGTAGAGCAAAAGTCTGAGAGTAAGTTGAGAGTTAAAATATGATTGATAAAAAAGAATTAAATTTTGACAAGTGACGTTGGAGAGTACAGAGTCATTGAATTGGTGGCATAATAAGGGATAATCAAGGGGAATGGGTGAACGGTTAAACTCGCCGTTTAGGGAAAACTTCTTCATTTGCTACAGAAATGTGGGCTATTAAGAAAGGATACCTTTCATATTTGAATATAACATGTTAGGCTGCATTTGCCGATTAGGATAAAATTCATAATACTTATCATATCCTATGTTTGGTGCTTACTCAAAACCAAATAAAGTCGGATATAAGGGGATATAGGCCGGATAAAATTATCTCATAAGGAGATGGGATAAAGGTAGATGGGATTTCTAATTTCATAATAGGAAAGTTATTTTTCTAAAAATAAACTTCTTAAATTAACAAATCTAAAATTATATATTATTATAAATAATATTTGAATTCTAATAAAAGAAATTATAAATTTATATTCGAATTTGTTTCTATCTTATAATATAAATTCAATATAGAATAATATTAATTATATATTTTAGATGTTTTAATATTTTAGGTATATTAGTACGGTTTTCTATTTAAGAAAATTTTATTAGAGAATGATAGAAGGGGAAGAAAGAAATAAAAAGAAATTAATTTAAAAAAGAGAGTGATATAAAATAAAGTAGACAAGAGTGTTGCGAGATATTTTTACCATCTCCATTGTAAAATTTGTGATTCATTCATATTAATATACCATTATTAATATGATGTGAATATATCCAATTTTATCACTGTAATTATCAAACAATGAATAAGATATATTAAAATCTCCTAGATTTCGCATCTTATCCAATCCAGTCATATCTTGATTAAAAATTTGGACGACCAAACGCAGCCTTAGAGATTAAATTTAATGCTAGTAATTTGATATATGCTTTGTAGAATACTAATGTTGACCTCCTTAGCTTGAACTCAATTATCCACGAACACAGGTACATGTTAGCTGCATTGCAGCAGGTGAAGATTTAAAAATGTGTCAGGGACGAAAATCATTGTGCAGATAAGTTAGCAAAGATGGGTTTGACGGCACCCATGATGTATCTACTTCTGATTGTGCTCCTTCTAATTTAGAAACTTTGGTTGTATCGGATAAGCAAAGAGCTCTAATCCTTGGAGACTCAGACTAGGCGTCGACTTGGTTGGTACTTTGTTGTTTTGAGTACTTATATAAGCATGTTTTCACTGGAAACGAAAAGAAAATCTAAAGTAATAGCATTGTCTTGTTGTTGCCTGAGTTGAAGAAAAAAAAAGTGAAAATTACAACAAGCGTTCGCATTAGCTCGGACCGCCTTTAAAGCAAATCGTTCGAACAACCCCACCTGGATCACGATCCGCAGCAACTTCCGTCCCCTTATAAACGAATGAGTTTCGACGAAAGGTACAAAATCAGCCACCCTCTAGCTAGTATCAACTTGTAAAACACTTTGAGTTCCTCCTCTAAAATGTGGGATCTCTTCTGAAACTCGAAATTCTACGAAGAATTGCTTCAGATAGGGATAGAGAAATTGATCTCATCAGATAGCCCCCTCGACGAGCGAACCTCGCTTTCGCATGCGTAAGATGAATAGAAGTCCTCGTCGTTGTCCTTCTCCGTCACCTCCTCGATCTTCTGCGCGACCTCCTTCATGTCCCACCGCTTCTCGACGTCGCTCTCGCAACACCTCAAACCAATCTTCAGGAGCTTGAGCATCTCATCCTCGCTCCCGCTCTTGGCCCTCATCTCCTTGTCGAACACCTCGGCCGACCACCGATCAGCTTCCCCAGCGACCGACCTGACCCACGTCGCCAAGTCATCCTGATCGCTCCCCTGTTGACCCTGCTGCAGGAAGTTTGCAGGGAACTTCCCCGTCAGGATCTCCAGGATCAGGATTCCAAGGCTCCAGACGTCGGTCTTCTTCGTGATGCGCTTGTTCTGAAGGTATTCCGGCGACTTGTAGGCAACCATGAGGTCCTGGGCATTTTCCTGATTGATCACGGGGATGAGCCCGTAGTCGGTGAGAAGAGGCTCGAAGGATTTGGTGAGGAGCACATTAGAGGACTTGAGGTGACCGTGCGGGGCAATGAGGCTGGGGAGTTCGTTGTAGAGATAGGCAAGTCCTTTGGCCACTCCCTTAACGACCTTCAGCCTCGTCGGCCAGTCAAGAGCGGGCTTGCCTCGAGCATGATTGCCTGAAATTGATGAACTGCGTAAATTCCGTGCCCATGAAACGACCTGATTATCAAATCTGTATGCACTCGATCTCACCGAAGCGGAGCGACATATGTTGAATGCAAATCTATATCATAATTCGCCTCACTGGACACACTTATAGCAGAGAAACAGGACCAAGCGAACCTGTGAAAAACAAGTGCCTTGTACAGATGAACTTACTGTGTAGATAAACAGCCAAGCTTCCATTCTCGACGTAATCCGAGACCAAGAGCTTCTCTTCCTTTCTGTAGTAGTAAGCCACGAGAGGAAGCAAGTTGGGGTGTCTCAGCCTGCCCAGCCGCCTCATGTGCTCTTGGAACTCCTCCCTGCCAACATTATTCATTTGCCGGAACCTCTTGACCACCATGGCAGTCCCACTAAACAGGGCTGCTTTGTAAGATGACCCGAAGCACCCGCTCCCTAATATCTCTGCCGATGCTTTCAGTAAGTCCTGCAGGTCAAACTTCTGCCGGTCTTCCCTTACGAACGACAGCTTGAAGTTCTCGGCCTTCTTGCCATTACTGGAGTGGTCAGGCGAGCAGTGCCTGACATGGCCTTCTTCCTTGAAGCTTGCCTTCTTCTGCAGGTTGGAAGGTGGAGGGGCCTCGATTGATTGTGAGGTCAGGTTCCGCCTTCGCAGGCAAAAGATCAGCAAGACAAGGGCGATCAGGAAGAGTACACTGGCCACAATCGCATAAATCATGATGGCGGTCGAACTTGAGCTGCTTTTTTTATCTGATGATGCTGGAGCATCTGCACCCGTGCATGGGCTTAACGGTGCTCCGCACAATCCTTCGTTGCCTGTCAGATGATATGTTTTTAGGAATTTCCTCTAAAATTGGTTAGAACAAGCACTTGGTGATTCTCTTGTTTGAAAGAAACTTTTCAATGTAATGTAGAAGAATATAATGATCTGACGTTTGTTTTCAATATGGACGAATTAACAAATTGCATAACAACGAGTCCGTATGATCAAGATGCACTTTTAAGAAACTTTCTGAATTCTAACTGATGGAGCATTTTGAAGATGCTTAGCATGAGAGCTGAGTTAATCTTTTGCAGTAACTGGGGTCCTTTCCCTGGAACTTACCTTGAAATGAGCTAGAGTTCATGCTAGCAAGGCTTGCTGGGATCGGACCTTCCAGTTTGTTGTTGGATACATCCAAAAGCGAGAGATTGTGCTGCAAAAAATCCGGGACCTGTCCCGTGAATTGATTCCCTTCGAGCCTCAGCTCCAAAAGCCTTGGCAATCGCGTCAATGACGAAGGTATGGCGCCCTTGAACTGGTTTCCCGCCAAATGCAGCTTCTTCAAATACGACATACCCTCAAAGGCATTGTCGGGGATCTCCCCGGAGAAACGGTTGTATGACAGGAACACGGATTTCAGAGCCACGAGCTTCTTGATCTCGGGCATCGGGTCATCGAAGCTGTTGTTCATGAAGCTCAAAGTCCTCAAAGACGGCAACCCCATCAGGGAGTCCACATCAATCTCACCCTCAAGCCCCTTGTTCTCGAGCTGCAGCCCCCAGATGCTGCCATTCGTGCAAAGGACACCGACCCACCTTCGCCTGGTCACCGGTGCACGGGGAGCCGTCATTCCAATTGGCCAACGCATTGCTTTGATCTTCCAGGGAGCTCTTGAACTTGAGGAGGAAATCGGCTTCCGAGGAGGCACCAAAGGTGGTTACCGTTCCGTCAAGCAATAGGATAACAAATAAGAGGCTCCAGAACGTTGGTCGAGCTTGGGGAGTCATGATCGACGGTCGTACGGCTAGGCGCACTCGTCGTCGTCGGGCTGCCGCGTGCAGCGCCCTTCCGAAGGGGCCAGGCTGCAATTGGGGGGGTTCTTCTCTCGGTGGACTTTTGGGGGGCGGGTAAGAGAAAGGGCTTGGAAGGGAAGCAGGCGATATTGGATGGACAACACGCGAGCACAAAGCAAGCACCCTTGAGACAGATTGCCAAGAATAGGAGATGAAGACAGTATGGGGAGAGAGAGAGAGAGAGAGAAAGAGAGAGAGAAGAAGGGGAGGCAAAGAACAAATCAAGGAGGGAGGGAGGTTGATGTCTCACTTTTGCATTAGCTGTACAAAAAGCTGTTGCTAGGAGAGATCTCAGGCTGGCCTCTAAGTTGGACAGACAAATTTGGCAAGGATCACTCTTCATCTAGTTATTACAGTTGGCTGGATAATTTTGCTTATCTGTGATGTGGTAGTGACCAGAAGAAACTAACCCCCCTGATGACAAAGAGTCTTTGACCATAGTTGAGAGACTACTTGACAATTTGCCATGCGACTGAAATTGTCTGAGAAATTATTGAGAATCAGAAGTAATCTTGGGGTGATTTGATCGTTTGAAATACGCAATAAATTCGTCACATGGTATTCATGAGGAAAACATTAATGATATTATTTTGTGAGCATTTACATTCACTTACCACATTTTCAATTTTTATATTGCCTTGTCACCACAAAAAGGGCCACCCTTTTCCTTTCCCAATATGGAGTAAAACACACCTCTATTCCCTAAAAAGCCTAAGATGCACTCCATTAAAATAGGCAATGAAGTTTGGCTGAAAAAGGCAAGTAAATTGGGATCTAAGCACACAAGCACAGCCCAACTCCGTTAACGAAGTTTGAATCTGTTTTTTTGGCTTTCAATAATTTCTTTTTTTAGTTTTGTAGGTTATCTTCATTGAGACTTTTTATTATTCACAGATTAAAAGTATCTTGATTAATTATTTGACTAAAGAAAATCTTTGGTATAATTTCAAAAAAGTCTTAAATCTATTGTAATTATGTCAATTTGATCAAACTTTTTTTGCGGCGATTTAATTATAAATCTTTTGCATTTGTGCTAGTTAAGTCAATTTGGCCAATTTTGACCGATTAGCACTGATGGAAACTTTTTTAAACAATATTTTAATGATTTATTTCTTTGTTTTTTTTTGTTAGTTTTTTTTTTCCTTCCTTTAGAGTTGGCAAGGGTCATCGGCCACAAGTGAGGCCAAGATGCCCTCAATGGCTCTAAGGTGATTTTACCTTGAGTGGGAGAGGGTCATAAGCTGAGTTGACTGTGAGTGTGACCCTAAAATCACCAATGCTCCAAGCGCATTTGATTTACAAATATATTTGTTGGCTTTCATAGTTTTGCAGCATATCTTCATGGGGGTTTTTAGTTAAGTGGCATGTGTATTTATTGAATTTTTCTTTTTTTGGCTTCAAGATGGTGTTTATATCCCAATTTACTTACCTGTTCTGGCCAAATTAGTTGCCCATTTTAATTGAGTGCATTTTAGACTTTTCAACCTAATAAAGAGTGTGCTTTAGCCCCATCGAGAGTTAAAAAAGAGTCGCCCCCCAAAAAAATTCCCAGGTAGCGAACGCAGACTTTTGTCTCATCATGAAGAAACCAAGGATTGAGTAAGAGAACACACGAGTCCACTCTCAGGTTGCTACATGCTTGGTTTCTTTTTTCAAGTATGGTGAATTCATTCAGATTCGGATGATTCAAGACTGAGATTGAGATCGAGATCAGGTTGCTTTGCCTCTTGGTTTGGCATCAACCAAACCCGAGAATGTCAAGAGGGCTAAAATATGTACTGTTAATTTAGAGAAACATGCATACTCCTGAGAATTTCATCATAACAAGAGTCATAACAAGCCTTTTTCGCCAACAATTGAAAACATCACTTAAACGCTTCTACTACCACCAAAACTAGTAAGTAAATAAATAGGGGGACTTCATCCAAGAACTGATGCTGCTTTAGCGAATTTAGCTAAGTCATGAATGCCAACTATCTAAAAATCAATCTCTAATGGTTCCCACATGACTTGTTTCCTTCGTTGACAATCCTATGAAGTTATCTGTCCGCGACCGCAGAGATGGCAGTGAAAATGGAAGATGAAAATGACAGTTTATATCAAGAATAACTTGATTGTTTCATGACCCAACATGGATATCTAGTTCAAGATCCCTTAATGAGGCAAGTTTTCAGATCGAAATCTGTATACCCGACATCAACGAGACACAGGCCATCAGGAGGAGCTGGAGGAGCAGTTGCCCGTCTAGATGTTGAATCCATCAGCTTCATCAACACATCCTCCTCTGAACCTGCCACCGCTTCTCTTATTGATGTCGCTACAAGAACCCGAACCATCTGCACAATGATTGACACCGCAAGAGGTTTTTAAGGCCGAAACTAACAGCAGATTAAAATACAATTACGGGACTGAATCTTAGAAGTCCGAAGGTTAAATGAATGATTGCATAGGAGGATGTGTGAATCAACAATCATGATGATTCAGATCTTTTATCAAAATTCCATAGGAAAAACCTATAGCACGTTCATAAAAGCTGCAAAGGACTGCTGACCGTATAAAACTGAGTTGACATGCCCAACCACTCTCACATGCAGTATTTTCTCAAAAGACATGAAAAGTACCTTCCGAAGGAATCGATTACCAACCAGCTCAATGCACATAACTTTTCTTCCTTCTTGGTGATCCTAGTTTAACATAAAAGAGAGTGCTATTAGCCAAAAAACTGAAGAAAATATATAAAAAAAAAATACTGCATCTTTAGACCAGCCTAAAGCAAAAATATGCATGAAAGGATTGATAGTTGACCAAGCATTGAATAAGAAATATGAAATATTGCATAAGGGAAAATAAGGGAAAATACTCACTGTGCCTTTTAATCTGGCGAGAGCAGCACGAGCATGAAACAGGAAACATTCTGTTGGTGGGCCACTGAAACAAAAGAGATTTTCAGCAAGGCACAAAACATCCTCAAAACAAGCCTTTCTAATAATACGCAAGAAATAGACAATAGTAGTATGGTAAAAGAAGGCTAAATTGCTAGCAAGATGTTTTATCAGGCAACAAATTTGGACGGCACATGTTGTGATCTTTTCCTTCAACTACGCCCTAGGAGCCGTCCCTAATCTCAAGAAAAAATCACTGCATGAGCACAATGCTTAAAGCATACAATACAAACAACAATCAGATGTAAACAATATGAACAATCACATATCAAGAGACAAATAAGATGCAGGTCCCCTCTATAATCTGAAGAAAAGATCAAAAACATAATTATTACTCATCTATACAGAAAGATTCAACTGTTTAGAATGACTAAAAACTTTTTGGAAACAGATCATTTAGAGTGCAATTATCTATTGGACTAAACTATAAATCAAGAAAAGCATTAGTAGTATCTTGAGGCTTGAAAGCTTACAAATTTCTTGAAGCCTTAGTATCTCGAGCAAACATCTTGTATGACAATAATTTCCCTTCCAGATGCTGCAAAAATCGATTCACCTGACTAACTTCAAAGCTCACTTGTTTATTTCCACCTTCAAAATCATCTTCCTTGTCAGATAAGATTAAACTCTGAAGATCCTCATCACCAATATCATTCCCAAATCCCTTGCTTCTAGATGCACTATTAGCTTTTGAACTTATTTCGTCAACATTCTCCTTTGTCCCCTCACTTGGCTCCCCATTTTCTCCATCGTTGAAAGGAAATATGTACAAATAGCGCCTCCACTTTGCAGAGAAATTGGGATGGAATGAACGTGATACCTACACTGACCTTCCACATCAGTGTTTTATGCTAATTAAGTGCATTAAGATCTCCCAGCAGAACAAAATCAGTTAATTCTTCAGAGGGAGTCCAGGAGATTTTGTTGCTAAAAGTAATTAACAAATCATCACCTCAGAAACAGATATGGCCCTGAGTCTCATTGGTGCTGCAGTATTAACAGCAAGTTCAATATGTTGAGGTTCAACATCCTTTCTCCATGTATCTGGATATACGTAGCCAAAAACAGTTACTTAGTAGGTTCACCTAAAAATATGGAATAAAAGTAACATCACTGATAATAAGCACATCAAAAGTTTTATTTGCTCATCCATAAGCCACCAAACTCATCTGATCCAGTCGTAGGACCTACTTGAAAACAAGGTAGTCAAAAAAACCTCTTTTATCTAAGATTGTCAGGGTAATCATAAAGTGATTTTGTGAGATCGAATCGCAAAATCATAAGATATTAAAAACTATGAAAATTCCATATGAATGATAAAATTTGCATGTAAAAATCTGGCTTGCATAATTTTAAAGTGTATACACTAATAATAAATTTATCAGCCCTACACCTGATATGTTAATTTGCAAATGGACAACTTCTTATCTTTCACAGCACATGAGGACCTTTTCGCAGCATTAAAAGTGCTTAAAACAAGAAATAATTGAAATATATGGCTCTCCTCTCAAAGCTGCACTTGCAATCTCCAAGTTCATTTTTCTTTCTCTCCTATTTAACTTTGGGATTTTATGATTGATAAAGCCATGATGAACCAGAAATAATGGGAGGGTCCGATGTGAACCTGTTTTAAAGTCCCCCTCTCATTTCCTATAAAATAAATATTGTAATTTCTTGACAAATAAAAAGGATACCTTTCACTAAAACTTCCCTAATTAATGCTGCAGGAAGCAGATAAAGTGTCTCGTGCTTGATATTCTTTTCCAAGAAGCAAAAAATGGATACGTTTGAAAGGATGTCACTCAAAAATCGAGAACTGTTTAATGAGATAGATGCATAGGAGAACTTCAATGAGAATGATTTATAACATACAGAATGAACAGACTTGCCCCAAAGCCGTTACTCCTTTATCAGTACGCCCAGCAACCAGAGCACAGCCCTCCACCGGCAAGGACTTGTCCTTTAGGAGCTTAGCTTTCTTCTCATCCACAAACTCCCCAAGAGATCTTTCGATTGAGCTGTCCAAAGTAAAAGTTCATTTGCATAGATCATGTCAGAGCTTCGACCCAAGGTTCAAGTCAAGCTTCATGACTAAGAGGGAATATAGATGTTAGGCACAGAAACAGGAGAGAAAAATTGCAGCATATGGCTTCACTTTTTCTTAGTTTAGTGAATGGATGTTAGTAAGTACATGCAAGTGTCTGCAAGCATGCTTTTACTCTCCCTCATGGTGAGTGGTTGGTTACCCATTTGCATATTCAACCTCCCAAAAGACACTTTAGAATAAAGTCTACATGCTGAAGTGGAGGACTATTTGTAAACGCTTCAAGTCAGTGCCAAAGTTGGAAATTAAAAGTTGTCATGAGGGGGGTCTTGATTATAATGTTCACATAAATGAGAAATATAGGGAAGATAGGCAACATCAGAAAATTATGACAAAGAAAGCACAGTATTGATAGTAAACCAAATACATATAATCCATAGATTAGACAACGCACTGAGTTTAGACTTGGAACGCTTGAGGTAGAAGCGGAAGGTGAAGCAACTTACCCCTGGACAGTGTTCAAGCCAGGCTGCTTTTGCCAACCATCAAAAGAACCACCATGATAAGAAAGGACAATCTTATATGTTCTTCTTTCCCATCTTCCAGACCTATTCCCTTCAGGAAGACTCTCTACTCTAGACTCCTCACAAGCCTCTGGAATTTTGGTATCATCATGAACAAAAGATCTCTGACAAGAAAATTCTCCATATTTAGTACAATAATCAAGACATTACAAATACCTATTAAAACTAATCACTAACATCACCAAAAACTTGCATTAACAATTTCCACACAGAGAATCCTTACTACTTTCGTCAGAATTTACAGATTCTCAGTTCAGCTTATTCTATACAGTTTGGGCAATAATCACATTTCTTCCAACAACTTTTTGAAGAGACACCTAATGCGTACCATTTTGCAGATTGCATCTATTAAACTGATGCAACTTATTTATATTTTACCTCAAATGAATGCATATATTAACCAACTGATTTTGTTCTCTGCATTTAAGAAAACTTCTTTGTCTTATATGATCATATCTTTATTAAGCCTGACTCATGTCATGAGGGCTATCCCCAAGGCACCATGGTAGGACAAGATTAAAGTATCGTGATTCCGTTTTCATCAGCTGTAATATTTGCAAGAACTACTTCCAATTTTTAACAGAGGTAGATTGAATATGCCCTTTGTGCCACACCAGAGTTCATTAACTTTTCCTGAGCAGATATTGGAAAAACATACAATGGACACATGCTAATCCATCCCCTCCAAAATGCTTACTGGTAATTCAACAGCACATGTAACACTTTAATTTCTCATAAGCACAAGTCGAAAATTACAGCAGGAGGGTATAAGAATCAAACATTAGATTTTACACTGATACTAATTTACACTGATACAAAACAACTGATTAATAATAAAGTTTCTCTTTTGCACATGCCCTACTCTTTCTCTTTAAGGCAAGATGAGGAGAGGGACTAAAAGAATCAAACATTAGATTTTAACATCTCGATAAGGGTGGATCACGACAAGGCCAATCCTTTCCTACTCAACCCTACTCCTATTCCTCGTGTTTGTGGAAGAACATTTTCACTATTAGGCTAGGAAACTATTGGTTCAAATTCTTGCTTCTATTTGAAAAAATTCTTGCTTATAGACAAAGTGTGTGTTTGGCCAAAAAACTATTATGTTGAGGAACTACACGAGACAGCAAAAAGAAGTTTGTCTCTTGAGAAAAAGTTTAGAATCACATTGTTCAAAAAGGTAAAGCCATAATTGGGGAAATGCTCAAATCGAACCGCTGCTCACCGAACTTGACACTACTCAAAGCAAAAACATCAACCCCCAAAGTATAACAACATCAAAAGCCGGTCCGGCAGCCAGATTATAACTTAGATAACGACTAACACAAAACCATCACCTCAGCCCCGAACAACTCGGAAAGCGATGAGCGCCCATTGACGACACTAAAGTAGAAGTCCCGAACTTCTTGCCAGGGCCTGTTGTGCATGAACTCGAAGCTCTCCCTGGAGAACACCGCAGACCCATCACCGAGAGAGAGAAAATTTTCATCACAGACAGCAGGATCTAGTAGGAAGGAGACGGTCGGGAGCGGAGAAAGATACCTCGTCGTCCATCGTTCGTATCTAGAGGGGAGGACGTGGTCGTAGTGGACGTAGGCCTTCTCCTCCTCGCCGGAGTCCGGCTCGCCGCCTTTCATCGAGAGGGTCAGCGACGACGAGGGGCGGCGGGTCGCGATGGCTCGAAAGCGTTCGATCGGGACCGAGCACGCGAGGGAAGCCTGATTGCCACGGAACGAAACAGTCAACATTCATTCACGGGCTCCAGAATTATGCGGCGACTGAGGGGGTGACAAGTGCGGGCTCCCGAGGCGCCGCCGCGTTCGGCCGTCGGCGGCGGCGCGCGGTCCGCACTAGGAGGGGTGCTTGTTTTTCTTTTTCCCGGCTGACCCCTTGGAAAACAAATGCCATATGCTCCCTTTCTTATGCCAATTTTTCAAGATGACTGAGGCGCTTTTGGTAACCATTTGTTCTCGAAAATAATTTTTCCACTCCATTTCATGAATAAGTTTTCGAAGATAATTTTTTTTCTTTTTTCTTCTCTTTTTCTTCTTCTCATCGGTCGCCGACCACAGCGATAGCCAACGACCGGCTAGACAAGAGTCAATAAGGTCACCAAAGCAGTGCCATGGTTGGGCGAGTGACAAGGCCGACCTTGCAGTGATTGGACAAGTTTGACCATCGTCGACCCTCGACAAAGCTCGCCTTGCCTAATTCACCCAAGGTGACCTTGCCGTGACTAGGCGAGGTTGCAATGAGGCTTGTCAAGGACCAACAAGGCTCCATTGAGGTCGATAGACCTCATCTGACCGGTCACAACAGGTGACCCATTAGAGGAAGTGAAAAAAATAAAAGAGAAAATAAAATAATGAAAATAGTTTTTGTTTGATTTTAGAGTTGTTTTTGAGAAAAAAGAATTAAATTTTTTTTGCTTCTTGATTTTGTTCCAAATTTATTCTTGTGAACAAAAAAGTTACCAAATAGATTTCAGTTCTTTTTTTGTTTCGGGGATAAAAAAATAGAATCATGCATTATTTGGTATGTTACTGAATAGGCCTTAATTGTTGTTACTTTTAAAAAGCATTGGGGAATTTTTCAATAAGGATTTGGAATAGAACCTTCCCTATTAAAAAGGAAAAAAAAAATTTGGAGTGAATCTTGTCATGATTAAATACTTGAAGTAGATAAATTAATCTCAAATAAGGGTCTCAACCTATCATCCGATCAAACATTCCTTGGTTAGCTTTTTTTGGCAGTTGAAATGTAGGCTCAAAAATTGTCTCTTTTAAGCTTGACCCATTGTTTCAGAAACCAAAATAAAACTACAGATTGGGTCATTAAAGCACAGCTTCAGCAGTCCCTCCCTTTGAACTGGATCTCAAGCCCCCCTCAATCGTTGTTGGATGTTCTTTGCTCTGAAGCCCGTTTGGGTTGTTCTATGTTACCTACTTGAAAGGGAAATAAAACGAGGTTTATTCCGACAAAAAAAAAAAACTCTCATTTCATCGACACCAAGTCCGTTTAAGACTAAATTGGGGTGGTGGAACCAAAGCAACCCTAATCTCTCAGTCATAGACGTCAAATCCCTTCTCACCACCTTCCCTAATGAACTCGTAGAAGTATTGCCTTGTCGGCATTCTCTAATTCCTTCGTTTCTGTTCATCCAAAGAACCATTACAAACATGTCGATAATGGGTGGGCGTATCATGGAATATCAAACCCATGGCGATGCAGTAGAAGGATTGTTTTTTATTCTAAGTGTGGCTTTCGCTTGTTTGGTCGAATTTGTGGGGGATTGTTTTTATGGAACTGGCGTGGGCTCAATCCTAAAATGATTGGGACCTCTTAGTGCCACCCCTGATTTTGATGTACATGGTTTGCTTTCATTTGTGACCGTGGTACCCTGTCACTCCAATAACTTGTTGTCTAGTTGAGTGCCTACTGGTGCCACGTCTCACATTTGTTGTACATTGTTGGTCGTTATTATATATACTTACCTTACCAAAAAAAAAAAAAAAAAAAAAAAACCACCCACCTTTCCCTTCCTATGTGTGTCCTCGCGAGGCACCGCCGGATTTGAGCGTCGACGGCAAGGCACGGTCCACACAAGGGTGGTGCCTGTTTTATTTTTTGTCCACCACTGACCCCTCGAAAAACAATGCCATATGATCTCTTTCTTATGCCAATTTTTCAAGACATCACTTAGGATGTCTTTGGTAACCCTTCAATTCTCGGGAGTAATTTCTTTTCAAAATAATTTTTTCTGATTCTATTTTTTGGACGAGTTTTTTGAACATTTGAAAATATTTGGTAACTGTTCAAAATTTCTTTTTCCAAAAGAGAAATATTTTTGCTATAACCCTCATATTCTTTCGTGTTTTATAATTTCTTTTCACTTTTTAATAATTTTATTGCATTTTTCTATATTTTCTTTTTTCTCTTTTTTATTTTTCCTTCCTTTCTTCTTCGTCTTGTTGGCCTACAAAGTTGACCTTGCAACAGCTAGGCGAGGTCAACCATTGCAGATTTGGTGATGCCGACCTTGCCGTGGCTAGGCAAGGTTCACAGGTAACTGGCGAGACTTCAATGAGATTACTGGGCCTAGTATGGTTGTTTGTGGCTGGCAACCGGCTAAAGGACGAAGAAAAGGAAGAGAAAAAGAAAAAAAAAGAGATAAAGAAAAAAAAAACGAAAATAGTTTTGGCTTGACTTTGAAGTTATTCCTGGGAATAAAGAATCACTTTTTTAAAATTTTTGATTATGTTCTAAATCTATCCTAGGACAAAAAAGTTAACAAACAAATTTCTTTTCTTTTTGGGTCCTGGGAAACAAAAGAATAGATTGAGATATTATTTAACACGTTACCAAATAGGCCCTTAATTATTTTTGTTCTTCAAAAGCATTGGAGAAATTTTAAACAAGGATTTGGAATAGAACCGTCTTTAAAAAAAAGGTTTGGTTCAAAGTGAATATTATCTCAATTAAGAGCTTAAAGTGGATAAATTAGTCCTAAACAAGGGCCTCAACTGATCATCCTATCAAATATTCACTAGTTAGCTATTTTTAGCAGCTGAAACATGGGCAATTTTGTAAAAAAACTTCAACCACGTAAAAGCAAAACAAGTAAAATCCTAAAAATAAAAATTTTCAAATTGAATTCTGAGTTTTTCGTGGATTCCACAATTCTTCAATGCTCAAACTCTCAGTTCAACAAACTTTACCGAGTTGTAGGCATGGTTGCCGCCAGGGAAGAAAGCCCTGAAAATTAATGTCGACGCTTCCTTTGTTGATGGTTCAACGGATGGTGCCACAAATGGCATATGTCGAGATTACACAGGAGCAATAATCACTGGCTTCATGAAATCAGCGAAGGTTTCCTTGGTGTCTCAAGTAGAAACCCTATTTCCTTGGTGTCTCAAGTAGAAACCCTAGCAATACTCGAAGCACTCCAAATAGCAGCATCTCATGAAGACAAAATTAATAACTTAATCGTGGAATCTGATCATGTGAATTTAGTTGAAACTCTGATAGGCAAGTATGCAGATCAGTTTTCATGGGAGGAACGTCTCCTTATTAATGACTGTCTTCAGTTTCTCAAGGCCAACCCCTCCATCAGCGTACCCCATTGTCTGCAGGCCTCAAATGCAATAGCAGATCGGATTGCAAAGAACAAACATCTCAGTACTCTTCCACAAAACTGGTTTCTGTTCCCTCACAAGGCCTTTGGGCTCTTTTATGTTTAGATTTACCTTCTTTGGGACCTTTCAAAGTATCTTCTTAAATGAATAAATTTTCTTCCCACAAAAAAAAAAAAAAATCTCAGTTCATCGACATCAAGTCCGTTTAAGACTAAATTGGGTCCGTTGACCCAAAGCAACCCTAATCTATGAGTCATCGACATCAAATCCCTTCTTGCCGAGAAAATATTCAGTGGTTAGCAACCACCACGTCATCGTCCTACGTGGCATGTATGATCCTACGTGGTTCCATACAAATATCGACACGTGGCGTGTGAGTTGGATCGGCTGAAAAATAGAAAATATCATTTTTAGTGCCTTTCTTTTTCTCTCTCCTCTGGCTGGTACAGAACAAGTCTGGCGAATAATAAATGCTCAAAATTCCCGCTTAAGAAAACTCTCTCTCCTCTTTTCAATTTCGAAGGACTTTGAAGACACTTCTCTCTCTTTTCTCCGGCACGCCCCACCCCCTCCGCCTCCGCCTCCCCCTCCCCTAAAGCTCCGGAGGTCACTGCTGCTGCTGCTGCTAAGATGTGCGTCGCCTCCCCCAAAAGCCCCGCTCGGTCGCAGTTGCTGGGTCCCAAGCCCCCTTCGCCTCCGCTGTCGTCTCCGGAGCCTCATCAGTCGGCTGATTCCTCTCTCTCTCCCACGCACGCTCGCGCCGGTCTCTTGGGAACCCTAGCGACGTCTATCATGGCCGCACCATCTCTCTTAGCCTCGGCAACTTCTCGGCCTTGGTCGGATTGCGTCCCCCCAACGAGCTCGTCATCTTCAGCCTGATGCTCCGTCATGAGCGCGATTAGGCCGGTAATGCGGAGTTTCCAGCGGCAGTTACAGCTCTAGGAGTCGTGGTAAGATGGGCGACGACGGTCCGTTGAAGGGTTCGGAGGTGGTCGTCGACGATAGGAAAACCGACGCGATTCGGAAAGCCGGGCCTCAGAAAATGCAGGTCCTTCTTTTCTAAGAAAAAGCCGTTTGTTTGGTGGGGGGGGGGGGACTGGTTGTTTGATGTGCGGAATTTATTGACCCTAAAATTACTAGACAAGTTGTAGTCAAATATTGTGGTGAAACCGCGAGGAAACTGACGAAAGTCTCTCAATCATCTGGTAAGGTTCGTTTTGATGCGTGTGTGCTCTGAGTTTTTGTTTGATTCTTCTGGAATGGCCCCCACTGATGGTGAGAAGTCGTGGACTCATATTTTACTGTGATGGCTTCATAAATCTAGCTACATTTCATTTTTTCGCGATCTTGGGTTTTGTTTCGATTCTCTTCACGTTGCTTTGTTTTTGGAAATGTAGTTGGAAGCTGTGCTCTGATGAGTTGATGATTAATGTGAAAGCAACATTAAGACAGGCGATCAGATTCTTTCTGCAGCTTCTTTCTTCGTTTTCTTTGATTTTGATCTTCGATTCGCGTTTCCGCACCTTTGCTGAGCGGAAATGGCCGCCAAGGCTTGCAAAAATTAAGACGAGTGAATGGTGAATTGAGTTGAGATTGCTTATTTGATTCTCAGGAATGGAGAAGGGAGTAGGTCCTTAGGGATTGGGTTTGTGTTCAATGGGTGATGTTTAGAGAACCATGGCGCAAAATGACAATACTTAAGAAACTCTTGCGTTCCAATTTATTTATTATCCGAAGATTATGAAGTTTTGAAGGTATCTCCTACTTAATTAAATTTTATTGGCTCTTTGCTTACAGTACTGAGGAAGCACAATAAGCTAGTCAAGCCTGCTGTCTGCTCGCAATTAGGCATTTCAATGTAAAATACCTTTTCCACTTTGTTCTTGTACAAATGAGGCCTTCTTCATTGCGGCAAGAGTGCTTTCAGAGAAGGTACTGAGCTTTGCTCTTATTCTATTGTCTTTGGAGATAATGTTATTTTTTTGTGCTTGGTGACGGAATTTTTTTGGCTTTTTTGCTGATTTATGGAGCTGATGGTGATGCAGGTACTGAAATTGCACCGAGGAAGCATGCAGCACCAGATTTTGCTCAACTGTTATGATCATTTTGGGGCATAATCATGTTATTTAGAAGGATTTAGTTATTGGTATCTGGACGCAGAGAACTTTTGGCATATACAGTTGCCCTTTTAATATGCTTTGTTTTTGTTTTATCTATTGTGACATTATTTGCAATTTTGAATGAGCAGAGATTAAGCCTACTGTTGTCTTAGAACTGTCTAAGTGATGTGGTAGTAGGCCATTAATGCTCTCACGATGCCTACTTGTCCTTAGTTATATCTTTAATCTACCTTCTTTTGTCTTTAAGTTACTGATTATGCTTTGAAACAAGCATGAGTGGTTAGTATTTCCTTCCTGACTTGTTTCCTGTTCACCTGCCATTCTTTTAGGGAAGGGAGTTGATTAGTATCTATTTCCTGATTGGTTTGTGTGCTATTCTTTTAGCGAAGGAGCTCATTAGTATTTCTTTCCTGACTTGTTTCCTGTTTGTGTGATATTATTTTAGGGAGCTAATTAGTATTTCTTTCCTTTACCAAAAGGGTACCCTGTATCAAGATGGAAGATTTATTCTTCACTGAATTTTCTTGCCAATTTTGTTAAGATTTATTTGCTGCGAGTCTTGTCTCATTTGTTGACATTTAGTTGGATCGGAATTGGTCTCTTGATTGATTCTTTTTGCCTTGTTTAATCCCACCAAGATGATCTTGTTTTATTTGATGACATTCTTTCTTGTTTAATCCCACCAAGACCATCTTGCCTTATCTATTGACTTGTTTGTGTGCCATCCTTTTAGGGAAGGGAGCTGATTAGTATTTCTTTTCCAACTTGTTTCCTGTTTGTGACATTCTTTTAAGGAGCTGATTAGTATTTCTTTCCATAGCCAAAACGGTTCCCATATCAAGATGAAAGATTTCCATACTATGAATTTCTTCACTGAATTGTCTTGCCAATTTTGCTGAGATTTATTTGCTACATGTCTTGCTGTATCTATTGACATTTAGTTGGAACGAAATTGATCTCTTGATTGATTCTTTCTTTTTCTTTCTTGTTTAATCCCACCAACACGATCTTACCTTATCTAATGACATTTAGATGGATTGGAATAGGTCTCTTAATTGATTTTTTTTTTTCCTTCCTTGTTTAATCCCATCAAGACAATCTTGACTATGGAGCACTTCATCCACATCCATTCACGATTTGTCATCATCTAATTTACCCTGCTTAGATTTCGCATGATAATATGGGCGAGAAGATCGAGCATTGTCCGACTCTATTGTGCAATATCCTTTCTTTTTTGGCTATGCATACCAAGATGCAATTGTACCTCCTAAAGTAATATGCTTTAACTAATGATGATGTGAACTAAAGAACATTCGCAAATATTATATAGGATCTGATAAATAAGAGTCAGCCCTCTTATTGATTGCACCCAAACATTGGGTTGAATTGTCACTCTAGTATTTGATATCAAAATCCTATTCTTTTGCATAAGATGAAAATGATAATAAGAACTTCAACTGAAGAGACACTAAATTGAGTTCTACAACAACAGAGGCTTAATCATTCAAAATGGCAAACAATGCCACAATAGATGAAACAAAAACAAAGCATATTGAAAGGGGAACTATATATGCCAAAAGTTTCATGCATCCAATCCTTCAAATAACATGATTATGCCCCAAAGCAACAATAGCAATTAAGCAGAAGCCGGTGTTGCATGCTTCCTTGGCGCAGCTTCAATACGTGCATTACCATCAACCATAAATCAACAAATATGCCAAAAAGTTCCATCACCAAGCACAAAAATAACATTATCTTCAAAGACATCCAAAGACAATCAAATGACTAAGAGTGAAGCTCATTACCTTCTCTGAAACCACTCTTGAACCTGCAAGGGACATTGCGGACATATCTCATCCTACTAGTTTCTATGATCTTCCTTCAAATTGCCTTCACACTCCAGTTATCTTAAAACAGTGATCAAATACAACTCAATGTGAGAGACGAAGATTTGCACTTGCCATATGCTATCACAAGAATGAAAATACTAAGAAATCTCATCACTAGTTCACAACACCTATGACACAGAGAAAGCAAAAATGGGGATATAGAGCAAACAGCATAACCTAACCCGCATAAAAATTTGGGGATGGCAATTGATATAGCGACAAGAACGAACAGGTTCCCCTCATGTTATGCTTTAATCAATAAGTTTTTGCATGGTATTAGGTAAAAGTAATAACTGCAAATAGCAAGTCAAGTTGAACGGAAATGGAACACCATTAATGAGAACTACGACAAATTAAGTTCAATAGTTGTTCCGAGTGTGCAAGGAACCATACTAGTAAAATAAGTATTAACTAAAAACTTATATAGGGCAAAAGAAGCAGAACCCACTTCAGCATTTAGCAGCAATGCTAACAATGTGCTTGCATGCTAAAGTAACGACCACATTGTATTGGAAAATGTTTAACCAACAAAAGATTCATTTATGTGGAAATTGGCTAACTCAATCAAATCATCATGGGCTGGAACTAAATCAAGTTCTGCCATTAGGCCGGTTCAAACTAGATCCAATTACTTACACACAATTCACCAGCTTTATCTCACAGTCGAACATGAATCAATCAAGTGATTAACCCACAAAATTGAGATTAACTGTTCCAGAAACACCCATTTACGGCCTGTCCTAAGCATAACCTCGAATAGAGAAAGTCCTATATCCCAAAGATCCTATTGCCAAAAATTTACCAGGGAACAATATATAGAGTTTCAAGCCCAATGCTTTTAATTTCATCGAACCATCAAACGCCATCACTCTGAGAAACTTCGGCAGCAAAAGTACGTTAGGAGTCCACACGAGAATCAAATTGAAACCCAGATTGAACACACATGGAGACGAACCTTACCAGAGATGATCTAGAGAATTGGACAAGATTGTGGACAGAACGAGGCATGATGACTAGCTCATCGGAGGGACGCAATCGGGCGGACGCCTAGAAGTTGCCGAGGTTGAGAGAGATGATGCGGCCGCAGCGGACGCCGCTAGGGTTCCCTGAGAGACTGACGCGAGCGTAGATGTGCTCGATCGCCGCATCGGAATCAGCCGGAGGCAGAGGCGGAGGGGCCAGGGGACCCAGCGGTTGCGATCGGCAAGGCTGTTAGAAGAGACAACATGTCGGAAGCAGGTCCGAGCAGAAGGTCCGATCGGCGGGGCTCGTGAGGAGGCAGAGGCGGTGGGCAACGCCGGAGGAAGAGAGAGGATGCGTCTTCTCTTCAAAATTGAAAACATAAAAAGTCCAAAAGAGGACAGAGAGGGTGAGAGTTTTTCTGGCGGGAGTTTGAATCTGAGCATTTATTGCTCGTCTTTTCTCTGTCGGGCGGCGAGACGAGAGAAAAATGGACAGCTTCTGGCCCTATTTATATATTCCACGTCAGGCGCCAAATGTCACCTTTTGAATGGAGCCACTTAAGTTCACGCGTGCCACGTCAGCAGATGACGTGGTAGTTTCAAACCACTGAATATTTTCTCCTTCTTGCCCCCTTCACTAATGTACTCGTGAAAGTACTGCCTTGTCAGCGTTCTCTAATTCCTTCGTTTCAACCGAGACGTGGCTGACCCTCTGTTCGTCCAAAGAAGGCTATTGCAAACATGTCGATAAGGGGTGGGCATATCATGGAATATCAAACCCATGGCAATGCTGTAGAAGGACTGTTTTCTTTTCTAAGTGTGGCTTTGGCTTGTTTGATCAAATTTGTGGGTGCATTCCATCCCTTGTATGCGAATCCATGCATGTGAGTTGCATTTTTTCAATGGCCAGTGGCATTTTCCAATGTGCATTTCCTAATCGTGGTCGCTAGAATCATTCGTAATCCGTGTTTTACTATTTTCTTTTATGTGAATCGATGAAATATTTTATTATTTTTGTTTTACTATTTTGTAGTATATTTTTTGTCGTTAACAATTAATCCACTGATTCAATGTGCACGCACAAGGAATTTCATCAAGAGGCCACAGACCGACATCTTCATCAATTGCAAAATGTGAAAATTAGAGTATAGAGTTTTGCTTACCCTTTAACTCTAGGATAGCGTTTGTACTAATAGAGTTTATCTACTAGCTGTTAGAGTAACTACATGAGATATAAATGGACTAATTCAAAATATTTTGAATTTTAAATTAGTCTGTTACAGTAATAATTACAATAATAATTACATAATATAAGAATGGACTAATTCAAAATATTTTGAATTTGAATGAGTCATGCATTTTTATCCTTAATACAAAAGACCCGTGAAGTCATTATTTTGATTTTTCTTAGTCATTGGCTTTTTGTTTTGGGCTATTTCCTTAAGGTTTGCTTTGGTTAATTACAAATAACATGGACATAATTATAAGTTCTGAGAGTTCACTTATGTGTTTTTCTGCATTTGCAAAGAACTGATGAGGCAGGCTCGTAGTGAACTTTATTAAGTGAAGGTCGAAGACCAACAATTCTATGGATATATGCTACAATTTTCACACTGATCTTCTATGAGTAGTTATCCTTAGGAATTGAGAAATCATTTTTTTTGTCATTAAAATATGTATTCATTACTAAGTAGGAAATGTACTACCACAAGAGTTTCCATGATCATAACATAATAAAGGCAAAAGAGAGTGAAGGGGTTTAGTTAGCCAATCCAGGTCAAGAGAGTTGGTCCTATGGGCTTACAACACCCAATCTGCAGTCCAATTTGCTTCTCAAGAATTATAAGCAATGGATACAGCATCTATTCAGCCCATAAGTGTTCTGCAATCTAGCATTACAAGCCAAGTGGCCCAAGGAATTGCAGTTCGACCCATCATTTAGTTCACTATAGTCAAATTGTTAGACATGAGCCACACCTGCACGTATGTACTTGTGGGGTTCTGCTCACTTTTCCTTATGCTCACGGGCTCCTCTTCCACAAATGCCAATCCTTCCCGCACCGCAAGGGTTTCCACGACTACCGACAGAGCATGAAATTTCATGACGAAACCACCAACCAACAGGCCCTGGGCATCTCTAGACACACCAGCAATGGCACCCACCCTCAATTCGCTATAGCAAGACTCGTCGACATTGAGAAATCATGTTCAAGCACTGTCAAGTTTACACAATTGGCAAATATTCATTTCGATGTGGAGTGATGTCAAAAGAAAATAGTATTCATAACTCTAGAGAAATGGACATTGTTGCAACCATGAATACACAACATTCCGATGTATAGATTTATACAAGAAATGGGCTTAACCAAATATCAATTTAGAATGGTTTGAAGGTAGTAATTTGACATCTAAAGAAGTGAGAATGGATTTTGTGTGAGAAATGTGGAACCTTCCCAGCTTTATAAGTTTAATGCTTCCATATAAGTTTGAATTAGACCTGTCTAAATTTTATAATGTGTTGTACTTGTAGCTTGCGTTTCTCTATGAATTTATAAGTGTGACACCCCGAATTTCCTTAGCTTTGTTATTACATCGCAAGGGCTACATGGTACTTTGACGAGGCCCGATGCTTGAGGATGGGCCATGAGGCCTAAATGGCATACAAGTGGGCCATGAGGCCTAGGGTGGCGTGCATGGTGCTACAAGGCCCAATTTGGGTTGCAAGTGATCCATAAGGCCGGGAGGACCATGAGGCCAATAAGGTGTATCATGTACCTCACTAGTTATTGATTAGACTAGTCGTCTAAGTGTACTTCTGTGACATCCTAGATGTTTCAACCGCGAAATTTCGATTAGATTACAACAAGCACTGTGGGTTGGGCTATGAACCATGAGTATGGGCCATGAATTGGGCTTGGGTTATGTGCTAATGTGAGACTTAGTATGAGCAAAAGGGCACTAATCCAATGGTATAGGTTTCGGATGGTCATAATAGCATCCAATTTAATTCCTTATAAGTTCTAATTGGGTTGAGAATTTAAATTTGAATTATCATGGTTCATCTAGCTACATCACTTCCATGTGATGTGTTGAACCTTCGATTCTACAATTTCAGAGGTAGAGTGGAAATGGTTTAAGGTTATTGAAATAATGCCAGACCAACTATTTCCTATAATATGAACTATGAAGATGGAGTCATTAAGTGATCATGGATTCTTGATTTTTTTTTATGCCAAACATGACTCAGAATTAATGCAAATTAATAGGACATCCGTACCCCTTTATAGTGACCAAAATTGTAGGGGCAAAACTGGAATCATTGGCAAGATTATAGAGGATAATGAGAGCTTAATCAACCTCTTCTAACCAATGGCTCTGCATGCAAAGTAATTTCCAAAGAATTAGAAGCTAATAACCAACTCAAGAAGCCAACATCTTTAAGTGCTCGCTCTAAAATGAAGGGTCAACTCTTATTTAAGGCAAGTGAATAATTCAACCCACAAAATTAGCTAAGCTACATGCAAATGAAGGGAAAATCCCCCTTGATCTCTCCACCCATCTCACCAATTTTGAGGCATGGGGATTTGCAAATGAGTCTCATCATTTGCATTGGAACTCATTACAAATCAAGGTCAAAGAAGACAACACAAAACCCATTTATCCTCCCCTCCTCATCTTCTCTTCCCTGACTTGGTCAAACCACCTCCATCTTCCTTCCTTTGGTTCCCCATTTCCACCCGGCTTTAGAGCTCAAGGAAGTCCCACCTCTTGAAGAAACAACAAGCCAAGGGGAAGAGGCGTTGAGGACAGCAACTAGGTAAGGGAAGATGCTAAGTTTTAGGGTTGTTAATTTGCTTGGTACTCAGTTCAACTAGTCCTATATCGGTGAGGGTTAAATGAGAAGTCTTGAGTTCTCATTTGGGATGGAAATGAGTTGCATGTAGATTTTAGTTGATAATCTGACCTTAGGAACCTTTGTGAACCTGTGAAGATGTTATGCATGGATATAAAATGATGTCTAGCTATTAAAATGACTTGAAAGTGCTAAAATTTAGTCGCCATGTCCGTGGTTAAGGAAAATTGAGAATTTGGGAGTAATATAGTGCTCAAGAATGGATTTAGTTCTTGTTAAAGAGGTTTCAAAGCTTGATACCATGTTAGGTGACAAAAGATATGCTGGGGTGGTGTAAAGATATTGATGTGGATCATCTAAGCAGGCAAACATACGAGTGTGGACTGTAAGCACTTTGATTGTGTTTGTTTTGAGTTTATTGCCATGAGTGCCTATCGTGGTCGAATGTATACATGTTGTGGGTGTTGAGTTGAGTTGGCTTTGCATATAATTGTGTGCTATGGGTTCTAGTGATGAACATGATGGAAATGTACATTTAGTTAGTGAGAAATGGATTCGGTTTACTTGTGACTAGTCGCCCTATATGCGGTTGATGCATTATACTATGTGAGGCTTGTGGATTAGTTTTATGCTATATTTTATGAAGAGTTTTGGACTCTAAATGTGTGTCCATTTGGTGCAAGCTGTGAGTTACCTAAAGGCCGGAATTCACACTTTGTGTTTATAATGTGAACTGATGTGAAATGACTGTGAAATTTGGCTTGCGATGAAATTGGTGCATTTGATGGTGAAATTTAAATGGCATGAAATCAAGGATTTCTGTATTTGAACTCTACATGAATTAAGTGAAAGAAATAAGAATAAGCAACTTCCATTGACGAGTGGCTCGATGATGCCCCCGGGGAGTTGAGATGCCCAAAGCTAGTGACCCCTGGATGTCTCAATAAATAAATCGAGATACCTCGGAGTGAGATGCCCACGACCAGCATCCCGTGGAAGTTCAGCCAGCAACCTGGAAATAACTTGAGTAGACCAGCCAGTGATCTAGTATCAAATTATGACTCGAGGGTGAAGGATCAATTTATGAAATCTTAAAGGACATATGTGGTTCGTGAATGTATGCTAGATGAATTATTGCTTGATTTCGATGAGAGGGGTTTACTTACAATCTGTTGTGATTATATGTATTGTACTCTATTTGTTGCATGAGTATTATGAGTAAAGCTTATAATTGCACGACTTGGAGTTATGTTGAATGTGATCATGACTTGCATGACTTACATTCAAATTAGAAGTTTTAAAACTAGATATTTCTTTAAGTGGCAAGTGAATCATATGCTCTAATACTTAGCCTTTTTCCATTACCGGGCTTTGCTCACCCTTTTATATTTCTTAGATTGATAGAATGGATGTCCCTCCCATCGCAAGGTACGAGGCCATTGTGTATATAGATGTCTCTTTTCATGACGTACATGATCCTAAGACTGACTTAGATTTCTCCATCTATGAAGCAACCTTGTGGATGGACAACGGGTGTCCCAACCAAATTCCAATGAGGTTTATTTCGTGGTTCTTAAACCACAAGAGAGACCTACTCGAGCCACTCCGATTCGGGCTAGACGGATCAGGCTCGACGGTGGCTAGTGCTTAGCTTAGCATGGGCAGATGGGAACAAATTTTGGAGTATCATGAGGTGATATATTGGGTAGTGAAGCTAGGCTTCCTTTTGACCTCTCTCGGATATTTGCATTGCACACTTTTGATGTACAAGACGTAACTATGTAGCAGTGTAGGCAATAGTAGTGTAGTCCCCATGTAAATGAAAACTTAAATGTTCCTTATGGCAAAAATGAAAGAAGGTTCTTAATGCAGCCGAATCATGCCCCTCTAGTCCGATTTCATTAGTAGCCTTGTATGGATTAAACTGAGTGTATGTGTTTGCTGATTTGGCCAAAGGAGGATGGTTGTGATGGTCGTGCTTATGGAGTCTCATTTCTTCTAATATTCATATTACCAATGCTAACTAAATAAGGGTGGACTACCTTTTGTATATTAACCGATTTTATGAACCCTACTAGTATTGTTAGTATTACATTTCCTCTCGCGATTAGTAAATGACGCTATTGGGACATCACAATGAGTCAATATGATTCTACGGAATTTGTATAGACTTTGAAGCAAATTGATGTTGCTTTTGTAACTTGTGTTTCTTAGAAACGTATTGACATTATTTTGTCTTCCATTTTGCATTAGGTGAGAGATATGAAGAAGTGAACTATTGTATGTATGATATAACGTGTGCTAGGATGTTAAAGAAGATAGGTTTGCCATTATTGATTTTGATGAGTTATATAGAAAAAAAAATGTAAGATGTGCCAAGGGTAGTTCAATGGAAACAACAGCATGTATGTAGATGTCTTAGCTAATAATGCATATTTTTTTAATATAATTAACCAAAATGGGTCTAAACATCCTGAGTCTAATGCTAAGGTTAATGTGGAGAATATTATCTTGGGGATGTGTTTTAGTAATGCTAAGAAGTTCAAAAAGGCCATTAGGAATTTTGTCACAAAAGATGGAAAATGTGAGTTTCACTAAAACGCATTGGATAAGTTGAGGGCAATGTGTTATAAGGTTGTAATTGGCTTATATATTATTCAAAAGTGCATACGGAATATACTTTACAAGTTAAAACCATCAACCTTGTATATTCATGTAATAGAGTGATATATGTTGCTCAAGTAAGCACTTAATGGTCGTAAAAAAGTACTGTGATAAGTTGAGAAACAATCTTACATAGCCAGAACATTATGAATAAAATACGGGAATCAAAGAAGTTTTGATAGTGTCGAAGACAATGACTTACAAAGCTAGGGCTACAACAAAATAAGTATGATCATGGGGAATGAGAAGAAGCAAATATGGATGCTTCTTAGCTATTACCAAGCTCTTCTTAATGCCAACCCAAAATCCACATGGGTAATCAAGATTGAGTAATTTTAATACCAATTCAAGCTTAAAAAAGGAGTCTATATTTGTCAAAGTGCATTGAGGGGGGATTCTTTAAAATGATGTAGGCATTTTGTGAGATATGATGGTTGTCATTTGTCATCAGGCTACAAATATATACTTTTAGGAGCTATTAACATAGATGGCAATAATTAAATGCATCCCTTTGCATGGACAGTTGAGGGACAAAACATATACAAGACATGGCACTAGTTTTTTAGTATGATTGTAAAAAACTTAGGACTAATGACTCTGCAAATTCAAACTATTGGACTTTATTGTGTAATAGCCAATAGAGATCGGTGCAAGTACTAGTAAATTTAATGCCTAAAACAAAACATGGATTTTGTTTGAGGCGTGTTTATGAGAACTTTACGCTGCCTCACAAAGGACTAAAATATAAATTATTGGTTTAGAAGATTGCCTTGACAATTAGGATATGTGATTTTGACTTAACAATGGAAGAGGTAAAGGTAGTTAATGAGAAAACCTATGATGATTGTCCTAAAGGCCTCCAATGCAATAGAGTAAGTCCCACTTTAGGACAAGCTCAAAATATGACATTTCCCTGAATAATTGGCATGAAGGCTTCAACATTAGCATCATTGATGCCGAGAAGCAACATATCTTAACAATACTTAAAGCTACAAGAGTGCAACTTGTGGAGAGGGAATATAGGCAAAGGGATGAGTTGGCCAAGTATACTACTATGATCTATCCTAGAATCCAAGAAATATGGTATCCTTAGAAAAAGTATTCAGCATCATGGATTCTTGCTTAATATGGGGAGGATGTGTTTGAATTAAGTGGGTCATATGGAGACAAGAGGATTATTAATATATTAGACGCATAACTTGTAGATATAGAAAATGGGACATTGGCGGGCTCACTTGCTATCATGCTATGGTGACTTTTATATATGTGATGAAATAACCTAAGGAATGGGTTCACATGTGTTTCAATAAGGAAGCATACAAACAAACTTATAACTATATTGTGCAAATTATAGATTCCAAGGACACATTGCTAAGTAGAGAGCCATTATTCCCATCACACGCACCCAAGCAAGTTGATAGAAAGAAGAAACAAACAACAGAATCGGTAAATGAAAGAGCTAATAACAATTTGAAGACAAATAAGAAGAAAGTTGTGCAAGAGACTTTAGGAATAAAGTTAAATAAACAAAATTCTACTACAATCACTTGAGAAATGTAGTTGGTTAGGCTATAACAAGAATCATTGCAAGATTTGATCGATAGCATCAACGCCAACAACAACAATTAGTAGTGGTGGCCATGGCATCATAGCCCCAACAACATCATCAACCCAAGCAACTTCTACATCTACTTTATGCTCACATAATATGGTAGAAAGCACTCCCCCAACCCCAGTAGCATCACAACATGAGATATCTGAACTATTTACTTCAATTTTTGGTAACATTTCAAGCTCATTTTCATCAATGAGAAGAGAGAAGATGCAGGCATCCATTTGCCCTTGAGTTTGTTCTCAAATTGTTTTTATCAATTCTTGTTTTTATCTTAATGATTTATTTTTACTCAACTGTAGACAAAAAGGAGGATGTAATGACCTCAACTTGAAAGCTAATCAAAACTTTGCATGATTGTGCTCCTTCCATAGTTGTTGACCTTCCATTTCTAATCAAGTCAATCAAACAACCCAAAAGAACTTGGTTGAATTGAGGGAAATTAGATAACGCTGAAATCTAGATGGAATCAGCGCTCCTCCAGCTAAAGATTGAGCTTGTGACAACACTTGAGCCAGAATCAAAGAATCCAGACTATAAACTCCTGAGACAAAATCAACACTCTTGCTCCTCCAATTGAGGATGGAGCTTGTGGCAACAAATTGGAAATGAGCAAGGAGCAATTTGCTGTTGGGTAACGAACTTGAGACATCGAGAGAGGGAGAAAACACAAGTTCATGAATGGGGTGAGGGGGAAATATGATGCGACAGACTGAGAATTCAAAGTTGCTTTGGGTTGACAAACCCAATTTGGTGTTGAAAAACTAAGAGTTCAAGCACTGGATAACGAAGGAATCCACGGAGAACTCAAATTCAATTTGGGATTCAAACAAGTAAACCCATGTCATACTTACCCTCAAACTAGTATATATGTGTCGCATTACTTCAAATTGTAGTCAATATGGGAATTCTTTGGTAATGTAGCATGGATATACTAGTTTGAGATTTATTTATAATACAAAAATTAATTTAGAGTGAATGTGTTACAGGCGTACTAGTTTAAATTTTTTTGCAATATTAGCCCTTTTTCTTAGCATTTTACCTCTTTAAACCAATTACAATTTTTTGACAAAATTACACTCACTTTGACCATAAAAAAAAGCCGATAAGTAAAGATTTGACTAGATGATAAGTTTAGATTCTTATTTGAGACTTACTCACTCACTTGAAGTTCTTATTTAAAACAAAATTTACTTTAGGCCATTATTTAATAAAAAATTCACTTTAGGCCATTATTTAATAAAAAATTCACTTCAAGCCATTATTTGAAATTCTCATTTTGAAATATCAAAGATTGTATGGTAGTTGTTTGGTTTTTGTCCTAATAAGTATTTTGGTGCTCGGTACCATTGTATTGAAGATATGATTGAAGATTTGGAGGATATTCATTGTAATTAGATTATGGACCGATTGATTTAGTCAATCCATAATTGATTTTGTAGAATAGGAAATTGAGATCTTTTATATTTCTTTTCCTAATTTTATTTTTCTTCATTATACTATAAATTGATACATGTACATCTACATTGCAGAACAAAATACAATACAACAAAATTCCTCTAATTTCTCTTGTTTTTTTGACATGGTATCAAAGCTTTCTTTTCTGACATAGCTTCTACAATCTTCTGGAAATTGTCTCCACTTTGGTCTTTTGAGTTGTTGCGGCCCTACAATTGCAAAACAGCCGCAATCTTCTGGAAGTGCCTCCGCTTTGGTCTTTCGAGTTGTTGTTGCAGCCCTATATTTGCAAAATAGTTTATCACCTCGGTAGGAATTCATATTATACAATACCATGCAGAAAGATAAAGAGTCAACCTCAAGTGAAAACTCACCACAAAACAAAACCTTGGATTAGAATGAGCCGATTCAAGAAAAATAGTATCCTCCTCAAAATCCCGATAGCTCCGCATCTCCTTCCAGCCCAATGGTCACTGGTCCACTCGTTTTCGACCGAGCCCAGTGGCCACTGATCCACTGGATTCCAGTTCAAGGCCAATGGCCGAACAAACCAAGTTAAGCATGGGCCTAATATGGCCCACTTAGAGACGGAGGAGGCTCAAGCTTTGGAAATCAACCTAATGAAGGAGGGCTACCACCTTTCAGCCTTGAAGCTAAGCCAAGTAATAGGTCAGGAAGGGGAAATCCAAGTCACAAACCTGAATTCCTAACCAGGTAACCCCTACCCAATTTTCCAATCGAGTTGGCAATATGGTTTTGTTCATTTTGGTGTCGCAGTTAGTGGCAGCCACCTAGAGCCTGGAGATCCTTTATACATGTCACCGATCAATAGACCTAAACTCCGGCTAATCAATCTACAACTCATGGGACTAGATACTTACACCACTTGGGCTCGGGACTTTCGGTGAGCCTTGGTCACAAAGGATAAGGATGACTTTCTCGATGGAGCTGTCCCTCTCCTGACTGACGAACAACTTCAACAACACTAGTAGAGATGTAATCATTTAGTTCATACCTGGATTGGAAATTGCTTGACTCTCGACGTTGCGGCTAGGCTCCCACCAACAAAGGACTTGAAGACGATATGGGAGAACATACGTGAGATGTATGGGAGACTCGATCGTGCGAAGCTCTTTACACTCACCCAAGCCCTATGGGAATTGAAGCTAGGGAACATCTTGGTTACCACTTGCTTCAACGACTCTTGGCACTAAGGAACGAGCTTGAGGTGGCTGAGAAACAGTTAGAAGGACTTGAATCTACCCTTCGACATTATCAAATGATCAAAGAAAAAGAAAAGATGACCTATTTTTTGCTAATCTTGAAAGAAACATATGCACTTTTTAGGTCACATATTCTAGCAATGGATGCGATGCCGTCGCTCAGCTAGATCTATCAACTAACCATCCAAGAGGAGAGCCAGCGATAGTCGTTGCTGAGCATGGATGCAACGAGAGCATCGTCCTCACTGCACCAATGGAGCAGTTGCAAAGAAGTCTTAAAAACATCAGGAGCTTTGGAGGTATCACCGCAAAAGAGATGCGAGTAGCGTTTGTCCAAAAGGGATAATTTTCAAACCCTAAAGGACTATCTTAGATGATGGTCATGATTTAAGGACTGAATCCAATGGCCATCATTTAATCAGCCACTTAATCGGATCCAACAACCATCGTTTGATCAAACACTCGGTTGAATCTAATGGCCTATATCAGGCCACATCAGCACCTATCTATAAACCATCAAATGGCTCCAAAGGTGCAACATCATCACACACAAAAAAAAATGATGGGCAAAAATTTTAGAAGAAAAGGTAAATTTTGTGACTATTGCAAGTGCCCACATCATATTGTTGATACATGTTGGAAACTACATGGAAAGCTTGTTGATAAATAAAAGAAAGAAAAAGAATTTTCTATTTATTAGGTATTAGCACAAGGGAGCAATAAAATGTATCAACCCATCATTCAGGACCAGTACCAAAACATCATGAAAGCTCTATGATAGTTGAAAACCACCAACAATATTGGGACTTTTTCAAGTATTACTTTCTCAAAAAGGAATTCAATTTCAAATGATGCGTAGATAATTGATTCGGGTGCCAATGACCATGTAATTTGCAACGAAAAATAAATTTCAATTTGCAATATCTATACAACTTCCAAATGGATGTACGACTTGGGTCGGTAAAATTGATACTATCTATCTTACTCTGAATATCATTCTCAAAAATGTCATCTATATCCCTAATTTTGAGTTCAATCTCATTTCTATCTCAAGAATATGTGAAGATAATTCTTGTCATGCCATATTCAATTCCCAAAATTGTCTTTTTCAAGACCATTCAACTGGCAAGCTGATGGGCTTAGGTAGTATTGCCCAAGAATTATACTTTTGGAAAGATTTTAATTCGTTGAATGAGAACATTTCTTTAATGCTACTATTAGTAGTAAAATGTTCTTTCTCATCAATGTCTAGGCCATAGTGCTCATTTTCCTCATCCAAAGTGTCCTATCTACCCTTTAGGTAAACAAACACAAGCATCATTTCCAATTAGTGCATCTCGAGCTACTAATGTTTTTTCCTTAATCTATATGGATATTTTGGAACCATATTATACTCCACATCGCAATGGATCCCCTTTTTCCTCACTATTGTTGATGATTATTCTTGTGCCACCTAGGTCTTTCTCATGCAATTCAAGGGACAAACATTTTCTCATTTATCAAAATTCCTCTCATTTGTTAAAAATCAGTTCGACAAGATTGTCTAAAAAATTTGTACTGATAATGGATGCAAGTTTTTCACTAGTGAATACAATTCTTTCCTATCCTCTCAAGGAATAATCCATGAAAGCCCGTGCACTTATACTCCCCAAAAAAATGGGGTTGTCAAGCATAAGTATAGACACCTCTTGGAAGTAACTCGTATTTTCAAATACAAAGCTTCCATTCCTAAATTTTTTTGGGGGAATTGTCTGGTCACAATAGCCTATTTAATTAATCGCATATCAACTAGAATACTTGAAGGACATACTCCTTTCAAGATGCTTTTTAAGAAACTACTTGAGATTGACCATTTAAGAGTATTCAGATGTCTATGTTATGACAAAATTGTGGGTCCTCGAGATAAAATGGATCCTCGTGTTGCCAAATGTGTTTTCATGGGATGTTCCTCTCAACAGAAAGGCAATTAGGTTATGGAGATATCTTTAGAACGTTTCTTTATAAACCAAGACCTTATCTTCCATGAAGTTGTATTTCCATTCCAAGAGATGGCATCTATATCTCAGTCATCCATCCCATTGTCTTCGAGCAATAGGCCTTATTTATCATAAGATGATTTATCCATTCTCAATATTTTGTTGCGACGCCACAACCACCTTTACTTGGCTCTCCTCATTCTCTGGAGGAAAGTCCTCAATCACTAGTGATATCACAAGAAGAAAATCATTTGTCCACTAGGGAGAATCACCTGTCCACTTCACCAATGGCATCACCATCACCTCCTATTGATGGATCTTCTACGGAAGCATCTGAACGAACAATCACTAAACAACCTCGACGATCTAGACGTCAAGTTCGCCCTCCAACATGGATCAAGGATTATGTATGCCCTCCATTGGATTGTCTAGGTAGACACTATCCAGTATCTTCATATGTCTCATTCAATCGACTATCCCTAGAACACGCGTTGTATTAGTCGTATTTTTGAGGGAAAAGAACCAACCTCTTATATAGAAGCATTGTGTGATCCACGCTGGGAAAATGATATGAAGGCTGAATTACTTGCATTCAT
Organism: Angophora floribunda; assembly: GCA_014182895.1. Classification (NCBI taxonomy): domain Eukaryota; kingdom Viridiplantae; phylum Streptophyta; class Magnoliopsida; order Myrtales; family Myrtaceae; genus Angophora; species Angophora floribunda. The sequence goes on along the minus strand of CM024707.1, from coordinate 19,569,022 downwards.
GGAAAATCATACTTGGGATATTATACAATTGCCTCCACATCGTAAACCCATTAAATGCAAATGGGTGTACAAAATCAAATAGAAAGCATATGGGATTGTTGAATGCTACAAGGCTCATTTAGTAGCTAAGGATTTTACACAACAAGAGGGCTTTGATTAACATGAGACATTTTCTCCGATTGTCAAGGAGGCAATGGTTCATTCTATTTTTACTATTGCTGCATTTCGTAGTTGGCAATTGCGCCAAATGGATGTTCATAATTCTTTTCTACATGGAGACTTGGATGAAGCTTTCATAAGGAACACAGAGATAGGGAGAGTCTCATGTATGTCGTCTCTGTAAGTCTATGTATAAGCTTAAATAGGCCTCTCGACAATGATATACTAAATTCACCAATGCACTCACAGATGCAGGTTTCTAGCACTCCAAGCATGACTATGCTCTATTTACCTGGACCAAGGTATAACATCAATTTATTTATTAATATATGTTGATGATATATTTATTATTGGAAATGATGAAATCGCCATTGAGAAATTCAAAAATAATCTACATTCTGCTTTCATATCAAGGATCTCGGACCTCCTAAATATTTTTTGGGGATTGAGATAGCTCGATCTGAAAAGGGAATTTGTCTTAGGCTTTGGTCGTTTCACGGAAAATAACTTCCAAGAAAATGTTTTCTGGATTTTTCGACGTTCGTTTCATGGAAAATAAATTCATTGGGGAAAACTTCCATAAAGGAAAAAATATTTTTAAGTGAGGGAAAATGTTTTCCACTTTTCAAGTTAAGGAAAACATTTTCCACACTCAATCCTTCCTATCTCACACCCCATATTAGTCCTCACTTCTTTCTTTTATTTTTTTTAAATCAATTTTTTTAATTTTTTCATAAATTCGAATTTTTTGTTATTTTTTAATAAAATCGATTTTTTTTTTTTTTTTTCTTTTTCTTTTTTTGTCTTTCTTTTTTTCGGCTAGTTGCCGGCCACAAATGAAGGAGAGAACACCAAAAAAAAAAATAATCAATTTTAAAAAATAATAAATAACGATTTTAAAAATAAAATAATTAAAAAAACTATTGAAAAGAGTTTATAAAGTAAAATATTTTTCCAAGTGAACGGCGAAAAATATTTTCCACTTCAAAATCAAGTTTCACCCGAACACCGGAAAATAATTACATTTTCCTAGAAAATAACTTCCTGAAAAATATTTTCCAGAAAAGTAACATTTTCCGTGAAACAAACGGAGCTTAAGTCAATGGAAATTTGCCTTGGAGATTGTCTCAGAAGTAGAATTGTTAGGATGTAAACCAACTATCATACCAATTGAGCATAATGTTAAGTTGATGACTCATGAATATGATGCCAAGGGTCTATCTTCTAAAGAAGATCCACTACTTAAAGATTTGTCAAAATATTAGCGGCTCATTGGGAAATTGATATATCTCATCATGACAAGACCCGATATATGCTACGTAGTGTAGATTTTCAGCCAATTTATGCATAACCCAAAGGAGTCTCATATGACCATAGCACTAGAGGTCGTAAAATACTTGAAGGGATGTCCTGGACTTAGTATATTTTTATCTCGAGATAGTAATATAAAGATGACGGCCTATTGCAATATAGATTTCCCAATGACCAAAAGAAGATCCATCATTGATCTTTGCATCAAAATAGGAAACTCATTAATTTCATGGAAGACAAACAAATAGTCAACCGTCTCCTTATCTTCAACCAAGTCAAAGTATTGAGTTATGGTGAAAACTGTTTGCGCAATGGTTTGGATTCGAAATTTGCTCTCGAACCTTAGGGTAAAAGTTGATGGACCGAGCGAGTTATTTTGTCATAATGATGTTGCACTCAAATTAGCAGTGAATCCAGCCCATTGTGAAAGAACAAAACATATAAAAATTGATTGTCATTTCACTCGAGATAAAATCCAAGAAGGAACACTCATCACCAAAGGAATTAGAACTATGGAACGGCTTGCAGATATTTTCAACAAACCATTGTGTTAGAGACAACATTCATATCTCCTAAGCAAGCTTGGGGTCAGCACCGGCTTGAAGGGGAGTGTTGAAGATACGATTAAAGATTTGGAGGATATTCAATGTAATTAAATTGTGGACTAATTGATTTAGTCAATCCATAATTGACTTTGCATGATAGGAAATTGAAATCTTTTATATTTCTCTTCATTGTACTATAAATTAATGCATGCACATCTACATTGCAAAACAGAATACGACACAACAAAATTCCACAAATTTCTCTTTTTTTTCAGACACATTAACACAGACATTACTGCGAAGGTGTCTCTATGGCATACGTACAACATACAACAGGCCTTGTTACGTTTCTCCCAATATATAGTCACTTTTTCTTCTTCGGTTAGAAGCGCCAGACACAAAGAACAAGTACAATGAGAGGCAACAATTTTCTATCTAAACGACAACATGTGCTGTTATTGTGTAAAGAGTGAATTGTTGAAAAGGAGGCGTGCAATCTCTTAGCATTAAAGTGGTCGAAGACACTAGTCTCATCCTGGTAATACAAGAGAGGAGACCTGCTCCTTGAATCAGATAGCCTCCATTCAGACCATGATAACACTTCTTATGGCCGGGTGGGCATGGAAGCAGAGGGTTGAACAGCCGCTGCTAAGGGGTTCACTTGGTAAGAAAATGCAAGCCGCCAAAAATCTACCAATGCATTCCTAAGTGCCAGAGCCTGTCTCTTGACGTACCTGAAATGCGAGAGAATCTAATGAAACATTAGAATCACAAATAGTTTGTACAGAAATTTAATAGACCCCTTACAAATATACGATATCCAGTTTACACCAAAATCAGAAAATGAGTTCCCAAAAATAACCCATGTAACACCATCCAGAATATGTGCTTATCCAGGCAAACTTCTTTACAAACTAAAGTGGTTTAGAACATTCAACTGATTCCACCAAAAGAATGCAAATAACATGGTGGCTCGCATAAACCCATTTACAACAGTTTTAGTCTGCGACTAGCTGTTTGTAAACGAGGTGGAAAAAATATTAAAGATCATTTGCAACTGCAGTATCAACACTAATCAAATTAACTATAGCATCATCAATCACCAACAGCTGCTTATAAAAAACTTTCCTTGGCAGGGCAAAGTCTATATTCAGAGAGCACAGTCAGTTGATATGTTTAAATTAAAGCTGGCAACTGACTGGGTCCAGCAGACAAAGGGCATCCCATGCACTGAGGCACCCCAAACAGTGGGGGTATGGGGTGGGGTTAATGTATGCAGCCTTACCACTGATTTTCCAAAGAAGCTGTGTCGGTGATTTAAATAGTACTCCTTGCACTTTAGCTCTTGCAATTTGGGATGAAAAAAGTTGATTCTTGGGAAACCAAATGCCATTTTTTTGCATAGTCTCCTCAAAGTGGAGCTTATAAGTTTATGGAGCAGTATACACTCCATAGGACACATACAGAAACCTAAAGCCAACCTAACTATGGTTTACGTTCGACTGGCCAGACAGAAGTGGATTGATTTACAAGCATGTATGCATAACCACCATAGAAAACCTTAGAACTTGAGAATAAATTCATGAGTAAAAATGTTAAGGGTGGTCCCCCTGCTGATTATACCTAAATTCCAGAACACGACACAGACAATTCTTTTAGGAGATATATCCACGCCTAAGGTCCACCTTAGAGGGGACCACCAATACCACAACTGCGTGCAAAGACTATACTAGTCGATATTGGTGCAGGAAACAGGTACATATGAAGCAGCTGGTATTTGCAAGTTATGCATAATAAGTTTGTGATTGTGTCAGTAAATCACCAAGTTTAAATAGGAAGTGGTACCATGAAAATGCAGAACAGCCAAGACAATATACCTACTCAAGGCAGATCGCTTCCTTTGCACAACGAAATATGCTAGCAGCATCAGGCATCCCAGCAAGATCTTCCCATTAGATAGGACTAACCGAAAATTGCCAAATCTCACATTGATTGACTTGAACAACCAGAAACAAGGCTCCCCTTGTCCATACAACTTCAACATTGCTAGTTTCCGATCATTTTCTCCGTTTGGCATGCTTTTCTGTTCTCCTGATCTAATATATTCTTCTGATGCACTTGCTTCTCTTATTAAAGGAGCTTCATATACATATGGCATAGGTGACAAAGAACCCTGTGATAAGCTAGTGGCCTTGATAGCATATAGCGAATGCAATCTTCTGAGCAAGTCCTATAAATTGCAAGTTGAAATGACAAACTGTTAACATTTTTTCAGCATTGAGGACAGTACCATGTGGTTATTAAATCAAAATTGAGTTCAATCAAGTTTGTGCAAAAGTGAAGCATCAGTCTTCAATTGAAAGCCATCACAGAATTGATTTAGCAGCCAGACAATGCAATAATTTACACATTGTACTGAGGAACAAGGCAAGTTGTCTGATGCTCTATAGCTTTATAGCACAGATGCTGAACATTTTGTAAGCATCTGTAATATTAGAATCACTCTACCATCAATTCTTCAGATACTATACATCACATGCAAGGGAGCTGATTAATGAAATTTATATTGCTGCTAAAATGAAAATTAACAGAAAAATCAGGAGCCTACTTTCTGTACCAGCCAAACCAGACAATGCATCTTAAAGACCCCAGTACACATGATAAATTCCCTGCATGTGCATTAAGAATAAGATGTCCATGCCCTAAGTTCAACCCCATAGAGACTGGCTACCACCTTTCACATCAGAACCGGCCTACAATTAACCCGGAACATCTTAAGTTAAAATAGTTCAGAGGACATGCTGCAGAGTTTCCTTTCCTTCTTTTTATTTAATTTAATAATAGGCAAGCTCCAAAACATAGCCAGTTAAACATTTGCTCCAACATCACCAGTATAAACACCACTGTATCAATACAGAACCCTATATGCCAATCAATGCATGATAAGCAAAAAATGCACTAGAAGGTCCACTAGGCCATAAGGTCCTATATCAGATCTTTTCATGACCTAGATTCCTCAGAGCATGAACTGCGTAACAGTAGTTGGGCAGGCCTACAGGGTCAGGTCCAAGATCAAGTCTACCCACCTGCCTTTGCATCTCAATAGATAATTTTTGCAAACAACTTACAAGATGTAACAATGGGAGTAAATTTTTAAGATTGTACGCACTTGTTTGTGTGTGGATGTGTGTAGAGAGAGAGAGAGAGAGAGAGAGAGAGAGAGAGTTAAAGAGGGCAGTATCGGATCTGTATTAGACAAGCCAAGCCCAGTGAATTGCCCATTATTCCATTATACTTGATATTTCTTAATGTCATAAGACAGATTGAGATTAAGGCCAGAAGGCTGCCAATGTTAGTTAAGGCAAAACCAATACAGGAGAAACTAGACTCCCAAAGAATATCGTGCATTATATTCTAAGTTCCTTTTGCCACATTAAAGGAAAAAAGTGGACCTTATTCCACTTTAACATGCAAATTAATGTCAAGCACATTACTGTCCCATCATCATAACTACAAGAACTAATGAGAAATGGCCTGAACTGAACTTGCAATACAGTAGTCATAAACATGTCAAGGGCTGGGTGAGACTATTAAGCCATGAAAAAAAAAAAAAACCTGAAGTATTTCTATTAACATGAACCTTTTCCATTATTTTGGATGATACCTAAAATTGCATCTCAAAACAATCCGTAAAGCAATCAATTCCATCTATTTCACTATTGCTCGCTAGCAATTTCAGTAATCAAATAAGTTTAGAAAACATGGAAAGCAAATTGCATCCTCCAGGCTCAGTTATCTCAAAATTCCAAGCATGTCGAACAATTATCAATGATCATAAATTCCATAAATGAGTAGTCCTCAAAGAATATGGTTGCAAAATCTTTACCTGCCTTTTATCCTTAGGCAATGCAGCTTTCTCAACCCAATTTATGGCCAGTTCAAATTCACCCAAAATTCTAGCCAATAAAGTCAAAGCATAAATCTCAACAATTTCCAAATACTTATCCACGCCCAAAACAAAATGCCCATCACAAATTTTCAGGCAATTAACATTTGCCTCTGCATTGACAGGACTGTAATATTTCTCATCCACATAGCTCCAGTTGCTAAGGAACTCCTCTAGAAGTTCTCGAACCCCTGGAAAACCTTCTGAAATCTGCAAACAGGCCCTGAACGGAAACTGCACCAGTAAGCGCAGTTCATGTGGTGTGTAAAAGTGGTCACCTAACTTGCATTCAACATGAAAATCAAAGATGCTCTTCTTGGAGACTAAAGGATGAAGAGAAAGCCCAAAGCTAATGTTCTTAACTATTGCCAATCTCACATCTTCCAATAGCTCCTATATACTGATATCACACCAACATTTGGTTAGTGAAATGTACAGACCAAGCATAAGACAGGTCTTATTCTGCAATAGAGTTAAGGCATGTTGTATGAGATGACACTTAGTGGGTGTCACAGAACACATCATCTGCTGATGTGATATATGACCACCAATAAGACTATATCAAGTGGGTAGAGCAGTTACCACATCTGCCTAGTGGTTTGTCTGGGGTCCTCACCAAAGACAAACAAATTAACATACAAGTAGAAAGAAAAACAAAAGAACAATGAAGAACACAAAACTCCAGATATTTTCTTTTCCCAGAAAAAAGGAAACAACAAATTTTAAAAGGCAAAACATAGCATATAATCGGTTGCCTTAGAGAATCAGATTTCTTAATACCATCTTGTTTACCCCCATAAACCAAATAAGATGAGCAAAAATCAGCCCTGTATCATGTATGTGTTCCTTCAACCACAATGGTAAAGAATATAAAGGTTGAGAAATGTAGTTACACTAGCTTCAACAAGGACTTCAGTCAGCTGATGTCAACCTAGCAAATTGCAAGCACTCAAAATATTTAACCGACACTTATTGTATTTACTCTTCTATCGTTTCTTTTGTACTTTCGCTCTTCAAAAGGGTCAGGAAAGCAGCAACATAACCATGGAATCCATTCCATGAAAAAGGCACTATTCAACTCGTAGAATCTACAATACCCAATTTGAAGAACTTCAATGGGGATGGCAGCAACAGAACCGAACAATTCCATTAGCTTATGCAGAATTTCTGCTGTCCTGCAAGAAAAACACTACCAGTTACAGGACAATTTTCAACTCCCCCCCTGAAACCAAAGCGGGCACGAGACTTTGCAAAAGTAAATCATCTTATCTATTGCAGTTAACAAATTGGGTACAGTTTAGACCTGCCCATTTCTTTCAAAGACTGCACTAACACCATCCCAGCCGATCCCATCATGTCGTGCAGCTGCGGAAGGCCGTCCCCTGCATCTCCAACGAGATCACTCTTGTCCCGACAGAGACGCTCCAGAACAGAGGAGGCCAACGAAGCCGCCTCCTCGTACATAGAACACACCAGGTAACTGCGAAATATGAGCGAAACGAAATCAAGGAGGACGATGAAAGGAAATCGATCGAACCCATTTTATTTCACCTCTCGCAGATGTCGATGTCTCCCCAGATAGAAGGTTCCGACGAAGTCCCCATCCTCCCCACTGTATCTTCTCGAGGCGAACAATGACGCCTGTTTTTCCACACGGAGGAGCGGCCGAGGGCCGAAGTTGATTGTCCCCGGCCGTCGGAAGAGAGAGAGAGAGAGAGAGAGAGAGAGAGAGGCGGAGAGAGATCTCTCGGTGGTCGGCGCCTGGCGGCGGGAGGCTGCGAGGTGCGGCCGATCAAGGGTGGGCTCCGGTGGCGGGCGAGACGCAATCTTCGGGCCTCAACAGTGAACCGCGGGACGGATGACTAGGAGGAGGAAGGAGTCAATTCTATTTTCCCAAATCGAGGGGAATTTATTATTCAACATCGTACATATGACAAAGTCCAAAAACTTGTTAAGAATATGTAATAAGCCTCTAAACGAGTGCAGGAAACTTGATAGGGAGACAGTTAAGTGTTCCGGCCAAATAATTCAAATGGCATTTTTTGATGATTTTTTTTATTAACATGGCAATTCTTCAAAAAAAAAAAGTTCCTTTGGCCAGTAGCCTACTTTAATTTTTCGATCGGTCCCCGATCAACCACCAATTTCCGGTATTTCTATCCTAATTAGAAATAAATATTGATAATAAGTACTAGTAATGTAAAAAAAAATGCAGAAATTATTAACACTAGTTTATTTAATAAATGATATCAATTTATGATTGATATTAGGAGCAATGCTAATTATATAAAATGGATGATTATCTGCTTATATGGATAGCTTTGAGAAGGGTGGAATGATAGCGAAAGTTTATATATTTTAGCAAAAATCATCACATAAGAATCTCGAAAGAATCAGACATACCTATTCGACATGGAGTGCGACCTCATATTGCCATCCACCATAAGTAGAAAAACCATGAAGTGGATCACTAGGCATCGGTCTCATATCCACTTGAACAAAACCTAGACACAGTACATTGTAGCACCCATTGCGATGGCCATCACCTTATGAGGACAATGCTTTGGTCAATAAGATTCAAATTATCTCCAACGTCTAGTTTGGATTCCCAAAAATCGGTGAAAAAATGGTTCAGTTAAGAATTAATAATTATCTTCATAGCTCACCTGCCCAATATGTGAACATATGAGGAAGAGTACTGCCCCAATTGAATCCCTTCCTTACGAGCCGAATCATAAAATCGAAACGCCCCTCCCAGCCTTGTAAACAAGGAAATGGCGTTTTTGTACCATCACCAAGCTTGGCCTTGTTACATTAGATGGGGCCAAATTCATGTAAACTCAAGCAAAATCAGTCACTAATAATGCTTCGTGCCCTAGAATTTAGTCATTGTTTTCTAAATCCTTGTCTAATTGTCATCCGGAATTAAGTCTCTACAGGTATGAAAATGTGGATTCATTCTTTCTTGGTTTAGCGGCCAGGCAGTGTTCGAAATAATTTGGTCACTCTTTTCTCAATGTTAATCTTGCATTAAAGCATGCTCAAATAGGTGATCTTCAAGAAGTAATGTTGTCTTCTTATTTGTGCAACACAAGGATGTTATTGCTTCCCTTGTATCTTGTCGCCAAGTTAGGGCAAAACAGGGGAGAAAGTACATTTGCAAATAAACCTCCATGTTAATTGAAGACTTACATTAATTGTCCATTAGAAAATTGCACGTGCAATCCACGTGCAATTTAGGTGCAATTCCCGTGCAATCAGTGATCCATCACAATCCTCATTCGCCAAGTCTAAGCTATTCAAAGTCCTCACACCACTTCCGCTTTTAGCAAGCTGAATGACACCAACAATAGCCGTGGAAGCACAGAGATACAACAGCACAGTGTAATGAGACTACCACAATTGAATCCCTTCCTTACGAGTCAAATTGTACAATCGAAACGCCCCTCCCGGCCTTGTAAACAAGGAAAGGGCGTTTCTGTACCATCGCCAAGCTTGGCCTTGTTACATTAGATGGGGCCAAATTCATGTAAACTCGAGCGAAATTAGTCACTAATAATGCTTCGTGGCCCTAGAATTTGGTCACTGTTTTCTAAATTCTTGTCTAATTGTCATCCATAATTAAGTCTTTGCGGGTATGAAAATGCGGATTCATTCTTTCTTGGTTTAGTGGCCTGGCGGTGTTCGAAATAATTTGGTCACTCTTTTCTCAATGTTAATCTTACATTAAAGCATGCTCAAATAGGTGATCTTCAGGAAGTAACGTTGTCTTCTTATTTGTGCAGCACAAGGATGTTATTGCTTCCCCTGTATCTCGTCGCCAAGTTAGGGCAGAACAGGGGAGAAAGTACATTCGCAAATAAACCTTCATGTTAATCAAAGACTTGCATTAATTGTCCATTAGAAAATTGCATGTCCAATTTAGGCGCAATTCCCGTGCAATCGATGATCCATCACAATCCTCATTTGCCAAGTCCAAGCTATTCAAAGTCCTCACACCACTTCCGCTTTTAGCAGGCTGAACGACACCAATAGCCGTGGAAGCACAGAGATACAACAGCACAACATAATGATACTACCCCAATTGAATCCCTTCCTTACGAGCTGAATCGTACAACTGAAACGCCCCTCTTGGCATTGTAAACAAGGAAAGGGTGTTTCTGTACCATCGCCAAGCTTGGCCTTGTTACGTTAGATGGGGCCAAATTCATGTAAACTCGAGCAAAGTCAGTCACTAATAATGCTTCGTGGCCCTAGAATTTGGTCATTGTTTTCTAAATCCTTGTCTAATTGTCATCCGGAATTAAGTCTCTACGGGTATGAAAATGTGGATTCATTCTTTCTTGGTTTAGCGGCCAAGCAGTGTTCGAAATAATTTGGTCACTATTTTCTCAATGTTCATCTTGCATTAAAGCTTGCTCAACTAGGTGATCTTCAGAAAGTAACGTTGTCTTCTTATTTGTACAACGCAAGGATGTTATTGCTTCCCCTGTATCTCGTCGCCAAGTTAGGGCAGAACAGGGGAGAAAGTACATTCGCGAATAAACCTCTGTATTAATCGAATACTTACATTAATTGTCCATTAGAAAATTGCACGTGCAATCCACGTGCAATCCACGTGCAATTTAGGTGCAATTCCCGTGCAATTCTCGTGCAATCAGTGATCCATCACAATCCTCATTCGCCAAGTCCAAGCTATTCAAAGTCCTCACACCACTTTCGCTTTTAGCAGGCTGAACGACACCAACAGCCGTGGAAGCACAGAGATACAACAGCACCAACAGCCCATCGTTCAACCGGAGGAACCCGGTTCCACTTGCGCACCTCAGCTCTGCCGTGAGATATTCCGCCCCTTATAGCTATCCTAGCCCAGGTGCTTATGAAGTTCCGAACGCGTCTGCATATGCGCCGGCCTACGGGAGGATGGATGCGTCAGCCTATGGGAGGTCCCACAGTCCAGCCAAAGCTCAAATGGCCATCCCTCAAGAGTACTCCCCCACCTATTCACCCATCGTCCAGAGAGTAGCCTATTCACCCATCGTAGACACCAATGGCCCCAACGCAAGCTCATATCGTGTAGGCCCATACATTCCGCCGTCGGTGATGAGTCAGGGTTCGCACAATCATGACGCACATCAGTATTCGTCGTCTTACGGGCAGCAGTAGCTAGATCACGAGATGATCGGTCTTCCGGCCAAACAATTTTTTTTTATGCTCTGTCCTGTTGTCATGTTCTTGACTCTTCTTCAGCTTAGCTATGAACAGTCCGTGGCTCCGTCGCGGGCGCCGGAAGGTCTTTCCAACGATGATATGCCGACGCACCCTTTTCTCTCCATACCCATTAGGCGACGGAATTATTTCTGATTCACGACAAGGTTCTTCGATAACGAGATTGGCCGATCGATTGTGCCTTACTTTGCTGCTGCTCTCTTGAATGCAGGGAAGGCGATTGATCAAGGAATTGCGTACGTCCTCCTATTCGCTGCCCTTGCTCTCACATATATCTTTCACTAGCTCCTCTTCACGTGCAGCGATTCGTTCGATCTGACTACCCGAGCCACATTCTTTGGTTGGTTTCTTCGCCTGCTATGGACGGACCTCCATTAGGTCGAATTCGCAGCTTGTTGTGACTGATTTTCAGGATGCTCTGTACGTCATTGTAATTAAACTTATGTCTCATGAGAAATCCAATTTTCCAGCCAATTTTTGCTGATTCCATATTGTAGTGGTGTATTTATCCTATGGTCAATTGCTTATCGAATAGTGGCAATGTGCTCATGTTTGAGCAGAAGATTGGCAACGCTAATTTCACGCCTTAAATGGCTTAATTCTCAGATTTTTGAATGTAATTATCGAGAGCACCCATTAAGGAGAGATATCTATCCCAAACCCCTCTCCTTTTTCGTTCTAATCAATCAATCTTCAGCCTCCTCCCCAAGATCTTTCCCGACACAAAATAGTCATTTGCTGTATTTCCAAAGATCTCTTAATCAATTCTTCTAAAGCCATTATATTTCAACAAAATAGGTATCGCTAAAGGTCTCTTTATAAATGCTTGCTTACTATAATGTTCGAATTGTATTTCCAAACCAATTAGTGAGATCTTGGGTCATATTCAGTTTCAGATAGAAAGATAAAGTAAAGAAACTATATTCACATCATTATTTGGGGGGCAACGACTTAGATTTGCCAATAAGTCCATTAGCTGCAACGTCTCAAATTAATAGCTGCTGCACGTAATTTGTTTTAGTGAGACCTTTATAATCATTATATACACAATAGATCACTTATATATATTAGCATGCCTATTGTATTATTAAGGTTTGTTCTTACTAATCCTTACCGCTAGTAATTGCGATCTCGATCTCAAGAAAGGAAAAGACAATGTGAAATATTAGTTGGTAAAATGAGTCCATAAAATGAAAAATAGAGTTTTGTTTATCAAATTGTTTGAGGCAAGCTTCCTCTTTTTTATAAATTTTATCCCTTGCAACAACTTGCTAGGTCTCTATAATGAATTTACGTAGCTCATTTGTCATTGTTTAGTGAGTCATCTTCCAACCATATATGCCGGATTTATCTATTTGCTTGACCGTTTTTGGTTGAAAGAGCCGGTTGGGATTTGACATATTTGGGAATTCGAAGAAGCCCATCAAAAGAATTATGATTATCATGGAGATTGTATCATGTGCGATGACCACCTCAATCACAAGAGAAGGGAAGCTTAAGTGAACATCACTAATTACAAACTAAAGGGTGCGAAATAGAAAATCAATAGCTTTATTGTTTTGAATTGCTTGAGATGGCTTCTTCATGCAAATTTTTCATAACTTGCAATAACCTCCTGGACCTCCAAAGCTAATCATGTAGCCAGTTCCATATAGAGAATCGCGATGGTTCATCAAACCATAAACATTGGATCTATTCACCCACTCTGTCGTCTTATCTGAAGGAGGTCGGGCTTTGCCATCCAATCGAACCCAATGGAGCAATCGAAAGACAGTAGCATGCTTGATAATGCCATCCGGCCGGTGGCCACTTCCCATTGGTGGACAAAATCCATTGCTTCCGGCTACGCCAACTCCTCCCCAAGCTATGTGTAGTGAACCGTTGCGCAAATTCAAGAATAGTTCCTTTGCCTAGTAGCCTACTATAATTAATTGATCGGTCCCGATCAATCACCAATTCATGGCATTTCTATCCTAATTAGAAATAAATAGTGATAATAAGTGCTAGTAATGTGAAAAAAATGCAGAAATTATTATCACTAGTTTATTTAATAAATGATATCAATTTATGCTTGGTATTAGGAGCAATGCTAATTATATAACATGGATGATTATCTGCCTATACGGATAACTTTGAGAAAGGTGGAATGATAGCGAAAGTTTCTAATTTTAAAGAACAAAACTATTGGTCTTATATATTTTAGCAAAAATCATCACATAAGAACCTCAAAAGAATCGAGACATACCTGTACGATATGGATTGGGACCTCATATTGCTGTCCATCATAAGTAGAAGAATGATGAAGTGGATCACTAGGCGTCGAGTCTCCTATCCACTGGACAAAACCCGGACACATTACATTGTGGTACCCATTGCGATGGCCATCACCTTATGAGTACAATGCTTTGGTCAATAAGATTCAAATTATCTCCAACGTCTAGTTTGGATTCCCAAAAATCGGTGAAAAAATGGTTTAGTTAAGAATTAATTATCTTCACAGCTCACCTGTCCAATATGTGAACATCCGAGGAAGAGTACTGCCTTATAGTTGGGGAGAAACCTGGGAAAATAAGAGATTCTCTCATATCATTTTGCCAAATATTGAACTTCTAGTGGTAAAAAAAAAAAACTATGTCATCAACTTACTCAAAAAATCACTTACCATCCAACCAAATACAATCATGCTAATATGCTCTGGAGGACTAGTTTCAATCCACATATTATGTGCACTAAATTGGTCATGAGCAACGGTTAGATTGTAGACTGTCGTACGTCCACCTCCTCCATATTTAATAGTTTCTATCATGTTGTCTGTTAAAGAAACCACATGCAATTGATAATTTGTAACTTAGACTGCTAGAAAGGGAAGGAAAACTTAATAATCTTTTACTCACCTATGCCTACCGGTCTTACTTTAAAAGATGAATTGATTTTCTTTTTGTGCACAAATCTTTGATATTGTCATAAGTGGACATTTGACATGTGGTCCCATGAAATTCATATGTACATAACCTCATTAAAAGATTTGAAAAAGAAATCACTAATAATATTGCATGTGTAAATATATGCATGTGAGCATGGGAGACAAGGATAGTACATGTTGATTTGAAGAAACGATATTTTTCTTATAGCTGCAATCGATGTTATCTTGGGTATGGATGTTGCCCTTATCAAATCTTCTTTTGTTACTCGATGAATGGGTACTGTGTCGATCGGGCAAGGTTCTTTCAACCCAAATCGACAGATTTTGCATTCGGAGAAGTTACGTGCAAGCTAGTGACATGTAGATTCGGTTCTGTTTGCAAGAAGAAAAAACTAGTTATAGAAGTATCGAGTAGATCATTTCAGTTAGATTATCCTATACTAGTTTGCACATTTATCAGTTCATTTAGGAGACAATGATAAATTTTTACCTGAACCTTATGATCCTTTAGTAGAGGATGATCAAGTGTCGGTTGTTTATTTATATCAACATAGTCAATTGTGTCTCCTTCTTTAGTCTTGATAAAATCAAACACGGTTAGTCATTCGTTGAGTAGCAATCATATTTCAAAGATTAGCCAGATAAATTGCAATATCTCCATGAAATTCAAATGGGACTATTGCAGAGAAAGGGTTTTTCGATGATAATTACCATGAAGGTCTTGATGGATGGCTTGTTCATGGTTCTGACCTGTCTTTCCAAGTCTAAGTCATCCTCTTTGATCTTGCACAGAGAAAGACTGAAGAAAAGGAGCAGCAACGGCACAAGTTCTACATTCAGTTTTATGGCGACAAAAAGAAGCGTAAAGTGAGCTCCTCCAGCGGTCGGTTACACATGTTTATACATTGCGAAAATTTCACACTTTTCGTCCATAATATACCACCGAGCGTGTTAGTGCAATGGTAAAAAGGTTGTCCATTTTTTTACGAGATCATAAGTCTGAGCAATGCAATTAGATTTGAAAGATGGGAAAAGCTGAATGTTTTTTTATTCCAAAGATGGTAAAAGATAAACGTTGAGAGACTGAAAATTGTCTTCGAATGATGCGTGCTTGCCAGTGTCCTAAAAAAGTGCATGTTTGCCACTTGTCACATTCTTTCGCGGTCGGACCATGCTTAATTATTGCCATCGCCAACATTATTCTACACGACCAGACGAAAAACAAATTTACTCATTAAAGATAAAGGCAGTTCCAGGTATGACCGGAAATTATGGCATTGGGATGTGAAAGCTTTTCCGTAATTAAAAAGAGTACATGCTAGCCATTTTTTTGCAAACTCCTTCCACGTTCACCACATGCAGAACTAGTTTTGAGGCCTCTTTATCGTTGGAGACTAAAAAGTGTTACGCAAATGAAATTAAAGGAATAAAATGGAGAAATTGAAAATGAAAGAAGAAAGTAAAGAAAAGTTGTATAATACCCAAGGCATTTTCGTGTAGGGATGGATCCAAAAGAAACTCCTTAGGACGGTTGCGTTGGCTGACAATATATGATAAAAAAATTTTCTTTAATCCAAATGATTACAAATTTCAAATATTTAGAGAAAGGGTTTTTAAAGATTCGATCTATATTTGCACATGAATTGTGATTCCTTTGAAATAAAAAATTACTTAACTTAAAAAGAAAAATGGAAATATTCGAGTAAGTTTGGAAAGTGCTGAAAATTTAAGGAATCATGAATGTTAGAGATTCAATTTTCGTTTGAATCTTCTTGACTCTAAGCTTAGCTATGGACAGTTCATGCTTTGTACCGATCATTGTTGGGTTCATGTAATTAAAGTTATGTCTCGGAGAAAATAAGTTCTCCAGCCAATTGTTGCTGATTCCATATTGCAGTATCGTAATTGGGCTTCTAGGCCTCTTCAAGCCCTCTCGAACCTTGTTTGTTCGCATGCTTGTTTAAATTGTAATTGAGCTTGTCCCTAAAGTAGTGGAAAGTTTTATAATGAAAAAAAAAAAGGCTTTGGATTGAGGATGAGCATCCGTGGGGTTGAATGATTTGAGTGGATAGTTATTAGAAGCGGAGGAAATTGAGGGAAAATGAAATGAAAAGAAAATCACTTTGTACACAAATACAAATTGTCATCAAACATTAACCCAATGTGCAAAATAACTTTTTCGTTGACATCCAATTCAATTGACCACAAATAATTACACAAACAGTCCTAAACAAATTCATGATATTGAATTTTTTAAAAAGAATTTTGAGGAAAAAAATTGAGCTTTGACCGTATATAACTTTTTCATTCAATGTCCAATTCACTCGATTTTTGCTCCTATAGAAAGCTCATTCATCAAACTTTCAATATTTAGAGATATTAATAATGATCGTAATCCATCACCAATTGCAAGCGAATCGCACAAGAATTGCATGCGAATCGCACGTGGATTGCACGTGCAATGAACAAGGAATTTATGGATGGACTATGATGTCTCGATGATGATCATAATTACCTAAGTCTTCCAGAATTAGTGCAAGGGCATTTGAAATAATTTTAACATCAAGCTGCCCAAGCATTGCCCAAATAATTGGTTCATGCAGTTCCAGAGCCGTTGTCATTGTTTTCTCAACTCTAGGCCATGCAATTACGACTTTGACGATGGCTAATAATAGTAGAGAGGCAACACGAATTTCTAGAGTAGTAGTATTTCTAACCATTCCATCAACCAATCCATTTTCACTTCTCAAGGTGCAAGTTTGAGCGTCTAAGTAGAGGCTTGAGAGAAACGGGTAGTGGAGATAGTTTAGAAGAAGAGGAGGAAACTCGGGAAAAAGAAAGAAAGCATTACCCTTTTGGAGGTGGAACACGTATGTGCCTCCTCAGCCTTGACATTGCTAGTCTATTACTGGAAATATCTGTGATGCATGGCAAGAATTATGTCCAGCGATGTCATTGAGGCACACAACACACAAGACACAATAAAGAACCCTATATGCATAAAAGCAATAGCAAATAAACCTTCGGAATGCTAAGCCTTGCACCATGTGGATAGTCATCCATCCTAGACTCTTTCCTTTTATTCATTAATCCTCTTCCTTTTAATTAATCATGCACTTCTACGGAGATGTTAAATTCTCCTCGAGAAGCTACAATACAGATGAAGATGGTAGAATTAATTTAAAAACCGAAAAAAAGGAACCTTCCTCATTGGAAGACAGGGGTGCTCGTATATTGACCACCACTCTCAGAGGTCTGAACAGCTTTAGCAGCCACCCCATAATTCCTCCTGAGGCAAAGCAGCCCAAGACGATCAACACTATCTTCCAGGGCGTGGGTATACCTAACCATTCCTTCTCCCAATCCATTTCCACTTCTCTTTTCGCTTCTCGAGGTGCAGATTTGAGCATTTAAGTAGAGGCTTGAGAGAAGCGAATAGTGGAGACAATTTAGAAGAAGGGGAGGAAACACGGGAAAAAGAAAGAAAGAAAGCATCGCGTACCAAAGGCCTTTTGAAGGTGGAACACGTAGGTGCCTTCTTAGCCTTGACATCGCAAAAGCTACTTTTAGTTCTTCTTAATACTATTTTATCGTTTGATTTCCAGGAAAATCCCATTAAAGCAATTACTTAAAGCAATTGCTTGATATTAAAATTGTTTAAAATGCAATTGCATAAATTATGGGAGATTTAGGCGATTATGATCATCAAGATATCATTGTCCATTAAAAAATTATATGTTTATTGCATGTGCAATCCATGTGCAATCCCTGTGCAATTCACGAGCAATGGATGATGGATTACAATAATCATTATTATTTCTAAATAACAAAAGTTTGACTAATGAGCTTTCTATAGGAGCAAAACCGAGTGAATTGGACATCGAACGGAAAAGTTATATACACAATCAAAATTTAGTTTTTTTTTTTTTCCGTCTAAATTTTTTATAAAGGTATCAATGTCATGAATTTGTTTGGGAGCATTTGTTACAATCAATTGAGTTAAGATGTCTGGTGAAAATTTTATTTTGCATATTGGGTCAATGTTCGGCGACAATTTGGGTACAAAGTTGTTTTCTTTTCTTTTCTCCTCAATTTCCTCCACCTCTAGTAACTGTCTACTCAAATCACTCAAGCCCACATATGCTCATCCTCAATCCAAAGCCTATTTAAGAAGCACTTAGTAGTGTCTTTTCTCAAGTGAAAATGGGCTTGCGGGATGATTGGTTATTAGGAGTTTTGTCTTATAGAGGATCGTATTGTTAGGAACACGGATTTTTGAAGAGGATAAATAAAGAAGAAAAAAAATGGATTTTAGAATTCCAAAATTAAAAAGGGAAAAAACCATAGTGCTACATTAGGCAATCTCTCCACTATATATATTAATATCAACATTACAAGTTTAAGCCATACAACTAAAAAAAGATATTGTCCAAATATATAGTAGGAGTCTAGAGCATATATAGTTATGATGGAAATTGTAGATTGTTGTTGAAATGCCTTTGAGCTCAGTGGCAATCGAGATGTAGCTCTGGCCACAATAAGGCATTCCACTTTGATCGCCTAACTTCATGCCACTGAAGCCCTATTTCTCATGTTGGCTATTGCTAGGATAGAGGAGAAAGCTCAGGTCAACAAACCTTCGATGAATGCCTCCTCCCCAACGACGCCACTGGCGTAGGCTCCGGCAATGGAGGAGATGATAAATTCGAAAATACACGATGCAACAATGATTGGAAAGCCGATGGCCATGAGGAAAGATTAAAGTAAGGTATAGGAAATCGATGAAATATTAGAGGTGAAATTAACCTCTCTCCACAGTGGTGGAAGATTAATTAGGAGGAAGAGTGAATAATGAATAAAAGCAAAGCATCTAGGATGACTCCCCACGTGGAGCAAAAGGCATAACTTAGCATTCCATAGGTGTTCAAAATACCGCATTGATTGAAAAGTTCAAAGATAAGCATTGTCAAAGTTGCAATTGCCTATCCTTGAGTTGAGAAAATAACAAAAATGGCTATGGGACTACATGAACCAAGTATTTGGCCAATGCTTGGGCAACTTGATATTGAAATTATTTCAAATGCAATTGTGTAAATTCTGGGAGATTTAGGAGATTATGATCGTCATTGAGATATCATTGTCCATTAGAAAATTGCACGTGCAACCCCCGTGCCATTTAGGTGCAATTCACGTGCAATCGGTGATCCATTACAATCATTATTAGTATTTCTAAACATTGAAAGTTTAACTAATGAGCTTTCTACAAGAGCAAACATCGAGCGAATTGGATGGGCATTCGTCCATCCTGGACCTTGCCCTTTCATTCATTAATCATTTTCCTCTTAATTAATCATGCACTTTTGCAAAGATGTTAAATTCATCTCAAGAAGCTACAATACAAATGAAGACAATAGAATTAATCTAAAAACAAAAAAAAATAAAATAAAGGAACTTAGAACGAGAATATAATAAATCACGAACCTTCTTCACTAGAAGGCAGGGGTGCTCGTATATTGACCACTACTCTCGGAGCTCTAAATAGCTTTGGCAGCCACCCTAGAATTCCTCTTGATGCAGAGCAGCCCAGGACAATCAACACTATCTTCTAGGGCATGGGTATCCCTGACCATTCCTTCTCCCAATCTATTTACACTTCTATTTTCGCTTCTCAAAGTGTAGGTCTGAGCATTTAAGTAGAGGCTTGAGAGAAGCAGGTAGTGGAGGCAATTCAGAAGAAGGGGAGGAAATGCGAGAAAAAGAAAGAAAGCAATGCATACCGAAGGTCTTTTGGAGGTGGAATACATAGGCGCCTTCTTATGTGGAAGATAGTATTACTTCTGTAGATGACCTCTAATCTTTCAATTTTTTTGAATGAAAAAGAATTCTTTCATGCAACATTGATGGACAAGTTTGTATTGAAGAATAATGAATGAAATTGAACTTTGCAATGACTTGAACGCTATTGTTTTGACTATGAGTAGAACGTTAGCACTTCCTAGGCACTTAAGTCACAGTTTTGTGGTTTAGGTGTCAACTGTAGATGAGAGTGAAGTAGTAATAGTTTGATTATTCCCTTAAAGCTCACGAAAGGAAGAAGATGGTATTATTTCCTAAAGTTGAGAGTGATCAAATGCAATTGTGTAAATTCTAGGCGATTTAGGCGATTATGATCATCATTGAGATATCATTGTCCATTAGAAAATTGCATGTGCAATCCATGTGCAATTTAGGTGCAATTCGCGTGCAATTGGTGATCCATCGAAATCATTATTAGGATTTCTAAACATTGAAAGTTCAACTAATGAGCTTTCTACAAGAGCAAAAATCGAGCGAACTATATGGGCAATCGTCCATCCTGGACTTTGCCTTTTCATTTATTAATCCTCTTCCTCTTAATTAATCATGCACTTCAAGATGTTAAATTCACGTCAAGAAGCTACAATACAAATGAAGACAGTAGAATTAATCTAAAAACCAAAAAGAAAAAAGAAAAAAAAAGGAACTTAGAACGAGAATATAATAAATCACGAACCTTCTTCACTAGAAGGCAAGGGTGCCTATATATTGACCACTACTCTCAGAGGTCTAAATAGCTTTGGCAGCTATCCTAGAATTTCTCCTGATGCAGAGCAGCCTAGGATGATCAACACTATCTTCCAGGGCGTGGGTATACCTGACTATTCCTTCTCCCAATCCATTTACACTTCTATTTTCGCTTCTCAAGGTGTAGGTTTGAGCATTTAAGTAAAGGCTTGAGAGAAGCGGGTAGTGGAGTTCACAATAAGGGGAGGAAACGTGGGAAAAAGAAAGAAAGCAATGCATACCGAAGGTCTTCTCAAGGTGGAACACGTAGGTGCCTTCTTATGTGGAAGATAGTACTGCTTCTGTAGATGACTTCTAATCTTTCAATTTTTTTAAATGAAAAAGAATTCTTTTGTGCAACATTGATGGATAAGTTTGTATTGAAGAATAATGAATGAAATTGAACTTTGCAAGGACTCGAACACTGTTGTTTTGACTACGAGTAGAGCGTTAGCACTTCCTAGGCACTTAATAGTTTTGTGGTTTGGGTGTCAACTGTAGATGAGAGTGAAGCAGTAATAGTTTAATTATTCCCTTAAAGCTCACGAAGGGAAAAAGATGGTATTATTTCCTAAAGTTGAGAGTGCTCAAATGCAATTGTGTAAATTATAGGAGATTTAAGCGATTATGATCATCATTGAGATATCATTGTCCATTAGAAAATTGCACGTGCAATCCACGTGCAATTTAGGTGCAATTCTCGTGCAATTCATGTGCAATCGGTGATCCATCGCAATCCTCATTTGCCAAGTCCAAGCTATTCAAAGTCCTCATGAGAAAAAGTGAGAAAGCGTGTGCTAGAGGAGAGAGAGAACACGCACGCAATTAATGAAGAGAGAGAAGGGGGCGGTACAGGGCTCAAAAGGTAGGACCCGCATATGACATGTGGCCCAATGTGTTGTCCATTGATTGGTCCGGGAACACGCTGACTTGGCAGTCTCGGACCACCTAGTGTTTCCTTTTGCTGCCCCCTCTCTCTCCCACCGAGCGGAGGCGGAGCCTCGCGGTGGTTTGTCGGACAAGTTGCCGTGCCCTCGACCAACCAATGAACCACCACACACGACGGTAGAGGCAACCTTTTGAGACAGAGGTGGCTTCACACAGTGGTTTGTCGGATGAGCCATCGCGCCTTGTCCGATCGACAAGCCATGGGTCCGCTGTCACGGCATTTCTCACCTCAACTGTGCCCTCTCGCTCTCTCCTACAGAGTCACGACCAAGCCCTCGTTCGATGAACCACCATGCGCGGCTCTACCTCCATCTCCACCGTCACAAAGTTCGTCTGTTGGGCGCGGTGGCTCGTTCGATGGACCACCACGCGGCTCTGTCTCCACTCGGTGGGAGAGAGAGTGCAGCGGAAGCTGAGAGGAGGAAGAGAAGAACGTGCGGAGAGAGGGAGAGGGAGCCCCATCTGAGACACGTGTTGCAACCTTAAGTATTCTTTTTTGTTGTGCTAGCGAGCAGCCAGTATTTTCTCCTGATTGCCTACTCTCAAGTTCCGTCACTCGATGGTTACGATTAGTGACTTCCGAGATTTTGTGGTGCCTACCACCCAGGGATCATACCAGTTTTACTTCTTCATAACCGCATCGACATTCCTTGGTGAATCATGGCCAATATTGTCGGCTCCTTAACTCATAACTTGTCATCATAGACATCAGTGGTTGTCACTTTTGTCAACTAAACCATGCTTCATTTACGAACGCCCACTTGGCTATTTTGTTGTATCTTCCGCTGGTTGATGCCACTCGCTTCGTCAACTGACTATACTTGCTGATTAAGAGACTTCAATACTTGGCAAATTTTATCTCTAATGCATCTCACTCGGTCTTTCTCAACCCGACTTGACAACCACAGACAATTACGTTTGTCATTTGGCTCTTCATAATGGGACAAGTTTTGACACTCGCTTAAAACATTGTCATTATTATATGAAAGCGAATTTTGAGGGCCCAAATACTATTTTGACAAGAATCAGAAGACCAAGAATGTACTTAACCCAAGGAGAAGAGCTGAAGATTAAAGTCACAATCAAGGTGCAGAAATGCATTTCGCTCTGCGAATAGAATCCGAGTCTCTGATACTTTGATGCTGCTCTTGACGAAGGTCTCTCTTACCTCTAATGGGTCGTCTCGCGAATGGTATCATACTAACTACTTCTTGACAGCATTTAAATCCAGAACGTTCTCTAAGCAAGTGTGACACCCTTATGATAATAATACCTGGGGGAGCGGCCACACTAGCAACGCCCCTCCCGGCCTTGTAAACAAGGAAATGGCGTTTCTGTACCATGTAAACTCAAGCGAAATCAGTCACTAATAATGCTTCGTGACCCTAGAATTTGGTCATTGTTTTCTAAATCCTTGTCTAATTGTCATTCGGAATTAAGTCTATGCAGGTATGAAAATGTAGATTCATTCTTTCTCAGTTTAGCGGCCAAGTGGTGTTCGAAATGATTTGGTCACTCTTTTCTCAATGTTCATTTTGCATTAAAGCATGCTCAAATAGGTGATCTTTAGGAAGTAACATTGTCTTCTTATTTGTGCAGCACAAGGATGT
This sequence comes from Angophora floribunda, assembly GCA_014182895.1. NCBI lineage: Eukaryota > Viridiplantae > Streptophyta > Magnoliopsida > Myrtales > Myrtaceae > Angophora > Angophora floribunda. The sequence goes on along the minus strand of CM024707.1, from coordinate 19,545,769 downwards.
TATTGCTTCCCCTGTATCTCGTCGCCAATTTAGGGTAGAACAAGGGAGAAAGTACATTCGCAAATAAACCTTCGTGTTAATCGAAGACTTACATTAATTGTCCAGGGATACTATCAAGGCACACAAAACACAATAAAGAAATCCATATGCATAAAATCAATGGCAAAAAAACTTCTGGAATGCCGAGTCTTGCACCACGTGGACTCTTCTCGTTTATTCATTAATCCTCCTCTTCCTCTTAATTAATTGTGCACTTCTGTGGAGATGTTCAATTCGCCTCGAGAAGCTGCAATATAGATGAAGACGGTAGAATTAATTTTAAAATCCAAAAAAGAAAAAAGAAAAAAAAAAAGAGAACTCAGAACAAGAATATCACGAACCTTCCTCGCTAGATGGTAGGGGTGCCCGTATATTGAGCACCACTCTCGGAGGTTTGAGCAGCTTTAGCAGCCACCCCAAAAGTCCTCCTAAGGTGGAGTAGCCTAACACGATCAACAATATCTTCCGGGGCATGGGTATCCCGACCATTCATTATCCCAATCCATTTCCCCTTCTCTTTTCGCTTCTCAAGGTGCAGGTCTGAGCGTTTAAGTAGAGGGGAGAAGCAAGTAGTGGAGGCTATTCATAAGAAGGGGAGGAAACGCAGGAAAAAGAAAGAAAACATTGGCCTTCTGCAGGTGGAACACGTGCCTTCTCAGCCTTGACATTGCCAGTTTGTTGCTGGAAAATATCTGTGATGCATGGCAAGAACAATGTGGATTGTGACTCAAGAATGATATTGGATCTTATGAAATCTAGTTAGACAAGGATGTAAAAGATTACATATGCATTTTCAATCTATAGATGAAGGACAAACTTTTACATTTTGTATGATTCTTGAGGCACTATCTTGTGATTTGCATGATTTCTTTTGCCTCAAATTGGTTTGGAGTGTCAATAGTATCTTCATGGTGTGCCTCAAATCAATTTGGAGCGTCAATAATAGCATCTTTATGACTATGACCGGGTCATTGATTTAAGGATGTATCAATGCACACAGGTCTTGAGCTTCGCAATCTCAATCTAGCAACTCTAGGCGCCTTCAGCAATGGTGTGCCCATCAACAACCTTAACCTTAGTAATTCCTGACTAGGCAGGTAGCCGTGAAATAGCCTCGACATGTCCCTCGTCTTCTCCGTCAACTTCAGTGAAGCACCAACACTTGCAACTTCGAGCCAACCCCAACAAGCCCGCGACCACTGAGATTGGTCCACCAGGGTCATACCATCCTCGTTGCTGCTGAGTTCTTTCCTCGTGCGCCTACGCTCCACCCACATCAGCCAACGCTCCAGGCTAGAGCCTCATGTTGCCAATCTCCCGCCGACTGCCACGACTCGCCTTCGTGTTTGAATGTGAGTCGGACTCCCGTTGAAGCTGGGCAAAGATGGGCTGGCTGAATTTTGGACTAATCACACTTAAGTTTATAATAGGCTTTGGGCTGGGTTCATTTTAGTAAAATGGTCTACAAAATTTGAGAGGGCTTGATGCAGGAGGCCCGAATTGCATCTGCGAGCCCAGTTTCGTAAGGCCAGTCACAACCCATATGTGGACTGGGCTCTACGGCCCAACTCGCGTCTCCATTTTTGGAATTAGTAATTTTTTTAAAATTATTAAAATTCTTGGAAATAATAGGTCTTCATGATTTTTTATTTTTTTTTAAGTTTCAGCATTGGATTTAGTTTAATTTCATTTAATTAGTATACATGTAGCTTAGTTTTAGCTGACTATCCTTTCGAAAGAAGTTTCAGCATTGCACGGGAACTACACGCAAACTACACGTGGATTGCACGTGCAATAAACAAGGAAATTTTTTATGGACGATGATATCTCGATGATGATCATAATTGCCTAAATCTCCCAAAATTAGTGCAAGTGCATTTGAAATAATTTTAATATCAAGCTGCCCAAGCATTGGCCAAACAATTGGTTCATACAGTTCTAGAGTCCTTCTCATTATTTTCTCAACTTTAGGCCATGCAATTACAACTTTAACGATGGCTAATAATAGTAAAGAGGCAACATGAATTTCTAGAGCAGTATTTGAGACCATTCTATCGACCAATCCATTTTCACTTCTCGAGATGTAGGTTTGAGCGTTTAAGTAGAGGTTTAAGAGAAGCGGGTTGTGGAGGTAGTTCAGAAGAAGAGGAGGAAACGCGGGAAAAAGAGAGAAAGCATTGCATATTGAAGGCCTTCTGGAGGTGGAACACGTAGGCGCCTCCTCAGCCTTGACATTGTTAGTCTATTGCTGGAAAATATCTGTGATACATGGCAAGAACTATGTCCAACGATATCATCAAGGAACACAGCACACAATAGAAAAATCCATATGCATAAAAGCAACAGCAAATAAACTACCAGAATGTTAAGCCTTACACCACATGGGCAGTCATCCATCATAGACTCTTTCTTTTATTCATTAATCATTTTCCTCTTAATTAATCATGCCCTTCTGTAGAGATGTTAAAGAAGCTGCAATACAGATTAAGACAGTAGAATTAATTTAAAAACAAAAAAAAAGAGGAACCTCTCTCACTGAAAGGCAGGGTGACCGTATATTAACCACCACTCTCGAAGGTCTGAACAGCTTTAGCAGCCACCCCAAAATTCCTCTTGAGGCAAAGCAGCCTAAGACGATCAATACTATCTTTTAGGGCGTGGGTATACCTGACCATTCCTTCTCCCAATCCATTTCCACTTCTATTTTCGCTTCTCGAGATGCATATTTGAGCATTTAAGTAGCGGCTTGAGAGAAGCAGATAGTGGAGGCAATTCAAAAGAAGGGGAGGAAACATGGGAAAAAGAAAGAAAGCATCGTGTACCAAAGTCCTTTTGGAGGTGGAACATGTAGGCGCCTTCTTAGCCTAGACATCACAAAAGCTACTTTTGGTTCTTCTTAATACTATTTTAGCATTTGATTTCCAGGAAAATCCCATTAACACAATTACTTGATATTAAAACTGTTTTAAATGCAATTGCACAAATTCTTGGAGATTTAGGCGATTATGATCATCATTGAAATATCATTGTCCATTAGAAAATTGTATGTTCATTGCACGTGCAATCGACGTGCAATCCCTATGCAATTCATGAGCAATCGATGATGGATTACGATCATCATTATTATTTCTAAATATTGAAAGTTCAACTAATGAGCTTTCTATAGGAGCAAAACTAAGCGAATTAAACATTTATTTTGCATTTTGGGTCAATGTTCAGTGACAATTTGTGTACAAAGTGGTTTTCTTTTCTTTTCTCCTCAATTTCCTCCACTTCTAATAATTGTCTACTCAAATCACTCAAGCCCACATATGATCATCCTCAATCCAAAGCCTATTTAAGTCAGTAATGTCTTTTCTCAAGTGAAAATGGGTTCGTGGGACAACCGGTTATTATGAGCATTGTCTTATAGAGGATTGTATTGTTAGGAACACAAATTTTTGAAGAGGATAAATAAAGAAGAATAAAACAGATTTTGGAATTCCAAAATTAAAAAGGGAAAAAACCATAGTTCTACATTAGGCAATCTCTCCGCTATCAATATTAGTATCAAGATTACAAGTTTAACCAATATAACTAAAAAAAGATATTGTTCCAATATATAGTAGGAGTTTAGAGCATATATAGTTATGATGGAAATTGTCAATTGTCGTCGAAATGCCTTTGAGCTCAGTGGCAATCAAGTTGCAACTCTGGCCACAATAAGGCATGCCACTTTGATCACCTAATTTCAGGCCACCAGAGGCTTGTTTCTCATGTTGGCTATTGCCGAGGCAAAGGAGAAAGCTCTAGTCAACGAACCTTCGGCAAATGCCTCCTCCCCAACGATGCCACTTGCGCAAGCTCTGGCAATGGAGGAGATGATAAATTTGAGAACATATGATTCAACAACGATTGGAGAGCCAATGGCCGTGAGGAAAGATTAGAGCAAGGTCTAGGAAGTCGATGAAAGATTAGAGGTGAAATTAACCTCTCTCACAATGATGGAAGATTAATTAGGAGGAAGAGTGAATAATAAATAAAAGCAAAGAGTCCAAGATGACTCCCCATGTGGAGCAAAAGGCAAAACTTAGCATTCTATAGGTGTTCAAAATACTACACTGATTGAAAAGTTCAGAGACAGGCATCATCAAAATTGCAATTGCCCGTCCGAGAGTTGAGAAAATAATGAGAATGGCTATGGGATTGCATGAACCAAGTATTTGGCCAATGCTTGGCGAACTTGATATTGAAATTATTTCAAATGCAATTGCACAAATTCTAGGAGATTTAGGCGATCATGATCGTCATCGAGATATTATTGTCCACTAGAAAATTGCATGTGCAACCCACGTGCCATTCACGTGCAGTCCCCATGTAATTCACGCGCAATCGGTGATCCATCACAATCATTATTAGTATTTCTAAACATTGAAAGTTCAACTAATGAGCTTTCTATAGGAGTAAAAATCAAGCGAACTATATGGGCAGTCATCCATCCTAGACTCTACCTTTTCATTCATTAATCCTCTTCCTCTTAATTAATCATGCACTTTTGCTAAGATGTTAAATTCACCTTAAGAAGCTACAATACAATGAAGACAATCGAATTAATTTAAAAACCAAAAAAAAAAGAACTAAGAACAAGTATATAATATATCATGAACCTTCTTCACTAGAAGGCAGGGGTGCTTGTATATTGACTACTTATTAACATGGCAATTCTTTAAAAAAAAAAATTTATCCACACATAATCCAGGGACTTCCTCCTTCTTCAAGAGGCCGCCAAGCCTCATCAGCTACGAGTGAGGCTGGCAAAATGGCCTTCGCCCGAGATAAGGCCATGGCAAGGCTAGGCTTGTCCAGATCTGGGTGAAGCTGCCTCCCCTAGAGTCAATAAGGGTGGGTGAGGCTAGGCAAGGGTTGTAATCCTTACTAATGGCTGGTGAGAGCCAATGGTCAGGGCAACAATCACAAGGACAAGAAGCCAAAGGAGGAGGAAGAGAAAAAAGAAAATTCAAAAATTCAAAAAAAATTATTAAAAGCTTGTCATGTCAACATTAGCCAAACGGTTGACAGCGATTGACATCTATATAGCAGATGGACTGAATTGTCATTGTTGGAAAATATTGTGAGCAATAAGGGTAAAATAGTAACTTAGTTTGTGAGTAGGGTTAAGCACATGTAAGCACATATATATATATATGTATGTATGTAGGTATATTTGTAAACCTATTCTTTATGAAGTAAGAGAAAACAATTATCTTTTACATGGTATCAGAGCCATATGTAAAAGAAAAACCCTAGCCGCCATATTGCCAGAGACCACTATTCCGTCACTAGAAAAGGCCACATCGCCAGCCGACGACCCATGATGTCGACCGGTGAACCCTAGCTGTCTTCATTCGAGTTGCCTTGCATTGACTAGTCTTGGGAACGCGTCGACTAGCCGCAGCGTCTCTCGGTGTCACTCGACCCTGTGATTTCTGCTGTTCAACCTTGTTGACCTAATCTAATTCTACGTAATTCATCCCGGTGACACCAAACCTTGCTATCAAAGATCGGATCTGAAAACCCAGTTCAAATCCAATGATGTCCGACCAAGATTGGACCTGAAAATCCTTAAAATCTTCTCCTGATTAGAAGTGATCTTGAAAATGTGGAAGAGAACAACCTCGGTGTCCTCATTTGTTCTTCTGGACAGCGAACCCATTCAACATTCTGGAGGACTTTTGTTTTTGATAACTTTTGTTCAAAACGTGGACTTTTGTTTTCAATGACTTAGTCAACTACTCTTTTTTTTGGGTGACTTTTGATCTTGATCCTCCACACTTTGTAATCTCCACCGAGTCTTCCCCCCACTTGGCACTAGATTGATCATTGGAAATGTTGAGAAAAAAAAGTGTAATGGTTCCTGATGAAAAAAAACTGTTGGCGAGGAGAGGACTGAATAGTAGGAGATTATATCACCGAAGTTGATACGGAGGACCGGAGAGAACACTTGAATTTATGATGGCCGAAAAGATTGCGCGAGTGATGAAGCAATTAGCAAGTTCGACAGAACCCAACAATCGTGTGCACGGGTCTTGACCCTGTGATTATCTTGCCCATCAATCTTGACTTCAGAACTTAGTCCTAGGGACAACCTCTCTTCAACACCATCCTCCTCCAGCAGATTGATTTCAGAAGTTGACCCTGTGATTATCTTGCCCAGATTCTTTATTGGCTCCTAAATAACCTTGAAGGAGGAGGAGAACTATGGTGGCGGTGGCGACGAGGAAGAGGAATCTCATTTCGAAGGTTTTCGACTTCGGTTCTCAGTGTGGGCTTCAAAATCGAATGCTATCAAAGAGGATAGAGCTGCTGTTCTCCACTTAAGAGTGACGTATTTTTGTCTTTTTCTCATTGCATTTTTGCTGCTGAATATTTAGGTTTGCTGCTGAATTTTTTGGGTCTAGTCTATATTTGTGTTATATGTTGAACTGAAGGAGATGGTGAGAATAAATATGCTAGTACTTGGGTGATTCATATTATTGCTGATAGATGAAATGATTTTATGAAGTGTGATTAAATTGATGCAATTAGTGGTGATCAAACTGAGGCTCTTTTGTTTGAAATTATTGTTTATTTGAGTGCATCATTGGAATTAAGTATTAGTAACTATGGAGTTCATTTCTTGGGCTCAATCACACTTTTTATTCACTAATGGCAAACAATGGATCGACTTCTGGATCAAATTTTGGATCCCTTCTTGGCCATTTTCAGTTAACATTTGTCCAACTAAATGGAACTAATTACCCATCCTAGTCTAAAGCAGTCGAGGTCTATCTTACTACCGCTAGGCAACTTGAATATCTCATATCTACAGTACTGTCTGACAAGAGTAAAGCTGCAAATTGGATTGCAGGAGATGCGATGATTCGAATTGTGGAATAGCATGGACCCTAAGGTTAGTCCTCACTTTATTCAATGTAACTCTTCTAAGACAGTTTGGAATAAATGCGTATTACTCTATTCAAGGAAAAATAATATGATGCGAGTATGTGATACATGGGAAAAGTTGTTTGATATTTAGCGTAGAGATCAATCTATATCTGATCATTATGCTCGGTTCACAACTCTTCGCCAACAATTGTATACTTATCTTCCTGCCTTGAATGATCCAAATGTTTTGGCTAAACGTCAAGAGGATTTGATGGTAATTCTATATCTTAAGTCATTGGGGTTTGAGTATTCATCTCTTTGTCAACATATTACATCCCAAAGTTCTCTTCCTACAGTAGATGAAGTCTTCTCCTAAGCCCTCCATTCTACAATTCTTGAGAAAATTCCTTTCACACCAACATCAGAGACTAGTGCTATGCTTTCTCATGTTTTTAGTGGACGTGGAGGTCGAGGTCGTGGTTATCGAGGTCGTGGTGGTTCTAATGGACACGGATTTGTTCATAGTGGAGGTCGTGGAGTGGGGGTTGGTAATCATGGTAGCATTGGTTTGGGGAATAGTCGTGGTTTTCGCTATTGCTATCATTGTCAAAGAGATGGACATACAGAAGCCTATTATTAGACGTTTCACCCAGAACTCAAACCATCCATTGCTGCATATGTGGAGGTTGAAGATTCCCTTGGTCCTCCCTCCATGATTCTACCAAATTCAACTAAAGTTGAGAAGACAAGTGATCCCGTTACATTGACATGTGCTGAGTATGATATATTGGTTCGCTCCCAACAAGTGACAGGATCTTTAGCTCCTACCGCAACTCTGGCACAAACCTTTAAAGGTAGTTCGTCTTGTTTGTCATCTGCAGCGTCTGATTCTTGGGTTATAGATTCTGGAGCTACCAATCACATGACTGGTAACTCTAACCTACTATATTCTTTTCACTCTACATCTTTTTTATTATCAAACTCAGTTACATTAGCAAATGGGTCACAATCTCAGGTTATTGGTATATGAGTTGCTCATTTGAGTCCCTCTCTTTCTTTGTCATCTGTCCTTCACCTATCAAAATCTCATTATAATTTGATTTATGTTAGCTCATTGACCAAAGAACTGAATTGCTCTATAACATTTTCCTCTTCACGTTGTGTCTTTCAGGATCTTAGGACTAGACAAATGATTGGAGGGGTATGGATCAAATGGCATGTACTATCTTGATAAGAAGGTTTTAGCTGCTATAGCTACGAGGCATACATCTACTGATGTATATTGGATGCATTGTCGTGCTAGTCATCCACCACCACACATACTTCAACGTCTATTTCCTGAGTCTGAATCTGTGAGTTCCTTTCACTGTGAAGCTTGTCAGCTTGGCAAACATCATAGAGCTTCTTTTCCTTCCCGCATTCAAAGTGGTGTGTCTAGTCCATTTGAGTTGGTTCACTCAAATGTATGGGGTCTGAGTTGTGTGTCTGATGTCTCTAGATTTAGATATTTTGTTACATTTGTAGATGATTTTTCCCGAATGACTTTGTTATTCTTAATAAAAGACCGTATTGAAATTTTTCGTCGCTTTCAATTGTTCTATTTCGAAGTGTTGAATCAATATAATATCTCTGTCAAATATTTACGGTCAGATAATGCTAGAGAATACCTAGCTAGCACTTCTGGTTTCTAGCCATTTCTTGAATCCCATGATATTATTCATCAGACTTCCTTGCCCATACACTCCATAACAAAATGGCATAGTTGAACATAAAAATTGCCATCTTCTTGATGTTGCCCATTGCCTCATGTTTCATATGCATCTACCTAAACATTTTTGGGGCCATGCTGTTTTTACAGCATGCTATTTAATTAATAGACTTCCAACTTCTGTCCTTCGGGGGGAGACACCATTCTCAATTTTACATCCAAATCGTCCTCTTTTTTCTTTACCTCTTCGAGTCTTTAGGTGTGTATGTTTTGTACATTCTCTTACTCCAGGTCTTCATAAACTGGCTCATTGTGCTGAAAAATGTGTCTTTGTGCGATACTCTCGGACTCAAAAAGGATACAAATATTACAATCCTACTCGTCATCGTATGTTTGTGTCTGCAAATGTGACATTCTTTGAAGATCAGTCATATTTTTCTCCTCCAGTGGTTTCACCAACACATGGTGATAGTGACGATTGTGTCCTACCAATGATTCCACTGCCTTCCATTTCTCCAACTACATCTAGTACAGCTCCACCTATGACTGTACAGTCTTCATCAGCATATGATTCATCTATTCCCCCATCAGTTACAGTGCCAGCCTCTGATCCTGATCCGCCTATTACTTCTCGAAAATGTACACATTCTTGTGTTGGTTGGCCTATTGATTGTTATGCTCCTTATTCTGGTCTTTCTAATTGTGTTAGTACGCATCATCCTATTTCTAATTTTTTGTCCTATGTGTGTTTATCTCCTACCTTTTTGCCTTTGTCTCGTCGTTGTTTTCTGTTTTTGTGCCTAGCAGTGTTGCTGAAGCTCTTACTCATCCGGGTTGGCGTCGTGCTATGGAGGATGAATTGCAGGCACCAATTCAAAATCAAACTTGGTAACTTACTTCCTTATCTACTGATAAAAAACCTGTGGGTTGTCGTTGGGTTTTCACGATTAAGGTTCATCCATATGGCACTCTTGATCGATTGAAGGCACGATTAGTTGCAAAAGGGTATATTCAAACTTATGGTATCGACTATGATGACACTTTTTCTACAGTGGCCAAAATTCCATTTGTCCATATCTTTATTTCATTGGTTGTACGATTTGGTTGGATCTTTCATCAATTGGATGCAAAAAATGCATTTTTACATGGTGATCTGGCTGAGGAGGTCTACATAGAACAATCACCTAGATTTGTTGCTCAAGGGGAGAATATGGTATATCGTTTACACAAAGCCTTGTATGACTTAAACAATCTCCTCGTGCTTGGTTTGGTAAATTTAGTGATGCAGTTATCAAATTTGGATTAAAGTAGTGTCAAGTAGATCATTTAGTTTTCAGCTCTATATCTTTAGCAGATTGTATTCTTCTAGTTATATATGTGGATGATATCATCATTACCAGCAGTGATTCATCTGGTATCTAGAAACTTAAGCAATTTCTGCATGGAGAATTCAATACTAAAGATCTTGGATGTCTTCGATATTTTCTTGGTATTGAAGTATCCTATTCACATGCTGGTATCAACTTATCACAATGGAAGTATATACTGGACATCCTTAGTGAGGTTGGATTTCTTGGAGTAAAGCTAGTAGATACTCCTATGGAATATAAAACTTGATGCAGAACGTGGAGAATTACTACATGATTTAGTGAAGTATCGAAAATTAGTTGGTAAGTTAAACTTCTTACCGTCATAAGACTTGATATATCCTTCGCAGTTAGTGTGGTAAGTCAGTTTGTGAGTTCTCCTCGTACTACTCATTATGATGTTGTGCTTCGAATTGTTAAATATTTGAAGGAAGCACTAGGTAAAGAACTATAGTTTAGGAATTATGGCCATGTAAACACCACGGGATTCTCTGATGCTGAATGGGCTGGATGTCCTATGGATAGAAGATCTACTTTAGGCTATTGTATATTTCTTGGAGGTAATTTAGTTGCGTGGAAAAGTAAGAAACATCATGTAGTTTCTTGATCAAGCACTGAAGCTGAATATCGAGCGATGGCACATGTGACAAGTAAATTACTATGGTTGAGAATGTTACTATCAGAGATTGAAATGTCGCTTTTAGATCCATCAATCTTGTACTGTGATAATCAATCCGCTCTTCATATTGCATTTAATCTTGTCTTTCATAAGCGAACTAAGCACATTGAGGTTGGTTGTCATTTTGTGCAAGAAAAAGTTCAGAAAGGGGAGATTATTCTTCAACATACAAAGACGGAGGATCAACTCACATACATTTTAAAGTGAGCTTCTTATGTAACAAGTTGAGATTATTTGATATTTATATCCTAACTTGAGGGGGAGTGTTGGAAAAAATTGTGAGCAATAAGAGTAAAATAGTAACTTAATTTGTGAGTAGAGTTAAGCACATATAAGCATATATATATTTTTGTAACCCTATTCTTTATAAAGTAAGAGAAAATAATTATCTTTTACAAACACAATTATAAAATGTTGGATTGAATTGTTTAAAATAATAAATTTATGATTGAATAAATTTAATTTTTTTTTGATAATTCTCCCAATTGAAAAGAGATCCATTATGATATCACCAACTATCAAATCTCCATCATGAAATTCCTAAAAGTCAGAAAAATCTATAATCAACATGTACCCGAAGACCGAGAACTGTTGCTTTAGTGAGATTTCCCGGTTCATGGCGCATTCGCAACGGGATGTGGGGAGCGCTTGCAACTTCATCCGCAAAGCAATACTCTTTTTTTTTTTTTTTTTTTTCCCTTGAGTTGTCATTTATTATTATATTTTTTAATTTTCAGATTTTGACTATTTTAGATTTTCAACTTTTTTTTTCATGCTGTGGTGTTTGCCATATGGGTTACAATTCTTAAAAAAGAAAAAAGCGGAGACCCAATAACATATTTTGTTTGCTAAATACCCACCAAAAAAACTAAGCACTTGATTGCATAAATATAATATATTAAAAGCTTGATTGGGCTTTGGCAAAAGTTATAGAACTTTCGGTTTGGTATAAAAGAAAATAGCTAATATTATGAAAATTTTTAAATTGATATATTTATGATAAATTTATCATTCATTATTTTTTATTAAATTCTTGTCATTGTCAAATTACTCGGGTGTACTATAAATGTATAAATTTATAATTTTTTATGGTATTAATCTAATTCAATGAAAATTAAAAGAAGATAAATTTGTCATAAACGTGTCGGTTTAAAGTTTTTGATGATAAAAAAATTAGTATAAGTCTAAAATTATTACATGTGTATTATTTTTAGGTTTCTTATCATCAATTTTTCGTGGTGTTAAACCTAAAAAAAGAAAAAAAGAGAACTTTTAAGGGGGACACGTCATCCATTGTCGGAACACAAGACCGGGCTAAACAAACGTTTATCACAGGATTGCCAAAAACCCTAAACCCTCGCGCGCCCCTCCCCCCCGGACTCGCGAAGTTCCCCGCTTCAATTCTTCCGGCAACCGCCTCTCCTCCGCGCATTTCGCTCGTCGCCGGAAACGAACGATGGGGATATTCGAACCGTACAGAGCAGTCGGATACATCACCGCCGGCGTCCCCTTCTCCGTCCAACGGCTCGGCACCGAGACCTTCGTCACCGTCAGCGTCGGCAAGGCCTTCCAAGTCTACAACGTAAGATTATGCCCTTTTTGTACGACGTGTCCGCAGTTCCAGTTCGTGTTTGATTTGGCGTTGCCTGTCGATTTGATTCGTTCCTCCCCTTTTTCCCTCTCTTCTGCTTTGATGCTTGCAGTGCGCGAAGCTGAGCTTGGTGCTTGTTGGTGAGTATCTTCCTTTCTTTATCATGGGTCTTTTGAACCCAGTGTGTGCTTGGGTCGATTTCTCGGCCTCTTCGTTTCGATTCGTTTCACTTGTGTTGCGAAAGCTCTGTCTTTGTTTGCCCTTGGGACAAGTACGTTGGGAAATGGCAGACGCATGACGATTTTCGAGCTACTTCAATGCCTTTTTATATTTTTGATTTGAGGGTTTTCAAGTTGTTTTTACGTTGGTGTTCACAATCTCTTTTCTTTCTTTTTTTTGAAGGAAAAGCTAATTAGCAGTGCCCGTTTGGGAAGTATAACTGCCCTTTCTATTACTCTTGGGTTGAACTTTTTTTTCAATGACAGTTTCATCGGTTGGGTTGTCTATAATGTGCTTGATCATGCTATTCTGATTGCATTTCTCCCCCTTAAATAAATAGGGAATTCCTTTATTTCTTGTTGCTTTTCATTTTCTGGCACTTCTTTAGTCGAGTGACGATTAGATGAACATTTTTGCTGAAGGTCCCCAATTGGCAAAGAAAATACGGGCGCTCGCATCCTATCGAGAATACACTTTTGCTGCTTATGGAAGTGAAATTGGTGTATTTAAGCGTGCTCACCAGGTTTGTCACTAAATTGGCATGTTTGAAGAGATTCGCAAATAATAGATTATTTGTTGTGTTCCTAGATTGTAATGGGATGTTAGGTTGGGGCAACCTTTTTCATTTTCCTTCCAAAGTTATAAATCAATTGAATTGGTACAGGTAGTGTACTTGATGAAGGTAATGATAGATGTGACGAAATCTTTAACATGAATAGTCAAGGAGCTTAACTATGTAGGTTTGTGACTGAACAAATGGAAGGATCTCAACTTTCATTCTTTGATGAATAATTGTGATATAAGATATGCTATGACCAAAATTCTCTTGTGAGGTGCTTTGCCTTTGTACATTGCTGGAAGATGTTTATCAATTGGGCTCATTTGGTGGTTGTCTAGCTAGTGGAACTCATATGTTTCCAGTTTATTAGTGTTTGTCTTGTTTGTTGGCAAGTGATCATTGGTGACGAGATAATAGATTTGTGGTTCTCGTTTTTTCTTATTGTGTCCGAGGCATGTGAACTTTGGGATACTTTTGATGGTACTGCTTATGAATGGTAGTGCTTGTTAGGGTGGTAGTGACGTTAAGAATAAGGGATTTGCAATCATGGAAAAAATTAAGTTTGAAGGGGAAAAACCAATGGGCAAGGTGGTGATTATTTTGTTGCAGCTTTGTGTATGTAGTAGTGGCTTTGAGAGTGTGATTGTCTGATGGTTCATTAGGGTAGTAAAATATGGTATTTTCTATTTTGTTAGCAGCAGGTGTTGATGTAAGACAATATCTTAAACTTCCTAACCTTCAGAATTGATCAAATCCTATCCGCTTTTACTGAAATGGATGCACTCATTGGATAAACTCTTGATTTTAGTCAAGTTATGCCGTTAATTTTCTGTTCAGCCATAGCCTTGAAGATTTACTTTTGAGTTTGCTGGTCCTGATTTTGTGCTCTTGGTTGCATATGGCTTTTTCGTAGGCATATTATTCTATCTAACAGTGTTGTGTTCTTGTGTATTTCCTGGGACGTATGCCTCCATCAATGCTGTATCCAATGTTGTTAGATGTGTTTGGTGCTTCTAGGGCACATGCACTCCCTAATGCCTGAGGCACTAGCCACCAAAGCAGGCACTAGGATGTTGGCTAGTGTTTATCTTTGAAGGCTACTTGTTATATTCTATTTTATCCTGCTGTGCCTGAAGCATTTTAAATTTGTTTGTCATCTCTGTTCACCAGCTTGATATCATTTTTGGCAAGGCCTTAAAGCTGATGTTCCCAACCTAGTATTTTGAGTTGGAACAGGTTTAAATGTCTCTGTCAAAAGAGATTTCATGGTTGCACTATCTTCTCGCCAGGCTTATGCAATTATTTAGTTCAACGGAATAGGACTAGCAATATGTAGATAATTTTTGTCGATCAACATGTGAAGAACTTTAATCTCAGATTCTATGCATGTTCTCGATCAGTTTGATGTCGACAATATGAAGACATATTGATCATTAATGCTGGCTAGAGTTTATAAGCAGATTAGTTATAGTAGTTGGCTTATCCAAGAAAAAGAAAAATACAATTTTGAACTACTAATTAAAAGATTGGTATGTGGTGGTGAGATAATGGGACATAAGTGCACATGCCTGAACTGCTAATTAAAGATATTGCCAGAAAATATGCTGTGTTTTTCTTTAATGATATGCAATAACATTTTGTCTATCTAATTGTATGATTTGATTACAGGTAGCAACTTGGAGCAGGCATACGGCCAAGGTTTGTTTGCTGCTGTTGTTTGGAGAGCACATATTAAGTGTCGATATTGATGGTAATGTGTACATATGGGCATTCAAAGGAATGAATGAGAACCTTTCACCAGTGGGACACATCTTGTTGGATAGCAATTTTACTCCTAGCTGTATAATGCATCCAGACACTTACTTAAACAAGGTGACTATCATCTTTGCCTCAAGAACTCTTCAGTTCATATCTGATACAGATTGGTGGTTGTGCATGCACGTACTTTCTGAAGAAAGAAGATTCCCAAATGAAATGGCTACAATAGTCAAAGCTGGCCTTTTCTTGTCCTTTTCCTTTGTCATGCACCTGTAATTAATTTGGAAAGTTTTCTCCATTAGTTTCCTGTATAAAGATTTGAGAAAAGTAACAGATAAACTGAAAGCAACAATAGATGCAAACTGTGAAATTACTTATTGTTTGCTTTCATTTATACCAAGCAATTAATGCTCGGTATCAACTATTGATGGAAAAGTTGAAATTATCCACCATGAAAATGAGTTGTCTAATTATTCATGCTAGTTGGCTGTAGTCTTGATGCAGTGCAATCCTTTTATCATGTACTATTATTAAATTGATAAAAACTGGACAATGGTTACTTAAGAATGTAATACTATACTGTATTTAAAGATAATAGATTTGCATCTATAATTAGTTCTTGATAGCAAAATCCAGCCAAAGGTCACTAACTTTTGAATGCGATATTTTAAAAAACTTAAGTTGTTAAGGGGAAGAAGTATCCAGGGGTCCAACCCTGAAGAGCTATGACTATTCTGGTTAAAAAATTTCCACACATTTTACCCTTAGTATAGGTTGTTAAGAGGAGTTTGTGATGTTGAAAGTGGCATGTTCCGTGTGTCTGCAGCTCAACTTTTTGAACATGACTAGGATGTCTAGATCTGGGAATGTGAAAATGACAAGAACTGGTAAGCAGAAGAAAGTGTAGTACAAATGAAGGATGGGTAGAACATTAACTACCCCAGAAATTAGGGGAAATAAAATGTAGCAAGCATATAGTTATTGAAGTCGACATACAACTTAGGACTGTTTGAATTAACTGAATGATCAGATCCTAAGATCTGATAGGCATTCTTAACATCCTAGAAATACCAACAGTCGGATGCTTGACATGAATACTTGTGTGGAATCAACCGATTATTTGTTTGCCAAATTTAAGTAAGTGTTGCTGTCAAGTTCTTATCATTCTTCAATATACTTGTGTGCTACCCACTAGTTATGTCTTTGTTGAGTTCAAAACTCCAAAGAAGTCTTACATTAAATACCTATATGATCTCCATCTCTGATTTTAAGTAAAATCCTTTTGCCATAACCTGAAGCTTGAAGGAAGTCTGACTATGTAATTTTGTACTATTAAATGATAGAATGGATATGATCATGCCATCCTATGATATTTGTCAATTTGGATTGTGACCCTCTAAAGATTGTAAATGAATACCGTACTTAAGATCTGGATTGTTTCTTAAGTTTCAAATTGTAGGGTGGTAAGATCCTAAGATCCTGATTGGATTTTAATGACAGTTTGCACTAGTGCAAGCATGCTGCCTGCGAGAGTGCTAAACCTTTTTGTTTGTAAGATAAGCCAAAGCTGGATGGTGATTTAGCAAAGCAAATGGGTATTGGAAATTATGAATGTTTAACAGCCAAGTTAGCAGTTTCAATGTGCTGGACCAAACTAAGAAAGCTTGTAAACAGGTTATTCTGGGAAGTGAGGAAGGGTCTCTGCAGCTTTGGAACTTAAGCACTAAGACAAAGCTCTATGAGTTTAAGGGATGGAATTCATCTGTTAGCAGTTGTGTTTCATCACCTGCTTTAGATGTTGTTGCAGTTGGCTGTGCTGATGGCAAGATTCACATTCACAATATTCGCTACGATGAAGAATTGGTTACATTTTCACATTCAATGAGAGGTTCTGTGACTGCCTTATCTTTCAGCACAGGTATCATTCATGTTGTTTCTTTGTCTTTATCAAGTACTAAAATATATCCTGGCATAAATCTGGATGTCTTCCTAATTCAAGGGTGCTCTACACAGGCGATGCTTTATTTCGTCTCCAGAAACACTTCAATATTAATTATTTAACCTCCTGTGGCCTTTATATGTTAGAAGGAATTCATCTGTGGATTTAGCAGTTTTTGTGCTAACATCTAAATTCTTCCTTCAGATGGGCAGCCTCTTCTAGCATCTGGTAGTTCATCTGGTGTTGTCAGTATATGGAATCTTGAGAAAAGAAGGCTCCAGTCTGTCATAAGAGATGCTCATGATGGTTCTATAATTTCTCTCCACTTCTTTGCTAATGAGCCTGTTCTAATGAGTTCATCTGCAGATAACTCGATTAAGGTAAGATTCACAGAGAACTTTTCATGACCATGACCATTCATTGAAAATTTTTGTTGTTTAGTTAAATGAAGCCAGCAATGTTGGATGATTAATTTGACTTTTAAATCTCTTTATTAATTTAAATAGTACTTGGGAAATCTATTATGCTGAGGCCTCCCATCTTGCAAGTAATTTTCCTCCCTGTATTCTGTTATGTTTGAGTTTCATGTGAGACAGATAAATATCAGTGGTTATCGAAGCTCTTTTTGTCTCATGTAACAAAAGAATTTACAGCTGATATTTCTCAATGACATACGATCAGCAAAGAGCTGGTACCAGTTTGCAAATGCAGTCTGCTGGTAGCTAAATTATTTTCCTGAAAAGTCTTTGTTTGTTTGTCTAAGATCAGCCTAGGAAACTTTGGAAAATCATTTGGCAATCTTGTCTCTGTTTAGGGTAACTCTGGCCTAGTGTGATTTATTGCAATTAGCCCTACTGGGTCGTTTAACAGATGGCAACTTTGAAAATCATCTGGCCTTTCTTCTTTGACTGTGTAGGTAGCTCTATCTCTTATTGATTAATAAGCAGTGCAAAAGTGGCATAATCTTTTTCACCTTTCACTGGCGATAATCTTTGGATAACGTAACAGAATCTAGTTTTTGTCTTATAATGGGGGTTGAATTTATATCAAGTTGTGTTATCTTGAAATTAATATTGATTTCTCTTTTTGTACAATAAATCACTACGTTTGATATAGATGTGGATTTTTGACACAAGTGATGGAGATCCTCGTCTATTACGCTTCCGAAGTGGTCATAGTGCTCCTCCACTTTGCATAAGGTAATAATTTTCCTTTTTTTTTTTTTAGTGTTTCTTTTAGAGAAGTCCAGTATTTTGTGCATTATTGTACCATTTCTTTTTTTTGGGATCTGAAGTATGAAGAATGATATGCCTGCAAATATGTATTGTTCGGAGTTTGTTTGAACCGAGAATCACCAATCATGATATATATCTGCAGGTTCTATGCTAATGGTAGGCATATACTATCAGCTGGTCAGGATCGTGCCTTCCGACTTTTCTCGGTCATCCAGGTCTGTGTCAAGCATACTTCACTTTTTTTGTGTTTGTGTTATGGATATTTTAACATGGTTTTATGTGTTTGCTTTCCTCCATAATGAATGCTTTTTTTAACTCTTGAATGAATAATGATTATGATCTCCATTGATTGATTTAGTTTCCATTTTTCTCTTTTATCTTTGTTTGGAACTAAAAGCACTTTTACCTTGCATTTGAATTTCAAGAAAATAGTTTTTGGAATGCTCTATCAGCTGTCATCAATTTCCTTATCAATTCCTTATGGCTTCTTGCTAATGAAAGGTGCTCAAGAACTTAAAAAACAACTGTGAATTTTATAGAAGTAAGTTCATTTTTCTAGTAGTCTGACTCAAAAGGTTGTGATGGTAAAATATTCCATATTTTTTTGCAGATTATTGAATACAAGTGCATGTTCTTTCCATGCATAATATAGAACTTGGCTTGCTTTTGAGTATCTGAACTTTCAGTATGTATGAAGCCAATAAATAGTTTGTTAATGAATGAAGAGAGCTTTTGATTATCAACAAATTCCTTGTTGAAAGCATGGAGATGCTAATCCATAGATAAACTAAGTAAACCTGCAAATCTTTGTTATGTTGGTTGAACTTAGAAGTCAGAATTATTGCTGAATAAGCTTTTGGCTAAGAAGCATAGTCTTTTTTGTGATTGAGAATTCTATTATTCACTTCTGTTACCCCTATCAGTAATATAGAGAAAGCATTGAAGTTGAGAGAATTTTTCCCTTTACATTAGCTTCACCAGGTGAATCTTTTGCCCACCCATTCTGTTGCTGCCCATTTGGTACCTACAAGTGCCCATGACATTCCTTTCTCCTTTTTAAGCTATGCTGCAGCAAATGCAGAATTGATGCTAGATTTTCCTCGTCCACTCTAGCCAAATTTTCTGTTGTCCTTGCATGTTGCATGACCTTTAGAAAGTCAAACCAACAGACGTTCTAGGAGGCAAACTAGACTTAAGCATGCTTCACAGTGGAAACCAGTGCTTGTTGTTAGGCACTTCCTATGTTTGGAAATAAAAATTAGTGAAGCATAATAGTTCCTGTCAGCTCATCACGGGAGATTATAATGTTAAAACTTTTATTTTTACATTTTCAAAGCAAATAAATGTAGCTAACCAGTGTGCTAAAGGCACTTGTTTGCATTCTCCTTAATTTTCTTCTGTTTTTATCTTGGATGTAATCATCTTTATTACTCTCAGGGTGCACTTCCCTTTTTTGCTTAAATTGACAAAGATTGTCTTTTGCATCCTCCAAATTTCACCTTAGAAACAAACCATATAGTAATTCCCAATGTTCAAATCTATAGTATGCATAAACCCATAATTGTGGCAATATAAGACAAGTTACTCTGAGGATTGCAGTCTGTCAGAATTGTTGAAACCTTATTTAGCTCTCTGAGTCCTAAACAACCCTAGTTCCTTTCAAGTAGAAAATAGAATGGCTGCACTGAATATTAAATTTCTATAACTGATAGTATGGTGTGGATTTTTCCTTTTTCTTTTCCTTATATGTTGTTTGGGTTTGTTTCCATTGCAAGAGCAGGATCAGCAAAGTCGAGAGCTATCTCAGCGTCATGTATCGAAGCGAGCAAAAAAGCTGAAGCTGAAGGTATTGTCTACATTGACAGTCATGTCATCACATGTCTCTTTCATTTCCTTCTCTAGACTCATTTCTTTTAGTATTCTCCAATTAGGAACAACCATGTTCCAAATTCCCTGTTGTGTGTTGCTTTGCTTGCCTATCTGGAAGGATGGAATTATTTTATATTTTGAGCAAACCAATCACTTTATTATTAAGAGTGGTTCACTTGCTTGGAGAGTATCCACCTTCCTGTTTGAATTTTGATAAAATTTCCTAGCTTAACTGCTTTGATATGCCACATCTATTACATGTGGTAAATCTAATGCCTATGATGCTTATCTGGAAGGATAGTCCCAGCTCATTGAGCTAGCCTTCTCATCCTCTAAATATCAGTAGAGTACATGTTGCCTATCACTTTAAGTTAAAATTGTCTTTCAATTGAAGCTAAATAGAAGACACGTTGGGTGGTAACCTGGTTTGTACTGCTGTCAATCAACCCTTACCTGCATTTATTTGTGAGTTGGTTGTAAGAGCATCCGATCTCACTTTGTACAGCTGTCCTCTAAGACGATTAAATTTCTAAAGCATACTCTCTTCCCCCCCTTCCCTCTTCCTTCTAGTGCGAGTCGCTCTAAGTTGCCAGGATAAGGTTCTGGCCCGAAAAGATGTGGATTCAAATCCCACTGTTCACAAACAACCCTCTTTGCTTGTTCTCTTGAATCATTATTTACCCGTAGAAAGTTTGTTGTTTTCACATATACCCTCTTTTTCTCTCTTCTTCTTCTTCTTTTTCTTCTTCTTCTTCTTCAATTCCTCCTGTTTCTTTAATCTCTTACCTCCTAAACCCTCTTCCTTCCCTATGCTCACAGAAAGATAGTTTCAATCGTTTTCCCAGCAGTGTTTTAGGTTGTGAGTCAGAAGTAGTCTCAGAAAATAAAACAAAGTATTTATCTCACTTGTCTGGAGTGTCATTTATCCGGTTGCATCTTTGATGATTGTAATTGACAGGTTAAAGCTTTAAAGACAACAAATGAACTTATTATTGTATATTCTGTTTTTAACAAGCAGAGAGTAGTTTCAAAGCTTGTTCCTAGCAAGGAGATTTTTTCACCATGATTTTATTTTTTTCAATTGTTGGCAATCCTTATGTCATAAGTGTGCTTTTGATGGGCTGGGCCCTTATTTGTGGTTGACAGCTGGACTTGTTTCCTTCAGGAGTTTGCTTTTAATAATCCTTTTTAGTATGCATATAATGTGTAAAGATCATCCTGAGTTTATGGGACTTTTACGGTCATATTTCTGTTTCTTCAATTCTTAACTCCCCCATTTCGAATTCTATCTCTGTCTCTGTGCTAAAACAATATTAAGCTTATCTGAGCACTCTTGACATTATCCTCATTATCCTTTGAACTTTGTCTACATGCTCAGTTGAAAACAAATTTTCCATGATTTTTCAGGTTCTGTTAATAAGTTTTAAGTGCCATTCTAATTCATATCTATGTTTTGTCTTTCTCAAACATTGATATCTTTGGTTGGCTTACATTGCAGGAAGAAGAGATAAAGCTGAAGCCTGTTATAGCATTTGATGTTGGTAAGGATTTTTGTACTAGGAACTTGAACATGCTTTAGAATCACCACTGAATGAGCAATTAATAATACTTGGTTTGATGATTCAATCTATCCATCCTAGTGTTCTAGTCAAGGTTAAAATATTGTCTCTTGTAAAACATGATTCTCTAATGCCTAGGCTTTTGAAACCGGTACTTTGGGCCTTTTAAGCCAACATTTCTACAATCATGTATCTTTCAATGTGAACTTGAGGGGGAAAACCTTTTCTGTTGTCAATTTGCTCATCTCTAGGCAAACATGTGGCAATCTGAAGTTTGCAATGAAACAAACAAGGGGCAGATTTCTAAAAAGTGGTGGAGAAGATGCAGAAAATTAGAAGAGGAATCTGTCTTATTTGAGATGCAGTAATTCTGAGGAGGTGCAAAATTGTAACTATTACTTAATTATGGGTCACTTTTAAAATTTAATGTATGTCAACTGTAAGGTTTTTCTTTTGTGGTCAAACATAGACAACTTCTTGTTTGGATGAGCATGAAATCACAGAGATGTACATTACATGTGTCAAGCACATCTTTTCTGAGCTGTTTGTATATTGTGTATTGATTTCTGCCCCTGCACATTATGCTTGGATTTCAGCTGAAATTAGGGAGCGGGACTGGTGCAACATAGTGACATGTCATATGGATACTCCACAGGCATATGTGTGGAGACTTCAAAATTTTGTCATAGGGGAGCATATTCTGAGGCCATGCCCTGACAACCCCAAACCTGTTAAGGTATTAGTTCGATTTTGTACATGGTACAGCTTTGACATTATATGAAACATTCAACTTCCTTAGCCTGAAGTATCACCCACTGGGGAAAAATCCTTATTGTAGAAGCTGTAATAGCTTAGGGAAAACTATGGTTTTCAAACCTGAGTTTACGCTATCAGTTTTACAAACCCTGAGTTCACATCATCAGTTTTCCATCCTGAGTTTGCAAAAATTTGTTTTTCCTTCTTGAAATAGATATTGTTTTTTTATCAGTTTAGCTATTAAACTATGCTTCTCACTTTAATTGTACATTCTTGATAATTGATGATGTCTATAGATTACAGAGATAGTGAGACAAAATAAGATATGATAGTGTAAAAGAGGGTAGGTGAGCATAGCCTTGTGATGTAACCATTTATTTGGCTTTTGGCATGATGTTCCAACTTTGGATAATCTTGCAATGTTTTCCTTCAATTTTTTTCTCCTCTTTCTTTCCTTGTACAGTTCTGATGTACTTGAATTTTTATTTTAATAAAATCTCTTATTACCTATTAAAAAAAGAGTAGGCGTAGAGAGGGGGTGAGCAAGTGAAATGTGCTAGCATGACCAAAAGATGCCACTTAGCAGATTGATTTATATGGTTATGAGAGCATCTTTAGCCTTTTGCAGTCATGCTGCTGAACAATGGAGGCAAAATGTTGGCGTGTAAATTGAAGGACAAAAATTTGCTCATTAAATACAGAATGCAAATTGTTAGTTACTATACTATTTATTGTAATATTCCCGTACTTCTATGATTGCTACTCATTTGGCAAGGATATCTCAAAGTTGTGTTTGACTAGCATATCTTTTGACAGGCTTGCACAATTAGTGCATGTGGAAATTTTGCCATTTTGGGAACAGCAGGTGGTTGGATTGAGCGATTCAACCTTCAATCAGGAATAAGTCGAGGATGTTACATAGACCAGTTAGAAGGAATGATCTGTGCCCATGAAGGTGAAGTGGTTGGAGTGGCTTGTGATTCGACAAATACTCTCATGATAAGTGCTGGTTATGCTGGGGACATTAAGGTCTGTAAATTTGTCCTAACGCGTGTTGCTTCAATTACTAAATCTTCTATCATTTGTTTCTTGTTTGCATTTCATGGGAAATGAGTCCAGCCTGTTATTTGGGACATCTTTGATTTACCAATCTTATCCTGACATATATTCAAGTGCTTCTTGTTGCAAATCTAAGTTTTCCCTTTTCATAACGTGCTTTACTGCTCACTGGAATTTGTTTACAGTTTGTTGTTTTACACTTAAACAAGAGAGATGCAACATTGTCATTTCTTCTGAAACTCAAATAATTTTCGATGTTGGAATCTTGACCAGAAAACAAAAGCCTTACTACTTGTCCATGGAACTGTTAATCTTTTGGCAAATTATCTTTTTTAAATTTCCTTGTCATAGCTCATGTAAAATGTTCCAGCTATGTTTTAATTTCATGCATATGATTTAGCTTCTCTACCTTCTTCCTTGTTCTTTATATAGCTGGGTTGTGATTGCTGATAAAATGTAAATAGGAAAGCATAGTTAAATTTGCTGTAGCCTCCAAATTTAATCATCTGTTAAAAGAATATAATGATGGTGGTTATGTTGGGTTTTTATGTTACTGGTCTAGCAACTCCAGCTATATCTGCTTTCTTTTCACATGCCTTCCATGATGACAAATCAAATCATTTCTAGGTTTGATGCTCAAGTGTCCATTGATGCCTATTTGTTCTTGGAATGTGCTTGTTTCATGCAAACTCCAGTGGAAAAAGTTTAAATTTAGGAAGCTTCTTCATTAAATTGAAAATAAATCTAAGACATGTACTGAAGTTGGTGCATACAACTTATTTGGATAGCATTTCAAGATGGTAGTTGGCCACCCTACTTGGAAATTGGTGGCGGCCCTGGCATTGATATCTTATGCTGGCAGTATGTGAAGCCCAATAAGCTAGCTAGAGATATTGGTGACAACTGGAGATGATGGTTGTAGTTGTGTGGCTAATTGCTGTTGGTATAATGGAGCAGAAACTCATGCTAGCTAGGGAAAATGATTTCTTGATGCGACAACCCTAACAACAGAGATAGTTGCCAAAAGTGAACAATCAAAGAGAGAACTTAACAATTGTTGGAAAAGTCTTCAGGAATTCAAGGCTAACAGAAAGAAGGAATAACATTCTAGATGATGGATTGTATTCAACTATAACATGAAAAACCCATTATACATGAGAGTCCTGCCTGGAAAAGTGGAGCTGATGGTACTAGGATTTCAAAACTTGAGTAAATATGCAAGAGGACTCTTAAGTAAACTTGCTGGATCTGATAAATTGTAACTTGTTTGTTATCCTATGCTCTTGCATTACTTCTAAAAACATGTTTCATTTGGAATTGAAAATTGTTGTTTGTTGATTGAGAAATCATTGATTAACTTTTGTCAATGATAAAAAAAAAGAGGGAAATCATATTTTCAGGTATCTTGATGCTCTTACTCTTTTTCTTGTCCATTGTTTGAAAGGTGCTATAGTTATACTTTTACATACTTTGACAAAATGCTTTAAATATTTCCTTTTGTACTTAAAAAGGATGCACATGCCCTTCTCCAATAGTGGATAAGGCTTAGTTTTTGACGTGCTAGAGATCTTTCTGAGATTAGCTTCAATAAGATGTCAATCTGATTCCTGGAGTTATTTGTTGTGCAGGTCTGGGATTTCAAGGGACGTGAATTGAAATCTAGATGGGAAATTGGTTCTTCTTTGGTAAAAATTTCTTACCATCGTCTGAATGGTAATTAATGCCCCAGACTGCCCCATCCCCTCTCCTCTCTTCTTTCACACTGGATGCTTTATCGTGTATGCTCACATACTCACTATACACATGCATGTATTTTACGCTTGCATTAGCACAAGTTTAAACTATATTTATAGTGAAATAGAATAACTTCTATTATCCTTGTAACTGTAATGGCCTACTTTATCTTGATAAATCTTGCAGGTCTTTTGGCTACAGTTGCAGATGATTTTATAATTCGCCTTTTTGATGCTGTCGCCCTAAGAATGGTCCGACAGTTTGAAGGTCATACAGATCGAATTACAGATTTGTGCTTTAGCGAGGATGGGAAATGGCTCTTGTCTTCCAGTATGGATGGCAGTCTAAGGATTTGGGATATTATTTTAGCTAGACAAGTAGATGCAGTATATGTAGATGTCTCCATCACAGCATTATCTCTGTCACCAAATATGGATATTTTAGCCACAACACATGTTGATCAAAATGGGGTCCATCTCTGGTAAGTAACAGTGCATTTCTAATGTTTGAAATTAGTCATATACTCATGTTCATTGTTTGGAGTCACATTGATTCAAGTCTTTATTTTGGATTGGTCAAGGCGCACCTAAGGAATAATGAAGTGTTAGAAATATGGTTTCTCGAGATTACTCATATTAAGAAGATATTGTATTCTTTTATATGTGGACAAACTGATGAGAGACGGACTTTGATTGACCAGGGTTAACCAATCAATGTTTTCTGGAGATTCTGACATCAATTTGTATGCAAGTGGGAAAGAAGTTGTGACCGTTAAGTTGCCATCAGTATCATCAGTGGAAGGTTCTCAAGTTGAAGAATCTAATGAGCCTACCATTAGACATTCAGAGACTAAAGTTGTCCCCGCCTTCCAGCCTTTGCTTGAGCAAATTCCAGATCTAGTTACCCTCTCACTATTGCCAAAGAGCCAGTGGCAGAGCTTGATTAATCTAGACATTATAAAGGTTCCCTCTCTCATGTTTTTTTTAATCAGTCATAACCTTCTCTATGAAAGATTTGTTTCATTTATCTCTCCATTGGTTTTTTGGTCTCTTGTAAGATTGTCCTATAATCGTATTGGGGACCAGTTGGTGATTATCTTCTCTCATCCTATCTAATTTGTAGGTTCGCAATAAGCCAGTTGAGCCCCCCAAGAAACCTGAGAAGGCTCCTTTCTTTTTGCCCTCTATTCCATCTCTTTCTGGAGAAATACTATTTAAGCCAAGTGAGATGACTGATAAGGGAGATATGAAGGCTGATGAAAATAAATCCAAGATAACACCTGAATTGTCATCATCACAGTTTCTGCAACTGCTTCATTCGTGTTCAGAGGCCAAAAACTGTAAGTAACAGTTCTCATGGAAATCTCAGCATTTACACTTGTGCTAAAAGTATCATCTGAGACATCCATGCTAATTCTAGATTTCTGGATTTGACATTTTGCAGTTTTGCCTTTTACTGCCTACATCAAAGGGTTATCTCCCTCAACTTTGGATTTAGAACTTCGGATGCTTCAGATTATAGATGACGGTGACAATGATGCTGATGATGATAATCTACAAGATGTTGACAAGAGACAAGAGTTGCTTTCAATTGAATTACTTATGGATTACTTTATACATGAAATATCATGCCGGAGTAATTTTGAGTTTGTACAAGCTCTAGTCAGGTTGTTTTTGAAGGTATTGATCTTTTCAACTTGCCATGTTTGTAGTATAGATCTCTGTTACAGGAATGTGCAGAATGAATCACTGATTGTGATGGCAATATTAGGAAGGAGGGACTGCCAGTAACTTTTGGTTTAGTCTGGTGCCTCAAGAGTCTCTTGTGCCCATTATTAATAAGAAGATAAAGATTTGACTCAGTTTCAAATATACCATTGATTTTTAGAAATTAAGCATCATTGCTTCCCTAAAGTTGGTAATGTAACTTTGACGTCTCTTATTCTGTTCTGCCAGATACATGGGGAGACAATTAGACGCCAGTCAGTGTTGCAGAATAAGGCAAAGGTCCTTTTGGAGACTCAATGCTCTGTATGGCAGAGAGTGGATAAGTTATTTCAAGGTGCTAGATGCATGCTTGCTTTTCTTAGTAACTCGCAGTTTTAGGTATTCAACATATCACCTATTTATTCCCTCTTCTTGTTTTGATATTAGGTCATTTTTTATACAGGAAAGTTTGATAATGTATTGTTTTTACCTAGTTATGATTTTTTAACTGGAGTGTATTATGTACATTATAGCAAGGGGAAGATGTTATAGATGAAAAAGTAGCTGGATTTACACGAAGGTGAGTCTGGCAAATTTTAATGTTGGATGGGTTCCTCTTAGAGCTATAAATTCGCTCATTATGTAACTGAGCAATAATCCTGCATCACTTATTTCAGAAATTTTTAAAGGAAGCCTTGTCTTACGCCCTTTTTATTGTCTCTTATGCTATTTAGTCATATGCCTATGTTGATGAATGTGTCTCGATTATTTCTCTTTTCTGATTTTTCCTGGTATGTTTTATATAATCCCCCGGGCTTCTGGTCAGGAGTTATGTGATTTGGTCTAGACGCACGAGCTTTAAACCCAGACTGGACTAGCCAGTTCAACCAATTTGATCTGGGAACTGGCTGGTAATCTGGTCCAGTTATTCACTTTATCAGCATTTGTGATTACGTGCAAATCACATTAGCATTCATACTGGACTAGACCAGTTCGAAAATCAAGTGGGTACGGAATCTACTGATCCGACGTTATAACAGTGCTGGTTAGGTTGTTTACCATGTGGGCTTGAGGTTAATATTGGGCTGGAATATAGTTGTTCCTCACTTGCTTGGCCCATTTGATATTGTAGCAAAATAAACAGCATTGCTGCTGGCAGGCGACTCAACCGTTGGAGCTCCTAGGTCAAATTCATGTGAGTCTGCCATATGCACCGACTTTTTCACGGGTCTAATCACAAATATCGTATATGTATCATTTTTGCTTGCATTATTTGGGCATGATTACATCACTCTAATGGTGTGTTTTAGTCTCACATGTTATCTTAGCTGTTTCAATGCTTTGATGTTGTTCAAATATCAATATAAATCTTCATTCGGAGGTGGCTAGGTGACTAACAAAGGTGACGACTGATATGCAAGATGCTCAGTCAGCTTTGAGTTTCCAGCCTCAATTCATCATGGTGTTTCTGGTTGTTTCATTAGCGGAACTTTAAGACTTTTCTGTTTCCATCCTTCTAATCAAGTCTTGCCCTCATGGATTCCAAAAAATTAGAAAAACAAAGGAAACGAAGGCCCTGAAAATGGTTATATTCATGTGACATGACAATAAAATTGAATGTCAGTCACATCTCAGCTAGGCTTGTAACTGCATTTAAGTTAAAAGTGGCCTTACTGAAACGATGCATCATGCTGATCGGTATAGAGAACAGTCCATGGTATTCTGTTTGTGACACCAGTTTATAGTGCATCAAGTGATGCCGGAATTGATAGAATAGCTTACATTAGTCTTATATCTGTGTTCTTTGCCATAGTTTTAAAACCTATTCTGAACTGTGCTGGTTGTGCATCTTATCTCTCGGTTTATTAAGAGTTTAATCTCAACAACTTAAGATGGGAAGGTATCCATCATTAGATGAATTTGATGAGCATGAGTCCACAATGGGTGACCAACTGATCAAGGGCTGAAGCAAATCATATACAGAGTGCGTCTGATGTTTATTTCTTGTTGAAAGGTGAGAGCAGCATACGATTGTAGTATTCTCCGAGAGCCCATATGGGGAAGATGTTTCGATAGGCCGAGTAACTTATCATGCAACTCTTGTTGAAAACTCCAATTATTTCCTGCAACCAAGCAGAACATTAGTGAGTCTTTGCCTCGTCGAATATACAGAAATATAGCGTTTCCGTGCAACAAAATTCGGAACCTAGTTCCATGGGGTAATTAGCACATTTGTGATATTGGCTAACTTGTTTTCACAAGTATAAGTATTAAATTATATTTTAAAAAAGACCGACTCTTTTAATAATTTATTGACTTTTAGATGGAATTAACAACTCTAATTTAACGGTGTACAAACTTTCGTCACATACTAAAGTCTTATCTTGTTTGTTTTTTGTCACATTATTTTGGAAATTATCAACCTTAATTTGTTTGATGTGCCAATTCGTTATATAAAATCAATTTTATTCACTAATTTTTTTAATATTGTTTGATTTTGAAGGGTACCGACATTTCTTTGTCCTTCCATAATTAACAACTATGTTAATTATCTACCAATAATTATTTTTGTGACTTAATAATACTTTACAAGTTACTAACTTTTATCCGAAATTATGGTCCTTAATGTGACGGATGTATCATGATTGGTCAACATATTAGCCTGCCAAGTCATTGAAATCACTTACCAGCTAATTTTTTGTATTTTTCCAACGTTAACAAGATAAAAAGTTGGTGAGGGACTGCAAAAAGATGGTATGTCAATCAAATTAAGGGCAATACTTTTGAAAATAGGTAATTAATCATAAGGTGAAGTCATTGGTAAGCAACAGAATAGATGTTGGTAGATTATTAAAGTTATTTGTAATAATGTAAAGTATAAAGAAATGTCGGTACTTCTATAAACTGAGCAAGATAAAAAGTTGGTGACTGACTAAACTTAGTTGATATCTAATGTGACAAATGTTAGTATGTTAATCAAATTAAGATAGGTATGTTCGAATAAAAGTTAGTAATTTCAAAGACCTTGGTAAGCCACCGAAATAGATGTTGACGGATTATTGAAGTAGTTGATAAACTTGAAAGTGTATATAATTATTGGTATTTTCAAACCAAGCAAGATAAAAGTGAATAGTTGGTATTTTAATGCGATGAATGTTCGTACATTAGTCAACTTAAGGTTGGTAATTATGAATATAAATAAATAATTTCAAAGGCGTTGGTAAGGTGCCAAAATAAATGTTGGTAGATGGTTGAAGTAATTGGCAATGTTTGAAGTATAAATGAACGTTGGTAATGGTCAAAACTAAGGATAAAAAATTGGTAAGTGACTAAAATTAGTCAGTTTCTTAATGTGATTGACGTCGGTTCTAAGTCAAATTAAGATTGGTAATTTTCAAAAAAAAAAAAAAAGTAACTTCAAAGGCTCTAGTAATTGACAAAACAAATTTCAGTGCATTATTAGAATACTTAGTAATATTGGAATTATTAGTTAATATATTTATTTGGCAAAACTTGTTGGTAACTAATGACTGACCAGATGTAATATGTTGCTAGTCACTTTTTTGTTGGGTTAATTCCAAAATAAAACATCAACTTTAGGTTGAACATCAAATTTGGTTAAATTTTTTTTTGTCTCGTAAAAAAAGCTAACTTTAGGTTGAGTGCTAAATCTGGCTCGAACTTTTTTTTTTGTCTTATAAAAAAGCACCGACTTTAGGTCAAATGTCAAATCTAGCCCAAACTTTTTTTTTGTTTCGAAAAAAGCATCAACTTTCACTTGAATCCTAAATATAGCCCCCTTAACTTAGATCCATTGGTTGTCCTCAACAATAAATCTATGTACACTCGCTAACTAGATTTAAAATACTATTAATTGTATTTTTGTCTAAGCCACATCTTGGAGAATAACAACAAAATTATTTATCGTCTCCTACACTTCATTGGCAAGTCAAAAAAATCTCTATTTTTGAATTTCTCTAGTTAGACTTCGCCATTTTGTCATATTATGAAGTTATGGACCATTTCCTAACGAGAGACACTATGGGCGAGATATGCTAAACTCCCAACTATAACTTATTTTTTTTTTTTTTTTCAAAAACAAGGTCAACTTCAAAGAGAGAATTGATGGTAAGGGCCAGATTTAAGATAATGATGAAAGTTTGTGATTTTTTATGAGAAAAAGAAGTTTGGGTCAGAATTGTCATTTGACCTAAAGTTTGTATTTTTTTACAAGACAAAAAAAAAGTTTGGGCTAGATTTGGCACTCGATTTGAAATTGATGCTTTTTTATGAGATAAAATAAAATGGGGTCATATTTGGCAGTTGATCTAAAGTTGATGTTTTTTTTTTTGGAATTAACCCGTTTTTTATAACCAAAGTTTCTTGACAGTTACCAATATGATGTACACAGTGTGGACCCAGGTTCTGTATTTTCTCATGCGGAGGTGTAGCATTCAGTTGAATTCATATGGTTTCAGCAGTTCGACGTGTTATGACTTTTACGTTTCGTCTCTTAAATTGAGAATCACCTGCTGTGGGAAGTCTCCATTCTCCATCTGAGCATCGATTAACACCTTCACGGCGTGTTGCATTGGTGATGGGTCTCTGTCAATCTGCAATAGATGGAGTCACCAGTTTTATGCCTAGAACATCCATTATAACTCTCTGAATTCTTGTGAAAATGATGAATTCCGTGAACAAACCTGTCCGGCTTTAATCAGTGCTAAGATTGCCCATGAAGTGTGTACCAAGTGTGGTTTGTCTCCCTCTAAGCTCGTAAAAACCTGATGAACGGTATATGAAGATTGAGAGTGGAGAAGGGGGACGCATTGAGAATCATGAAACTCAGTAGAAGTTGAACGAATGACCTTGTCCTGGCTGGAGAGATAGCTCTCTCCCCAACCACCTGAATGGTGCTGTTTGGAGAGGAGGAAACGGCATGCCCTTCTGATGCTGCTGCTGTTGGTGTAAGTCCGACCTCCGGCCACAAGTCCCTTCACTCCGAACCATGTTCCATAGGTGTAGCACACTCCCCATGAGCCATACCTGTCGGACAATTGGACAATGCGATCTTCATTGTTTCGGTTCTTATATTCTTGAGGAAAGTTTCTCATTGTGCGTGTGAGACAGCAAAACAAAAACGAAAGTGATGATGACGATATTCATCGTGTGCATCTTATATATGCATGTCGTGGATTGGCTCTATGATGGTCTAGAGTCGACTGGAATCACTCGTAGGAGTGTAATAGCTTCTCGTTCAGTAAGCTTTGTATGTCCGAACATGTTGCTGAAATAAGAAAGGTCAAAATCATTCCGGTCGATGCATTTGAGGATTTTCAGAATTTGATTGGTAAAGTTTAATAGCTCAATCAGATCATTAAGTTTGGGAAAGTTCAAATCATTTTGAAATAATTTAGTATGTGATAAAAGTAACCGGCTCTGATCTCTCTCGATCTCGAGCGTGCACACTCAAAGTTGCACACGATGAGAGAGGACTAACCACGAGCCATCAGGTAATTGAATGCTTTGAAGGAAATCGATCGCCCTAGCGACGCATGAATCTATTTCCTTCCTCCGATGATATGGGTACATCTTCACAAAAGATGTAAGGGCTTGAATCGCCGCAGAGGTGCATTCCACATACCTGCACATCTACTACAATGTCAGCCTGCAGAACTTAATTAAACTCTACATCAGGTGGTCCTAAGTATGATAGAACAAGCCCATTTTAATTTAATTGATGAACTTACGGATAATCGATTATGATATCTCCAAATATCTCTGCAGGATTGATGATCTAAGATAAAAGGAAATAAGTAAGGCTCGACGCAATACTTCCGATAATCAAAACAAGCATGCGAGAAGATGGGGGTTTCACCTCCAACCAGGGATAGGATCTTGTGAGCTCATATGATGCAAATCCTCCATTTTTATTCTGCAAGAAGCTTTTCAGTCAACAAAATCTTCTTGTTTCTCCATGCAAAAGATTGGCTGTATGAACTACAACGAACAATATCAAATGTATTAATTGATTGATTGCTGTAAATCAACAAGGAAACGAATACCTGCATGGATAGTATCAAATTTACAGCATCGAACAATTGGTCTGCTTTTATTGATCTCCCACAATTTCAGATGGGAATTGCGATAATAAAAGTGCTGCCTGCATCATAATTGCTGCAAAGTTGACAAATTCAATGGGAAAAAAAAAAGGAAAAAAAAAATTGACAGAATACAAAGTGAATTTCCAAGAAACTCTGGTTCAATTAGCTTGCAAGCTCCTTTTATGTGTCTTAAAGCGAGTATTTGGATTTTCCAGATCTCACGATCATATCCTAATCCATAAGTTTTGTACATAGATGTTCAATTTCTCAAAATTATTCTTTATTTGGAAAATGTATAAGACAAAGCTGATTTCACCTTTAGGCCTTCTGAGGTACAATCCGAAACAGGCCAACCATTGTCCGGGGTTGAGAAAGGCCACCCTCCCCTCGAAACATGCCGGTACCACTGGCTCAGCTCTCCTGAACTATTTTCTGTCACCTTCAATAGAAGATTAGATGAAAGCCTTCTGAGTCCGAAGATTGATAGCGATAAAGAGTTGAATTTTACAAGAGTATAGTGATTAAATTGAATACTTGTGTGTTCTTGATGAAGTCGTGCGCTTTCTTGAGCATCGATCCAAACTCCTCAAAGAGATTGGTGGCGAGAACGGCTTGAACAGCGAAAGTGACGTCCCATAGCTGAGACCCGTTGTACCCCTGTCATGTACGAGCCAAGAGCGTGTATGGGTCATGTGCCAGTTTCAGGTTCATATTGATTATGTGGCATCAGCAGAAGCACAATCAACGAGTGATCAATCAATCATTTGCAAATTAGCGATCGAAGGAGCTCATGGGAGATCAAGACCTGCATTTTCATTCCATCTTCAGCGACCCAAAGGTAGTCTTTGATTCTTGGAAGGTGACGTTTAAATGCTTCTGAGTTTGGATCCTCCACCCAACAGCAAACCATGTTCAGCACCTGACCAAAAACATGGACTACATATAAAACAAGACATATGCGTGCGGTTACTGTTAAAAAATCCCACGTTCGCTTGTCTATGGAGTCTTTATAGTCCTCCTCCACTTATTAATCTAAATTTTGGATAGACATTTGTGTAGGTACGACTCATGTTTGGGTGTTGTTCATTCATACAATCATGGTAACTTTCTTTTGGGCGCAGTTGAAATTACCTCCTGAACTACTACTCCCTCTTTTGCACGGTGAAGAAAAGTTTTATTTGCAGTTTTTGTTTCCAGCTTAAATTGGATAAGAAATTCTTTAGTAGTGAAGGAAAGCACATTTAAATGATTAACTCAAACTTTTGAATGAGACATTTTATAAATACGACTTGTGTTAGGATGTTCTTTATTCATACAATCATGGTAACTTTCTCTTAAGCAATATAAAAACAATAGAAATTGCGAATAGATTCTTCAATTTTTATATATGCACCAAAAGATGTTTTACCTTATTGACAGGTCCTAGACAAATGTACCTAGTGTTCTCATCCTCGTAGTGGATATGTTGCATCACATGATCGAGAGCCTTTTTTCTTAGTTTGGAGAGGGGCCATTGCATGAGAAGAGGCTCTCCTATCTTGTGAAGACCACTCCAAAGCAGATCTTGCACCCAAGGATGTGGATAGTATAGATCTTCCTGCAAAATTGTATTCCATCAATTAGCAAACATGTGAAAAAATAATAGATTTCATGACAACCATAATAAAATTGAACTTACCATAATAATCTCTATTATTTTGGTCATACACATATTAGAATTGAATTTGTTGTTTCATGAATGCAAATAAAGCAAGACATGATTGCGACATTTAAAATTTCATTTTTTTTATTCCCCCACCGGTCTTATTTAAAGTATTTTCACTTTTCTCCATGGTTATTCCATATTCATAAAGTCATCTTCTTTTTCTTTTTCTTTTTCTTTTTTGCAACGTTGATTGGTTATATAATTAAGGGCTACTTGTTACAATTATTAATAACAAAGAAGTGCTTTATATGTGTCCTAAGAAATCTTGCCAAGAAATTTTTATTGAGTGATGTGACTAATGTTTTGTTAGTTATTGATCATATAATGCATGGTCCCATATCCTTTAAATAATCCCTAGATCATTTAGTAAGAGAGTTCTTGTAAGATGTCTTAATATCATTGTCTAGCTTAGCTCAAAATAATAAATGAAGTTATACGAAACTAATTCCACCTCCTCTCGGTCAATATTAGATTGTTCATTTTGTTACTGTGGTTTTTGTAAGGAATCTCATTTATCTTGCTTTATCCCGAGAATTTACTTTAAATTGAAATAAACCCATTTTCTTTCAGACATGAAATCCCATTCATTTTCCCTTTCAATCAACCATATGAGGGCTCTCTTTTTTTTCTCTCGATAATATTATTTAAATTTTGGTGATGCGGAGTACACCTATCTTTATTTTTCGTGGGTCCTCAAAGGAAGAAGCAATATTGAAAACAATTAAAAATATTGTTTTATGAAAAGCTCAGATTTTAAAAATTATCCTATAGATCCATATTATTAATTTATTCATGCAAATTTATTTGTTCATTGTTCGAGAGATCTCAAGAAGCATGACTACCTTAGCACAAAGATTCCTTGCTTTGTCCCAATCGATTTGATGGTAATATGTAGGGTATAGCTCTCTTCTAAGTGACAAAATTGTTGAGTCGATGTGGCCTACAAACCTTTTTCCATATAAATATGACATGGGTAGGTACACCATTCGACAATGACACCAAAATCTTCCTGCATCATCGAGTCATTATATGAATCGATCTTATCGATAATTAAATTAGTTCTACATAATGTCGACATGATGAGAGGATCCTTTTCACGGCAAGTGCACGTCTCTTTAAGCTATAAATTAGGAAATTAGAAATATCGAAAGCAAAAGATAAATAAATAAAATTAAGATATACAAATAAAATAGTACAAATCACTTTCGGAAGGTACAGTGTAGCTCAAAGAAGATCTTAAAGTTGATCAGATAGCAAGCATTCACTATCATTGGACATAAATAACTGAATTGAAAATTTCTCAGTCCGATTTCTAGGAAAATCAGATTTGTTTACATGTGTCTACTTTAATAGTTATTCAATGAAACTCCATCTTTACATTAAGAGTTTACAAATTGACCCTTCTTTCACTTAAACAGCATTGATTGGTCGATCACCTCTTATAATGGTGTGCGATCGACTAGATTATATGTATGATGATTTTATATGATTTAGAAAATGGAAAAAAAAATTATGTTTAACTTTTCAGTGAACAATGGAAAAAAAATCAAATATTATTGTCCTTATCAATATATAAAAAGTCTAAAGTTAAAAAGCGGAACAAGTGTTTAAGTAAAGGACATGGAGGGTCATGATAAACTAGAAGATACCTGGGTGTATTGGGAGAAAATGAGGAAGTAACCATATTTCAGGAAGAAGTGGATTGTTGCCACTCCACTCATACACACCAAGTACCTGCACAATTCATCCAATAAATAGCCCAAAATATTGATGAAAAACAAAGAAAAGATTACCCGGAATCAAGTGAACAATCAACAAAGCAAAAAATGGAAATTGAATTGCTCACAGAAAGCCACATCTTGCCCCAGGAAGGGATGTAAGTGGCTCCACCATGATCAAGGATCCACTTCCTGGCTCTGTCCATCGTGCCGTCACTGCCGCTCGCGCCTTCGCCGAGCAACCTTAGGGTGATGTAGGAGAGTGTAGTGCAGAACATCGTACTGCCTGCTTCGATGTGCAATCCCCATCCGCCATCTCCATTCTATATCCATGGGATGGCTCGACTTAAGTGAAATTTGAAAAGTTCAATGTAGATCCCTTTTTTTTATTAGTTCTACTCTACTTTTATGCTAACTCTTACTCTTAAACTTTTACCTTACCTCTTTGTAGGGCATGGGATTCAAAATCTATATATGAAGCTAAATCATTCTTACCCCTACTCCATGAGAAGGTGGAGATTTGAATTCACATCTTTCCCTTCCCATATAGGAAGGGTGGTTACTGAGGAGGGTAGATCCTTTAATTAGCCATTAACATTGTGTAAATTCACACATACAGTTTGGATTGGTTAAGCCTCAAGGCCAAATATAAATGTATAAGGTCTAGATTTCTATGCCTGTAATTATTGAAACCAGACAATAAG
Organism: Angophora floribunda; assembly: GCA_014182895.1. Taxonomy (NCBI): domain Eukaryota; kingdom Viridiplantae; phylum Streptophyta; class Magnoliopsida; order Myrtales; family Myrtaceae; genus Angophora; species Angophora floribunda. Next base: position 19,508,858 of record CM024707.1, on the reverse strand, counting down.
ATCAATATTATTGGATCTTCTTGTCGGAATTGGTGTGCCAAAAGTACCTGGTGGTTGTATAGATAGCGGCGTATCTCATGTTGATGCTCGGACGAGAGAATCGTTGTCAAGGCTCCAGTTACGTGTAATGAAATTACCTATAAACATAACAAATAATAATACTCCAAACTCTCAGCGTAAAAGCAAAGATGGATTGCTTATAACATCGGCTTTTATCTACTATTTTGAGTTCATTTGTTTTGCGGAAAACCAACCCGATTTGAATTTTTCCTCATGAAGGGAAAATTTCTTGGCATGAAAAATCGTGATTGATAATAGAACTATGTTCCTTTGACTAAATTTTCTAAGATATAAACGATTATTTTTAGGAATTGTTTTTAAATCATCCATATTAGGGAATGGCACCCACAAGTCACGATTTAATGGGTCCACCATAGACCAAATACATCTCGATCCTCGATTGTTTGTATCTCATATGGGTCCATATCATATCAACAACTAAGATCACTCAGTTCATTATGGACTGAATCTAGACAAGTATTTGCTACGATATAAAATATAAGGGGAGCAGTGTATGTACGATTTAACCCAGAAAGAAAAAAGAAAAACGAAAAACGAAAACCTTTGTGTTTTAATAAGCTGAATAAGAACTAAATAGATAGATTATAATAGGAAAGAAAAAAGGAAAATGCCTACCAAGCCAGGTAGAAGGAACATGGGACCTCCGTAGTCTCCAGGCCAAAAGCCATCCTCCGCCTGCAGGCTCGCGTAATATCTCAAACCTCTTCTCAATGTTTTCTCGATCGCCATCTCTTCGTCCATCTCCTCGTCGTTTTCGACTTGTCCCAGTTGCAGCTTCTTCGTCTCCACCACCGCGTTCTCCCTTGCGAACTGTTTTTTATATGCCTCTCGACAGGTCGGTTTAAAACAAAGTTTATGCTCTATCTTTCTACCGATCAATTAATCTCTACGACAAAACTTTGGCCGGAGTAATTCAAGCAGAATTCTCGAGTTTCCAATATTTTTTTTTGAAACTCTTGTGCCCTAATGGCTTTGAGAAGACCATGGACTTTCTGTTCCAGGCTTTACACACTCTCAGTTGTTGCAGTTTTGCTAACTTTTGGCTGATGGTATTAGATTTGAAGGTGTAAAGTTCAAGGGTTTTTTTAAAAAAAAAAAAAAAAAAAAAAACCTCATCAAGCAAAGTGTAAAATTTTTGAGTTTTAGGGTTCGAGAAGTATAAGATAAGGCGAAATTGATTATGGCTTTCGTAATCGGCCATTGAATATGAGTCTTCTTGCAGCCTTACTAACATATAATAACGTTAGGCCACAGTTATATCAGTTGGGTCAGAGCCTCTAATCAATGTACTTCATCTTTGAGAGGACCTTTTGTTAAAAACAATTTTACTTTCCACTCTTAAGATTATTGTCAATTTCTTTTTTTTTTTTTTTGTAGTAATACGAGGTATTTGGTCTTTTCATATTGACCGATTCAGACTACGCAAATATGTCATACCATCCATGTGTATCGGGTAATAAGACTCTACCCACAATGTGATGAGCATGCTCCTTAAGTTTACTCTTAATGGAAAATGTCATGATTTCGAACATTAAATTTATCGCATTGGAATCAAGTGCTTAAAATTCTAGCTAATTTTTTTTTTTTTTCCTGTAGTACTCTCATTACTGAAGTGTCACGGCAAGAGAAGGATATTAGAAAACATTGACAAGTAGGCTAATTTTTTTTTTAGTACCAAATTTAGGCTAAATAAAAAAGAGAGAGAGTGGAGGAGTTGGACGATAAGATATGAATAAAAGGATACGAAATCATTAAGTTAAATAAAAAAAATAAGCGGATACTTTTAGAAGATTTTTGGGCCCTAGTTTCTCTTTGTATCTAATAAATGTTTTTTTGTCTCATATTTTGCTTAATTTTCAATAGGACATAATGTGGACAATATAGTCCTGATGCCCTAATAGAGTTTTCTCGTGACCATTGACACGAACAGCAGTACTTTTAGGGTTTGGCATCTCAGCTTCCCTAGTGTTCTCTCGACGATACTGAGGATGGTTTGTGTAGCCAAAAGAACAGTCCATGAATTTGTTTTACTTAATATGTTATATCATCGTTAACCTTTTTTCAAGGATGCAAAAAGGATCGGCGAGATCGAACCTGAAGTCTCATGAGTAGATCAGAGCTATGCTTGACTTGAAACCGGTTCATCTGGAAATGGCTCCGAGCTTCCTCAACTCGGGCGAGCTCTTCCTTGGACACTCCCGGGTTTGGGTCAAACTCCCAATATTGCCTTCCGACATGACGGTTCACACTTGTGACCCATGCCTCGTCGCCTTGAGACAGCTTTAGCTTCCACATTCACGCTGTCTTATCTTCTTCTTTGCTCACCAAACTGATCTTGCTGCATTTTGCACCATCGAATTTATGGAATTAAAAACTAAAGCATTACTGTGTAAGTAACACATAACGTGAGCATGTCGCAATTAGCTAGTGTTGAAATGGAGCGAAAGAACGAGAAGAAAAACCAGAATATGAATTCTAGTCCTAAACAACATGTATAGAAGCGAAAGATTGACCTTCTTCGTCTCGGCGACTCTGGTTGGGTCTTTGCAAGGGAAATGGATTAGTTATATAGAGCGGCATATAATGTAATGGTGGGGCTTGGTCCGGGAAGATAATATTTTCTGCTGTTGTATATCCAAAGTATTTTTAATTATGCTTAAATCATTGGACGAGTATCTTATTGTCGTTTCTAATAAAGGGACCATATATGTTTTGGACCACGAGTGTTGCTCTTGGCAGGGGAAAAGTAAAACAACAAACAATCTGATGGTGAGAATTAGCAACATAATCATCCTAAAATTATGACATTTGGGGTAATGATTTTTGAAAAGTTATGACACTCAAGTAGTTCTTAAAAAAGTGACAATAGCAAAGCAAGATCTATACGAAAATTATGACTGTTGATGCGTTCCTTTCGTAGAGATATTTTGTTGGTAAGGAGTTTACCTATCTAAGCCAATTGCTTTCTGTCATGGTGTACAAAAGAAGAGAACACGCACATGAGACACGTAATGTCTCATTCAATGCAAGTTGGCAATTTCACTTTGGTCCCCTAAAGACTAAGTCATTATACAACGTAAACCTATAGGGGCAATAGCATCTCTCGCTATCTGGTCCATGCGCTTTCCAGTCTTGGCTGGATCGACATTCTCCAACCGGTCATTAGTTGAATGCAATATCATGGCCCCCATCGGTGTAGCAGCATCATTGTGCTTGGTTAGGTTGCAACATGTCAAAATGGAATCAACAGGAAAGGGTTGCCTTTGGATTCCTAGGTTAGGTTTTAGTCATATGGAAGATCGAATGCGTCAAATTCTTGTTCGAGAACTCTTGCAATTTCCCATCAAAGTTGGCGAATGTGCACCTTGCTAAGAGTGGAATATTGCCCCTTTTAGTTACTTTTGCAGCTGAAGACATTCATTTTTTGCCCTTCCTATATCACTACAAGAAGATCACTACCCGAAGCCCAAAAAAGAAGAGGTTGGGAGAATTACCAAAAAAGTTCTAAATCGATTACAACCATACTAATTCAATTCTAAATTTTTTATTTGGTCAATTTAATCATAAACCTTTTGTACTTATACCATTTTAATCTATCTTGTCAATTTTAACTAATTGGCACCGATGTGAATAGTGCTAGCCATTTGGCTAACGCTGATATGATAATTTTTTATTATATATATTTTTATTTTTAAAATTTTTATTTTTCCTTTTTATTTATTTATTTATTTTTTTTTTTTTCTCTTCTTCCTTCTGGTATTAATTTTTTTATTAATTTTTTTCCTTTTCTGTTTCTTTTCCTTTTCCTTTCCCGACAAATGGATCACATGACTCATACGCTAGATGCAAGGTATACAGGGCTAGAAAGTATTTCGCTCATAGGCTTTGGGAGCACTCTCCTCAAAATGAGAAGCAAGCTAGGAAAATTACAAATAAAGTAACAAATTTATTACACTTATCTCAATTTAGTCATAAACTTTTCAATTATATCAATTCAATCCTAAATTTTTGACGATTTGTCAATGTAATACTTTTGATCAATTTTAACTAGAAAACATTGATGTGACGATCCAATTATTGTTGCCTATTCTATGTAGTGTGGCCGACTAGGAAGCATCGACATTCTCCAAGAACTTTTGTATTGTGTTAGACATTTTGACATGTGTCCAATACTCTTCCGACACTCGGTCAACATGTGTCGGAAAATTTGACATCTAGTTAACTCTCTTGACATTCTTCGACATTCGAGTTTAGAATTTCAACATGTGAGTTTGGAATTCTGACATGCATGGGGTCAATTTTAAATTTTTTTGATAAATGAGTAGTTAAAATGTAAATATGTAAAAAAATAATAAAAGGTGGAAAGAAGAAAAATCTAGTCTCATCTTTTCTTCTGACTCTCACTTTTTGTGACACACATTTCACCCTCCCAAATTTTTATTTTTTATTTCTCTTTTGACATACTTTGACTCACTAGTCGAGAACGTGGATTATTTATTTTTTCCTTGATATTGGAATTGAGTTGACTTTCTCAAATTGAAACAATGAATGATAATAAAAATGGTAGATTAATGTTTTTGATGTAAATTCTTTCTAGGCTCTTTTTTATTATTTGTTTATTTATGAATTTGAATCAAATTAATTGGATTAAAATAATAATAAAAGAGATAATTTATCATGTACATATAAAAATATATATTTAATATATAACGTGTTTCAATGAGTCAGAATTCTCTATCTTTTGAGAAATAAATGTTCAGGTGTTGTGTTGCATGTCGCGTGTCGATGTCGATGCTACTTATGTAGCCAACATTGGCATGGACAATTTTTAGAAATTTTTATGAATTTTTTCTGATTTTTCCCTCAGAATATTACAATAAAGTTCAAAACATATTGCACTTGTTCTAATTCAATCAAAAACATTTTGACAATTTTCCAATGTAGTCTTTTCAACTAATTTTGACAACGGTCCTAGGTGGCATAGTGGACAATTTTTTAAAATTCTTTTTTTTTTTTTTTCTTTTTGTCAATGGTCAATGAGGGCTAGGCGAGGGTAGCCCTTGCCAATCTATAGCCCTAACCCAATCTAGATAGAGCCATCATTATCGGCCACAAGTGAGGCCAACTTTGGTCATATCTAGGTGAGGGTTGCGACCCTCACTAGTAGCCAGTAAAGATTGCCAATCCCTTGCTAGCCACAATACATTAAAAAAAAAAAAAGAAAAAAATAAATAAAAACAAAAAAAATTCAAAAAATTGCAAAAAAAATTGTCCATTGATAATGCCACGTAGGATGCCTTTTTTATTTATATTAGCAATTTCCAATCAAAATTGGTTGGATGGACTATATTGACAAATCATCAATAGATTTAGGACTTAATTAGCCAAATTAAAATGTTAGGACTAAATTTATAAATATGCAATAGTTTGAAACTTGAATGTTAATTTTCTTGGAGAAAGCTTGTCAGAATGATAAGTGATTTTGATGCTTGTAATATTTAGGGTGTGAATGATAATTATTCTATTCCCAAGAACAATTTCTAATTTTCTTTTTTATTTTATTTTTGAGAACAATTTCTACTCAAAAATGATTTATTTTTGATTTTATTTTGGAAATAATTTTTGAGCATTTGTAAGCATTTGTAACTATCCAAAGTTTATATTATGGGAATAAAAATGTGTTTGATAGAAAATTAAGATTCTTTTGTGCCTTATAATTTTTTTTTAACTTTTTAATACTTTTATTATTTTTTCTATTTTTCTTTTTTCATTTCCTCCTTCTTCAAGCTTCAACCAATCCCCAGCCTTGGGATGGCTAATGACCTCGTAGGAGGGTTGTTGGCCCCAAGCGAGGCCGAGCTTTGCCTAGCCACCAGCGAGGCTTGACCAACGAGGCTTGGCCTTGCCGAGGGCTGATGACCCTCCAACGAGGTTGCTAACCCTTGTTTGGTTGGTTGCCGGCCATCCGAAGGCTGGCAACCAACTGGACATTGAAGAAGAAGAAGAAAAGGAAAAGGAAGGAAAATCGGAATCGATTCTAAAGTTGTTCCCAAGAACAAATGATTAACTTTTTTTTACTTTTCAATTATATTCCAAATCTATTACTGACTAGTGATCGGCTGGACAAAGGAAGAAAAAACTGGAATCAATTTTGGAGTTGTTCCCGGAACAAAGAATCAACTTTTTTTTACTTCTCAATTTTGTTCTAAATCCATTCCTTGGAACAAAAAAATTACTAAATGGATTTCTGTTTCAAATTTGTTTTCAAAAATAAAATTATAGAATCAATTACTATTGGACGTGTTACCATGCATACCCTTAGTTATGTGATTTGCAAAAGAACCATAAATGGGGGCTCTTGCCCCATCATTTGAGCTCATGACAAGTTATTTGCTTGCTCTCCCTCATTTTGTAGTCTTCTTACATTTCTCACTCTTTTAAAATTGTCACATTCTATAGTCGTTTTTTCGGTTTCACCCTCTTCAAATTCTCAATTTATTTTGAACAAAAGGTTGACAAAGGAATTGAATCCCATTTACTTGTAGATTATATTGCATAAATTGTTCAAGAAGCCAAACAAAAGATACAAGAGAATGATAGTAGAAGTATCTAAAGTTATTTATAGGGCTCACTTTAATGTCAAAAATTTTTGTTGACTTATTTAAGCGACAAATTTGGAAAAAAAAAACGATTACTTAAGTGCTTTTTATGAAAAATTCCAACCAAAATAAGTACGTATGCATTTAAAATTAAAATTTTAATAGAATTGGGCATTTTTTTTAAATCAGTCCATGTGACATTTCCATTTGTACATTTCTCCCTCCTGTCCTTCCAGGTATTTTTTTTTTTAATTTCTATTTTTTTCTTCTCTTTTCTTCCTTTTGCAACCTCATTGCTTCACTCTTTATGAGCATAGACTACTCAACCACAGCTTCACTAGTGCTCACCTATCACCATTGAGACCTATGAGTTGTGTTAGAACCTCAGCAAATGACTCTAGGCCACTTTCCTTGCATTCTCACAATTGCTCTCATATGCTCTTTCCATAGATAGACATACAAGAAATACTTTTATCTCACAAACTATTACTTCTCCATGTACATGACCTCTCCTTTGGGTCTTCCATGTTCTTCCGAACTTGATCTAAGCCCTTCTCAGGCGCCATTTTTGTGGTGTGACCTACTGTGTGTCCTGCCAAACCCAAATAGAGAATATAGAGTAGGATGAGGTCGAGGCTAGTTTAACCATTCCGTGAGGCTTTTGTCATGGGTCGGCAATTTTTTGACCGTGGAATAGCCATGTAGTGCTTGGTTAGTTGATAAGAGTGATCGGTTCCTACTTTAATCCGGTTCTAAATTGGGACTAGAAGGACCGGTCCCAAATTTTGGAAACTAGGGATTGGACCATTTGGTTTAGGACTACGAATTGGATTAGATCATCGGTTCCGGTTTGGCTCAATGGAACCGGTCGCTTTTTTTTTTTTTTTTTTCCCACTAAAGAGTGGCTGAAGACAATTAGAGAGAGTGTCAAATTTTAAGATATTGATGGAAGTGACGATGAGTGAAGAATTATTATATTGTAACTTGTAGTACCATTAGACGAAATAGTATTTAGTTTGCATTTTACTAATTTTTGTAAGAAATAATAAAAAAATGTATAGGTAGTCGGTCCAATCTAGTTCTCTCTTGGGAACTGGATCGCTCAGACATTAGTTTCACTATTAGGAATCAGGAATCTGACCGACAATCTCAAGAACTATACCAAATCAGTCTTTCCAACTCGGTCTAGGTGGTTCCCGATTTGGGCGATCCATTTTACACACCCATATTTGCCAAGAATATCATGCCAACCTTTCCTCTATAGTTGTTCCTAAGAACAACATGACGAATAGCATTCTTGTATTGGATCAAACCATGCCTAGTTTAGCTTGAGCGTCTAGTCCATCGAACGAGACAGTAGAATACTGTAAGCATAACAACTAGTTTTGACTTACCATGGCCTCATCAAGAGAAAGGCATCAGCTCCTGACCAATTTGTGCATGAGAGGCTAATCTCCCATTGAGAACTCCGTAAAGAAATAATTGTTCTATTTTAGAATTCCCATAAATCAGTTGTAGTAGTCCTTCTACATCACTCACTCTTCACTTGATAACTTCAAGCTCCACTCACAAAGGTACCCAAGTACGGGAGAATCACAATCCATATATTCTCCCTTGCTCAATCCTACAATGCCCTCGTTTCAGGTTGTTTTGTGACTTCCCTATGTTCTCAACCATTGACGTGCTACTTTAGATCATATGTAGAATGGCAATGCTTGCCCAACAAATTAAGCCACTCCACTGGTATCTTTTTCTAATTGCAATGTTCAAGTATCACTAATCACTTATGCTTTCCATGACAAGGGTGGCATTTGGAGCCAACTACACCTTTTGACAGCACCCTTCGCCTACTAAGCTTTTCTTGATCTCAGCAGACCAATAAAGGTTTCTTTCTTTGTTAAAAATGTGGAAGCGGACCCATCTTGATATTTGCTTATTAGTCTAGGAATATTTTCCTTATTTAGTGAGGAATTGGTTATTTTACATGTCTCCATTGTCATTCTAGAAGTTGGTCGAGAGACATACTTTGTCCAAGCATGTTTTGTCTTGATGATTTACTCTCGGCCCATGTAGAATCAGGTAGATCATAGGTTTTCTCCAACCCTAACTCTCAACTATTGGAAGGATTTTGCCTTGATACCATTTGTCATGGGTGATTTTTCCTTAGCTGCAAAATAACCTATGTGATGCCTGGTGAGCGAGAACACCAAGCTAGTGTGCCTTCTATAGTTGTTACTAAGGATAACATTGAATAGTATTCTAATATCAGATTGTAGCAAATCTAGTGTAGCTCGAGTGTGTAGTCCATCAAGTGAGACAGCAGAATATTTTAGGTACAATAATTAGTTCAGCTTTCTATAGCCTCATTAGGAGAACAACATCAATTCCTAGCCAATTCATGCATGGGAGGCCAACCCTATCTTTAGAGCTTCATAGAGATATAACTGTTCTATTCTAGAACTCCTAGTACCAACCGTCCTAATGCCACTTTTATGAGCTAGTTGTATTATCTCTTCCATATCACTCACTTTTTACCTGATAATCCCAAGCTCCACATACAAAAGCATGCGAATATAGGAAAATCACGGTCTTTGACACTTTGCAATATGTACGAGCATTCCCAAGGATAGGGTTGTAAGGATGAAGCACTACCACAAAGTGGTTTATCGATGAAATATCCAAAATCAAAGAATAATGCCAACACAGGAGTCTCTTGGGTTGTCCTCACCAAGGGCGATTTAAGGGGAAATCAAGGTTTCTATGGCCATTGCAAGGCCGTTGGAGGCGGTGATGGGGTTTTTGCCAATGAAGTCGAAGGTGGAAGAGGGTTAGAATTGGTGACACTAATTTCATTTAAATCGATTCACGTTTGGTCATTCAAAGAACCTAATATGTGTGCTCGACAACTTCACACCTAGGTTCTAGAATTCATTTCTCAAGAACATCCAAGCTTTTTTCATAATTTTGATGAAGATGTTTTAAGCTCTCATTTGACACTAATTTGGTTGAATTTGAAGTTCATTTTGATCATCCTTAAGGTTTGGTTAGTGTGCTTGCTCAATTAGCACCCAGATCTTGAAATTTATCTTCCTAGGATCTTCAAATGTGTTTCATAATTTTAACAATATTAGGGTCCTTTTTTTGCAAATACTCAACATGGAAAGCTTCCCTTGAGGTCTCATGTGCAAATACATAAAATTTCAGACCTTAATTGCAAATATTGAAGGGTCGAATTGCAAAATCATTCTGTTATGGTCTAGCTGTAACTGAAATCAATTCAGTTATGGCAACCGGACACTAACTGAATTTTTCAAAAATATTCCATTGAGAATATGTGAATACTCAAAACATAAAATTTACTGTTCATTCTTTTCACTAACGACTGAAAAATATTGGCACTCTTTTGAGGACATTTGTTACTTTTACCGAATTTTTCAAACTTTGAATTCAAACCGCGTTGGGTCTAGAATCCTTTTTAGTAAATCAATCATTTCAAGTCAAATGATTTCAAATTGATTCAAATAGCCTTCTTGATATGAATTGTACTCTTCATTAGCTTTCCAATGATGTATGTTTGTAATGTTTGATGATTAATTGATTGACTGTTTGTTGGCAAACATAAATGACTTGAATTGTCCTATAATGAATAAGTGTCTATCTTTAGTTCACATCTCTCTGATTGTTTACTTGAGAACCAAAGCCCTTAGAGGTCTAAATGCATGCTTTTTCTCTTATGCATGTGATTTCTAGATATATATGTTAGGGCCGATGCATATTCATGGGGAAACCAAAGGGAAAAGACCTAGACCCTAAGATAATGATCAATTGGTCTTGACCATCACTTATGAACGTAATGGATGGACAAGCATCAATTCACTAACAAATCAATTAACATTCCTAGGATGACTCGATATGCATAAATCTAAAGGTCGACCCCAAGGCCCGTATTTTATGATTATGAATTGTCTTGATATGATTGCACTTGTTTAAATTTGTGTGATTGCTCTTGCTTGTATTGTGTAAATTGAATGTGTAGTTTAGCTTTAGCTTATTAAGACGACTTGAAGAGGATGTGGCCAAGACAATTTAAAGAAAATGGCATTGCCGATGTCCAATCCGGCTCCTTGTTGTACCATTCCTCCTCGACATAATTTTCCTATTTTGTGTTATAATAAACATCCCTCAGGTTGTGGGTTTTATTTTCTTACACTTAGATTATCTCATCTTTTATATTTCTTGAGATTCACTTTCTTGGAATATATTTTTAATTCATTGATTTCCTTTCTTTTATTTTGGTAGTTAGTGTAGAATTGCACGAATGAACCATCTGCACATAATCACCTTTTGATGCTTCAAAATAAATTTGCACAAAATGTAATAACGAATGCATGATCACCATAGATAATGACAATCACACTATTTTAGGTACTAAAGGGTGCTAATAAAAATATTAGTGTAACCCAAGTCCTAAACTCACAAACTCTGGTTACTTAGGAATCAAGGAAACAATCTTGACCCTCAGTTGGCCATTATAGCCAGCCCCCAAAAATAGGACTAGTGGTGACTCCTAGACTCATATTTAGGTTGTTTAAAAAACCCTTAATAAATCTACTATAATGCAAGATATGAACTTGGGAGAGGTCACTTTTTTGATTGATAGACCTCTTAAGCTTATTGTTAAGAATGATGTGTTCAAGTTGTTCTTGGCATTATATGCCTTTGAGGATTGTCACTTGGACAAATATCTCTAACTCACCTTATGCTGAGCTTCCTTTCATTAGGCGTGATGTGACACCAAGGTTGGGTCATGACATAACTTGACTCGATAGACTTAACTCACAAACAAATCCTCTAAATTCTTGCCTCTTGTCACTTGAGCTCTTGAGCTCTCACCTTTCGCTCTGCTCTAGAGCTATTTCTTTTCACTCTACACTCTACGTCCTCTACCATCCTCTATTTGTAAAAGAATGGATGTGGAGACAAGGCAATAGTGGACTCATCAAATGACAATGACAGCACCTACTTATAAAACCATGCAAATACATGCAATTGATGATGGCATGTGTGCATATGCACTGATGGCAAAAAATGATCATGGCTTTTGCCTTTCCTCTTTCTTCATTGATTAACAAAAGGACAAAATAAACCCTCAAAAGATGACTGAAAGAGTAGAGAACATTCGGTGCCTATGAGACAAGTCTCAAAAGTAGTAAGGGCGCCCATTGATTTCTATGGGCATGCATGCATATGGCCATGCCATGCATGCATTAAATGAGAGAGAAATTGGACGTCCAAGTTCATGGGCATGTACTAAGGAAAGAAGCAAAAGTCAAGGCCTGCATGCTTCTTCATTTGATGTTCGCCCACTCAAGACTTTGAATTCGCACGTGACTTTGAGTAATGCATGCTCTACATGTGTAGTCAGTCTTGGGCTCAAACTCAAGACATGGATTAAGAATTCTTCACATTGGGCTTGATATTTGTAGCCAAGTTACAATGCTTCTTTTCCATGCCTAGCTCTTCTAACACCTTACTAGGTGCTTACTCTTTTCAAACGCCAATCGAGCCTAAGTAGAGCTTAAGCTTTGCTGAAGGAATGGCCTTTGACATCATGTCTGCAGGGTTTTCTATTATTGTTATTTTCTTCACAACAATCTTACCCTTTGCTATGATATCTTGGATGGAATAGTACTTGATATTGATATATTTCACTCGCTTGTGATATATTGGGTTAAATGGTAGATATATCGCACCTTGACTGTCACGGTGTCCAGTGACACTAAACTACTCCATTCTAAGGATCAAGAGCAAACCCCTTAGCCATATTGACCCTTTTGCTAAAATAGTCAATGCCATATACTCTACCTTAGTTGAAGGCAAGGCAACATCATCTTGTAAGGACGCCTTCAACTTACTACACCTTTACTAGCGTGAATATGTACCTCACTATTGATTTATAGTCATCCAAGTTATTGGCATGATCCAAATCCATATATCCAGTCATCTCACTACCATTGCCATTCCTCCAATATACAATGCCAATGTCTATTGTCCCCTTTAAATAACTAAGGATCTATTTCATAGCTTCCCAATGAGTTTTACCTGTGCATTTCATGGAACGGTTGACAATGCTTTCAACATCTGAAATTTTAGGCTTAGTGCATACCATGGCATATATAATACTACCTAATGTACTAAAATAACAAGCATCGAAGATATGCACCTCCTCCACCCCAGCCTATAGTGATAACTTATCAGAAAGTTTAAAATGTGCAACCAAAGGAGCACTTACAAATTTTGTTGACCGCATATTAAAACGTGCCACAACCTTCTCAATATTTTTTTTGTAACAAATGTAACATTCCTATAGCCTTGTCATGCAAAATCTTTACACCTAATATTTTCTTAGCAATACCTTAATATTTCATTTCGAACTCAACACTCAATTGCTATTTCAACACATCAATATCAAACATGTGTTTAGTTGCTCTCAACATGTCATCAACATATAATAACATGTAATCAAAGACCCATCCTCAAATCTCCTAAAGTAAACACATCTATCAAACTAACTATTCAAATAGTCTTGACTAGCCATGAAAGCATCAAATGCTTGTATTACTATCTTGGAGACTATTTAAGCCCATATAAATATCTCTTTAAGAAGCATGCATAGTTTTCCTTACCCGGAATAACAAATCTTTCTAGCTACCTCATGTGCATCTCTTACTCCAATTCACCATGAAAAAAACGTCATTTTCACATCTAGCTGCTTTAGCTTAAGATCCTATGTAGCAACTAAGGGAAGTAATACACGAATAAAATATGCTATACCACAAGAGAGAACATCTCATAATAGTCATTGCCCTTTCGCCAAGTATATCATTTTGCAACAAGTCTTGCCTTAAACCTAATTGCCTCTACACTGGGAATGCCTCTTTCCGTTTGTAAACCCATTTGCATCCGACAATCTTATGGCTTTTGGGTACTTTGACCAGCTTTAAGCACTACAACAACTCATCACTAGCCATCATTTTAAAGTAGGACGAAGGCTCATCTGTCTCCATCTCATCAGTCATAATCAAGGCAATACTAGAATAACCATAACAAACTTATGGTCTAATTTGCCTTCTCTATCTGCCCCGTGGTTATATTGTGCTGTGGCTTTGTTAGTTGTTTGATACCACCATATTCAGGAACTGTGGCCTCATTTGTAGTCTCTTCTTTTGTTAATTTTGAGGTCTCCGAAGGCTCTACCTAAAGTTCATTTTCACTTATAACACCATGCTCAGTTTGCTTTGTTGGTTGAGTCTCAAGACTCCTCCTTTGAAGCATGGCCATCTCATCGAAAATCACGTCTCTACTAATTAGAAAACCGAGTGATCTAAGATCAATGCACCACAACTGGTAGCTTTTCACCCCTTGTGCATAATCTAAAAATATGCACTTCTTGCCCTCGACTCTAGCTTAACATTGCTCGCATGAGTACACGCAGGACATCCAAATATCCGTAATTTGGAGTAATCAACAAGTTTCCCTAACCATACTTCCTTAGGAATCTTCTACTTGATAGCAAATGATGGAGACCAATTAACAAGGTAACGAGGCATATTCACTTCTTCAAAATTCCTTGCCCACTCCTGCATGTGAAACTATTCACCGAGCTCACTTAAGAAGAGAACAGTGTGGTGTCTCACAATCCCTTCCTTTTGGAAAAACTTGATAAAATTCTTTCCATAGAACTCCATGCTGTTATTGGTTCTAAGGCACTTGATTTGTTTACTTGACTCTCTCCAATCAATGTCTTAAAATTCCTTGGATTTGTGTTAGAGGAAGTATAAACATTCCTTCCTTGAATAATCATTGATAAATGTTAGCATATATCAAGTACCTCCCTTTGATGGAACTAAAGAAACCCCCATATATTTGTTTGAATGTTCAATCAGTTGCCTGGTTGAATGTACTATTGCAGCGAAATTAACACAGTGCTACTTTTTGAAGATGCAATGCTCCCACAAGTCTAGCTTCCCTATTTTTTAACCTTTCAATAACCCTCTTTCATTCAACATTGTCATACCTACCTCATTCATGTGCCCTAATCGCATAGGACATAACTGAATCAAGTTTGAGTCTAACTCATTTGATGAAATTGCGGTAGCTCTGTTCATGGTCTCTCCCAATAAATGATAGAGAGAATTCACCTTCTTCTCTTTCATCATCGTCATGGCACCTCAAGAGATCTTCGGTACTCCACCTTCAGTGGCATATTTGCACTCGATGTCATTGATTGTGCCTAGAGAAATAAGGCTCCTCTTGAGCTTTGATATATGTCGTATGACATTCAGCATCTGCTCTACACCATCATGTATCTCGATCCAAATCGTCCATATCCCCACTACCTTGCAAGTTGCATTATTCCCCATAAGAACTCTACCACCATATGAAATATGGTAGGTAGTGAACCAGTCCCTATGAAGAGTCATGTGATAGGAACATCTAGAATCTAAAA
This sequence comes from Angophora floribunda, assembly GCA_014182895.1. Lineage (NCBI taxonomy): Eukaryota > Viridiplantae > Streptophyta > Magnoliopsida > Myrtales > Myrtaceae > Angophora > Angophora floribunda. The sequence goes on along the minus strand of CM024707.1, from coordinate 19,493,669 downwards.
CCCATTTGTCTCCAAACGAACTCATAGACACACATAGGGCAACCGTGGCATCACCAATACTCTCGTCAACAACACTCGCCATAATGCTTGTAACACTTTGCCCACCAACTTTATTTCTCAACCTACGACAATCTCTTAGTATGTGCCCTTCATTGTGACATTCAAAGCACTTTAGCAACATTTTGATTTTCTATGTTGCGACTTTTGACTTGATCTTGCTTCTGCTGTTAAGCCACCGATGTTCGTGTCTACCTTGGATCACCAATCTTTGTGCTGCATCATGCACTAAACTGTCATCATGAAACTTTCTCTACCACTTCTTTGAGAATATGGAAAATTTTACCTCTTTTGAGGTAATCATAGTACATCACTATAACAAATAGTCAGTGAAGTGCTCTCATGATGCCGGTAGAGATGCTACTGACTTCATGCCTTGTTCTTCATCATCTAAAATCTTATCAACATTATTCAAGTCCATCATGAGTTTATTAAAATCATCTATGTGGGATCTAATGGATATACCTTTCAGTGTATCGAAATGGGAACATTTTCTTTAGTATGTATAAGTGATTATTCAAACCCTTCATTACATATAGAGCCTCAACTTTTACCCACAACACCGCCACCTTCTCCTCAGCCACCTCTATTAGTATTTCATCCGATAAATTCAATAGGATTATGCTTATTGCTTTCTCCATTAGCTCAACTTTTTCAGCATCTCGCATTGTCTAAGAAACTTAACTTTGCCCTCCAATGCCTCGGCTAAACTTTGAGTTATTAATAGCACCTTCATCTTGACTCTTCATAACCCAAAGTTGTTCCTCCTATTAAATTTCTCAATTCCTACTTTTGCTCCAAACATAATTGCAAAGTCTTAGCTCTAATGCCAATTGTTATATCGGTGATGTGAGGAAAGTGGATCATAAATTTGCAATTATATCAAGAACTATAGAAATCGATAGAAATTAAACTAGGAACAATAAAAAGGACACAAATTTTTTTTTATGTGGTTTGATCTAAATGTATTACTAATAAGTTGGAGAATCATAGGGTTACATTTGCTCACGTAATCAAGTGTTTCCCAGCCCTAGTATATACCCAACACCTTCAGTGTTTAACAACTTGACTCATGTCACTTGGGGCTCTTGAGCTCTCACTTCTTGTTCTACTCTAGAGCTCTTTGTTTTCACTCCACACTCTATGTCCTCTACCATCCTCTATTTATAAGAGAATGGATGTGAAGACAATACAATAGTGGACTCATTAAATGTAAATGGTGGTACCTACTTTTGAAACCATGCACACACATGCAATTGATGATGGTATGTGTGCATGACCATCATGCACTAACGATAGATAAATGAGCATATATTTTGCCTTTCCTCTTTCTTCATTTATTAACAAAAGGACAAAATGAGCCCACAAAAGATGACTAAAAGAGTAGAGAAAATTTGACACCTACAAGACAAGTCTCAAAAGTAATAGGAGTGCCCATCACTTTCTCTGGGCATGTGTGCACATGGGCCATGTGCATGCATTCAATGAGAGAGGAATTAGATGTCCAAGTCCATGGGTATGCATTAAGGAAGGAAGCAAAATTCAAGACCTACATGCTTCTTCATTTAATGTTTGTTCACTTAAGACTTTGAATTTATGCATGACTTTAAGTAATGCATGCTCCACATGTGTGTTGGATCTTAGGCCTCGAGATATGAATTAATAGGGCAAACTAGAAGGGATGATATCATATTAAAAGTGGGCTCAATAGAGGCTGCTAGCCTTTCGAGGATTATCTAAGTCTAATCATTATATCTAAGCTTTTCCAATGTCGAATTGTTCCTATAGTTGCTAGGAGAAGCAGGTAATTTGCGAGGGTGAAGGGGCATGGGCTACCATGTCAATGGAGAAAGACCCCTTTTGCAACTATATTTATTGCACTTTCCCTTAAGGCATGGACTTAGATGTGAAGTATATGGTGGTCCATTGGCAAACTTCTGCAAACTTTGCTCGAAGAGGACAATGATCTAGCTCTCTAGTGATTTCTTCTGCTAACCCATTTAAAAGATAGCCCAGCAAAGTGAATTCAAAAGGATAATAAGCAAATGAACTAATAATCAAGGTTTATAAATGTTAAAATTATGTCTCGAGTTTGAACTTTTTTGGAAAAAATATAGTCCTAGTTATAATGACTCACTCTGGCAAACGTTCAAACTTTGTTTTTTTACTCTGATTGTTCAAACACTAATTACTTTGCATGAGCACCGCTCAAGAATGAAGAATGTCATTGGAGAGATGTGTACGGCTACAAAAGGAGGAAATCTGGAAACATTTCTTCCAAAAGATCACTTCACATGAAATGGACAAAGTTTTTCCTGTCTTTGGACTCTTATGACTTCTATAGAGTGAGACAGCATAGAAGAAATGAGATAACAAGAGAATGGGTTTGTTCATTACATATCATAGTGGGACACCCTATTTGGCATCTTTTCATAAAATGATGTAGCTACAAGTGAAGGAAATTGAAGGTAGCTTCTTATAATGTCAAAGTTTTGGGTTTTCTTCAATAAATACTATAGCCTTTGGGTGAAAGAGAGAAGAAGTGCAATGATGATGAGACTAGCATAAGTGGAGCTCTTGGATGTGAAAAACATAAAGCTTTCCTAAAGCAAAATGTAGGGGTTCTCAACAGAGGAAACTTACTTGTTATAATTACACATTATAGTAATGTAGTCAATTAAATTCTTGTGATTAGAATTTGTGTAATTTCTTGAATAAGATTTCAGAAATAATTGTGATGGGTTGAATACTAAGTGAGTTATTTAGTATAATTGGGGTTGGAAAATACCAAGAGTGTTTGAATGCTCAAGTGATTGTAATCCTTGTTGTATCGCTTCTTTCTATAGTAGAATTCCATGCTACATAAGTTTCATTTAAAGATGAGTGAAAGTATGTCGGTTGCTGAACATATTAACGAATTCAATATGTGTGTTAACCAACTGAATTCGGTTATTATTAACTTTAAAGATGATGTTTTGATTCTACTATCTTCGTTGCCTAATAGTTGGTATATTATTGTTACCATTGTTAGTAATTCCTCTGGGTTAAGAAGCTTGATGTTGATGAGGTTTGTGATTTGATTCTAAGTGAAGACACCCATTGGAAAGAATCTAATGAACCAATGCTTGTCGCTTTTGTAGGTGAAAATCGATGAAGAACTATTGACTATGATAGTAGGAACATGAATATAAGTAGCCAGTTTAGGAATGATGGGGTTTTTGTTGGAATTGCGGTAAGAGTAGGCATCTTAGAAAAACTTGTCTTAAGCTAAAAACTAAAATGGTAAGGAAATTAGAATTGAGTCTATAGATAATGTTGTAGCTATCACGAAAAATAATTTTGATGATGTCGATTATGTCTTGTCTATTATCGGGAATTCATCATTTTATTGATGTATAATGGATCCTAGTTATTCATTTCATGCTATACCAAATAGGAACTAGTTTACTACTTATCAATGCACATATAATGGTAAAGTTTGATTAGTGCTAAGTGCAATATTATTGTTGCTGGTGATGTTAAAATCAAAATGTAAGATGGCATTGTGAGGACATTGATTGGAGTAAGACATGTTCCAAAATTGAAAAAGAGCATAATTTTCTTGGGTGTCCTAGATTTAGCTAGGTGCTAGTATTATTCACAAGGTAGAGTTTTGAAAGTTGTTTGAGGTGCCTTGATAATATTGAGAAGAATTAAGCACATTAGCTTGTATAACTTCAATGTGAGATAAGGACAAATTTCATCCCCAGAGATGTTAAATACACTTGCCCAAGAGTCTAATGACTACTCGAGGAAGACCTAGGTATTTGTGTTAATGCACAAGTTTGGTGTTGTTAGGAAAACATGGTCCGGAACTTTATTGAGGTGAGGACTAGTAAGTCAACCAAGCATAATTGGACTAATAGTAGTATGGAGTCTTGTTTGGAGGTGTAAATAAATTTTGAATGAAGGATGATATAGTGAAACATTGTACTAGAATTAGTAAACCACAACAATTTACAAAATTGACCAGCGGAACATTAATAGAGATAGCTTATAAAATGATTTCTAGTGCTAGCTAGACTAGAAGAATCCTAGCAAGTGCGTTTAGTAGAGTAAATTATCAGTGGATAGATCCCCATTGATTGTGGTTGGATATTGGACTCCCAAAGAAGTTGGCAAGGTAACATTGTTGACCATTCTATATTCAATCACTTATGTTATTTTTGATTGAGTGATTGTAGGCTCGATGGGAGACCATGGTACACATTCCATGGCTATGCACATGGTGAGTGAATTTATCGGTTGTGGTGGCCAAAATTAAATTCACTTGTTGACAGTAGAGAAATTACCTTTGATGAATCTACAATATTTTTGGCTATGAGTGCTTATGGCAATATTAATACGTATCTAGATGGTGTTTAGGTCAAGGTGGAATTGTAATAAAAACTCTTGGGGTAACGAGTACTAGTGTAGTAATCAGCGCAAATGATATGTGTAGTAAGATGGAGCCTATAAAGCTAATGATTGTGTGTATCTGTTGAATTTGATAAGGTGTGTGCTCAATATTTTTTAGATACGGATGCAACGATGGTTTTGTTTCATTTGTAATACAGGAGGTTGTGTTAGAAAATCCTAGTGGAGTAGCTAAATGTGTAGGTGGAGTTGGTGTCTTATGAGGTCCATGTTATGGCGAAGTTCAAATGCAGATTGAACTTTAAAGATCTTTGTAGTTGTTGAGCCCATGAGGGGTTGTGGGAGATTAACACTAAAGATTGGATTCCAATGAGGCAATTGTGACTTGATTCAAATGTCGAGCCAAGGTAGACACTGTTAAAATTATGTCTTAAGTTTGAGCTCATCGAACAAACATGATCCAAGTTAAAATGACTCACTCTAGCGAATGTCCAAGCTCTATTTACTTGACTTTGATTGTTCATGCATTAATTACTGCATGTGTCACTCAAGAATGAAGAATGCAATTGGAGTGAAGTGTGCAACTACAAAAGGAGGAAATCCCAAAGTATCCTTCCAAAATATCACTTACATGTAAAATGGACAGAGAATTTTTCTTTGTCTTTGGACTCATATGACTTCACTAGAGTTGGACCATATAGAAGGAAAGGGACAATGGAAGAATGGGCAACATTATATATAATGATAATGGGACATCCTATTTGGCCTCTCTTCATTAAATGATGTAGCTACAAGTGAAGAAGATTGAAGATAGCTCCTTTGATATGTTTAAGTGGGTGGGTTTTCTTCAATAAATGCTACAGCATTCGAGCGAAAGAGAGAAAAGTGCAATGATGATGGGACTAGCATAAATGAAGCTCTTGGACATAAGAAACCTAAAGCTTTCTTGAAGCAAAACGGAAGAGCTCTCTTCTGAAGGAAACTTTTTGTTGTAGTTATACTTTGAAATGATTTAGCAAGTCAAATTCTTGTGATTAGGCTTTGTTTAATTCCTTGATAAGATTTCACTAAGAACTATAAGGGGTTAAACATTATATGAATTATTATACCGAAAGTATTTAAGTGCTTGAATGATTGTAATTTCCGTTGCATCGTTTATTTTTATGGTGGAATTCTATTATGCTCTTCCCATGCACTTAGGTTCCAATAATTGAAAAATACCGAGAATATTTAAGTACTTGAATGATTGTAATCTCTGTTACATCATTTATTTCTATAATGAAATTTCATCTTGCTTTTCTCATGGATGTAAGTTTTGATATTCGAACCAAATGACATAAATTCAATGTCCGATTTCCTTCCCTTCCTTTTGACTATTTTACCGATACGTTTGTTTATATTCACAGAAGTAAACATCGAAATGCTGCATAAGAGTTCAAAAAATGAGTTTGACACGGCTCTTGACCTTTAATTAAAGTTTTGCTCAAACTCCAAATCCATTGGTCGACTTTTGAGCTCGTAAAAAATTATGATCTCAGCACATGTAAGTGAGCTAGTGAATCTACTTTACAAGTAAGTCGTAACTCCAAAACTAAAAATTTTAAGTAATATTAACTATAATTAGATGTGTCACTAATTTGGACACAAGGTGATGGAACTTTTGCCGTACCTCAATAGTAACATAAACAATCTATTTCAGACACATATTAACACTTGTGATGACACATAAATTTTGACTAATCATGTAAAAATTAATTGTATAGAAAATTAGTGATTGGCTCAAGCACCTAGCAAAAATAAACTAGATTACACGTAGTTTTAGGAACATATTACATAAATCGATTGCATTTGCAGCGGACTTGCAGTAGTAAATGGACGTATATCAGTCACGTGGACTGGGCCTGCACAAGAGGCAGAATTTGGCTAGCACTAAGGGGGAGGGGGCCGAAATTCTCAAGCCCAGAAAGAGAGAAATTGAGCTTTAATTGAGATGGGTTTTAACCCATAAAGTTAATAGGCTTTGATTTTAATTAAAGTCCTAAATGGATCAAAGTCTATTGATATTTGAGCCCACAAAGGGGCAAATTTCGACCAGCCCATGAACATGGCCCTAGCCGAAATTTACATAGTTGATCTTCAATTAACTTGATTCAGCCCATTGAATTAGATTTGATTTTAGATTATTAATATAGAAAGGGCTTTTCGGAAAATAATATAGTCCATTAATATAGTAAGGGCGAAAGTTGAGCTCGTGAATCAATTAAACCTAGGGTTAAACTCTATATAAATATCGTTATGCCTCAAAATTCGAGGTCGGCAATTTTATAACTCAGAATAAACAAGTGATAAGCGTGAGAATAGATAGCTAGAGGGAGCAAAAAGAGGACTCAGCCAAGCTTGGTCGAGCCGATGCCATCACATCCATGCCTATCCATGCTGCCCAAGACAGCGCGATGGCCCCACCAGTTGCCATGTTGCCCAAGACGACGACTCGACGCTGCCCCTACTGCTCGACGTCCCTGCTGCACAATCGGGTAGGCCTCGTTGCTCCTATCGCGTCGCCACGTCCCGGTCGAGCCTTCTTCTGGCCAAGAATGCCCCACTGTTCAGCCACGAGCTCAGTTGCCAAATACAATAAACACTATTTTATTATTACAACAGCGAGTACATAACGCCACTACACTAACAAGCTCCCACACTGACAGCAAACCCTATGAAGACCCTGCTCACATACGATCCTTACTATACAAACACCACACCCACTAGACAACTCTCTCACTTCACTACTTTCCTCTGTACCGCACACTTTGGGAAGAGGTGGGCTGCCTATTAATAATCATTTTTTTTTTACCGAAATTGTTTTATAAGAATGGCGAAGACATAGGCAACTTGTTCTCTCTTTGTTCCCCAACTGCAAAATCTTTTGTTGCTTTTTTCATTTTTGTTTTTGATTCAAGGCCACACTTTACCTGACCATCATAAGCTAGAGTCTTGTAGTCATTGCTAGAAAATTCCAGAAAAATGTGAGAAAGAGGAGAGAGAAACAGTGCTTTTCAACAGATTCCCCATTTTAATTACTTTTTGCAACTGAAGATATTCATTTTTTGCCATTCGTAGATCACTACAAGAAGATCGCTACCCGGAGTCCAAAAAAATTAAAGGTGGGTTGAACCCTTTTCTTCACTACTAAAACTTTTGGCGATTGAACTATTGAAAACACCGTTGTTGACACTCTTGGAAAGTAGTCTGTACTTGTCAAAATCAGTGTTTCTGGACCCTATGTTGCCACTAATTTTTTTACCCTTCGATACCAGTTGCCTGTCTTTCGTAGTGTTGGAAACTCCGCAGTTTCTAGATTTTACTTGCACTGAAAGTAGGGATCCTTAGCATTCCAACACAATAAAAAAGGGGTCAATCGAATGTTGAACGAGGAAGTTGACACCATTCAAATTTCAATCAAACTTTTCAGTACCCCAAAAGATCTTGGTGCCCAAAACTATACTTAGATGTCTTGGAATCGAACAAAACATTAGAAATCTCTAAGTTATGAAATAATGATCTTTGAAAGTGTTCAGTTGTAGAAACAACATCCAATTTGTAAATCCAAGCATGTGGCCAATATGACTCAAAGCCTTAGCTCCGTGATTTTGCAACATTGGAAACTCTAATCTCTAGTTTCCTATGGCTTAAAGATCTCATGATTCGGACATTGGATGCAAAGGATACAGGGCTAGAAATATTTTCAAACCAATTCAATCATAAATCTTTCAATTTTGTCAATTCATTTATAATTTTTTTGATGATTTACTAATGTAGTTCTTTTGACCAATTTTAATAAGAAACCATCAACGTGGTGGTCTAATTACTATAAGTTGTCCTACATAGTGTGGCCAACACTAATGTGAACAATTTTATGAATTTTTATGAATTTTTGTCTGATTTTTCTTCTTTTTTTCTTGGGAAAATTACAAAAAAGAAGTTATAAACCTATTGCACTTACTCTAATTCAATAATAAATTCAGTCTTAAACCTTTTGACGATTTGTCGATACAATCTTTTTAACTAATTTTGACTGGAAAATATTAACATAGGAGTCTAGTCAGTGCCAACCAACGGTCCTTTGTGGCGTGGTTGGCACTAATATGGACAATTTTTAAAAATATTTGCTATTTTGTTCTTTTTCATTTTTTTCCCTTTTTCTTCGGTAGCTAGTGAGGATCACCCTTCTCTAATTTACGGTCCTCACCCAATTTGGTGAGGGTCATCCTTGCCAACCACAAGCAAGGCCAGCCCTCACCATATCTAGGTGAAGGCTGCAACCTTCACCGGCCACAATAAAAATAAAATGAAAAAATAATGGAGAAAAGAAAATCAAATAAGTAATTCAAAAAATTTTAAAAGGTTATCCATCAACGATGTCACATAAGATGGCTAGCATCCATATTAGCTATTTCCAATGAAAATTGACCAAATAGACTATATTGATAAATCATCAAAGGGTTTAAGATTCAATTGGCCAAATTTAAATGTTATGACCAAATTAGTACAATGCAACAAGTTGGGGACTTTGATATTAATTTTCTCAAAGTGAGCTTGTCAGCATGATGAGTGGTTCTCACATTGATATGAATTGCAAAAAATACTATAAATAGGGGCCTTTACTTTTCATTTGAGCTCATGATAAGTTATTTTCTTGCTCTCACTCATTTTGTAGTCTTCTCACGTTTCCCAATGTCTTAAAACGTCACATTCCATAGTCGTTTTTAAGTCCATCGCTTTCTTGGAATTCTTAGTTTACCTTGAAGAAAATGATGAGAAAAAATCCCATTTATTTGCAAATTATATTAAATTAATTGTTCAAGAAGCCAAACAAAAAATACGGGAGAATGATGATAAACGTGCCAAATTTTGTGTACAGTGCTCATTTTAGTTCCAAAAGTTCTCTCTAGCTTACTTAAGTGTCAAATTTGTGAAAAAAATGATCCTTTTATTACCTCCAACAAGAAATTCCGACCAAACTAAGCACATGGAATTTATAATAAAATTTTTAATGAGTTGGCATTTTTTTTTTAAATCGGTCCATATAGCATTTCCATGAAAATGTTCAATATTGTCCTTATACTCAAATCAATAGAAGGACAATATTGAATATTTTCATATGATTTAGGGACTAAGTTAGACATGTCTAAAAAGTCCAGAGATTACATCGAATAAATTGAAAGTTCAGGGATCACATTGCGTATTAGGCTAAAGTGTAAGGATCTTATTGAACAAATTAAAAGTTCAGATGACACATTATATATTGGGCCAAAATTCAAGGATCATTTTTGTAATTATCTCTTCTTCTATTTTTAAAGTCAAATGATAAACTCCAAATTAACTCTTGTCGCTTGGACTCATAGATAAATAAAGATATATATTGTACGGCCAAGAATTTAATTCTTCGGTGCGGTGATGTGTGATAATTGTCTCTAACAAAAAAGAAATATTTATGTGAATGAGTGTGGTTTTCAAGAAAAGAAATTCTAATCCAAATAGGAAAGTGTCGCATTGAGATTTCTTTTCTTTTTTTTCAATATAGTTAGTTCAACATATTGATCCACATCCCTAAATTGGGTCAAATCTTGCATACAAAACTCAAATTCGAGACATAACTTAATAAAGTTCTTTTTGGATGTCCGATTTATGAACAAAAAGACCATAATATAATTCAAACTGAATAAGAGGTCTTTTAAAAAAAATTATAATAGGATTCATACCCAAATAAGGATAGAAAAACCATTAATAAGATGTTTTATTCATACTATTACACTAACTAAAATTAGTTATTTAATGTTTTCGATATATGCACAAATTGATAATCTTATTTTCACTTACTGAAACTTCAATATTTTTTCTTTTCTATCTTATAAACAATCTCAAGAAACAAGTTTAAATCTTGAAAAATGTACTTTTCCAATGTAAATGTGTGCAAAATTTCTTTAACTTTGTGAATAAATTCTTTTCATTGATTAATAGCTCATATATATTGTGATAAGATGATTTTGCAAAATCTATTTAATCTCTTTTTTTTTTTTTCATGTATGCAAATGAGCAGTTTTGCTAGTCTTGCTCTATCGAAACCCTTTTCAGTTTTTCCAAAAATTTTCTATAAGTTAAAAAAATGGCCAAATAAAAAATTTACTAAGTAAATCATTAACAATTGTTATAGTTTCAGGAACCTTTATATGTATATATGTAGACTATAACCACAATATTAGTAAATACTGTTAGCAACAAAGTAAAGGACCATTGAATATACGGTGGAAGTTTTAACCAGAAAGAACCTTAAGTTAGTAAAAAAAATTAGCAAGAAATTATCATTAAAGTCTTAAATCTATTGCATTTTTATCACTTCAGTCCTAAACTTTTTAATCATGTTAATTGAGTTTATTCTATCAATTTTGGTAGGAAATTACTGACATGAACACCAGCCATCCTACGTGACACAATTGGCGCTGAAATGTATAATTTTTTTAATTTCTAAATGCTTTTTCAAATTTTTTTATTTTTATTTTTTTTCTCAGCCATAGTAAATTGAAAAGTAAAGAAGGAAAAGAGAAGAAAAGGAAGAAAAGGAAAAAGAAAAGAACCGGCAAGGACCACGACCCTTGCTAGTCATAGCAAAAAAAGAAAAGAAAGAAAAGAGAAGAAAAGAAAAATAGGAAACAGAAAAAATAAAATTAAAAAATATATTTAAAAATTAAAAAATTGCCCACGTCACCATTGGCGATATTACATAAGATGATCAACATATGCATCATCGATTTATAGCCAAAATTGGCCAAATAGACTCTATTGCCACAATTAAAATATTTATGATTGAATTGACAAGACTATAATAGGTTCATAACTTTTTTGGTAATTTTTCCAAAACTTTAGGGTAAAAAATTTCAAATTTTAGGTATATTACATAATTTACTATTTAATAAAATTTTATTAGAGAATGATGGAAGGAAAAAAAGAATTAAAAAAGAGAGGAAAAAATAAAAAAATAGCAAATAAAATGAAATAGGTAAAAGTATTGTAAGAGATTCTTATCATCTTCATTTGTACAATTTTTATATTCATTTATACTGATATATCGTTTATACTAAATAATGTACATAATACGATGTGAATATGTTTTTTTTTTTTTGTCAAAGATAAGATGTGAATCTATTTAGCTTTATCATTGCGATTCACAAAATAGTTGATAAGATATAGCAAACAGTTGACGACATTCCTAATTTGTTGGAGGTAGATGTTTATATTCAATCATGAGTTTTGGGATTCAAGCCGTTGGTGTGGAGTGGTGTGTCTTGCATATGCAATGGTTGGGCATGAGTTCAAGGTATAACTTATCCATGAATTATACTTGAGCATGAATTCAAGAGTGCTTGGTAGTAAATAAATTTTGTGGCAAGATTTGTTAATTCATTTGTGAGATTGAGAAATTATTCCAAGTAGAAGGATTAAATATCATGTGATTCATTTGGTATAATTAGACGTTAGAAAACACAAAAAGTGCTTGTCAAACTTGGGTGTGACTATGATATCCTTTGATCACATGGTTTACCTTAAATTAGATTAAAAGAGCTAAACTAGAAAATAAGGAGGAGGAGCACCGGTGGGCTATTGTCATTGCCGCCGCCCATTGTTGGAGGGGCCGGTGAGTGAGGGTGGCCAGCCCTCGCCACCCTTGGGCGAAGCCTCCTTGCCTAGGCAAGGGTGCCCATATCTAGGTAATGTTGACCCTCACTAGGGGCTGGCAACTATCGCCTGACTTGGGCAAGGCCTCATCTAACCCCAAGAGATAGCCAATGAGGGTAGATCATGGGTGCTCACCTAGATTTGCGCAACGCCAGCCGTTGCTTGGGGCAGGCAAAAGGTTAGCCACCCTCGCCCTAGTGAAGGTCGTCAGCCCCTTTGACAATAGGTGGCATCAACACGGGCAGCCCATTGGCAAGGACCTACCTTGCCCTCCTCCTCCTTCTCTTTTTTCTTTTTCCTTTCAATTTTACTTTTCTAAATAAAATTTTAGCTTTTTTTATTTTTTAATCTAATTTAAATGACATTTGAATAAAATAATAAAAAAAATGCCACGTATGTGAGAGAAATTAATTTAAAAATGCGATGTTAGTGTCAATTGAAGGACTCAATTGGATTAATTTAACAAGTGTTGGGATTTAATTGCATATTTTTCAAATTTTAGGACTCAATTGTACTTTCACTATAAGTTTTAGGAATTGTAGATATCCCCTTTTTTTTTAAAGAGTATTTAGGTAACTATTTTTTGCTCTTTGAAGACTTTTTGAAATGCCCAATGGAAAAAAAATTTAGGTCATCTCCTACTGGATGTAACAACATACATGTAAGAACCTTGCTAGGAAGACTGATTGTGGCCACTAAAGATGGTTTTTTTTTTTTTTTTTTGGTAAAGGTAAGTATTATAAGTGAAGAACCAACCATGCAACTGTACAAGGGGTGGGACTCGGCCCCGACATGCACTTCGACGAGAGAGAAATTAATTTAAAAATGTTAGCCTGTAATTTGAAATTTGAAGGAGCTGGTTCCTAGTTGCCACCGAGCCGCCCGATAGATAGATTTCACTCTTACTATTGTTTGGTATGAGCCCACTCCACTGGGAAAAAAGATTGAGTCCCTCTTTCATGCACAAAACCGAATCTACCTTGCCTTCGGTGAATATAAAGACGTCATCCACAAAAAAGAGATGAGATAGGCGTGGATTCTTACATCGCCAATAGAAACGAAACTCAGGCCTGGAGGCTTGCTTTTCCAGTATACCGGAGAGCACTTCCATAGCTAGAGTAAAGAGATAGAGGGAGACCGGATCACCTTGTCTCAGTCCTCGCCCACTGTTGAAAAATCCATGGAGATTACCATTAATTGAGATGGAAAATTTTGGAGTGCGAACACATACCATGATCAGTCGGGTAAGATGCTCTAGAAACCCAAATGCTTCAAGGGTTGTCTCTAGAAAGTCCCAATCTAGCGTGTCGTAGGCTTTCCTGAAGTCAACCTTGATGGCACACTTTGCGGGAGTACCTGTCCAAGTGAAATCCACTAAAAAGTTCTTGGGCCAGCAGAATGTTATCAGTGATGCGTCTGCCCTTAACAAACGCCGTCTGGACTGGACTAATGATATAAGGGAGGATTGATGCAATCTTACTGGCCAATATCTTGGTGATACATTTGTAAATAGTGTTGCAACAAGCAATGGGTCGAAAATCATTTACAGATGATGCGTTAGGAATTTTGGGAACCAAAGCAATAATCGTGCAGTTGATTTCCCGAAGTAGTCGGCCGGTTTGAAAAAAATCCAGTACTACATCAACAACTGACGGTCCGACCATATCCCAGTTCTTTTTAAAGAATTCAGCATTGAAGCCATCAGGCCCGGGGGCTTTATCCCCAGCCAATGAAAACATTGCCACCCTAACATCTTAGGGGGTAATAGGCTTTGACAGAGTTCTAACCTGGTCCACCTGGAGTGTATGCTTCAGGACTTCCTTTATCTCTCCAGTGGAAGGCTTCAGGATCGTACCCACCTGGGCCAAGAGAGACTGAAAATAATCCACAAATGTCTGTTGGATTGCCTCAGGTTCCGTTGCCATTTCTCCGGCTTCATTCTGGATTGAAATAATCCGATTTCGCATGTGATGATTGTTGACCGAATGATGGAAGAATTTTGTATTTTGGTCACCCTCCTTCAGCCAACGAATCCTTGATTTTTGTTTGAAGAAGGATTCCTCATGTGCCCAAAGGTCATAGTACTGGCAAGTTTGGAATGTTGCAGTTGCCGCCAGAGATACATTCCCAGGCTCATGGAGAAGTGCTTCTTGGGTTAAGTGGAGATCCCGCCTAGTTGCAGCAGCTCGCTCCGCAATATCAGAGTACACTTCCTTGTTCAATTGCTTAAACCTGCATTTCAAAAGTTTAAGTCTGGTACAAAGCTTGTACATGTGAGTACCCGAGAGTTGGTCATTCCACACCTGCGAGACCATATCATTAAAACTAGGATGGGACATCTAGAAGTTAAAAAATTTGAATGGCTTCCTCTGTGGTCTTGGGGCCAAGATTTTGACAAGCACCGGGGTGTGGTCCGAAATACCAGGGGGAAGGAAGCTTGCTTCTGAGTAGGAGTAGTCCACACACCATCTATTGTTTACCAGGACTCTATCTATCTTTCTTTGTTTTCTATTAGCACCTGAGGAGAAGAACCATGTAAATCGAAAGATTTTAGTGTTGTTGCTTGACGGTCGGCTGCAGCCGTAATTGAAGGACTCAATTGGATTAATTTAACAAGTGTTAGGATTTAATTGCATATTTTTCAAATTTTAGGACTCAATTGTACTTTCACTATAAGTTTTAGGAATTGTAGATATCCCTTTTTTTTTTTAAAGAGTATTTAGGTAACTATTTTTTGCTCTTTGAAGACTTTTTGAAATGCCCAATGGAAAAAAAATTTAGGTCATCTCCTACTGGATGTAACAACATACATGTAAGAACCTTGCTAGGAAGACTGGTGCGGTTATTCCCGATCAATAATGGTGGGATTGTGGCCACTAAAGATGGTTTCAAAGACTGGGCAATCGGAAAACCCTGAGACACTTTGATACCAAAAGCCACGAAACCCTAGAAGTTGAGTTAGACGGTCTTTGATCTAATAAGAGCACTTCAAAGTACAAATCACGTTTCTTGAGAGCTTCGGATTCTTATCCAAGAGGGTAGTAATGTCTTGTTGCTTTCTTTTCCTAAAGGTTAGGCTGGCTCATTGGTATAGGGAGGCTAATTTGGTGGCAAATTGGTTAGCCAAAAGGCTGTAGTAGATAGGTCCTTCACAGAAATTGGCTTTCCACTTGTTGGGCTGATTTGGCATTTACCCTAGTTTTAAATTCACTAAAAATTTTCAGACCCAAAAAAAAAAAGGGTAATCAAAGGAATTTTGGAAATTATGAAAATTCTTATTGTACTACAGAATCTTTCATTTTTGTTTTTTGACACTTTCAATATAGTTAGGACAAACAATGGTGGCCTCATACGATTAACAAATTTGTACCTTTTCCATTACGAAATGTCATGAGATCATGATTATAAAAAATGACATGTTACATTATTTTGCACTTGCTTATAAATAAAATGCCGTATACCTTTTGCAAAATATCGTGAAACACAAAAGAATAGCATTTGCACTTGGTTACAATCAAACAATTCAACATTGTAAATATATAAATGAATTTAAGATGTTATGCAATTAGTTTTGACCGGCAAAATGTTGTAAACTAGAGGAGTACTCTTTTGAACATTTTGGGCTTAAATATAATTAGATGAAGAAAGCACCTTTATAATGTTATAAAGTTAAAAATTCGTCCTTTACAACATTCTACACTGGGCTTTCACAAAAAGATATGTATACCCTTTGGCATCTGGCACTAGTTTACTATAGAAACATAATTGACCATCTTAACTGGGATGATGAGTTTTCAACACTCAAGTGTCATTAATCTAGTAATGTGAAAATGATATTTTTTTGAATCTTGTAGAATGATCTATTATAAGCTATTGACTCACCGATTAATCATACTTATTTTTTCTTTATCTTGAGAAACCCCAGTAAGTTCTTTATATATATATAGGGAAAAGTTCATGCTGCAACGTTTGGCATAAATAAAAATTGATTTCCTTTGAATTAGATAATCAAGTTACCCTCCTTACCAAAAAAAAGATAATCAAGTTACCCGCTTTCAAGGAGAAATTAACTAGTTGAGACAACTCTGCCACTCCAGTAAAAGTGATGGACCTGTCTCATACTCATTTCCATATATATAATCCTACTACCAATGGGCTAGTGAAGTTAACTCTACTTTTGGTGTTGACGACTAAAGATTCAATTATAGTTACAAAAGGTTGACTTTAGTTTTTGTAAATAAGGTTGCTGGAGGATTTTCTGGAGCAAAATCTTGAGTTCAAATCAACAACTATCTCCTTTAAGAAAGTAATGACAACTTCAGATTCAAGCCCAAACTCAAATGATGATCCTCAAGATCCTACATGAACTACCATTAGCCATTTTGTATATTGAATGTTCTCGTAGATTACATGATCTTCTTGGATATAAAATCGTGATTGTACAGAAATTACCCACGAAAAATGTCTTCAGCTCTTTCTAAGATAAATGCTCCATTACCTTCGGTGCCTTTGCCTTAAGGAAACATAACCTAAATTCCACAAGAACCAACCAAAAAGAAAAGGTCGTGCTTGTTATCATATCTAAAAGAGAAAAAATTGTAAAATTTGTTCACGTCAGTACCAATTGTGCCACATAAAATAGTTGGTGTTTACGTTAGTAATTTATAGTAGCTGGATGGACTATATTGACAAATTATCAAAAGTTTAAAACCTTATTGATATGATTGAAAATTTTAGGACTAAAATGATACAAGTGTAATAGGTTTAGGATTTTTTAATACTTTTCCCTACAAAATTACTCAGTAGTTTTCTAGCCAATTTTCGTCGGAACTTATTGACCTGGCAATCTAATCATTGTTGATGGTCTTATGGTGCACAACACTATGTCAATAATTTCTAGTGAAAATTGACCAGAAATTGGAATTTTTGGCAAATGTTTAGGACAAGGTTGACAAATTCAAGATTGAATTGGTATCCATATAATATATTTAGGACCGATCAAACAATTTCCTCACATAAATTCAATGCCAAGCACTTGAGATTCATGTTGTAGTGTGGTCCAAAGGTTTAGATGGTAGAATTACACTAGAAATGAAATCAGCTTTGCTAAGCGGTACACTTGAGATTTGTACAGTTACTTGACGTATCATATATAGTGTCTGGTGAAATTGGCAAATGACCTTTTACAAGTGAAAGTAAGAAAGAGACTCGAGACAAGGCACATTACATTTAGGACCGATCAAACAATTTCCTCACATAAATTCAATGCCAAGCACTTGAGATTCATGTTGTAGTGTGGTCCAAAGGTTTAGATGGTAGAATTACACTAGAAATGAAATCAGCTTTGCTAAGCGGTACACTTGAGATTTGTACAGTTACTTGACGTACGCAAGTAATACATGATCATATATAGTGTCTGGTGAAATTGGCAAATGACCTTTTACAAGTGAAAGTAAGAAAGAGACTCGAGACAAGGCACATTACATTCTTGGAACATGTATTATTTAAATTAACAAACTTGTAGCTTCATAATGATGATTTACTACTGTCGTTATGTCCAAAGCTTTATGAGAACAAAACCCGCCTTCGGTATTCTCCAAGAGCCCATATTGGGAAGATGTTTCTAAACGACGAGTAGTTCAATGTGCAATTTCTCATAAATATTCCAGTGATTTCCTGTAGGTAATAAAGTAAATAATAATAAAAATTATAATCAAATTAAGAAATTGTATTAGATTGAAACTTATAACTAGTAATGACTGTGGAAAGCACTATCATAATCACCTGTTGAGGAAAATCACCATCATCCATCTGTGAATTGATTAGCACTTTGACACCACGATGTATAGGGGTTGGATCTATCTCAGCCTAGATTAAGAATAGATAAATAAATAAATAATCATAAGTAAGATTGGGCCGATAGAAAGTACGTGCTTATATCATAATTATCAAAATAGACAAATCCATTGCTATTTTTTGCAACTTGTTCTTTGCTAATCTTGATCAAGTGTGCCCGTTAGCTTAAAATTGTCAATAATTCATTTTAACTTATCACTAATCAAACATTGCTTGCGTGCGTCGCACATGTTGTAAGTGTAGGCAGCTCACACGAATCCGGCGCACCCGATAATAACTCGAATTGGCTTCATAGCCGGTGTATCATGTGAAGTGTCCGCTAAACACTAACCTGTCCTGCATCAATGAGAGACAACAAAGCCCATGCTGTCTGAACCAAGTTTGGTCGGTTTCCTTCCAAATTTGTGTAAACCTACATTTACATCGTTCTATAAAATTAATTATCGACAATCATAACAAAGGGATTATATTTTTTTAATCTCTATAGTATGTAAAAAGTATATAATGACTTGCATACCTTATTCTGGCTAGACAAATAGCTCTCCCCCCATCCGCCACAAGGCAACTGTTTTGACAGCAAGAATTCACAAGCTTTTCTCATGGTTGAACTGTTGCGGTAGTTCTTCCCACAAGCCGCAAGCCCTTCTACTCCAAACCATGTGCCATAGGTGTAGCAAATTCCCCAGCATCCATACCTAGATTGACAGCACAATCTCACATTAAGTCAATTTCACATTATGTTCGGTCGAGAGAAGGTAGCATGTCCAGGTTTCTCATTCAGTATCTCACCATGAACCATCCGGCAACTGAGTGTCTTCGATGTAGTCTATTGCTCTCGCGATGCAACTGTCGATTTCCTTCCGACGATGCTTGGGGTGTAGCTTCTTGAAGAGCGCAAGGCCTTGGATTGCGGACGAAGTGCACTCCACGTATCTATGTTAGCAAACGAGTTAGTGTCGTACTCATAACTGACGTGTTCAGGTTTATCGGTAAGTGTACTTACTCTCTTTCAATAAGGGTGTCCTCAAAGAATTCTGTAGGATTGAACTTCTGGAAAAGAGACAAGAAGGGTTTTAAGAGTTGCGAGACATATATTTTTGCATGTATTTATTTGCAAAAGCTATTTCAAAGAACATTAGAAAGTTAAACTTGGTGACTGCATGATGCTCAAAGTTACCTCCAACCATGCATAAGCTCTTTGTGGCTCCCAAGCAGGAAAACCGCCATTGCTACTCTGTAATAGTTTTTATAATGTGTTACAGAAATTGCGTAACATAATTCTATTGTCTAAAGTTGTCTTATTGATTATCAAAGGAATAAAGAAAGTGAAATAGGTCTTGATTACTTGTAGGGAAAGAATAACATTCACAGCATTGTAGAATTGTTCTGTTTCCATCTTCTCGCCCACCAGGTCCGGAGACATTTGCGAAAACAGAAGCACTGTCTGTAAAAGACACAACACTATCGCATGTAAGAGATGTAATTACTCTTTAACAAGAAGCTTCTTAGACTCCTTCAAATGATTATGACTGATTTAATTACCTTCAGCCCTTCTGCTGTACAATCAGAAACTTGCCAACCGTGGTCTTGCATAGCAAATGTCCATGCTCCCTTAGATATGTGTCTGTACATTGCTTCGAAGTCACCAGATGGGTTATCTCGGACCTTCAAAAGAAGATGTTTTGATTGAATGTGTGAACTACACTCAGTGAGCTTAGTGAGCAACCTCATTTTATCATTCGAAGTAGACATTACCTGTGAAGCTTTCACAAAATCATGCCCTTTCCTTAGTGTAGTTGCATACTCTTCTGTTAGGTTACTTGACATGATTGCCTGGATGGCGAAAGCTGCATCCCACATTTGACAGCCGAAGGTCTGTGCAAACCGAAATTAACTTTTTCGCTTAGAGAATTTTACAAACCAATGCTACTTTTGGTTAAATTGCTTGCCACCGTATGCCAAATGGGTTGACAAAGTAATGATTCTCTCTGATGCTTCAGCGATGGAGAGCTACACACCATTTCAAAGATATATGGTGCAAGATATAAAGTCATCACCTGCATTTTAAGTCCATCTTCAGCTATCCAATAGTAGTCTGGAATCCTGGCAAGATGACGTTTGTAGGCTTCTGAATTCGGGTCTTCCACCCAACAAGCAATCAAGCATAAAACCTACAAAGATTTCACATTCACACATTAGGATCGTCTAGTCTTTGACGCACTTTGTTAGCATCTTAACCAAAGCTAATTCTTGCGTTCTTGTTTGAACCTTTTCCACACATCCAATGGTCAAATATCTGCTGTTCTCGTCCTCATAATGTACGTGCTCGATTGCCATTTTCAGAGCCTTCTCTCTTATCATGGAAAACGGCCAGCGCTTCAAAACTGGCTCGGCGACGTGGTGAAGGAATCCCCATAGCATATCTTGTACTAGAGGGTGAGGGTAGTATAGATCCTCCTGAAGATCAGTACTTTGGTTAAGTTTCACACATTCATTAACTTAACTACAGCATTTCAAATCTTTTTCATACATGTCAGCAAGGGTTCCCTAGTTCACCAAACATATTTCGATTTTATCTCATACCTTGAACATTAGATTTTGAAAAAAAAAAAAAAAAAAAAAAACAGACGAAAAACTTCCTTTCAACCAGCAGAAGAGTTGTTTCATTTTGGAGAGAAGTCACATCTATATGGCCTTCAAAATATGCATCGCTTTTTTCGAGAACTAGGGTTGGTTTTAAATTATTCACTAATTGAGGCAATTTCTGAATATAAAATTTTAGATTAATCACAGTAACAAAGATCATAATTAGATCATTAAGTAACAAATAATTAGTCAGTCAAGATTTCAAAGAAAAGAAAAGAGGTTCACACAAGCCACACCTTTGCAACAGTACTCCTTGCTTTGTTCCAGTTTATTTCATTATAAGGTTCAGTGTAAAGCTCTTGTCTCAACGATAAAATCAGTCCGGTGATTGGAACCGACAAACCTCCTCCCGTACAAGTATGACATGGGCATGTAAACCAGACGACAATAGCACAGCATGTTGCCTGAAATTTGTCGTTAGTTAAAAGTGTCGGTTTGCTAAGATCATATCTAGCCTTTGATCGAAGCTATGGAAAAGTAATTTCCTTTCCATTAAAAGGATATCAAGTCAAGCATACCAGGATGGATGAAAAATTTTCTTGGAAGAAGCCAGAATTCCGGGGGCAGTGGATTGCACCCTGCCCACTCGTAAACACCCAGTACCTGCAATGATTGAGTAGTTTTTAGCATCTTAACATAACAACAGCCTATCATCTATAATCATCATACTTCTCATATCAGGCGCGAAACTTACATAATGCATAGTCCCTAAATAGAACTTCTTTTTTCCCAATTTTCCCTTTTTCAATAGGATCGATGGAACTCGATATCGTATCAGTTTTTCCTACTCAATCAGGATCATGTCCTGAGCGAAACTTCTTAGTAGGACCCTTTTCCTTTCTCTAATGGTACCGTGTTTGGATATCTTTAAACGTTAGATTAACAATTTGAACTTAGTTTTGTGCAAATGAGAAAGAACAGACATATATTAGACATATATTTGTATACCGTGAGCCAGAATTTTCCCCAAGAGGGAGTCCCCACAAGACCGCCATGATCAAGAATCCATTTCCTTCCTCTAGCCATGGCTCCATCCTCGCCATCTTCAGGCCCTTCTCCGAGAATTCTCAGTGCGATGTAGCTCAGCGCAGAGCCGAACATGGTGCTATGCCCTTCTACATGAAATCCCCAACCTCCGTCTTCGTTCTTTTAATTTGTCGGCAGACAAGTACAGATACATCGTCATCATCGTTTGAAAAGTATTTGCATCAAATGAAAAAAGAACTAGCATTGCACAAATGAGCAAAGTGCACCTGGTGGTTGTATATGTAACGCTTGATTTCCTTCTTGTGCTCAGGAGAAAATATCGCGTTCATCGCTCCGGTAATGTACAGTGCAAAGACCTGCAATGCGTGTTCTCAATAAATTATCTAGTATTATCGACTGGAATAATGTAAGAAATAGGAAGGCTATCTTAATGAAATCATGAGGATTTGAAAGCGTGCATCTTAATCGTTCATAATTCGACTCGTTAGTTCTGAATCAAATTTAAGGGTCTCGAGTGCAAATAGTCCTATAATTCGACAATCCGATTGGGTGTCGGCAATGCTGTACTTAGTATATCTACGCGATTATGTAGGAATTCGACACGTTGGAGGTTTATCTGAGCCGCGCTTCCTCGTCGTACAAGGATCTCTACATGGTCATCGGACCTAGAAAAGCGGGGGCTTACCATGGGAGGAAAGAAGAACAAGGGCCCAGCATTCTCTGCAGGCCAATGGCCATCATGGGCCTGGATGGATGAGTAGAAGCTGATGGCCCTCCGCAGCGTGGTGGTTACTGCCTCCTCCGTCACATCTTCGCCCTCCTCCACCTTCGCCGGCAGCGGGATTGGCCCGCTCGGGTTCTCCTTTGTGAGCTGCAGATTCAAGCATCGGAAGTTTCTTAATCTAAGATTGAGGTGAAAAACGATGTGGATTTCTTTCAATTTTTTCTTAGAAAAAAGCTTACACTTGCGTTGAATTACTGTTAAAAAGTCATTATCAAGTGATATAATTAACGCACAAGATACATATTTTGCCAATACGAGCAACACCCACTATATAAAAAGGTCAAAGTAAAGATCACGTCAGCGTCACATATTAAGGGTCACAAATATCTTCACACTGTAACATCGAAATTGAACCTAAACTCGGATTGAACCATTGTAGTTTGCAAAACCATAGACTCAAAGGAGGGAATGCAAAAATTGTTCAGCTTAAAAAGGGTTTATTCTAGATAATTAGATGGTAAATCTGCTGGCCTCGTACCGTCTGGTTGTACTACGAGAGAAATGGGTCCAACTTCGAGGCCATGTACGACCCGCAAGACATCTTTTATTTTTTCCTTTATTCATTTATTTTTTGGACATTTCGTATTATAAATTATAAATTCGAGGCATTTCTCAGTAGGCCCTACTTTGATTTTAATATGTCGTGGCGTGAAAAGGGCGGGATGACGATTTTGTTTCATGCACGTTAGTCAAAGGATCGTGTTCTTTTACTTTTGTCTTTTTCCTTCTAGCATTTGTTTCATGCACTCCTACACGTAAAAAGATTTTTTTTTAAAGTTCTTTTTAACTTTTGTTCATTCATAAAACTTTTAGGAGAAAAACAAATAGACCGTTGGTTCAATGCATCGGAATTTAGCACGAGATTGATTAGCGCTAAAAAGGAGTTAAAGTTTTGATTAGCGCTAAAAAGGAGTTAAAGTTCCACTTATTGGTATTTCAAGACATTGATGAGAAGGTTGGCACCCCGATGTCAGCTCTGTGTCGGCTAAGATAAGTATCCATGAAATGATTATTGAAATGACATACAAATTCATCACGCTTTTCGTGGGGTGTTTGTTCTCTGGGCAGGATTTGTGTGAGATTTACCATCTACTAAAATAGTTTTTACACAAATAGTCATTAAAGGAAAATTCTCATTTGCTAAATGAAAACAATAAATAATGATTCTCAAAATTTCAGTGGCACGTATTAAAAGCCGACTCCCTACAGAATTTTATTTTATTATTTATTATTTCGGTCGTGGTGGATAGAATATAATTAAATCCAAAGAATTAATCAAATGAGCAAGGAAGAGCAAATGGGTTGTTGGGACCAATGCTTCTCTAGTAATCCTCTCGGTCATCATGGCAAACTATATACCTTTGATGGATGATGCAATAAGCGAAAATTCCAACGTGACACCTGTAATTGTTGTAAAGTCGATGCAACAGTTCTTTGCTTATTTTTTCAAGCCTCAATTTGCCTCTCTTACTTTATAATTTTATGCTTTAATCTTGAGTAAAAGTAGGAGAAGCGTTAATATTAACTTATGTATAGACCAAACAATTTAAACTTTTAGAACAATTGACGATATCCTACAAAATTTAAACACTTTGGCAATAAGTTTATTAAAGAGAGAGAGGAAGTTTAGTTTATGCATGCCTGCATCCTCATCAGGAGATCAGCACTTTGCTTGACCCGGAACCGGTTCCTCGTGAACTCATCCTGGACCCTCTCGACCTCTGCCCTCTCCTCCGGCGTCCCGGCGTCGGGGTCGAACTCCCAGTGCTGCCTCCCGACGTGGTTGTTCACGCTAGTCAGCCATGGCCCACCCTCTGCTATCTTCAGCCTCCACATTCTCTCTCTCTCTCTGTCTCGCTGCCAAACGCATACACACAAAGCTCGCACATAAAAATTACACAATTCACGACAATCTCCGAGGCAAACAGAAACGGCCCCTCTTCTACTTTTTTTTGTTTTCTTTTGACCTTGTGATGGTTGGATCACTTAAGGAGCATGGATTCATCTATGCAAATTAGACATGATGTGCCAGCTATGGACGAGAGAGAGAGAGAGAGAGAGAGAGAGGAACCTAGGAACCTCAGTCTTAGTTGCTGTGTACCTGGAAAGTGTCGAACTGCAGAGGAGCTTAAAACGAGGAAGAGGGTTTTGGTATTGAAGGGAGGAAAGTCATGAGTTGGTGCACATGCAACGGGGGGGTTTTTATAGAGGGGGGACTGAACGAGGGCGAGCTCTACTACGCTATCCGTCTTTTCTTTTTTCCCTTTTTCCATTTTTTGGGTCCAAATCCTATTTTTTGTTGGGGAGAAACCCAACTCAATTAATGCTTTTGGAAACTTGTAAGTTGGGGAAAATCCCACGTATACGAAGCAGACCTCATGGCTGACCTTGAAAATCTTTTACCCTCTTGTTTGGCCAACTCTCTTTGATAGGATCTTGACCCTTTTGCCCTACCTACCTTCATGCCTCCCCCACCAGAAATTCCGTTTCCACATTTCGAGTCACCCCGAATCACTTGTGGAAGTCAGATCGGAAGAAAAGGACCCGCCGGCTTGCGTAATCCATGCTGTTAATGTAGAACATTTCGCAGTTTGCTAAGTAGTAAGGGTAATCGATTCCCTATTCAATACAACATAATTTGTCACTTTTTTTTCTTCACTAAAAAGTAACCATGTTCTGAACCCATCAATTCAGTTTGGTTCTTAAGTGGTCCTAGTAAAACTGATTGCATATGTTCTCATGTGCTAAAAAGTTAAACTCTGCTCATGCTTAAGTTTAAGAAATAAAATAGTTTATTTGAGGATTTATTGTAGTTTTAAGAAATTAAAAAACAGATTTTAAAAAAAAAAAAAAGTCAGTCTAATCCAGTTCCTCCCGAAACTAGGAACCCGATTGAAAATTACCGATTCCATAAAATGTGAAACTGGAAACCGGACCGATGCTTTCGGGAACTAGATCAAACCGGCCAGTTCGATCTCGATTTGGGCGGTGCAATATGCTCACCCCTACTGAATAGCCCCGATCCCTTCTCGAGCGTCAATATCTTTGTTTTTCCCTTTTGTGGGTTGGGTACGACCAAGGGGAGAAAAAACCTAGTGTTCAAAGCAAAGGGAAACAAGGAGCTCCCCAGCAGCTCTAAGGAACAGCAGTTCCTTCGATCGAGGTATAAGGACAATGCGTCCAGCACTGCGTTCTGCAGTGATCGAGACATGCGATCGTTGTCGCTGTCTTCTCCCTCTCTTTGCCCAAAAGTCCGCGCATCGGTTAGCTTCCATATCTATCTCAATATGATGTAAATGACCAGCAAGTCAATTCCTTTCACGCGGTGCCCAAAGTTCCACGGACGATCCGGAAGGATACAGCAACTTGGCTCGGCCCACGCTTCAACAGTTTCGTACAAACACATTTCCATATCAAGACATCTCAACTTTAAATCTATTGCATCGCAACGTGATAGCTATCGTCACAATATCTGTCGGTACAAGATCGTGACCAATAACAAACACGATACCACCTGTCGTTAAAATAAAAAATAAAAACCAGAAGTCTGAATGTTGATCCTGACAAGACATCTAGAAAAGGACGATTCATCAATTCATACAGTTATCCTGAACTTTTATAAAAATTTAACATAATGAGAATTGAACTAAGTAGCTAGATATCGTGAGACAGAACCCCTTTTCTTGGTTGATACTTTCTGCAGCACACCTTCATAGTTCTCATGGGTCGAACTGTTTTGCCTAACGTCGTCGTCAAAACGGGCACCTCAGCACCCAAACAAGACTCCACCCCATTGGACGACTCTTCCCATCACCACTTCGTTAACTACAAAGCCGCCTTCACCATCATCACCACTTCGACTCTTTATCTTCCACAAACCGCCCGCCCGCCCGCCCGCCTGCCCGCCCATGTCGAACCTATCTGATGCAACATCACCATTCACACAAGCACGGAAATTAGCAGATGGAAACTGCAAACTGAGGCGTACTCTCTACGGAAAAAGACTTTCGATAAATGCTTTCCACACGAAAAACGTTCACTAGAAAGGGATGCTATGACGTATTCTTGGGCCTCCATTCATTGGCGTTCATTAGTAGGTACAAACCCTTGGTAGCAAAGCACCACTTGGACCATGCTAACTTTTTCCTTCATTATTTGACCTTCAGTTCTTTTTCCATTTAGTGTATGGGGCAACACCCAAGTTTGGTAAATTGGTACTTAATGGAAAAATTGCTCTTGCCGCGTCAACGTAAATGTTTGACCAACAGCCGAAGCGGAGGTTAGGTGCTCTTCTTTTTTAAGGCAAAAGAATCTTGGGTTCTCTCAATTATTGGTATTAGAAAGCTGATTTTTTAAGTGATTTGATATAAATGATTAGAATCTTGTTAAGGAGTGATCATGAGATATATATTAAGCAATACTTTATTGAGAATGATTCTATTTTCAAGTTACTAATTGTGAGCATTATGAAGGCAAGTAGTATATTAAAAACTTTAAAATTTTCTTAATTGCTTACATAACGAGTGCCTAAAGACACCCAATGAAAAATACATGTTATTATTGGTGAAGCCTATCTCCGTCATTTAGATAGTGATACTTGAATGCTTGAGAGAGAGATTCCAAAGACATCAAGTTCGTCTGGGCCATCTTTGATGAGGCCCATTTCCAAGACATCAAGTTTTTGTGGCCCGACATTGACGACACACTACGTCTACTACCATCTATAGTTATAACATCATATTTTAAGATGGGGAAAAAGCTAATAAATGAATTAAAACTTCTTAGTAAACTTTTTTGTGGACACTAAATGCTCGTAATTTTCGTCAGGTAGTCTCATTTGCAATATCCAAAGTTATCTTGACAAGTAATTCAGAAAATAAAATTTAGCAACAGATATAACTACCTACTCTTTTCAAGATATGAAAGAAATAAATTTATAGTAATATTTCCACATATATCTTAGTAAAATACCTGAATATATGAATTTTTATTTTCTTTGCTTGCTCACTACTTATATTTATTTATTGAAAGACCTCGTCAGGCCTACGGTATGCTCAGGCCTTCGCATGGGGTAACCTCTCATTCTTAAGTTTTTTTTTTTTTTTGGTAATAGGTACTGCTTCTACACAAATTACAAATTTAAGATATTTTGAATAATCAAAAAGCATTCTCCTCACCCAAGTGTGATTGTAATTTTTAGAGGTAAACAGTTCGAAGGTATGTCTGATTTTTTGGGAAACCTACCTCATCAAGATTGGTTCCCAATTTTTAGAGGTTAGAATCAACTCTATATACTTTGGAACTAAATCTGCAATTCTAGGACCTACCCAGGATTGGTCGATTCCTTTATTTATTTTATTTTTCCCTTTTCTTTTCTCTTTTTAGTCAAGTAAAATGAAAGTTAAAATGTTAATAAATATCCCCATCCGTTTCTCCCATAGCAAAGTCATAGCAGAGATGCGACCAAAAATAAAATAAAATATAATAAAACAGAGAGTCTTTGCTTGAGAATTCTCGTTTCACTCTTGCATTTTTCAGCCGATGGAGATTGTTTACTGGGTTTCACAATAAATGTGCAAGCAGAAAATAGTGTTTATTGTCTGTGATAAGAAACCTACTTAATCTTATGAAGTCATAGAATCGCAATTCATTTTTGGTTGATTGAGATGACTCTTGTTTTTGCTCAAAATTTGGAGTGAAATGGTTTTTCTTTCTTCAAATGGCGCTTTCCTGTGGTTGCTGGAAATTGCTCAAAAGGCCTCGAGGGATTATGTTTGTGGCACTGCATGTGTCCATTGTGAGCGCTTTTGGCAATCTAATGAATGACATTTGATGCGAGTTTTGTAAGAGAAGTACCGCAAGAAAAAAGTTATGAGTAATTGGTATAGCAATGAATATGTTGGGCATACTGTAGGATAAATAATGTAGCTGAAGCATGAGGTTTGCAAGAGATGGGGTGCCAGTGCAACAGCTAAGAGAGAAGTGCTGCAATAAAGGTTATCAGTACATTCGTGCACATAAATTTTTTAGTTAAGCCAAATCACCATAAGAACATACAACCAGAGCAAAAGAGTGAAAAAAGAAGTTAGCATTACTTTAAATTTAGCTCTCTGGTTCCCAGAATCAGAAATTGAGAACCAAACCACACAATAATGGTTCCACATATTTTGGAACTAGTAACCGTGGGAAATTGGAACAAGCCGGTTTTCATGACTGATTCGGTTCGATTCCTAGTTCTATTCGAAACCCGTGCTTTGCCCTAGAATATTCATTTTTTATGGTTTATGTAAAGTGAGAGGGTTCAAGTAGCGCCATGAGCACACATCTTAGAAGCTTCCCTAATTGAAGGTAACATTGGAACACTCAGCACTGATTAATTATAGTAAGATTGTCCTCATTAATTTAGCACCCGAGTAAGCTATAGTAAATGTATCTTGAAATTGCAGCCAAAGGTACAGTCGGCTCATTTTCATTTTGTGACGTCAATAAAATATCACGTCTTCTTCTTCTTTGATGCTTTTAAAAAGATAAGATCATGATCGAGGAACAATTTGAGTGATAGAGTATCTTTGGGGAACTGCTCGTTTTGAGTAAGAATTATGTCATTTTTTGTCTATAATCTAATATAACATGACCATATACCTTATCAAAATAGGTATTATAAATCGAACAGTCTTTTTGTTGCATACTAAATAAATAACCAAAACACAAATTTCAAGAGGCAATGTGTGAGAATTCTCTATTCTCAAGAAAAATGTCCTAAAATCCTACACATATTGTTCAGATCAATTTGATTAAAACTTTTCAATTATGTCTATCTAATCAATAAACATTTTGGCAATTTGCCAATTTAGTTTTAAACTTTTCAATTGAATCAATTTAGACATAAACATTTTGACGATATGCCAATTTTGTATAAAACCTTTTGAAGGTTTACCAATTTAGTCCAAAATCTTTTGACAATTTGTCAATGTAGTC
The DNA here is from genome assembly GCA_014182895.1 of Angophora floribunda. Classification (NCBI taxonomy): domain Eukaryota; kingdom Viridiplantae; phylum Streptophyta; class Magnoliopsida; order Myrtales; family Myrtaceae; genus Angophora; species Angophora floribunda. Next base: position 19,464,235 of record CM024707.1, on the reverse strand, counting down.
CTTTAGCCAATTATCTAAATGATATGTTTAGAACTAAATTGGAAATTTTTTAAAAGTTTATTGATGCGAAAATTCACATATAACCATTTTCACAACTTCTAAGGCTCTATTCATTTCGAGAAAAATATAGTATTTTCAGACAATCTTTTCTAGGAAATCATTTCCTAGGAAAATGTAATATTTTCGGGTATTCAGCTAAAACTTGAAAATGAAGTGTCTACTATTTGGTAAGGAAAATCTTTTCCTTCCTATACTATTTTTTAATATTTTTAATTTTTTAAATCTAATTCTAATTATTTTTATTTTTCTTTAAAATCATTTTTAATTTTTTTTTTTTTTCGCCGGCCATGGTGGCAGCCAACAACCAACAAGCTAGAGCCTCACCATAGGCCGATGAGGCTCGACCTCACCTGATTTCGACGAGGTTGAGCCTTGTCAACCTATGACGAGGCCAAGCTTGCCTGATGCCAACCTCATCGAAATTTGGCGACTTGGGCGAGGCTTGAGCCTCGCCTAAGGTTGTTGGATCTAGCGAGGCCTAAGCTTGCTCAAGGCCAATTTGGGGAGTTCAAGCCTTGCTAGATCCAGCAAACCGGGCAAGACTCGAGCCTCGCCTAAGGTCGCCGAAGGTCCGCAAACCTTCAATGACCTTTGGTGAGGCTTGAGCCTTGCCAAGGTCACAAGATTTCAACAAGGCCCAAGCTTGCTAGCATCAAGCGAGCTCGGCCTTGCCATAGGCCAGTGAGGCTCGACCTTGCCGAGATTTGGTGAGCTGGAGCCTTGTCGGCCTATGGTGAGGCTCTAGCTTGCATATCACCAGCCGTTGCCATGGCTGGCGACCGGCCAAATGAAGATGAAGATGCAAAAAGAGAAAAGGAAAAAAAGAAAAAGAAAAATATTAAAATATCGATTTTCTAAAAAAAGGAAAAAAGAAAAAAAGAAAAAGAAAAAGTGTTTGGTAAAAGAAAGTGATGTGAAAGGAGGTGTGAAAAATGTTTTCCTCTTTCTCAAAAGTGGAATACATTTTCCCCCATTATATAAGGCTTTTTTCCTTTAATAGAAAATGTTTTCCCCCAATCAATTCATTTTCCGTGAAACGAATATAAAAAAATTCGAAAAATATTTTCTAAAAGTTATTTTCTGTAAAACAAATTGAACCTAAGATTCGAATAATAATTTAAGCTTTGGTGGGAATGCATGAAGCACTTTCTACGCTCTTGTTTACTCAAGTTGATGCTTCTCTTATATCTAGTCTAGCTAATAAGGAAATGACTTGAGCTGTTGATTAGGCAAATTACCGCTGTTCAATTTCCCATTCCATCAAGGACCAAGCAATTTTATGCTTGGTCTATGTGAGTAGGTTTGATTCGCATCTCATCTAACCAATCCAAGAAATGGATTTCACTCACCAACGGACTCGCCTAAACTTGAGTCCCAAAAAGATGAAAGTATGGTGCTAGGTTTTGAGATATGGCTTTGATCCTGTGACCCCTGAAGATAGGCTTTTGTGGCCGTGGATAAGTAAGCTGTAATCTTAACTTTGACTAATACTTTTTGATGCTGTACAAGCAACCAAAACGGGTCATATCATAATGAGCTTAAGAGGGGCTGGCGTGCCTACCGCGAATTAGATATATCTAAATCAATTTATCTTTCAAGTCAAAGATCATAGAAATTCAGATCCATTCTTGGCTTTTGAGGTCCACCATCTCAAGATAATTCAATGTTGTTATAAAGTAGCACCAATGGTAACAATGATTGATTTTTACGGGAGCCTCTCCTTTTCTCGCGGTCCCATGCATGCCAATTATTTCTCCGAGAGTCAACTCATGTATATGATAGACATGCCACTGACGATGTTGACAATGCTAGTGAGTCAGGTGGAAACAGATTCCTCGCGATACTCAAGAAATTTGGATACCTATGACTATGTGCGAACAAACATTATATTGTTTTGATTCATGCAATTATTACAAACTGTTCAAAAAGTTTTTGACATAATCCCACAAAATCTCACATAATATCAGAATAGGAGGTCACGAGTTCCAATCTTTGTAGGCCGCATTTGTGTTCCCATTTAAAATATGTCAATGCTTAGTACTAGATTAAAAAAAAAACAGATAAAAGTGTGGATGGATAATAAAATATTTAATTATCAAATCACAGCTCCACCTAATATTTTAAATTTTTATAATCGTAGGTGATGATCCCATAAAATCGCATACATCATTTTGAAAATATATCAAAATACTATATGAGCTTTTGCCAACAAATAATTTAGGTATCTTTTCTATTTTCAAAAATACATGTTTGTACCCCCCTCACTTCAGCGAAATTGTCCACCTATTTACAAAATTAGCAATTAATTTCGAGGTGTGAAAAGTGAAAAAAGGGCAGGTATCTATGAAAATAACAGTTAGTAAATGTCGAATTATCGACTAGTAATAGCCAACTCTGTCAAAACAGAAGTTGCTGGGATGAAAAATCATGGGTTTACAGATAAGCTTGTTTGAAATAATCCCTTTTCTTTATATACATTAAAGTTTCGGGTTGGGTCGCACATCAATCTGATTCACTCAATTTCATGGTCTCGCCTAAATCGGTGTTCATAGGGAGCATGCCATTCTCAAGAACTAAAAATTCGTCCCCTATTCTTGAATATCCAAAATGTCCTTTCATCAAGTTTAATATGCTTGATGATTAAACCCCTCTCCTCTAATGTTGCCATAGTATCTACGTAAACAAATCGATATTGTAATTCAATTTATATTACATAGAACACATATTGGAATACAACAAGAGTTCGTTGTCATGAGTTTATTTATAACTTGGATAATAAGCTCATTATACATCAAAAGTCCTGTGATAATTCAACAAGATTCACTTCAATGAAGGTTTGTCACCTATACATCTAGGTGAGGCTATACATTGGCTTGATTTTTTTGCTGTGAACCGCATGATATAGCTCGATCTGTTTGCATGTTTGTGTGACTATAAGGTCAATTTGATCAGGAAATCGCTTTGATTAGATGACCACATGAGGGAGTTTGTGGACCACACATGAATCGACTGGTTTCGGCTAGAAAAAATCATAAGGATGAGATGTTACCTGTTAACAATGGTGGCCAATTGAGGCACGCCACTATATAGGAGAAAAACGGCCTTGTTAATTAATAACGATGTTGTACTTGTTTCCACAATGTTATTGAATTTTCAAGCAAAAGATCATGCGCGGTTAGAAAATTAGATGGTGAATCATTAAGACACACGAGAAAATAGGAATGCAACACCCAATAGGCATTGTCGGCTGCTTTAGGTTATTTAAGGCAACCGAAAATGAGACTAGTTTCTTTCGCCTTTACATTCGAGTAGCTGACTTTCCAATCCTTGCCTAAGCAAGTCGATCCTGTGGCTGCTAAGGGGGCGGGCGATGGAGAAACTCTCTTTTCGCAGCTATATCTTGGGTACTGCACTTTGCCTCGAGGCGTGATCTAGAATCTTATGCAGACGGTGCTCCATTGGCAATAAAAAATTCATGAGGATGAGATACTACCAGTCAACAATGGTGGCCAATTGAGTCACGTCACTACACAGGAGAAAACGGCCTTGTTAATTAATAACGATGTTGTACTTGTTTCGGCAACTTTATTGAACTTTCAAACAAAAGATAAATGGCGACCCAATGGACATTGTGAATTGCTTTCGGCTATTTAAGACAACTGAAAATTAGACTAGTTTCTCTCGCCCAAGTACCTGACTTTCCTATCCTTGCCTAAGCCAATCGTTCCTGTCGTCGCTAGGTGGGGCGGGCAGGCGAGCGAGCGGGTGGGCGATGGAGAAGGTCCCTTTTTGCACTTGTATCTTGGTTAGTATACTTTCCCTCAAGATATGGACTAAGATCTCATGCAGATGGTGCTCCATTGGCAACATAAATTCTTGAGGATGAGATATTACGGGCTAACGATGGTGGCCAAGTGAGTCACGTCACTACTAAGGAGAAAACAACTTCGTTAATTAATACAAAAGTTGAACTTGTTTTGGCAATGTTATTGAATTTTCAAGCAAAAGACCATGAATGTTTCGAGAATTAGATGGTGAATCATTTAAGACATGAGCAAAAATAGGAATGCGGTACCCAATGGGCATTGTGGATTGCTTTCGGTTATTTAAGACAACCGAAAATTAGACTAGTTTCTTTCGCCAGTACATTCGAGTAGCTGACTTTCCCACCCCTGCTTAAGCCCCGAGAAAGGACATACGGGCCCCACGAGTGCCATAACTTGACACAAAGGGATATTTAAGTGTCAAAACTTACAAACGACGAAAAAATCATGCCAAAATGCTAACATGGCATTGTTTTTATTGTTGATGTGGCGAAATAAGCCTAAAACGGTGTCGTTTTGACTAAAATTTATTTTTTAATAAATATTAATTAAATAATATTAAAAAAGCAAAAAAAAAAATTTTAAAAGGGAGGGGAGTAGTAGCCTGTGGCCGCCGCCCCATCGTTGGTGGGGCGGCGGTGACGGTCGGCGAGGGTCGCCGACACCTAGGCGTGGGTCGGTGACCCTCGCTGACCAATGATGAGGGCTGGACGGCCCTCGCTAGACGCCGGGAGAGGGCGGTGACCCTCTCCCAGATTTGGGCGAGGGTCAGTTGCCCTCGCCTCGGCCTGGGCGGGTCATCGGCCCTCGCCTAGGCCGAGCCTAGGCCAGGGTGGCCGACCCTCGCCTAGATCTAGGAGAGGGTCGCGGCCCTCTCTTGGCATCTGGTGAGAGCCGTTCGGCCCTCGCCATCTATAGCCGCCACCCCACCGGCGATGGGGTAGCGGCCACAGGCGCCGCCCCCCCTCCCTTTTTAAATTTTTTTCTCTCTTTTAATATTATTTAATTAATATTTATTAAAAAATAAATTTTAGTCAAAACGGCATCGTTTTGGGCTTATTTTGCCACATCAGCAACAAAAATGACACCGTTTCGATCCCAGATCGTCGAAAAAATGCCATGTTAGTATTTGGGTTGGATTTTCTCGCCGTTGACACTTAGGTATACCGTTTGTAAGTTTTGGTACTTAAGTGTCCCTCTGTGCCAAGTTATGGTACTCCCGCTATACTTATGCCTCGAGAAAGTGACAAAGAAAGTCCCTTTTTGCTGCTGTATCTTGGTTACTACACTTTCCCTCGAGGTATGGACCAAGATCTAATGCAGATGCAGATGGTAGCCAATTCTCACCAACCTCTGAACCCAGTTCTCTAGTGATTTCTTCTTCCAATTCATTTGGAAGATTTTAGTAATATTGAGTCTAATTAGATGCGTCAATGCATTTAGATGTGAGATAATGAAATTTTTGCTATCTTCTCAATAGTATTCCGAATAGGTTGAGTCTATTTAGACACAAGGAAAAGGACATAATGTATCTTCATCACCTTCTCCACCATTTAATTCTTCAGCCACCATGTCTTAATTAATGCCATGCGAGACTTATTTACTAATGCAACAAACTAAATTTGGGCAATGTGGAATTAGATAAATGTTCGATGCCTAACATTCCAGCCCTAATTTGATAGTGAAAAATTCCACCAAGATCGTCGTAAGCACAATCCATATCTACACAGCATTAAAGCATGTTGTGCTAATTTGACATTACATGAGACTTATCTACCCATATAGTAACCTAGATCTAGATGGTGTGGGATTAGAGACTTATCTACCCATATAGTAACCTAGATCTAGATGGTGTGGGATTAGAGACTTATCTACCTAGTATATTCGGTGCCCATCAAAACTCGTTAAAGGTGCATTTTATATAGTCATCCCTCAACTACATGTTGGTCGTACTAACATGTGACCTTGTTTAAGGTTATGACAGCAAAATCTTTCATTAAGCTACCGAAATAAAAATATATAGTACTTTTTCATAATTAGATGTGTCAATGCATTTAGATGCACGGTAATGGAACTTTTACTATCTTCTCGATAGTATCCCAAATAGGTCGAGTCTATTTAGACACAAGTGACATGACATAATTTATCTCCATCACCTTCTCCACCATTTAATTCTTCAGCCACCATGTCTTAACTAATGCTATGTGAGACTTATTTATTAATGCAACAACCTAAATTTGGGCAAGGTGGGATTAGATACATGGCTGATGCTTGACATTCCAGCCCTGATCTAATAGTGAAAAATCCCAAGCACAATCTATATCCACACGGCATTAAAGCACGTTGTGCTAATTTGAGATTACACGAGACTTATCTACCCAATGCAATAATCTAGTCCTAGATGATGTGGGATCAAATGCATATTCAGTGCCCATCAAAACTCATTAAAGACACATTTCATTTAGTCATCCCTCAACTGTATGATGGCCCAACTAACATGTAATGCTGTTTAAGGTTATGACAACAAAAGATTTCATTTAGCTACCCAAATAAAAAAAGTAGTACTTTTTCATTGACCTCCAATGAATGGGAAGAGAGAAATAATTGAATCAAATTGAGCTCTTGAATTGACAATCGACGCCCAACAGCACAAATTTGACGGTGAATCATTTAAGACATCAGCAAAAATAGGAATGAGGCACCTAATGGGCATTGTGGATTGCTTTCGGTTATTTAAGACAGCCGAAAATTAGACAAGTTCTTTCGCCTGTACATTTGAGTAGCTGACTTCCCCATCCCTGCCTAAGCCCATTGTTCCTCCGGTTGCTAGGGGGGGCGGGTGATGGAGAAAATTCCTTTTGGCTTGCTGTATCTTGGTTACTGCACTTTGCCTCGAGGCATGGACTAAGATCTAATGCAGATGGTAGCCAGCTCTCACCAATCTCCGAACCAAATTCTCTAGTGATTTCTTCTGCCAATCCATTTGGAAGATTTTAGTAATATTGAGTCTAATTAGATGCGTCAATGCATTTAGATGCGAGATAATGAAATTTTCGCTATCTTCTCGATAATATTCCGAATAGGTCAAGTCTATTTAGACACAAGGAAAAGGATATAATGTATCTTCGTCACCTTCTCCACCATTTAATTCTTCAGCCACCATGTCTTAATTAATGCCATGTGAGACTTACTTACTATGCAACAACCTAAATTTGGTCAATGTGGAATTAGATAAATGTTTGATGCCTGACATTCCAGCCCTAATTTGATAGTGAAAAATTCCACTAAGTTTGTCGCAAGCACAATCCATATCTACACGGCATTAAAGCATGGTGTGCTAATTTGACATTACATGAGACTTATCTACCCATATAGTAACCTAGATCTAGACGATGTATGATTAGAGACTTATCTACCAAGTATATTTGGTGCCCATCAAAACTCATTAAAGATGCATTTTATATAGTCATCCCTCAACTACATGTTGGTCGTAGCAACATGTGACCTTGTTTAAGATTATGACAGCAAAATCTTTCATTAAGCTACCGAAGTAAAAATATATAGTACTTTTTCATCGAGCTCCAATGAATGGGAAGAGAGAAATAAATGAATCGGATTGAGATCTTGAATTGAGAATCAGCCCCCAATATCACAACTTAACTCCCATGTCCTTTTGCTCCAGACGCGACTTTCAATTTCACACTTGTCAAAGTAATGGAATTAGGAAGAAAAAAAACGTGCTCCCTCGTTAGCTGGATTATGGCATATACTAATGTGTCCGGTCCAACATCCTAATCTGCTAATATAGTAACAACTCCACTGATGGGTCCAACTCCATTGATGGGAAGAGAGAAATAAATGAATCAGATTGAGATCTTGAATTGAGAATCGGCCCTCAATATCACAACTTAACTCTCATGTCTTTTTGCTCCAAATGCGACTTTCAATTTCACACTTGTCAAAGTAATGGAATTAGGAAGAAAAAAATTGTGCTTCCTCGTTAGCTGGATTATGGCATATACTAATGTGTCTCGTCCAACATCTTGATCTGCTAACAAATACATGATTGACTAAGATCTCTTAATCACCACATGCAAAGACAGTAACAACTCCACTAATGGGTCCAAATAATTAGTGCCTAACATTCGGCGATCGAACCCATTCAAATCCTTGATTTTGCCAGGACAATCGGCGACGACGATATTTGGTATAAGTTAGGTTTAGAAAATGAGAAGAAAGATCCAAATTCTTGCTATCTCTTCTTTAACTTCTTGTGAAAATAATTCAATTCCTAGCTCCAAATCCGCCTACTCTCTCGTGTTTTCAGGAAAATTCTTGAGCGTTGTTCATGTGTGATGAGTGCAGCTCTAGCACGCACCCGTTACTGATTAAGTAATTTTTGTTAACGTCTCGATCCTAATTATTGAAAGATTCAAATTAGCACCCAATAATTTCCGTGCACAAAAGTTTCCGTCACCCGAACCCTTAAAAAAAATCCGAACATTCACTATTTTTCTTTGACTTAATGTGGAAATAATTCATTTTTTATGAGTTATTATGAATATAATTAAGCGGGTAGTTTCCGTATCCGCGAACTATCTGGCATAGAATAATCGCCACCCTAACATACGACCGCTCCTCCTCAATAACATTTAATAATTTATCATCGCGAAATGCAGTCTGGCTGAGGCAGACAAAAGATTTTCATCGCTGGGATCATAAAAGATTCAATTAATATTAATAGTCCAGTAATTATATTGTATTTCTAGTAGTTGTTGTTCGATATTTTAGGGGTTCGGCGGTTTGTTCTTGTGCGGAAATGAAGTGCTCCTCACCTCTATGCCTGCGAAACCCACGTCTAGAAGTCAAGGCGGGAACATTCTTGCTCGTGCCAATTGCAATTTTATTAATACTATAGTAGAATGTGGTGGTTGTGAAATTGATTTGGTGCCCTTTCTAGACGGTCCTTAGCCGAGTCCGAAAGATCTCAGTCCAAAACGAATCGGATTTTGTTCTATAGGTGAACTCATTAGGGTTTGAATGCAAGACAATGCAATCAAGATTCCCATACTCTCTCTCTCTCTCTCTCATGCTTATTGCAAGAAGATGAGCTGGGGTTGATGTTGAAGTCGTCGCGATTGATCACCAAACCCTTTTGTTTACCGAGCGATTACGCATGTAATCTTCTATGCTATGACTTTATATGTTCCCGTGAAGAATCTCCTAATAGGAGTCTAATGATCACTCTCATCAAACCTGGAGACAAAAGAGATCATAAAAAAAAAAAAACATAATTTCAACTACTCAAACGAAGAACACGGGTCATGGGAATTTGAGACCGAGAGGGGTTGGGAAGAATAATGAGCTATAGGAGATCGTCATGTTTTACATTTTAAGACGGCAAGACCTTGCGATGTCAAATTTGGAAATTTCGTATGTGAGAGTTAATCCATTCTCAATTTATGTATGTATTACCATGTGATTCTTGATAAATGATATAATTCGAAATCACTAGGATGCTGTTTGGGTTTTACAATTTATTTTTGTTTTCCTTCATAAATAAGAAAATTGTTCAATTTTTTTATTTAAATATTTCATAATTAGAAGTAATATTTGGTTAGGCCGAACGATAGATGTTTATACAACATCATTTTGACAAAACAACGTATGTTATATCTAAATGCTAGTTATATTTTTAACTGTTTTACTAAACGCTACACTAAATTCAAACTAATATCATTAAAGTTTAGTAGATGTATGAAAATTGTAATTACTAAAACAGGAACAAAAATTCCAAATGTACTAATAGCGCTGGCATCATCAATCTTGTGAAGAGAAAGAACATAGGAGCTCTTAAATAGAAGAAATTCAGTCTTCCTTCTATTATTAGAGATAACAAAAATCACTATTATAATTATAAAAATATATTCCTTTTTTTTCAAAATAATGACTCATGTGGGTTTTTTTTTTTGAAATATTTGATTTGTTCCATACCCGTTTAAATGTTGATTTTATGTGAAGAACTATTTTCTTTTTTTTGGAAAAGTGAAAATATGTATTTAAATTTTTAAAAATAGCCTCTAAACCTAGATTAGAAAAACCTATAAATCGCTCAGAAGTAGCATGAAGTATACAAATCAAAGGTATCCAACAAGAAAAAACATTCGTTGATTATGCAAATCAACTGTCCCGCTACTCTCTTTTTTTCAAATTTCTTCTGTATTTTATTTGAAAAAAAAGTATTACCATTAGTGTTTCTGTTAAATTGGGTCGCCAGGGTGCATAGTCACATGTTATTGGTACATTTGTTGATGACGTGGTAAAAGTAAAATAAAAAGTCAAATGAAAGGTTAAAAGAAAGTCGAGGGGGGAACAAGGATCCATTTACAGGACCACCGCTACTTGACAGTGACCGCAACCCTGATGTTGTCTGTCTGGTGTTGGTCATCACGCCAGTCGCAGGTATCGATTGAGACGACAGCAACATAGGCAAGGCAGCGAGATCGAAAGCTAGGCGGTCATTGTCGAAATGGTTGCAATAGTTGGTTTGTTAATGGGGATCACCATCGCAGTATATCACCTGTCAACGGTAATTATCCTAATGCCACACTTACGCCGGCTCTGTCGTTGTCATGGCTCAAGGTAAGCAGTTGCATGCTGCAACCCCTTCTTTACAAGATGTGAGAGAGAGAGAGAGAGAGAGAGAGAGATTTGGGGAAAAACAAGGTTGCCCTTATTTTTCAGGCCCATTATAGGGAGCTGGGCCTAATATTATTGGCATTTGTAGGCCCAATTTCTTGAATTATCGGGAAGGCCCGAAAAAAACAGAGGAGTAAAAATGGACGGCCTCAAATAGATCACACGAAGAATTGTATTTTTTAGGTCACTCTAATTCACTTAGTTATATTATGAACTTTTTTTTTTTGGTATACCACTAGACTTATCTAGTATACTTCTATAAGGGTCGTGGTAACATATAGATGTCATGTCGTTTTTCTTAAATCTTGCATGATGAATTAGATTGTGAAGTGCCGATCTATTTTCACGCGTTTTTGTCTTGATCACATATGGGTAAGTCGTTCATGAGTAATTATTTTATTTAACATATACACCACATATCGATAGGACTCCATATAATTCATATTCACCGAGATCGTCCATATATATATATTGATAATATGATTGAACACATAAAATACTTTCTTTATGTGTTCACAAAAATATTATATTTACTTTGCTTCAAATTAAATTATAATGTTGGTTGATTAGCGTAAATTTATATTATATTCACAAAAATACATTGACGTCCCTATGATGAGTCCACTTCAAATATTGCTTCCGCGACACTGCTTAATTAGTTAAAGTCGCCTGTCTTCTTCTTCCTTTCTCTTTCTGTTTTTTACTTTTGGGTTGATGGGCAAATTTTCAATCAAGTCGAGTCAACATCGAATTTGTCACGAACTATGATGCTAGCCTTAGGGTTCCGATAGGCGATGGTTTGTTCTTTCCAGGCGATGACTATACAAACGCGGAAAGCTCGACTGTTCGGTAGCTGAAGTGAAATTTGTCGTCCTCTTCCTCAGGACAAGGACATCCTTGGATCGGTTCTGATATAATATGACAGGCACGTCGAGGGAATGGCCATTCTTGTCAATGCTCCGATGGTTTGGTATTCCTAGGGTCCTACAAGAAATGATCGTGCTGCATTATCATACTGCCACTCTCGCTCACTGGCCATTTGAAAATATCCCAGTTGCTCCAAACCCTAGAATAATTGGTAAGGACAAAACCAACTGAAGACGATCGGAGGACAGATCGCACAAACGCCAAAATCTCTCCCTCTCACTCTCTCCTTGGCATGCAGTGTAAGTTTCATGCAGAAGTAAAGAGCAACAGTCAGTTTGCGGTGATAGCTCACCAAACGCATGCGATTGGGGCGATGTAATCTTCACAAACATCCCTTTCTTGCATGGAATGTCATCCAACAAATGCTCTCGACATTATTCGGCATCATTTCACCTCAAATCAAGGGGAAGCAGACAAAGCTCGCATCGACATTATTGTCTGGGCGTCGTATTGGCGCTCAACCCGTGGGAAAGGGACTGGGGAAGAACGAGGGGTTGCTCACGCCTTGGAAGGACGGGAAGAAATAGCTAGAGGAAAAGCATCCTCTTATCTTGTTAATGTTTTTTATGCCACCGTTTTGATTTCATTCTGAATATCGGGATAAAACAGTAGGATAAAGACAGAGGTGGAACTGTCAATATGGTAGGGAGAGGACGATAGACAATGTTGATGTAATGTCGTGAAAGAAGCAATGGAGGAGTTGATTGATGTTTCCATGTACTCACGAGATCCTTTGCTTGTGTATTTCCTTCAAAATCGCGAGAGATATAATTTCCAGCGTGAGTGAGTAATATGACTTAGATTCTTACTGTGAATGAATATGATTTATTACGTAATAATACCCGAATTTGCCTTTGAAATATCCAATACAGGTAATAAATTGGGAGGTCGAGCTACTCTTTTCAGAGGGAAATACTCATTAAAACTTAGAATTATAAGATGCATAACCTCTTGGAATGAAGTTGCCTATGCTATTAAAAACTGGGATAGAGGTGTTGAGTTTCATGTCCGTGAAGCTTTGATAAATCCAAAAAGCAAGTGATGTGCGAAAGTTCAACACCTTCGCTTGCATGCATGAGGTATCGCAGGATCATTGTCAAACTATTATAATAGTTTAAATTGTTAGATAAATGTGTGGTTTAATATTAATTTTTTTTAACACTCGTCTTCATATGTAGGCTAGACCTTGGCCCAAACTTAAAACATGGAAATATGTAATTGGAGATAAGAGGGTTGAAAAGATTTGCACTCAAGACTTTTTGCTATGATATAATGTGAAATTTTATTGGACCACAACCAAATATTCAAAAAATTTAGAGAAATAATTGGATGATAGCCTTTAAATCCACAATAATAATATCAGTCTATTTTGGATCATAAAAAATTAAATAAAAAATAATTTTAATTTATTATGTTATCCACCCCTTCAAGAATTTGTGACTGATAACATTGTTATTCTCACGGTGCCTAAAAACCGTTATACTAACAAGGCCAAAAAATTTAAAGTATTAAGTGGAGGGAGACAATATGGATAAAATGTGCACATAAAGAAAATATTTCAAAACTAATAAAATTTTATCGGACCTTTGTCAACTTTTCTAAAATTTAAGCTGTTAAAATGAGAGAAATCAGGTAAATATAGAAGGCATATAGGAATTATGATGACATGTAGATTCTAGAGAAACGATGTCCCCATGGGGTCCCGTACGGACGGACGAAAAGGACGCTCGTTCGAGAATATTGATGTGGTTTGTCCATCGACGTCCGACGTTGGTTGGATTTGGACCACTTATGTATATATACAGTCAACATTTTGGCCATGCATACACATATAAACGTGAATTCAATCATTTTTATATATTATTATGTGCCACCATCCACCTTGCCTCAAATGTGATTATTCTCTGAGATTTATAGAATGATAGTCTAAAAAGTGCATTAAATTTTAGACTTGGCTTGTTTTGTGAAAGTTAGACAATTTGGAAATTATTTTTTAAAAACTAATATTTTCTATTACTCGAAATAATTAGTTAACTTACAACAACCAATAATATCTCATAAATAAAATGATATATTGGTAATTTCACTTATCATTAAGTTTCTTTTCGATTCACTTCTTGTGTATCTTTCCCTATGATAAAATCTGTTTGGTTTTTTTTTTTTTTTTTTTTGCTTAATCAAAGTAAAAAATTTGCACTTCACATTCTTTGAATTTTTTTAAAATATAAAAATTGTTGAAACTTTCACAAATACAAATATTAACATGTAAATTTACATAAATTTTTCATATTTTTAAATTTCAGTAAGAAAGAAAATTCGGAATAAATAGGACGTTTTTTCTTAAATAAAGGAATGAAGGAATCTACATGGGGAGTATCTCAGACAGTTGCATTTAATTACATTACTCAGATTGTCTGCTTGTGTGTGTAGTCACCCAAATAAATCCAAAAAATGACCTAACCCTGTATTAATTAAATCAACATAAAACCAAATCATTTAATTAATCTAATATGAAATGAAAGACTTTTAAAGAGCAATGTCAAAAAAAAAAAAAAAAAAAAAAAACGACAAGTCGCATGTGCAAGCCTGTCATGGGACCCCCAAATTCTCTAAGCATCTGTCCCTTCACTCGAGATCAAGAAAGAGACCCATTATTATAATTTAACTCGTTCTCCGCGAAACATATGCAGCTGAGCACCAACGACAAGCCTAGTGATATTGACAGTGTAAGAATGAATGGCCTACCTCGTGTTCCGTGCATTGTATTGATCTTCTTCTTCTTCTTCTTTTCTTTTTATTGCGATTTTCTAAATATAACACAAAAAATATATCGCGTCATCCTCCAATAAATTTATTTTTGCTGTAATAAGATCTGTACTGATTTTTACGAGAAGCAGGGCATTAGTTAATGCGCATGTGCTATTTTGTCATTCTTTGTATGAACCTTAAATGAGAGTTCCCATACCTAAGATTTTATTATATTCACCATCAAACAATTAGCTTTTTTAGCGATGGTTGCGTGTTCATTTGACTTATTCTTATGTCCATGGTCATTATTCATGTATATATTCTATCTATGATTCCTTACACTTTGTTTCTTCATTAATCTAGAAAAATGTGAAGCAGATTTGATTGACCCAAGACTATTATTCTCATATATCTATTTTTCTGACCATTTGACAAGACGATATGCTTTTTGATCAATTTAGAGGCTAGAAAATAGATTTGGTTCCTTCCTTTTAACTGAACTACGGAGGAGAGCCGAAAATTTCAAGCCAAAAATACCCGGAATATACTATTTTAATCTTAGGAAAATTACCAAAAAAGTCATAAATCTATTGTAATTTTGCTAATTTAGTCTTAAATATTTTTTTTGCCAATTCAATCTCAAATCTTTTACAATTGTGCTAATTCAGTATATCTAGTCAAATTTGGCCCGTTGGTGTTAACATGGGTGCCACATTTTGTTTCGAATTTTTTTTCTTTTGCTTTTTCTTCCCTCCTTTCTTCTTCCTCCAGCTAGTCGTTGAACCTCGGCCACTAACTAGAGGTGCGATGGCGAGGCTAGACTTCACCATGGTTGGATCAACAGACCAATACACAGAGAAATATAGACATGGTACAAAAGGAACTACGTGACATTTACATGGGATGATTTCTCCTTACTTTTAACTGTGAATTAAGATCGTTGGGACCAACAAGGTACAAAATATACATGCTTTTTCACTTCAATTCATCAGATTTTCATCTATGAATTTTGTTTATATCTGGTGAATTAGTAGTATTCATTCAAACCCTCAAAATGGGTTTATCATGTAATTTTGGGAGCTAAAGTATAACCGGATGCCTTACATAGAATTGTATGTAGATAATATACCTGTCAAAATAGATCATAGACTCATTTCTTAATCATATTTGTGAGCTTGAGATTTTATGGTTACTTATATTCAGTAAATAGGTCACAAGTGGATGGATGATAAAACAAAAAAAATAAATATAGGTGTTAAATAGGTTAGCAGCTTACTTATACTTAGATGTGTCAAATGAGTGGGTTGGGTCGAAAATAGTCTGACTCAAATTGACCAAACCATACAATACAAATCTAGTAACTCATACCCAACCTATAATACTAAAACACTTCCATATTTAACTTAATCTATAAAAACTCAAACACAAATTGAGGTGAGAGTGCAAAGTGAGGAGCTCAAAATCAAGTGAGGGCAAGAGAGAATGAAAATAGAGTCATAATAAAGATAGATTGAGTCTAAAAAAAAATGTCAAAATGGGTTATAAAGCCCATTTTCTAACCCATATTTAATGGGCTAAATTTATATGAGTTATTTATATTCAATAAATAGGTTATAAATAGGTTTAGATTGGTAGAGTCTAAAATAATGTGATTTGACAACTTACTTAAACCTAAACCACCTCTATGATTTTCTCTTGCCCTCGCCCTCGTTCCGTGCTCTCACCATAGCTTGGATATAAATTTTCCTAAATTTGATCAAATATGGAAGTGTTTTAGTAAGGGCTGGTCGGGTATATGTCACTAAATTTATATTGCATGAAAATGATTCAAAACAAGTTGAATAGGTCAATTTGGAATGGATCATTTTTAACTCAATCCACTCATTTGATGGGTCTACTCTTCCCCCTCTCAATATGTCACATATTTTATGCTCTCAGCCAATCTGTTGGTTAATATGCAATTACAATCTAAAGTATTTTATACACTATCGTTCAATAAATTTCAGAGAATAATCACACGCGAAGTGAGGTCGATGGTGACCACACAAATATTATTTTGTTTAATTTACATTTATAGACGTATATGCATGGCCATAATGTTGACAGTATATTTATATATATTTGTGGTCCATATCATAGCAACGTCAGTGGACAACAAGAGCAGTCTCCAGCGTTGTTTTTGTCCGTCCGTGGGGGACACATGGTGACGACCTGCACGTCATTTAGTTTTTACCTAGAAGGGTAAGACATGGCATTCTGATGAATAAATAAAACCTAGTTGGAGGAAGTTTCCTCCAATCACTAGGATTGAATGAAAAATAACCCTTAAGCATCAATTTTTGGTTGGTATTAAGTAAAGGAGCAACATAAACATTCATCAATGGTAGTTAAAACCGTGTTTATCGCTTTTGTTAAAATTTGCTTGAAACATTTGTCAAGTAATTATATAAGTAAAAGATATTGTAATTTCCAACATATTGATTTTTTTTCCCGAAATTGTGCATGATTAATATTTATTAGATAGATAGATGAGGTCAACTTACTAGAACCAGTGTTCTAACATAAAAAGCTTATGGAAATTGGTAATATCTCCTAAGTAAAATGATATATCAATAATTTTATTACTTATGGAATTTCTCTTCGGTTCACTTTTTTTGTGTATTCTCCTGGATATGGTCTGTTTGCATTGATTTTCACTTTTTATCTTTTACTTGATCAAATACTTTTATTGGTTTTAAAAATCTGAAACGCTTGGAACTTTTACAAATGCAAATATTGACATGTAGATTCACATCAAATTACTTCCACAATTTTTGAAATTAAAATAATACTGTAACTTTTGATGGGAAAGAGTTTATTTTATTTTATTTTTACAAAATCCAAAACAAATAAATTATGAGACATTTAAAGAATGAAGGAATTCGTTATGACAAGATATATCATATTACTAGGGGGAATCAATTTGATTGCAACAGTTGCATTCATTAACATATCAACATTCGAATTGTTTGCTTGTTGAGTCATTCAAATAAATCCATAAAAAAAATGACCTAATCCTCTATTAATTAAATAATCATAAAACCATGATATTTTGTTAGCCTAATACGAAATGAAAGGCTTTTCAAGAGCGATGTCATAGAAAACAGAAAACAATGAGAAGTGGCTTGTGCTCTAAAGCATCTTTCCCATCACTCATGATCGAGAAAGGGACCCCATTATAATTTAACTTGTTCTGCGCCAAACATATGTGGCTGACCATCAACGACGGGCCTTTTGCGTGGAAATAGTTCAAGGAACTTTACAAGATTAAGCAATGTAGATTTATTTTGATATTTATACTGTAAGAATATATTGTGTCATCCTCCAATAAACTCATCTTTCGCTCAATAAAATCTGTAATGCTTTTAAATAAAAGTAGACTATTTTTTGTGTTCGATTTTAAATGGATACATTGTTCTATTTTTTGCTATTCTCTCTTCCACTAGTTTTAGCTAGTGTGCATGTGCTATATTCTTATTCTATGTATCAACCTTACATGAGAGCTTTCCTCATCGAGATTTAAATACATGCGCCATTATATAATAAGCTTTTGTACTGGTGTTCGTGTCAGAATTTTTACATTGGTAAAAATCCAGCATAACTTTATAGTTAGTGCAGTAATTTGACATAATCTATAAGATTATAATAATTTCCATGGCCATTATTGTATATATCCTATCTATGATTCCTTACACGTTTCTCTCTTTATTAGTCTCATTATTATAGTTATATATGGAGAAAATGTTGAATGACCAAAGACTAGACCATAAAAACTCTTCAGAAGCTTAACATGTTGTAATATTCTCATAGATCTGTTTTTTTTTTTTTTTTTTTCTGGATCATTTGACTAGAGGATTTGTTTTTAATCAATGTAAACCCTGTAAAAAGGCTTGCTTTCATCTTTCTAAACTATACAATAAAGAAGAAGAGAAAATTTCAAGCCAAAAATACTTGGACATCAATCAAATTGAACCGTTTCCATCGGTTGCAGTGTTGCTGAAACCAGGCTTATCAAATCTGAAGTGACATTGCTGAAAACAATCTTGCCATGTTATAGACTTCAAGTGCTTAGACCATTGCTTGCTAGACAGCTTATTCACATGCATATGTGTTGCAATATCCGGTTTTTGCCATCTGTTCAATGATTCGGCTTTCAATAAACCAGAAAGTTAGGTTCTCAATCATCCACAACCTCAGGGATTAGGTTACCTTCTTGGACCCGTAATTACATGGAGATTATCGTGACATTAAGTATAACGATAAATGACAACTTGATATCTCTAGCCAAAGGCCCCATTGTACTCGATCATAGGACAGCTCCAAGACTTGAGAAGAAGATGACAATCAACTGATACCAACCCTTTTTCCCTCAGCAAGGTGACAAATCAAGTCAGTTGAAGTTCAATTATTCATCAATTGGAACACAATATCGTCAACTATCAATTAAGTATAGAGGTTAAGCCGCGATATATAGGGCAATGTCCCATAGAGTAAGGTAGCACGCGACAATGACCGATGCGAAGCATAGACATAAAAACTCATTAGCTTCATTGTCTTGGTGAACTGATCGTATGATGACATTTAATTATATTATTCCTTCTCGATTAGGGCTTGTTCGTTTCCATGCGTTTTTCTTGTTCTTGCATGCGACAAAGACACGGGACCTTAACAATGGCTATAAGCATCATTAGTCAATAACTTGTGAAGATGTTATCCCAATTCATTAAATAGCCTACAAAAGCAGAAAATCTTTACCAAAATGCCAATGACCCGAAGATGGCAATATTTTATTGACCTTCACCAACCCTTCAAATTTTTTTTTTTATACTTTTTAGTCTTTGAAATTCGAGTTCTTTTGCTGAAACTATACCAAATCTCCACGACCTAACCATTGCTTATCGAAAGGAACGAAGCTAGCCCTAGAGGCTAGCTAACTCCATGATTACAGGCGAGCTTCTAGGGTTGGTGAACATTTTATTTCATAAATACAGACAGTGAGTTGGACATATCTATAATACAATTCGTATTTGATTTGTTGGGGTGAATTTTTTAGTCATCAAGAAGCCTAAGCAAAGAATTCATTTCAGGTACGGCCTAGAGAGTTTGGACGATTGCGTGAGGTGAGAACTTTCTAAGATGAGCTAGCACTTCTTGAATGTGGTTTTTTTATTTTTTTGGGGGTGGGGGGGGTGGGTGGAGGATCATATGCGTGACTATGCTTATGTGAACATCGTATCTGATTCGCAGAACATGGCTTGAATAAATTAATCAGGTTCCATCCTATAGAATATAAGTTTTTTACTTGAATGAACTGCTCGCACACAGAAACCCTAAGATGGCCATCCCTAAGCCACTCTTTCCAGGCCAACCCTGCATGTAGTGCCAAAATCGTTTGTACATGCAAAGGATGTCTAGGAGGATCTTCTTTTCTAGAAAGAATGCACCTAAAAAATGATATTTATTTACCTTTCATTCGGGTCTTCTCAGGAAGCAAGCATGCATGCTGTACATGAAAATTGATTGATATCTCGAGCAAATATTTATCGGTGCCAACCAAGCAGAAGAAATTATTGAATTAGTGACCACGACTTACCGAACATGTGAGAATCGTCTTATCCTCTCGAAAGCACTGAAGCAAGATCAACATGACCGATGCTTTCAAGTTCGATATTTTGGGCACAAAGCATGGTTGCCCCCTCATGATGATAATAGACTCTATGTATGTGTTCCAACCTCCCTTTCGCTTCTTGGAGTGGCTTAGGTAATGCTTTAGGGCTTAGCCCGGGCACTCCCAAGCTCACAAATTCGTGACTTATGGTTTAAGTTTTTAAGCTACAAGTCAATTTCATTTAAAAATGAGTCATTACTAATCAATTTGAAATGGATCGATTAGGAACCCAAGTAATATATTAGGAGAAATATTTTACTCCTACATAACCAGAGAAAGTAGGATTGATGACTTAATTATACTAGTTAATCAACTAATGCCCTTTAGTACCTAATCTTGTTTAAACCTTGAGGTTTGATATTTTTTGATTTTCAAGGATTTTCCATGCATTTGTGGAGAAAATAGATTAAAAGCTAATTTTTTTGACTTTTTCTGATTTTTTGAAAAATATAAACTATTTTTGGGTTTTTCCGACTTTTTAATAATTATATTATATTATACTATAAACGGACTTGGGTTTGATCATTGAATCCAACTTAGGTCTACACTAGCCCGGGCTTTAGAGCCCTAGGCCCCTCAACTGGGCTAAATCCAGCTTGTGGGCCTGGTTCTCCTGGCCCAAGGGAATACCTAAAAATAGAAGAAAAAATAGTCAAGCCCAAAAAACCAAGTTGGGCCCAAGCAAACAAAAGGGCGCCAACAAGCCTAACTCATCTCGGCCCAAAAACCAAACCCTAGTAGGTCGACCAAGTCCTTGTGCCCAACTCAGCCATGACTAGACTCGTGCCTCCCTCTCTGTCGTAGTCCCTCCGCATCACTGATGGGGGATGGCCAAGCTATCTCGGCCTAGCCATAGCGAGTGGTGGCGATCGTCATGAGACGACAATGGTCAGCAATAAGGATATCGGGTGACGACAGTAAGGATGACAAGTGATGGCAGCAGGGACAACGTGAGGTTAAACTAAGATCCGTGAGTGGCAATGTCATTGTGGGATGGAGTGACTTCAGGCTTGAGCGCAGGCGGCAATGGGAGCAACGCAAGTTGCCTACATGCCTCGTCGTCGGTGGCTGAATGATGGTTGCATTGGACCGGTGTGACGATGGGGCTTAGTCCCACGTCTCTCTCTCTCAATTTTTCTCTCCTACCTTAGATCTCTCTCCCCCCTTTTTTCATCTCTTTTTTTCCACTAGATCTCACCCAAAGGTCTCTCTCTCCTCTCTGGTCGGCCTCTTTAGATCTAGCTTTTGGACGTCTCTTCAAAGGCCGGTTTGTTCTCTTGTCCACCACCTTGGGATTCGCTCATTCTCAGGCCTCCCCAATTGTCTCTCCAGGGAAACCCTTCGAGCTTGCTCCTCACCCCTCTTTTTCTCTCTCTCGCTTGGACTTGCTCGATTGCTCGGAAGTCTGTCCTCCTTGGATGTCTCTCTTAGGAAGCCAGAACCTCTGAGCTCACTACTCATCTTCTCTACTGCCTGGATTTGCTTGCTCTTTGGCCTCCTTGACTGTCTTTTCAGGGAAGTCCTCTAAGCTTGCTCCTCCACTTGATTGCTCGAATGTCTGCCTTCCTGGATGTCTCTCTTGGGAAGTCAAAACTTTAGAGCCACTCTTCCTCCCTATTCTTCAAATCTCCCCCGATTTATAGGTGAGGAGAGTCCGGTCATTGGGGGTTCAACCATCGGATCTAGCTAAACTGATGTCCCCTCGGCTTGCTCTACTCTGCTCTACTCGGCGCCTACTCTATAGCCACTCTACTCTACTTCCTATCCCTTCGTGTCCTCTACGGACATGAGGAAGAAGAGAAGAGGAAGGAGGCTGGGCTAGGGGAAGTGTGTTGGGGCGAGATGGGTTCTAGGCCTGTGTTATGGGTAAAGAAAAGGAAATGGGGCCAGGTGAGGCCCAGCCTCTTGGTAGGCCTCTTTTTCTCCTTTTTTTTCCTTTTTGAATAAATTTTCTATTTATTTATTTTATTTGAAATATAGTAAAAATAAGGGAAATAAAAAGGAAAATAAAACTTAGTAGATGCAAATAAATTAATACTCGGGATATGTAAAAATCCTTTTTAGCTAGGGTCAAATTGGTCCCCAATTTTCTATGACATTTAAATCTAAATATTTAGTCAAAATTTAGGTGTCAACAGTATGTACAACAAGGGAGAAGATGTCTATATAGACTCACCCGTCATATGACATGATGAATGGAATCAATCATAGTATAAAAAATGAACGGAAACTTGTGTTATCTAGTGGAATTCGGTGTGAATCCAATAGATTCTAAAATGTAATTGGCTTGGTCAGGTAGGATTAGTATATCTAATGTTTGCTTAGAATGAGCATTGTCTCAAAGTTTGGGGGGGAAACAGTCATTTAATTTCTTTTCTTTTCTTTTTTAAGGGTGTTAGTTTTTCAATAACTCCATCTTGCTTGGGATTCATAATAGTTGCGTAATGACTGGGCGACAATTATTCGATTTTTTGTCAAAATACTTGTGAAACTTTGACGCACGAAGAATTTTCACCAAAGAATCCAATAGTGTTCTTTGGCTACTCAACCACCAAATGATCTCATTGGTCATTCAGACTAAAAATCAAAACATCACCATGTTTGACACCGGAACTTAATCTAGTTCAATTTCAAGAAGTCGGTAGGTCTTTCCAATAAAGAAAATGCTATTGAAGAGGCATGGGACGCCGGAACTTAATCTAGTTCAATTTCAAGAAGTCAGTAGGTCTTTTCGATAAAGAAAATGCTATCGAAGAGGCATGGGGATTTAGATAATTGGTAAGTTGATCAGTTAAAGTTGATTGGTTAAAGTCCCATAATATGATGTGAAATTTCTCGTAGACCACCCTAAACTACTCTAAAATTTTAAATTGAAAAATAAAAGATATGCTGAACTTTGAAATTTGGTCAAATGCTAAAGAAACTCACAAACCCCTCAAATTTCTTTACTCCTCCCCCTATTTTTGTTATTATTTTAGCAGTATTTTCTTGTTGTGGAGTAAATGTTGAAGCCGTGATGGGGTGAAAAGAAAGAAGGTCCCTTGAAGCTCCTTGCCCATATACATGATTTTGCCTTATAAGTTTCCATCGGAAAGGAAGTTGCTTGTCAGCATATTGCAGAAACTTTCAACTCATCGAATCCTTTATTACTAGAGCCAATAGTTTAGCTAACAGAGAGGTGGTCCTTTTAGACCGAGATGAAAGAAAGGGTCCAATTCCATGAGGCATGACCTTGGTACATTTGAGATTTTTGAAAGAAGAGAAAAATGTGGAGCAAGTATTGAACATGTCGACATAGAGTCTAAGACAATGGTTCAAGTTCTCAGGTGAATGTCAATTGAACATGGGATTAATAGCATAGTAGAGAAAATTGTGAAGTTAGTGCTTTTTCTACCAAGGATAAAATATTCAGTGATCGCATAGAGCTGTGTAAATAGACAATAAAAATTATTGAGGTTTGGACCAATATGGAATTAGTCTTGTGTAATCTTGATCGAGTTGCACTTGTTATAGCCATCTTTATTTAGGAAGCTAGATAGGACATATTATAACATAATCGGATAATGTGTTGTTTTGCAAAAAAATTATTTTCTAGAGTGGTGCTTGGAGTTATCGGGTGAAGGGTGAGTAATATAGAGGGGATGAATAGAACTAGTTCATGAGAGTGGCTTAGGACGGTTGGTGCCAGAAGTTCTAAGAATGAATGAATATATCTCCTAGGAGCTTTGAAGGCGGGGTTGGCCTTCCATGCACAAACTGGACATGAGCTAATACTACTCTTTTGATAAGGTCATGGCAAGTTGAAACCAATTGTAGAGCATAAAATGATCTGCTGTTTCACTTAATGGACTAGACGCTTGAGCTGAGTTAGAGGTGGTATGACTCGTCAAGGGAAGCTATTTGCAGTATTGTTCTCTGGAACAACTAATGAACGAAGGTTGGCCTAACTAATTCCACTTACCAAGTGTTGTACAAGTCATTCCATAACCAAGGAATTGTCAACCTATGACAAATGATATTAAAGTAGGGATCCTTCTAGTAAGTGGGTGAATAAAGGGAAAGCCTGTGGTCTTTCCGGTCTTATAAGGGCAAAGAGTGATTGCTGAGGCTAAGAGGGCTCGAACAACATATAGCTCTCATCTAGCTTCTAGAATGGCAATAGAGGCATATGAAGGAACCAAGTTGCTCATTGAATGGGGATAACGTTCTTGAATCAATGGGCGAAGTTAAAGAGGAGATCTATTATCACACTTCCAACTAGTGGATACCCTCCATTGGCTTGCAAAGATCAAGAGGAGTTCAGTAGGCAAAAAAGGTGTTGTCGTAGGGATGCAATTAGCCAAGGGTGCCACACTTGCTAGAGAGCACAAGTGATTGGAGATTTACAAATGAGTTTGATTAAGGGAAGCAACTGATAGAGTAGAGTAGTCTATTCTATTAGGCGAGCGTTGCCATCCATATAAGTCCCAAGGACTAGCATTAATAGTTAGGGGAACGCAAAGAAGTGACAGAACAGCCGTAATGAGGGCATTGCAAAATTAAGTGGGGGAGAATGTCACAGTTCGTGAATCCTCCCATACTCATGACCCTAGAGAGTGGTGCTTAGGGTTACCGGGTGAAGAGTAATGCAAAGGGAATAAATACAACTACTTCATGGGAGTAGAGTTAGGACAGTTGGTACTATGAGTTCTAGGAATGAACGAATATATCCTTTAGGAGCTCTAAAGACGGGATTGGCCTCTCGTGTATAAATGGTATCAGAGCTAACGCCACTCTCCTAATGAGGTCATGGTAGGCCGAAACTAGCTGATAAGCCTAAAGTGATATGCTATTTCACTCGATGGACTAAACGTCTAAGCTAAATTGAGCGTAGTACAACTTGTATTAGGAAACTATTCGCTATATTGTTCTCTAGAACAACGCATGAACGAAGGCTGGCTCGACTAATTTTACTCAACAAGTGTCGCATGAGTCATTCCACGATCAAGGAACTACTAACTCGTGACACTTGTGTTTAGTTATATTTACTTCAAGTTTTGGATATCTTGGTATCATACAAGATAGTGCATGCATGAGATTCTTCATATAGCTTGGGAATTCCTTCATCTCATTCTTATCCTCTATTTTCATAAAAATGAATTCCATCCTCTGGGGGGTGATAGGAATACTTATCTTATTTTCATTAAGGTTTTGAATTAGGCTAGTCTTGGTCATCTCAATAATTCATTCCATCTTCTCTCTCTGTCAATTCTCTATCAATCAAATAGTGTCCTGCTCCAATCAATGAGCTATATACTTTCTTAATGTCAAAATTAAACACTTTCACACTATTGGATATTCTTTCAGTTATCATGTTCACAACATTGACATGTTTTGGTGGAGGATTTTGCTCAACATTTGGTTGAGCATTTTTGAATGACAATAAGCCTTTGTCAATCACATTTTGTATTTTGTTCTTGAAGGCCAAACAATCTAAATGCTAATATACCTTTTCTCCCGTGGGATACTTGAATGACTTAAATACATTAAAGCTAGCAAAATTTGAAGGGTTCTTCTAGAGGGATTTCTTTGGCAACTAATCTTTTTAAATCAATAGTGGAAGAAGTTGAGCCAAAGTCCAAGGCAACTAAGTGAATTACATTGGTGCGATCTTTTTTTTTTATGAATAAAGTTTTAATAACCTCCCATCTAGGGAATAAATGGCCTTTGTGGGGCTGCCAAAAAGGACCTTAGTGCTGATGCAGTTTCTTTTTCCTACTTCACGGGAAACCTGTGAGAGCTACCTTTTGATATCTTACCAATTATAATCATCCATTCAATGCATGATTAAGAGAAGTTTTAACAACCGAAGCTCAGCATCCTCAAAGTACTACTGCAAAAGAGTCTCGAGAAAGAGTTACATCCTCAAACGGTTAATGAACTTCTGCCACCACTGGCAAAAGATTATGAAAGTTTTTGCTCTGTTCTTCTCTGTTCGAGCTAACTCATCCCCTGTTTGAGCGATGTCCATGTTATACTTGTGCTATTGGATGAATGTTTCAACTAGATCCTCCCACTTTTCAAAATTTTCAAGCTCTAGAAAGGCAAACCATTGCAATGTCAAGCCCAAGAGACCTTCTTGAAAGGTTTGAACCAAGAGAGGGACATTATCCACATATCAACCCATCCTCTTTAGGTACTACGAAAATGTGCCGAAATGGTATTAAATTTATCTAGCGTAACCAAGTCTCGGTATTCATGAATTCCTAGTTTGCAAAAGTAAAGTGTTCTCCCACACTTGAGTTTTCAATCGATCTATAATAGATTAGTGGCAATTCCTAAATAAATTAAATTGCATGTTAAATTAATTAAACCAAAACCCTAAAGTTGCAACTGGTATAGGTTTAGAAAAGCTCGAGCTAAATTTTTGACCTAGTAATCCATTAATTTTCCTTTTGGTAGTTCACCTCTCAGAAGATCACGACAAAATTGACTCTCTAAAGCTACTAGATGACTAATGAAATTGTAGAGGAATCGTCGAGATCTCACTAAAATACCTATAGGAATAAGACTCAACGAAGTTTGTAGGCATAGCAGAAAGTTGATGAGCTCTAGGTGACGCATGATTGTAGGTTGAAGGAAGTCAATGACAAGATGAGAAATTGTTGAAGCTTGCTAGGTAAGTGCAAGGACCAATATTGTTGAGGTTGCTTGGTGAGACAAGAGATAATTAGTGTTACGAGAGGACTAAAGTCACAAGGGTTGGACTACTGTCCACTAGGGCAAGACTACAGCACGGTTGAAAGATGATAGCAACTATGGATGGTGGTAGGATTCGGTGGTAGGAGCTCATCCGGTGGCTACAATCGTGAAAGAGCTTTCACTTTTTCTACTCTATGTATACATTTTTGTAGGAGAGATGATTGAGTGATAGTCTTTAACCCACTGTAAGAATGACAATTTATACTGGACCACTAAAAATCAAATAACAAATAATTATTAATTGTTTGGGACCCACTCCTCTAAGAATTTTCTAGCTCACAACAAGTTTTTATTCTCATAGTAGCCCAACTATTGTTATACTAACAAAACCCTTTTTATAGCCTCTTTTTGTTTTTTGCTTTTCAACCGCAGCTGTAAATGTCCTTCTTTTAATTGTCTCCTATAACATGCCTATATAGACTTGAATCAGGGATTTCGTTTTGATACAAAATTTCCTAATTTAAGTCTAAAGCATATCTAATATTGATTCAAGATTAGGTGGGTTGTTGACAAACTTTGAAATTAGAGATGCAAATGTGGCCTCCAAAGAATTTCAGTAACTCTTTATTCATAGGTAATGCTCTAATCGTCAGTACCGATAATTTCAATAGGCAATGGTTTGGTACCACTTTATTTAGAAACTTCAATCTTGATCCATTGAACATGTTATGCCCAAATTTTATCTTGACTTGGATCACCATTGATAGTATCGATGCCGAATTCATTGATAGAGTTAAGTCGGATGCTGCCACATCATCCTCCTTGAGTTGTTTGAGATTTGTCCTCAAATTTAAGAAATCATCATCCTTCAAATAAGGAGAAAGATCTCCCACATTAGAAGTCAGTGAAACTCCAATTTTATATACATTGTCACCGATTTGCTTGATAACTTTAAATAGACCATTAGCTCTCGGCATAAGCTTATAAGCTTGTTCTTTTGACAAGATGAAATTCTTTCATTCCTCAAATGAAGCCAAACAAGATCATTCGATTGAAATTTAGCCTTCTTCTAATGTTGATTAGCTTTCTTCTTATAAGACTTATTGACCATTTCAATCTTTGATCAAATCTTCTCATAAAGTTTCTTCATTGATTCAACTCTTTTTTTGTCATTGAAGTTCACTTGCAAGTTGGATGGAATTGGAATCAAATCAATTAGTGTGAAGAGGTTAATTTTGTCACGCCCCGACCCTCGAGTATACAATAATCTCTATTCTCTTGTGATCATTTGAATGCAATTTCCCAAGATGTGTTACCGACACATTATTTTTATTTTGCGATTAAATGTATGTGGAAGTAAATCATAACCGCCTAGTCAATCACAATAGTAGGGATAATAAGAAATCATAACATCAAAAGCTTTCAAAAGTATTACCTTTATTTAATTACTAGTTAACCCTAGGAAGTTTACATACACAAGCCCTTTCCACAAGCAATTTCCTGTCAACCAACAAAATCAGTAGGGTTAGGATTAACTAAACTCCTTTAATGCGAGGGTCAGCCAAAAGTGATGCATCTCGCCCCTATCATAAGCTCAATCCTCGGAATCTGGTGTACTATGACTTCAAGGTCCTAGTCCACAAGAACCCTAAACTGCACATGACGGTTCTCCATACTATGGGCCTAAAAAATGTTAAACAATGACAAATGAGATAAAATTTTAGTAAGTTGTTGACACCTAAATTTTGATTAAGCATTCGTAATTTAATGCACAAAAATTTAGGGATTAATTTTAACCCCTAAACAAAAAATATTAGGATTAAATTGCATAGCATATAGTTTTAGGAGCATTTATTATTGCATTCGCATTGGACATGTGGCAAATGGGCTTCAATTGATGGTTCTAAGCTTTAATTTAACAAATTGGACTAAGCCCGTGGTGAAAGAGAATTTGGCCAGGCCCGTTAAGGGGTGATGAGTTGGAATATGAGAATGTTCCCGGGAATATGAGAATGTTCCCGAGAATATTCGCATTATTCTTTCAATATTCAGGGAAGGTGTCGGATGAAATATTGGAAAAATATTGCACGTGGGATACAAGAGCTAAATATGCAACGTGTAAATTTATCAGCTTTCCTTAAATAACATAGTCCTCTCACTTATAAAAAGGGGGCCACACACGCAGAAAAAAGACAGCGACAATTGAGAGAAAAGGAGCGGTAGCGCAATATAGAGAGAGAGGAGAAAAAGCGTCTCTTTTTGCTACAGGTCTTGAAGGTCGGCTCACAAAAGGAGGCCTCTTCCCAAGAGACAAGGTAGGTAAAGTTCCTATCTAAATTAATTCTTGAATATTTTGTTTTCTCGTTTAAAGTATTGCATGCTTGATTGAATTCCAATTAAGTGAGGTCGTTGTGTCGTGTTAAAAATCTCAATAATCAAAAATATTGCGCCGTGAGACGTCGGATCAGGTTTTTGATTGTTTTGATTTTCTATCTTGGGCCAGGGCTAAATTGTGTGCTTTACATGATCGGTTGCATTATATGTGTTGATTTTTTTTAGTAAACTTACAAAAATGCATAAAAAAATCTGTTACATAATAGGGTAGATTAATGCACTTCATGTCGGACTAGTCTTATAGTTTACATTGCATATGACGTAGAAGCTTAGGAAATTTCATTAATTATAGAAAAGAAAACATAAAAATTGCCATGCTCATGTCATGTAGAATTAGGTCATCACCTGTGTGTCATCTAGTCATTGCATGTTTAGGGTCATTTGAATGCGTGACATATTAGGGTAGTTGCATTAAATATTTTCTAGCATTAGATTAAGTTAAATAATTAATGTCACGTGACATATAGTTTGCATATTAGGTTGCACATTGCATGCTATTATAGTTAGACAATTTCGTATGTCATTACATGCATTGCACGTAGTTTTAGGCTTCATTAAATAAGTGAAAACCTTAAAAAATATTTGAATGAGTGCGTGTTAATTAGAAATTATATCTAGGATCATTGATGTAATTTTTAAGCTAACATCGCAGATGCTTTCGTAGTTTTAAGGTAAGTAACTTCCTCCTTTTCCTTGCAATTTATTTATTGCTTTGCTTCATTGAGTGTTAAATAATGGTTTGTGCACTCGCATGATCACATTGCATGTTAGGGAGTAAATTAAAATCAACAAAAAATTGCCTACAAATCATTTTTCTAAAATAAAAGAGAAAAGGTACCGAAAGGGCGTTAGAGAAATCTAACGTAATCAAGTCCCCGATCCCATAGTCTCTGGTTCGTAGGAGTAAAGTAATCCTCCCGTTACTTTACTTGGGTTTCTAATCGACCCACCAAAAAATAGATTAGTGGCGACTCAAAGTAAAAATTATTTGCATAGTAAAAACTTAAACCCTAAGTCGCGAATTGGTATGGGCTTGGGAGAGTCCGAGCTAAGTTTAGGCTTAGTAATCCATTAGCCAAACCCTAGGTGGTGCACCCGAGGTGAGGTCGCGACAGCTTGGCGACTCCGCTGGGGACTTGAGTTTAAACTCTTAGTGGACTTAGGCCAATTTTCTCTTTTTTTAAAAAAAATTTGTTTGGCAGCGAGGATACCAGGTACGTCCCTAACCATTTGAGGTGTTAAATGTTTTTGCAGATGGGAGTTATAAGGGGTGGAGTGATTGTTAACCCTTTGTCTTGCAGGTTGGAGTTGTGAATGAATGTTTTAAATTCAAATTACTGAAGTGTTGTTGTGAATTTAAACTGTTATGCATGCTTATGCATTTTCACTACACTTTGCACACACTACCCGCCGTCGGACTGGACCGCAATTAAGGATGTTAGGATGGTGTTGAGAAATGATCCAACCTTGAACGCGAGACTGCGATGTAGACGTTGCCTTTCTCAACTCCGAAATTTTCTTCTCAGTGTCAAAATGTTTATCCTTGTCTACGAAACCGCATGACTATAGGATTTTCTTTGACCAAGCCGGAGCTAAGAGGACCCGACCTTTGTACGCGAGACTGCGACTAGTCGGATCATTTCTCTTAACTCTAATTTGCTAAGCCCTATAGTTTATGTGTCGAACCTCACGTCTCATGTGTATGTCTATGTGATTGCCATTTTTCCTTCATGAAGTAAGTATTCTTACCTTACACTATGCAATCTACTTATTTTGTCATTTTTTTTGGGTCCATGACAAAAGGTCAATTGTATATAGAGAAGAGTCACTAAATTGTTTTTATGTTCATGTCTTGCAGGTTGGAGTTGTGAATGAATGTTTTAAATTCAAATTACTGAAGTGTTGTTGTGAATTTAAACTGTTATGCATGCTTATGCATTTTCACTACACTTTGCACACACTACCTGCCGTCGGACCTGGACCGCAATTAAGGATGTTAGGATGGTGTTGAGAAATGATCCAACCTTGAACGCGAGACTGCGATGTAGACGTTGCCTTTCTCAACTCCGAAATTTTCTTCTCAGTGTCAAAATGTTTATCCTTGTCTACGAAACCGCATGACTATAGGATTTTCTTTGACCAAGCCGGAGCTAAGAGGACCCGACCTTTGTACGCGAGACTGCGACTAGTCGGATCATTTCTCTTAACTCTAATTTGCTAAGCCCTATAGTTTATGTGTCGAACCTCACGTCTCATGTGTATGTCTATGTGATTGCCATTTTTCCTTCATGAAGTAAGTATTCTTACCTTACACTATGCAATCTACTTATTTTGTCATTTTTTTTGGGTCCATGACAAAAGGTCAATTGTATATAGAGAAGAGTCACTAAATTGTTTTTATGTTCATGTCTAGGAGTTCAATTTCAATTTTAGAGTGTTATTTCAATTTCTTAAACTAGTGTTTTAGGAATTTAATTCCCTAGGGAGTCACTTTCATTTCTTAGATTAATGTCTTTGGAATTCAATTTCACTTAATAAAATGTGCGATCGATCGTTGTCATGGACCAATTTCATTTGTTATGATGCTTACTGTGCTTTTTCCTTTTTACACCAAGGTGACATTGATACAACACGGCTCACCCGAGATCACCTATTCGTACTCGTTCTAGAGCAGCAATGGCCGATAACACTGAACAAGCACGTGTTATTGAACAAGCTCGTGTCACTGCCCTTGAAACGGAAATGAAGCAAGTCCTGAATGTCCTTGAGCAGCTGTCTAAACAAATGGATTCCCTCAAATCGAGCATTGTCCCATCAGCTCCGCAAGTTGAAGTGGTGTTACCTCAACAACCTCCTATTGGTGATTCGAGAGATAAGGGCAAGAATACGACTGCAATCGACCCGTCAAACTCTGGTGATGCTCCTACAGTCAAAATCACCGACACGCCTCAAATTGTTGCTGATGATGAGGTACAAGTGATGCACTCGGTCGTACCAAAACCGAGCAAGAAAAAACGCTTGGCAAAAATTGAGGAAAAGCTCAAGCAACTACAGGGTTCAGAATGCCAAAGCCCGACAGACTTGTCTCTTTATGCAAAAGTCAAAATGCCGAAGAAGTTCAAAATGCCTGACTTTGAAAAGTATGATGGCACCTCTTGCCTAAAGATCCATCTGCAGACATATTTGGTCAGGATGACCCAGTATGTTGATAATGTACCCTTAATGATCCAGTCGTTCCAAGCAAGTTTGACAGGGCCGGCATTGCAATGGTACATCATGAAGAGAATTAATCTCTTAGAGACTTGGGAGGATTTGACTAATGCTTTCTTCAAGCAATATAAGTATAATATCGATGTTACTCCATCTCGGGAGGATTTGATTCGTACAGAAAAGAAGAAGACAGAATCTTTCAAGGCATATGTCACAAGGTGGCGAGTCGTGGCTTCTCAAATCAGTCCCGAACCAACGGAGAAAGAGTTAATGGATTTGTTTATGAAGACACTCTCGCCTGAATATCGAAGCCGGATGCTCGGTTCGACCGCCGAGTCATTCAATCGCTAATCCCCGTTGGTGAACGAATTGAAATGGCCCTGCGTGATGGATGGGCGTCCGATCAGACCAACTCGTACAAGAGATTGTCAGTCAAGAAAGATAAGGAACCCGTAGCGGAGGTTAATGCAGCTTATGTCCAACCACCTCGCTCCACCCAGAACACCCAACAAGGAGGTGCGCGACCGTTTTATGGTCAACAGAGGAACTCTTCTAGGCGTCAGTTCACACCGCTTCCTAAACCTTTGTCCAAGATTCTGCCGATCCTCCAAAAGAAAGGGTTACTGGCCAAAGAGCCTAAGCGGACCAATCCCGAGCGTTTCCCCAACTACGACTCGTCCAAGACATGTGATTATCACATGGGGGAAAGAGGGCATTCTGTTGATGATTGCTATACGTTGAGACACAAAATCTAAAATCTTTTGGATGCGAAGGTGGTCTCCTTCCGTGATACACAACCAAACGTCTAGAATAACCCACTCCCTGACCACGCGGAAGGTATAAATACCATCTTCAGTTTTGATGCTGATAGGAAGAAGAACTTGAAAGTACATGTGGATGATGTTTATGATAGTTTAGTTCGTGCCGGGTATTATTCAGAGACAGAAAAACCTACAATGTCTCAGAAGAAACAAAGAGTTAAGGCGATATCCAACCAAGGCATGATTGCATATGCGGACCATACTGGCATGATTTCAACTATCACTCCATTCATTATTGATCCTCGGAAGAGGAGTTTACCAATCAAGGGGATGAGTTTGCTTGACTGGAACATTAAAGCTGATGAGACTGACCCTTTACCTCTTGACATGCCACCATTGGAGAATGCATTGGACGAGGATGGATTGATCATTATCGACACACCATTGTTTGATTCTTGATGTTACGCAACCCTATCGTATACAAGTGATAAAGCAGTGCCATGGTGTTATGATGCGGAGATAGATGTGGTCACTCGATCGGGGCACGCCTATGCTCAAATCAACTCACAACCTGTCAAGCCGGTCACTGATGAGGAAGCTAAAGAATTTTTAGCTGTAATTAAGGCAAGTGAGTATAATGTGGTAGACCAGCTTCGCAAAATGCCCGCACAGATCTCCCTGTTAGAGTTGCTCCAGACATCAGATAAGCATCAAAAGTCCTTGATGAAAGTTCTTAGTGAGATACACGTCCCAGAATCCATTGACCATGAGAGGTTGGAGGAATTTGTCGGGTCTATTTTGTTAAAAATCAAATTGCCTTCTCGGATGAGGAGCTCCCAGAGATGAAGAAAGAGGACATAACAAGGCCCTTTATATCTCAGTCAGGTGTCGAGATACTTTAGTGGCCCGTGTACTCATTGATAATGGATCGGCTTTAAACATATGCCCTCTAGCAACTCTGAAACGCCTAGGGTATGATTTGGAGAAAATTCGTGCAGCTAAGACCTCTGTTCGGGCGTTTGACGGGACTAGGAAAGAAGCAGTTGGAGAAGTTGATTTAGACATGCAAATAGGGCCCGATGATATTCAATGTGGTTTTCCAAGTTTTGGATATACCCACTGCGTTCAACTTCTTATTAGGTCGTCCATGGATACATGCAGCATGTGCAGTTCCTTCAAGCCTTCACCAGAAGGTGAAGTTTGTGGCACAAGGGAAGATTATTACAATCCAAGGGGAAGATGACTTTAAAATCTACCATGAGACAGCTATCCCCTATATCGAACTGGATCATAAAGCAGAATCCAGTTATCAGGCGTTTGAGTTGGTTTCAACTATTCATATTTCTCGAGGCACTACTCCACCAACCCCAGAAGTATCCAAATCTGCGATCATGGTAGGCAAGATCATGGTGGGAAGTGGTTTCGCCCCTAGTGATGGTTTGGGCCGACGTGGTCAAGGCACCCGGCAACCAATTGAAGTGGGGCGAAACTCATACACAACTGGATTGGGCTATCGTGGCAGGGGTGGACAATCCCATCGAGGAAGAGGAAGAGGTCGAGGACGATTTGCCCTCACTATACCCCACATTAGGTCCACATTCCCTGGTCCTGCAACAATGTTGCATGAGGAAGAAGGGGCAATCGTACTCAAGTGTTGTGTCCACTTTGCTCAATCCAAAGTGCAGAAGATGACGAGGTCGAAGGAATGATCGAATTGTTCGAGGAGAATTTAATGTTTGCCATTGATGAAGCTCAAGAGTAGGAGAATTTTAATTGTTTGCATACTCCTCTGCGCAAGAGTCTTTATTACTTGCCTAGTTTGCATGTTAGGATTTCTTTCATTCCAATAATGTAATTTGCTTTTCATCCAATAAAATACATGAAGATTTTCATGTTTTGAGGGCATGTTGAAGTACACCAAACTGGCCCTGTGATGAAATCCTACCAAAAAGAAAACGGCATGGAGATCATTTTGAAGGCTGGGCTTCTTCATGTTCTCTCAAAATTTTCCAAAATAAAAAGATTTTTTCAGCATGCATCTTGTTCACCCCATTTGTCTCTCTGATTGTTTACTTTATGTCTCAGGCATGATCCTGCACTATCTGCTTTAATGAAGATGAAGCCTCGAGTGTAAGATGGATGGTGTCATTTATCTTTGTAAGGAACCCCTTTAGGCTCCCTTACAAAGAGGGGCAAGACACAGATACCTTTTAGCTCTGACTTTGGAATTCGATGCAGGAATAGAGCCTAGTTGCTTTATCATCGTGAAGCAT
This sequence comes from Angophora floribunda, assembly GCA_014182895.1. NCBI lineage: Eukaryota > Viridiplantae > Streptophyta > Magnoliopsida > Myrtales > Myrtaceae > Angophora > Angophora floribunda. Next base: position 19,428,951 of record CM024707.1, on the reverse strand, counting down.
TTTCACATGATAGTTTTGTTTAATTCGCCAATTTCACTCGAGATTTGTCAAAATAGACAATTCAATGAATAGTGTGGAAACGTTTGAATTTGCTAGAATGATGAAAGGCAAGCCTTATCCTATACACAATCCCTTGTATATACATTGTGAGATGAGTGTGAAAAAATCCATGTCGGCAAGGTGAAGGGTTTTCTCGCGAAAGGGACGACAACTAAAATGACGAGAGGCAATTTATTTCTCTATCCTAAACACTGCAAGTAGACCATTGCTTAACCCCTTTGAGCCTCATACACTTGTGGAGATTTCTTTCAAATTACCCCTGTCAAGAACCACCCCATATCGGGGGAAATTGGAGGTAAGTTGGCATCACGTGGCGAGAAAAATAGATGGAAATTCTCTTGCTCTCACTTGCATCAATCTTTGGGTATCTTATTGTAGATGAACTCAAACAATAATCCAAGTGCCTTAGGATGACGAAGAGCATTTTTTTTCTCTATCCTACACACATATATCCGTTGCATAGCCCTTTGAGCCTAAAAATTCATTTCTTTGAACCTAGTTGGTGATCATCCCCCACACTGGGGCAAGCAAAAAATAATCATTCAAGAAGCAGCAAGGTCTAGAGTGCCAACAAAATGTGAAGACCTTCAAAAGTCCAAATGGAAAATTGTACATCGTAGACAACATGTCATTGGTAAAAATAAAACTAGGGGGCATGAAAAAGCAGTGTGCCTGGTAAAAGCAAGGCTGATGCCCATAGACATAAGAGTAAAAAAAGAGGGGCAAGAAAAGCAGTGTGCCTAGTAAAAGCAAGGCCAATGCCCATAAGAGAAAATGAAAAAGAGTCGAGACAGATAACTATCGATTGTGAAAAGTTGTCAAATGCAAAACTTTTGCGGTCAACAGAACACATTTTGGAAATAATCCTTGATGGCAAAGATGAAGACTGGTGGTAATGTCAAGATGATCACCAACTCTCACCCATTTACACACATTTTGAACCTGATAATCCTTTCATTTCTCAACCTGTGAACCTAGCTTACATTACGTCCCACATAAAGTCTCTTCAGATTAGGGCATTTGAATTAATGTAGGTGTTCACATGTCTTAAGCATTGCTCGAAGAAGTGTGAGCAAGATTATTTCTATCTCATTTTGCAGGGTTCTTGACTTGTAAACCTGGAGATGATTGCAAAATTGTTCTTTCAATAGCCTTGACTCAAAGAGTCCCCTTGTTAAGCCATTGACTAAGATCACATTATAATCCTGGTAAAGACCTCTCAGATTGGTAAAATCGTACCGCTTGTGAGAAAGCTCGAATCCTTGTTGACTTGATGGTAAGATCGAGTGATTTAGATATTCCCACATTAATCGGGACAAATAGCCTTCTTAAATGAGAGTGAGTGAAAAGCCCTTTCAGACTAAAAGTCTCTCATCTGGCATTTTCAAGAAGTCCACACTATGAGTGAAAATTGTCTTGATGATGATTCTAACTGGTGGAATGTGGAGATGAAAACATGAAAAAATATGCATGGGTCTCCTTGAGTTTTAATGTCCAAAAATGGCTTTAATTCTTCACTTTGCTGTTAAATGCACACTTGCTCTAATCATGTTTGACAGGTGGGTTTCTTCGGAGATCAAAGAGCTCCTCTTTGAAGCCTTGAGTTTGTCCAAATACTATTAAATCTTCAAAACACCTTATGAGAATTCCAGGTATCTGTTCTCAAGATGATTCAAAGTACCTGATGAGGATTCCAGGTATTGGTTCTCAAGTCAATCCAAATTCCTAATGAGAATTTCAGCCAAAAATTCCAATGTCCTAAAAGTATTCGGTGATAATTCCTTATACTTGAACCTTTAAATACCTGATGTGATTTCCAGGTGTCTAGTGAATTTTTTTCAAATGTCTGATGTGAATTCCAGATATTCAAACCTTTAAATACCTGATGTGATTTCCAGGTGTCTAGTGAATTTTTTTTCAAATGTCTGATGTGAATTCCAGATGTTCAACCTTTAAATACCTGATGAGATTTCCAGGTGGTTAGTAAATATTCTCAAATATCTGATCTGAATTCCAGATATTTAAACCTATAAACACCTGACGTGATTTCCATGTGCTTAATCTCTTTTGAAATCTGATGAGAATTCCAGATCTTCAGATGTTTTGCAAGTCTCATGGAATTGATCATGTACCTCAAGATGCTCTGTCATATTAATTGGTAAGTAACTACAGGTACGCTCTTCTTCTTCTTCTTATTCTTCTTCTTTTTCTTCTTCTTCTTCTTCTTCTTCTTCTTCTTCTTCTTCTTCTTCTTTTCACACTTTGCACTAGCTTTTCCATGCATCATATCATATTGCATTTTAAAATGGGATTCATTTTCCCACAAAAAATAACATTATATTGCATATACATGGTCAAAATTTAGGTTTCAATTTATCTTTGAATGCAACCTCTGCGAGCTCACCTTCAAAGAGGGCAGCTGTTGACACCTAAATTTTGATTAATCATTCGTAATTTAATGCACAAAAATTTAGGGATTAATTTTAACCCCTAAACAAAAAATATTAGGATTAAATTGCATAGCATATAGTTTTAGGAGCATTTATTATTGCATTCGCATTGGACATGTGGCAAATGGGCTTCAATTGATGGTTCTAAGCTTTAATTTAACAAATTGGACTAAGCCCGCGGTGAAGGAGAATTTGGCCAGGCCCGTTAAGGGGTGATGAGTTGGAATATGAGAATGTTCCCGGGAATATGAGAATGTTCCCAAGAATATTCGCATTATTCTTTCAATATTCAAGGAAAGTGTCAGCTGAAATATTCCCGTTAAGGGATGACGAGTTGGAATATGAGAATATTCCCGGGAATATGAGAATGTTCCTGAGAATATTCGCATTATTCTTTCAATATTCAGGGAAGGTGTCGGATGAAATATTGGAAAAATATTGCACGTGGGATACAAGAGCTAAATATGCAACGTGTAAATTTATCAGCTTTCCTTAAATAACATAGTCCTCTCACTTATAAAAAGGGGGCCACACACGCAGAAAAAGACAGCGACAATTGAGAGAAAAGGAGCGGTAGCGCAATATATAGAGAGAGGAGAAAAAAGCGTCTCTTTTTGCTACGGTCTTGAAGGTCGGCTCACAAAAGGAGGCCTCTTCCCAAGAGACAAGGTAGGTAAAGTTCCTATCTAAATTAATTCTTGAATATTTTGTTTCTCGTTTAAAGTATTGCATGCTTGATTGAATTCCAATTAAGTGAGGTCGTTGTGTCGTGTTAAAAAATCTCAATAATCAAAAATATTGAGCCGCGAGACGTCGGATCAGGTTTTTGATTGTTTTGATTTTCTATCTTGGGCCAGGGCTAAATTGTGTGCTTTACATGATCGGTTGCATTATATGTGTTGATTTTTTTAGTAAACTTACAAAAATGCATAAAAAAATCTGTTACATAATAGGGTAGATTAATGCACTTCATGTCGGACTAGTCTTATAGTTTACATTGCATATGACGTAGAAGCTTAGGAAATTTCATTAATTATAGAAAAGAAAACATAAAAATTGCCATGCTCATGTCATGTAGAATTAGGTCATCACCTGTGTGTCATCTAGTCATTGCATGTTTAGGGTCATTTGAATGCGTGACATATTAGGGTAGTTGCATTAAATATTTTCTAGCATTAGATTAAGTTAAATAATTAATGTCACGTGACATATAGTTTGCATATTAGGTTGCACATTGCATGCTATTATAGTTAGACAATTTCGTATGTCATTACATGCATTGCACGTAGTTTTAGGCTTCATTAAATAAGTGAAAACCTTAAAAAATATTTGAATGAGTGCGTGTTAATTAGAAATTATATCTAGGATCATTGATGTAATTTTTAAGCTAACATCGCAGATGCTTTCGTAGTTTTAAGGTAAGTAACTTTCTCCTTTTCCTTGCAATTTATTTATTGCTTTGCTTCATTGAGTGTTAAATAATGGTTTGTGCACTCGCATGATCATATTGCATGTTAGGGAGTAAATTAAAATCAACAAAAAATTGCCTACAAATCATTTTTCTAAAATAAAAGAGAAAAGGTACCGAAAGGGCGTTAGAGAAATCTAACGTAATCAAGTCCCCGATCCCATAATCTCTGGTTCGTAGGAGTAAAGTAATCCTCCCGTTACTTTACTTGGGTTTCTAATCGACCCACCAAAAAATAGATTAGTGGCGACTCAAAGTAAAAATTATTTGCATAGTAAAAACTTAAACCCTAAGTCGCGAATTGGTATGGGCTTGGGAGAGTCCGAGCTAAGTTTAGGCTTAGTAATCCATTAGCCAAACCCTAGGTGGTACACCCGAGGTGAGGTCGCGACATAAGTTAACAACCTAAGTCTCGTAACAACAAACCAAGCCATCGAATAAACCCATAGCTACTCTTGCCTAGCCTTGACACATACCCTGCATAACATCAATTACCACATATCATAAAAATGCAACAAGCATTAAATATATTTTCCCCTTTTAACTCATAAAACACAATATATAAACCCAACACCTCAGAGTTTACCATTTATATGTTCATAAAAATCCCGTTAAAAATTAATAATAAAGGTTTCACATCAGGCAAGTATTTTTCATAGCAAAGTAGGCATTCAATAACATGGAATGTGTAGAAAAATTCCACAAAAAGTTAAGCATAAATCACATTTCAAATATCACTTATCGCCTAATTGTGATAGCTATCAACTTTCTCTAATAACTTATCACTTAAATAACAATAGCTTATTATTAAAATTCGGATAGTTTATCACCCCTTTGATGATAGATTATCACTTATTTCTTGATAACTTATTGCTTATTTGGCAATAGCTTGTCGTCCCTTCAACAATAACTTATCACCTTTTTCGAAGCCTATTGCATCCACCTATCACTTATCGTGATAGCTTATCGGCTAATTATAATTAATCAACATTTAAAAATAATTAATTGTAATTAATTATTACTAATTAGAATTAACTAATTAATTATTACTAATCAATATTAATTATAATTAATTAACAATAAGCAGGATTAACTATAGTCAATTAACCCAAATCAAGATTAACTATAACCAACCACCCTAATCCATATTATTCTAAATTAATATACCCCTAATGCAAAACACAACTAGGTCCGAAATGGCGAGGGATGTGGCAGTGAAAATGGGTTTCGGTGGTGGAGGGTGCTCAACTTGATGAGACCGAGAGGGAGGGAGATGGGCAGATGGCTTCAGGCACAGCTCCTTGGTGGCTTGGTGGCTTGGATAGCAAGTGGCAGTCCAGTGGCATGTAGGACGAAAAGGGCAACAACCGAGGTGGTTTCTACTTGGCCAAGGGCAAAAAACAAGAAAGAAAGAAGAACAAGAGAGAAAAAATGAGGGGGAGAGAGAGAGTAGGTGGATGTAGGGGGAATGAGAGAGGAGAGACAAAGAGAGAACTTGAAGGAGAAGTTGGTGGGCTTCTTCCACAAGCCAAAAACCCATCATCACTCTTGACTCTCTCTTTGTCCTTTTCCATTAAAATGGTAATTTCACAAATATAGTATAAAATATTATAAACATATATGGGGCCAAAATTTTAATACGAGCTCGTATAAATCAAATTAGGCTCAAATTGGATGAGAAATAGGCTTGAAAAGTTTATTGGGCTTGAAATAGGCTTGGAAAGGATTTGAACTTGAATTGGGCTTAGTGGGCCTCATGGGCTTGCTTGGGCCCACTTGGTTCGCTTGGGCTTGGTTTGGGCACAAGGTCCATTGGGCCTTTGGCCAACCCACTCCTTTTATGGGCTCAAATCTCAGCCTGTTAAATCCTTTTCAAACAATTTTCGAGCATACCAATAATATATGAGGTTTAATGAGGCAGCATCTAATAGTTCAATCTTGAAGTCTTTAAAAGTTCGATACTCAAAATTATATTGAAGTTTGTGGTTAAATTTGATCAAATGCGACTTTAGTACAATCTAAACTATTTGACTGTTTTAGGGATATTCCTATGTTTGACTCATGACTGATAATTCTCAATTCACATTTATACCTCTTCAAATCATGGTTGACCCTCAATTATCATGTAATTGTGAGGGATCAATTGCTCACTCTAAGTTCAAAGCAAAAAAAAAAAAATAGTTTAATGTCTTTTACAATTAGTATCGTAGTTGTGTGAAATCACTCGCAATCCGATCTCATACTTCTGTTGAATCGATTTATTTCCGTTTGCTAATTGGCTTGTAACATTGTAGTATCATCCCTTTTTGATCTTATAATTGAGTGGTATATCCTTAATTGTATTCTCTGACTGTGTGAGTTTCAATCCTTAATGGCCTTTTCCAATAGATTAGTTTACTCTTGAGTGATCACTTTAGAGTAAACGTAACTAATAGTGTATTGATAAAATAACTATTTTATATATCTCAAATCGGGTTGAAATTTAGGATATCACAAATTCCACACACAACTTCAAAACGTGATCAACTCGTAGTATAACTCGGAGATCGATTGTAAGCAAATTCAACATGTGCAAGTTTCAAATCCCAATCTTTCATAGACTTACTCACCATACTTCAAATAAGAGTGGTAAGAGTATGATTGGTTACTTCTATTTGGCCATTGGTTTAAGGATGACAAGCAGTGCCGAATAGAAACCGTGTACCAAGCACCCTCTGTAAGGTCTTCCAAAAGTAGTTTAAGAACTTAGAATCATGTTTGACACAATGGTCTTTGGTACTCTAGAAAGAAGAATGATTTCCTTGAAATGTACTTTAGCAACATGAGACGCATCATTTGTCCTGTGATATGATGCAAAGTGAGCTATTTTAGAGAAACGATTAATGACCACCATGATGGCATCTTTTCCTCTTTGAGTTCTTGGAAGAGGTACAACAAAATTCATACTCACATTTTTCCAATGCTACAATGGAACTGGAAGTGGAGTTATACAATCTTTGATGGAAATGACTTTTGGCATTTTGACTAGATGCACACCTCAAGATGATAGCATTTACATCTCCATTCATCTTTGGCCAATAAAAATACTTTTATAGAATCTTAAGAGTTTTGTTAATACCAAAGTGTCTAACTAATCCTCCACCATGTGCTTCTCGAATCAACAACTCTCGAAAAGAACTCTTTGGCACACAAACGATTTCCTTTAAAAAGAAACTCATCTTGGAAAGAATAAGTATCTTGAACTCCTCACTTACAGTTGTCGATAATCGATGAGAAATCCAAGTCTTTAGAATATAATTCCTTCATTGATTGGAAGCCAAGGATCCGAGAATCTAAAGTAACAAGTATGGAATATCTCCTCAATAAAGCTTCTGCTACAACATCAGTGTGGCTAGGTTTGTACTTTGAGGCAAAAGAAAAGGATTGAAGAAATTCTACCCATTTTGCATGTCTTGAATTGAGCTTACGTTGGCCGTCAATAAATTTGAGAGCTTCATGATCAGAATTAAGAACAATTTGGTTTGGTCTCAAATAATGACTCCAATGATCAAGAGCTTGAATAATGGTATAGAACTTATTGTCATAAGTTGAATAAGTCTTCTTTAAATTCATTAACTTCTCATTGAAATACAACATAGGTTTTTGTGCTTGTACAAGAGTAGCACTAATGCCAACTCCACTTGCATCACACTCAAATTCAAATACTTTATTGAAATCAAGAGTAGGAAGAATAGAGGACTCACAAAGTTTCAGCTCGATCACCTCCGAGACATTTGACTAGCCTTTATCCATTCAAATGAACCCTTCTTCATGCATTCGCTTGTAAGAGAAATAAGTCCTTCACAAATCGTTGATAAAAAGAAATAAGTTCATGAAAACTTCTTACATAAAAATGGACTTTGGAACTGGCCAAGTTTCATTGCTTCTTCTTTGGATTGATCGACAAAGATCACAACTTTAGAAACCACATGTTCAAGGAATACAATACTTGCAGAGAAGAACTTACATTCCTCCATTTTAGCATAGAGTTTTTGCTCTCTTAAGACAAGGAAAACCTGGTTCAAATTAGAGATATGCTCTTCATTGTTCCTACTATAAACAAGAATATCATTAAAATAAACAACAATAAATCGATCGATAAAGGAATAAAGAACCTCATTCATAAGCCTCATGAAGGTACTTGGAGCCTTTGATAATCTGAATGGCATGACAAATCACTCATAAAGGCCTCCTTTGGTTTTTAAAAGCCATTTTCCATTCATTACCTTCTCACATCCTTATTTGGTGATAGCCACTCCACAAATCCATCTTCAAGAATACAGTTGAACCATATAAATTAATCAAGCATATCATTGAGTCCAGGTATGTGATACCTATACTTAATGATGATGTTATTGATGGCTCGACTATTAACACACATTCTAAATGAACTATCCTTATTAGGCACGAGTAGAACTAGAACGAACCATGTGTTCATGTTTTCTCGAACATACCCTCTGTCAATAAGTTCATCGACTTGTCTTTACAACTCCTCTGTTTCTTTCGATTTGCATCAGAATGCTAGTCTGTTGGGTAGAGGAGCACCGGGTAGCAAATCAATATGATGCACAATAACTCTTATAGGAGATAATCCATGTGGTAATTCCTTTGGGAACACACCTGCAAATTCTTTCAACAAAAAATGCATTTTGGGATGTATAGGTCACTCTACCTCACTCTTTTTCTCTACTTTAACAAAACAAATACATTTTTATATTTGCTAATGGCTCTCTCAACTGGTGTTTTACTCAAGAAAATATTTTCCCTATTTATCCTCCTTAGGTTAATGTTTATGTATCAAAGAAGGATTTGATGACACAAGAGTAATCCATTTTTGTTTCTTGTGAAAAGAGGATATGTTTTTATGCCCATCATGCTTAGTATTTTTATCATATTACCATGGTCTTCCTAATAACAAGTGACATACATCTATGAAAATCACATCACATAGAACTTGATCTCGATAATTCTTCCCAATCAAAAATGACATGAGAGCTCGTTTGTTTACCTTGAGATCATTTTCTTGATTGAGCTACTAAAACTTCGATCGAGGATGTTTGATTGTCAATAACTTTAGCTTGTTGACTAAGGCTGTCGATTGTTGACCAAGGTTGTTGAAGTGACATTGGTGCAACTCTTGCTATTAATAATCACCAAACAAACATTTCCATTAATAGTACAACTTAAAGATGTTTTCCCTTTGTACATTCTCATCAGGAAAAACTTCAATATGCAATACTCTATGGATGATCCATAACTTGCCATCATCAACTTTCTTTACGATATTTTCTTCTTTTTCAAATTCGGAACAATATTGGTCTAGATTGTTCTTAGTCTCTTGAAGTGCTAAATTGATCTCCTCAATTTCTTGAAGAGTCATAACTCTCTGATTAGGACAATTAGCTTGTAAATGCCCATAGCCTTGACACTTAGAGTATTTCCTCATGTCACCTTTAGGTTTCTTTTGGAGTTCTTTGGAGGACTTTGCAACCTTCTCCTTGCCTTTGTGTTTTATCAATGCGTTCTTGCCCTTGCTAGAGGAAGCACCCTTAAAGTATGATGTCCCTTTTGTGAAGGTTCCAGAGGAAAACCTCTTGCTACTCTTCATTTTTTTCTTGACTTTCATGGCTAGCTTACATACGTCTTCAAAAGGACTAATAAGGTTGAAATTCAACCATATTAGCAATTTCACAATTCATTCCGCCAAGAAATTGAGCAATGGTTTTTGAAACTCCTGGAGCTTGGCATCTCATCTTGAATTATTCACACTGCTAGATGTATTCTTCAATACTCATCTCTTGTTGTCTTAGGGAATTCAGCTTGAAGAACAAGTCTTGCTTATAGTTGTCAAGCAAGAACCTCTTCTTCACCAACTTCATGAGTTTTTCCCAAGACTTGATTCGGTATTTTCCTTCTCTAGTTCGTTGATGCTTTAGATTCTCCCACCAAAGAGAATTATACTTCGTCAATTTGAGGACAACAACCTTGCATCTCTTCTTATCCAAGTGGGACTTAAAGTAAAAAATTTCTTCAGTTGTGTGCAACCAATCAACAAAGCCATCAAGATTAAGACTACCTTAAAATTCAGGCACCTCCACTTTGATATCATGTTCATTCTTCTTATACCTCCTCTTTGTCTCCAGATTCAATATTTATAATCACTAGAGTTGTTTCCAGTGGAATCAGAATCACCACTTGAATTTTGATGAGAAACTAACTCGTCATGCCGAAGTCAATCATTAGGACGCCTTGCTAGTTGTCCTTGTCTTGCTGAATCCTCTAAAAACTTAAGGACTTGCTCCATTGTTGGTGAGGATTCTCTTTCACATGATCTCGACATTCGTTGTGTGCTTATTCCAGAGTCAAGCCTCTTAGAATTAGGTCATTCATTTTATTTTTTTTTTGACAAAAATAAGAGATGAGATAGGAAATAGGAAATAGGAAACAGAAGGAATAATTCAAAGATAGGTTCAACCTTGTGCTCTGATACTAACTTGGTGAGTGTGTGGGTGAATGATTTTGGAATGGGGGATTTTTGTGGTTAAGTATATCAAAATAAAGTGTATGGGGATGAATATCGAAGGATGAAATGCAAAATAAAAGATAAAAATGATTGCCATCAAGGTATAAATGTTACGCCACCAACTGAGGATGAGGATCAGGATTGACGAAGTTCACCACCAAGGCTTAAAGGATGAACCACCCATCAAGGATAGAGGATTTCGGGATAGGAAAAACTCACCACTTGGGCTTAAAAGAAATTCCACCAGCTGATAAAGGGCTTATTGACTTATTAGCAAGGAGTAATCTCACATATATTCATTCATCAAAATTGTCGGTATTGATAATTTCAGTAAGGAATGGCTCGGTATCGCTTTATTCAAAAACTTCAGTCTCAATCTATTGAAACACTTTATGCACAAATTCTATCTTGGTTTGGGTTACCATTAATAGAGCCAATGCCGAATTTGTCAATAAAGTTAAGTCAGATGCTCCTATATCCTCTTTTATTTGACTTTTCATGATCAAAATTAAATAATGTAAAGCTTATTACTTACGATTTCGATCAAATTCCCTATTTAACATGCTCCCATGATAATTTTCGGCCATGATGAAAATTTAATAGGATCAATTTGACTATCCAATCCCAAAAATTTAACTAGGTTTTGAATCTCCCCCTTGAATCCATTAGCTCTAATCCAATTTAAATGCTACTCATGGGAACCTAATTAAAATGCTCTTAGTATGCAAATGCAATTAATAATATTCTTATTTAGGGATTAGTTCGATCACTAATTTTTAATACAATAAATAATTAAATGAATTGTCAAAATTTAAATGTCAAAAATTATCACATTATGATCGCTAGCAACACCTACAGCCGTTGGTATTGGCATTGCCTTTTTCTTTTTCTTTTTCTTTTTTTTTTTGGGGGTGTTGCGGGGTTTATTTCTTAGGCCCATCATTGGCCAATATCATCGGCCATTTGTTTCCAGTTTGTTCGCTTACGAGCCCAGTTTCGATATAGATCATATCATTGCACTTTTTCAGTCACTTCACTTCACTTAGGTACATAATGATTTTTTTTTGTAATATTAACCCTAAACTAATCGAGTATTTATAGATATTTCTTGTATAGGGCGACTACCAAATCACTCTAATTAAAGACACTTTCTTGCATTCCCACCTTTGAGTTCTGATATTCCAAGCCTCAAATCTCTCTTCTTGCCACTGAACGTGTTTGTACTGAAGAACACAAAAAAGAACTAATTTTTAATGTAAATTGTACCATGAATTTAGTTTTCATTTAAGTCTCATTTACTGAAGTCTTGTTTAATGGACAGTTGCAATCGATGATGGGTAAATATTTTATTTAACAAATACATCACATGTCAATGGGATTCTTTATAGCTCGTATTTATCGAAATGACCCGTGTTTCTCTATATTAATAACATGATGAACATATAAAATACTTTCTCACGGTTAGCTCTCTCCATAGTGATGAGGATTTGAAATTTTCTCCTAATGTGCTAGAGAAGAAGTCACTTTGGAGGTTTAACCAAAACATTGTTTAATTAAGTCGATTCAACATCAAATTCGTCACCAAAAAATGTCGTAAGCCTAGGGTTCCAAGAAGGGACGGTTTGTTCTTTATGTGGAATGACTCTTTTCTTTTCTTGTTTTTGTCAATTCTAAAGATTAATAATTTAGATTGCACAAATGTGCAAAGCTCGACCACTTGTGATGGTTAGTGAAGACAATAGGAGGATTGTTAGTTACCTACAATGCTGCGTTTTCTAGGCTAGCGAAAGCTGTCGTTTGGTCCTTAGGACAAGGACATCCTTGTACCGATACTAAATGTCGAGGGGATTGTATGTTTCGTCAACACTCAATGACTCCTTTACTGTTCCTGGGGTCCTACTTTCATTGCATCATCAAATCGCTCTCGCTCTCCCCCCATTTGAAAAATCTCAATTGTTCCAAAGTTCAAAATGATTGAGTATGGCAAAAGAAACTAAAGATGAACTGGTTAGGGTTTGAACTGAAGAAAAATCTCATGAATGCCAAAATTTCTCTCTGTTTCTGCATGTGTTGCAAGTTGCAGGCAGAACAAGGAGCAACAGTCAGTTCGTCGTGATGGCTCACCGAACGCTGTATGAACAGGCTACGCGGTCTTCGTGATCATCCCTTTCTTGCATGGAATGCCATATGACGAAATCTCTCTCAGCATTATTTGACATCATTTCACCTTGCATGAAGGAAAACAAACAAAGCTTGCATCGGCATTATTGTCCAAGCGTCATATTGGCATGCGACAAGTGGAAAGAGACTGGCCAAGAATGCGGGGTTGCCGACACTTTGGAAGGATAGAAGGAATTAGCTAGCGAATATACCATCTCATCTTGATAATATTTGACGCAACCATTTTGATTTCATTCCGATTCTAGGGTTAAAACAGAAGGATACAGACGAAGTGGAGCTAGCAAGGAGAGGACGACAGACAATATTGATGTAATGGCGTGAAAGAAGCAATGAAGGAAGTCGATTGATGTTCCAAGCACTCACGAGAATCTTTGATTGTCTATGGAGATATAATTTCCACCGTGAATATAAGTAAAATGATTTAGACTCTTACCGTGTATGAATATGATTTATTACGTAATACCCGAATTTTTGTTTTTATATCCAAAAATTGACCGCATCTTGGGAGGTCGAGCTTCTCATTTGAAAGGGAAATCCTCTCATTGAATTTTACACAAACTAGGTTGGAATGCTTTTCTTTATAATGTTTGGAAAAGCCTTGAATTACAAGATGCATAATTGTGGTTGTAGGTCTGGCAAGGAAGTCCCCAATGCTATCAAAAAGTGTGATGTGATGTGAGGTATTGAGTTATATGTTCCCGAGGGCTTGGCGAATCTAGAAAGCAAGTGACTCGCGAAAGTTTAATACCACCTCCCACATGAATATGAAAGTTCAATATGAAAATCGATAACGAAGATTGTTTCTCACTGTTTCATTCTTTGCAAGTAGCATAAAGAGTAGTATATCAACAGACCAATATACAGAGAAATCTAGACATGGTACAAAAGGAACCGCGTGACATTTACATGGGATGATTTTTACTTACTTTGAACTGTTAATTAAGATCGTGGGATGAACAAGGTACAAAATATACACGCTTTTTCACTTCAATTCGTCAGATGTTCATCTCTCAATTTTGTTTATATCTAGTGACTTAGTAGTATTCATTCAAACCCTCAAAATGGGTTTATCACGTAATTTTGGGAACTAAAGTAGAACTGGATGCCTCACGTAGAGTTGTATGTAGATAGTATACATGTCAAAATAGATCATAGACTCATTTCTTAATCATATTTAATGAGTTGAGTTGTTAAATGTGTTAATTATATTTAGTAAATAGGTTACAAGTGGGTGGATGATAAAACTATATATAGATGTTAAATAGGTTAACAACTTACTTAGACTTAGATGTGTCAAACAAATGGGTCAGGTCAAAAATAATCCGATCCAAATTGACCAATTCCATATAATACAAATTCAATGACTCATACACAACCTATATTACTAAAACATTTATATATTTAACTTAATCTAAAAAACTCAAATACAAATTGAGGTGAGAGCAAAGAGTGAGGAGCTCGAAATCAAGTGAGGGCAAAAGAAAGTGAAAAGAGAGTCATAGATATGGATTGAGTTTAAGCAAATATGTCAAAATGGATCACAAAACCCATTTTCTTACCCATATTTGATGGGCTAAATTTCTATGAGTTATTTATATTCAATAAATATGTTATAAATAGATTTAGATTGGTAAAGCCTAAAACAATATAAGTATTAAATGGGTTGATAACTTACTGAAACTTAACCCGTCTCTATAATTCTCTCTCTCATTCCACACTCTCACTGCAGCTTGGATATCAATTTTCCTAAATTTGATTAAATATGGAAGTATTTTAGTAAGGTTGGGTTAGGTTTGGTATATGTCACTAAATTTGTATTGTCATAGAAATGGTTCAAAATAAGTTAAATAGGTAAATTTAGATCGGATCATTTTAAACCCAACCCACTCATTTGATCGGTCTACCTTCTCCCTCTCAATATGTCACAAATATTATGCACTCCACCAATTTTTTTTTTTTTGGTAAAGGTAAGTATTATAAATGATTTTCAACCACAAAACTATATAGGGGGTGAGGCTCGGCACCAACACACACTCAACAGGATGACATATCACTGGAGTGGGGGGGCCGAGATCACAAAAGGAAATAACAAGTACAACAACAGAAACCAGGGAGCGGTGAAAGCCATCCCTTGTTGACAATCTTAACAAAAAATGTTGGGATCTATGCCCCAGCTACGTTGTAATCTCCCGTTTCTCAAGGAATCAGCAACTGTATTAAAAGCCAGAGCTTTATCCTTGACTACCTTGATAATGTATTGTTTCATAGAAGGCACGTAGAGGTGAGAGGACCGGAATGTGATGTCAATGTGATGTCATTCCTAGTCTTCCAAATTACATAGCAAAGGGCGCTGAAGGAGAACCTGGCAACATCAAAATAAAATCCACTTCCCAAGAGAGTGTCGCTAGCCTTCCAAATATTTTCCAGCCATGGTCGGTTGGTCCAAGAAAGATTACATTTCCTAGCCCAAAAAATAGCGAGGGAGTTGGACACGTGACAGCAAAAAAAAAGGTGGTCAATAGAATTAGGCCTTAGATTGCACAAAGCACAATTAATCAAAGATAGTCTACCATGAGCCATAAGAAAAACCTGAGTTGGAAGTCGATTCCAAGTAATTAGCCAAAAAGGAATTGGTGTCGAGGAGCAACAGTCTTGTTCCATACAAAGGAAGCCCACGGGGCCGTCGCAGCTCTCCTATGGAAAACTAACCGTGCATACGCAATGGAAAACTTGCCAGAAGGATGGATGACCCAAGTAAATATGTCCCCCAATTGATTTAGGGTAGGAATCGTGACTTGCCATGAGAGGAGCTCATGAAGTATGTCTTGGCCATTAGGAGAGAAAAGGTTAGCGACCTTTGCATGTGTATGAAATGCCGATAGATATATACTAGTATCAGTAAATATGGAATTAATGGGGCCCATCTCCAACCATGGGTCGAACCAAAGTGAGGTAGATAAACCATCACCAATCTTCCACTTGAAAAGTCCTCTGACTTCTTCCCTTAGTGCTAGTAGTTTCCTCCATG
This sequence comes from Angophora floribunda, assembly GCA_014182895.1. Taxonomy (NCBI): domain Eukaryota; kingdom Viridiplantae; phylum Streptophyta; class Magnoliopsida; order Myrtales; family Myrtaceae; genus Angophora; species Angophora floribunda. Next base: position 19,413,202 of record CM024707.1, on the reverse strand, counting down.
CCCATGAGCAACATGTAAGGGGGGGGGGGAGGAGGTGATCCAAAAGTTTTTTTCTTTTGAGATAGTTTGCATGAATCCTTTTGCACCATAGGGATTCATTATCAGTGAAAAGAATCCATAGATGCTTGATCATAGCTACTTTATTACTGTCTCGGATTCTATGAATCCCAATGCCTCCTTCTTGTTTAGACACTCAGCCAATTTGTTGGTTAATATGCAATTACGATCTAAAGTATTTTATGCACTATCGTTTAATAAATTTTAGAGAATAATCGCACCCGAGGTGAGGTCCATGGTGACCACACAATTATTCTTTTTTTTAATTTACATTTATATACGTATATGCATGGCCATAATGTTGACAGTATGTTTATTTATATTTGTGGTCCAAATCCAAGTAACGTCAGTGGACAGCAAGAGCAGTCTCCAGCGTCGTTTTAGTGCGTCCGTGGGGGACACATGGTGATGACCTGCACGTCATCCAGTTCCTACCTAGAAGGGTAAGACATGGCCTTGTAATGAGTAAATAAAACCTAGTTGGAGGAAGTTTCCTCCAATCACTACGAGTGAATGAAAAATAACTCTCAAGCATCAATTTTTGGTTGGCATTAAGTAATGGAGCAACATGAACATTCATCAATGGTAGTTAGAACCGTGGTTTTTATTGATATGGCTTTTGTTAAAAATTTGCTTGAAAACATTTGTCAAGTAATTATATCAGTAAAAGATATTATAATTCCCAACATATTGATTTTTTCCCGAAATAGTGCATGATCAATATTTATTAGATAGATAGATGATGTCAACTTACTAAAAACCAGTGTTCTAACATAAAAAGCTTACAAAAACTGGTAATATCTCCTACGTAAAATCATATATCAATAATTTTATTACTTATGGAATTTCTCTTCGGATCACTTTTTCTATGTATTCTACTCGAGGTATGGACCTCTGAGTGCCAAAAGTTGGCATAATAGGACACTTAAGTGCCAAAAGTTACAAAAAGTACACTAAAGTGTCAAAATCGGAGCAAAATGGATCAGTTAAGTGCCAACGGCGAAAAATTCCGGCCAAATTGCCACGTGTCCATTTTCCAGCGACTTAATTTGCTGACGAATCATTTTTCTCAAAATAAAAAATCCACGTGGCAATTTTTTTTAAAAAAATTGTCCACGTCAGATTTTAAAAAAATTAAAATCGATTTTATTTAAAAAAAAAAAAAAGGGAGGGAGGAGGGGCCGAGGGCTGTGCCCCTCGCCACAATGGCCAAGGCCGCCCCATCTCACGCCGGCGAGGGCGGGCGAGGGTCGGCTGGGGTCGCCTCGCCCGCCCCTCACCGGCCCTTCCCTGGCGAGGTGGGGGCGGCGGCGGCGGCGGCGAGGGCTGCACAGCCCTCGCCCCAGATCCGGGCGAGGGCGCGCAGGCCCTCGCCGCAGGCCGGCCAAGGTTGCCGGCCAGTGGCCAGGGCCCAGCAACCCCGGTCGACCCTCGCCCGCCCTCGCCGGCCCTTCCCGGCGAGGTGGGGCGACGACGGCGGCGGCGGCGAGGGCTGTCCCTCACCGATCCCCTCGTCCCCTTTTTTTTTATTAAATAAAATTGATTATATATATTTTTTAATTATTTAATATTATTTAATTAATAATTTTTAAAATCCACGTTAGCCAAAACGACATCGTTTTGGCTGATTTTTGGCCGATTCAGTTTCCGGCGAGCCACGTAGGCAAGAAAATTAATAAAAAATTGCCATGTAGGATTTCCGGCAGGGTTCCGGCAACTTGGCATTTAAGTGATCCATTTTTTTAAAAAAGTGGCACTTAAGTGTCCCTCCGTGCCAACTTTTGACACTCCCGCTGTTCTTATCTCTATTCTACTCAGATACAATTTGTTTGCATTGATTTTCACTTTTTATCTTTTACTTGATCAAAAGGCTTTGGTTTACATACATTTATTTGTTTTAACATCCGAAATGCTTGAAACTTTCACAAATGCAAATATCGACGTGTAGATTCATATCAAGTTTCTTTAACAATTTTTTAAGATTAGAATATTGCTGTAAATTTTGATTGCAACAGTTGCATTCAATGACATATCAACGAATCGAGTTGTTTGCTTGTTGAGTCATCCAAATAATTTTTTAAAAATGACCTAATCCTCTATTAATTAAATCACCATAAAATCATGATATTTTATTAGCCTAATACGAAATGAAAGACTTTTCAAGAGCAATGTCATCAAAAAAACACAAAACAATGACAAGTGGCATGTGCTCTAAAGCATCTTTCCCATCACTCAGGATCGTGAAAGGGACCCCATTATAATTTGACTTGTTCTACGCCAGACATATGCAGCTAAGCATCAACGACAGGCCTTTAGTGTGGAAATAGTGCAAGGAACTTTACTAGATCAAGCAATGTACATTTATTGTGATATTGATACCGTAAGAATATATTGTTTCATCCTCCAATAAATTCATCTTTCGCTTAATAAGATCTGTATTGGTTTTAAATAAAAGTAGAATATTTTGAGTGTTCAATTTTAAATGGATACATTGTTTGATTTTTATTCTCTCTTCCACTAGTTTTAGCTAGTGTGCATGTGGTATATTCTCATTCTATGTATCAACCTTACATGAGAGCTTTCTTCATCCAGATTTAAATACATGCAGCATTATATAATAAGCTTTTGTACTGGTGTTAGTGTCAGAACTATTGCATTGGTAAAAATCCAACAAAATTTTATAGTTAGCATGGTAAATTGACATAATCTATAAGATTATAATAATTTCCATGGCCATTATTGATGTATATATCCTATCTATGATTCCTTACACGTTTCTCATTGATTAGTCTCACTATTCTAGATATATAGAGAAAATGTTGATTGGCCCAAGACTAGACCATTAAAACTCTCCAAGAGCTCGACATGTTGTAATATATTCTCATAGATCTGGCTTTTTTTTTTTTGGGGGGGGGGGGGGGGGGGAATCATTTGACGATGGGATTTTTATTTATTTATGTAAACCCTGGAAAATAGGCTCGCTTCCTTCTTTCTAAACTATACAATAAAGAGGAGGAGAAAATTTCAAGCCAAAAATATCAAAAAAAGTCGATCTTATTCTTAGCGTTCAAAAGCACACAATTCTCAATACTTTGACATCAATCACATTGAACCGTTTCCACTGGTTGCTGTCTTGCTGGGAACCGGGCTTACCAAATCTGAAGTGACATTGCTGAAAACGATCTTGCCATGCTATAGACTTCAAGTGCATAGACCATTGCTTGCTAGACAGCTTATTCACATACATATGTGTTACAATATCCGGTTTTTGCCATCTATTCAATGACTCAGCTTTCAATAAACCAGAAAGTTAGGTTCTCAAGCATCCACAACCTAAGGGATTAGGTTACCTTCTTGGACCCGTAATTATATGGACATTATCGCAACATTAACTACAACAATTAATGACAACTTGATATCTCTAGCCAAAGGCCCCATCGTACTCGAGCATAGGATTGCTCCAAGACTTGACAAGAAGATCACAATCAACTGATACCACCCAAGGCACGGTGACAAATCAAGTTAGTTGAAGTTCAATTATTCATCAATCAAATATTAATTAAGCATAGATGTTAAGCGGTGATATTTAGGGCAATGTCCCATTGAGTGAGGTAGCACGTGACAATGGCCGATGTGAAGCATAGACATAAAAAACTCATATGCTTCATTGTCTTGGTGACCTGATCATATGATGACTTTTAATAATATAATTCCTTCTTGATTAGGGCTTGTTAGTTTCCATTCATTTATCTCGTTCTTGCATGTGACAATGACATGGGACCTTAACAATGGCTATAAGCACCATTAGTCAATAACTTGTGAAAATTTTATCCCAATTCATTAAATAGCCTACAAAAGCAGAAAATCTTTACTAAGTTAGCAAATCAGTTTCTTTGATTTACATCAAATGCCACTGATCCGAAGATGGCAATACTTTATTGACCTTCACTAACCCTTCAGTTTTTTTTATACTTTTTAGTTTTTGAAATTCAAATTCTTAAGCTGAAACTATACCAAATCTCCACGACCTAACCATTGCTTATCGAGAGGAACGAAGCTAGCCCAAGAGGCTGGCTGACTCCATGATTACAGGCGAGCTTCTAGGGCTTGGTGAACATTTTAGTTCATGAATCCAGACTGTGAGTTTGACATATCTATAATTCAATTCGTATTTGATTTGTTGGGGAGAATGTTTTAGTCATCAAGAAGCCTAAGCAAAGAATTCATTTCAGGTACGGCCTAGTGAGTTTGGACGCTTGCGTGAGGTCAGAACTTTCTAAGATGAGCTAGCACTTCTTGAATGTTTGGCGTTTTGGTTTGTTTGGTTCGGGGGTGGGTGGGGAATCATATGCGTGACGATGCGTACATCGTATCTGATTCGCGGAACATGACTTGAATAAATTAATCAGATCCATCCTATACGATAAGAGTTTTTGACTTGAATGAACTGCTCGCACACAGAAACCCTAAGATGGCCATCCCCAAACCACTCTTTCTAGGCCAACCCTACATGCAGTGCCAATTTCTTTCCTAGAAATAATGCACCTAAAAAATGAAATTTATTTAGCTTTCACTGAGGTCTTCTCAGGAAGTAAGCACGCATGCTGTACATGATATTTGGTTGATATCTCGAGCAATTAATTATCGGTGCCAACCAAGCAGAAGAATTTATTGAACAAGTGACGGCGACCTACCAATCATGTGAGAACTGTCTTAACCTCTCGAAAGCGCTCAAGCAAGATCAACGTGACTGATAGTATCAAGTTCGATCTTTTGAGCACAAAGCATGGTTGCCACCTCAGATGAGTAATAGACTCTACATATGTACGACAAGGGAGAAAGTATCTATATAGACTCACCCTTCAAATGACGCGATGAACATAATCAATCATAGTATAAAAAATGAATGGAAACTTGTGTTGTCTAGTGGAATTTGATGTGAATCCAATAGATTCTAAAATGTAATTGGCTTGGTCAGGTAGAACTAGTATATCCAATGTTTGCTTAGACTAAGCATTGTCTCAAACCATCTTTGGTTTTGGGGGAGGGGGGCAGTTGTCATTTAATTTTTTTTTTTTTTAAGGGATTTAGTTTTTCAGTACCCCCATCTTGCTTGTAAGATTCATAATAGTCGTGCATGGATCAGGCGACAATTATTAAATTTTTCGTCAAAATACCTGTGAAACTTTGACATACGAAGAATTGTCACCAAAGAATCCAACATGTATTCTTTGGCTACTCAACCACCAAATGATCTCATTGGCCATTCAGATTAAAAGTCAAAACATCTCCATGTCTGAAGCCAGAACTTAATCTAGTTCAATTTCAAGATGTTAATAGGTTTTTCCCATAGAGAAATGCTATCGAAGAGGCGTGGGGATTTGGATAATTAGTAAGTTGATTAGTTAAAGTCCCATGATATGATGTGAAATTTCTCATAGACCCCCCTAAACTACTCTAAAAGTCTAAATTGCAAAATAAAACATATGCTAAACTTTGAAATTTGGTCAAATGCTAAAGAAACCCACAAACCCCTCTCAGCTCTTTACTCCTCCCCCCATTTTTTTTATTATTAAAGTAGTGTTTTCTTGTTGTGGATTGAATGTTCAAGCCTTGATGGGATGAAAAGAAAGAAGGTCCCCCCGAAGCTCCTTGCCCATATACATGATTTTGCCTTTGAAGTTTCCTCCAAAAAGGAAGTTGCTCTTAAGCATGTTGCAGAAACTTTCAACTCATTAGATCCTTTATTACTCGAGCCAATAATTTAGCTTGAGACCAAGATGAAAGAAAGGGACCAATTCTAGGAGGCGTGATCCTTGTGCATTTGGAATTGTTGAAAGAAGACAAAAATGTGGAGCATATTAAAGACATGGTTGTATTTGTCAGACACATCGGCATAGGGTCGAAGACAATGGTTCAAGTTCTCAGATGAATGTCAGTTGACGATGGGAGTAATAGCACAATAGAGAAAATTGTGAAATTAGTGCTTTCTCCTAGGGAGAAAATATGCAGTGATTGCATAGAGCTGTGTGAATAGATAATAAAAATTATTGCGGCCCTAAAATCAATTTTGAGGTTTGGATTAATATGGAATTATTTTGGTGTAATCTTGATCGAGCTGCACTTGCTGTAGCCATCTTATTTAGGCAACTAGTTAGACATATTATAACATAGTAGAATAATGTGCTGTTTTGCAATAATTTTATTTTTTAAGTTATATGCTTGTGTCTAGTTATTTTTACTTCAAGTTTTGGATATCTTGGTATCATCCAAGATAGTGCATACATGAGATTCTTCATACAACTTGGGAATTCCTTCAATGGGTCCCTCATTCTTATCCTCCATCTTCGTAAGAACGAATTCCATCCTCTCCGGGATGATGGGAGTACTTATCCTATTTTCATCAAGGTCCTGAATTACGCTAGTCTTGGCCATCTCAATAATTCATTCCATCTTCTGTCTATTTCAATTCTCCATTATTCAAATAGTGTCTTGCTCCAATCAACGAGCCATATACTTTCTGAATGTCAACCTTAAACACTTTCACAACATTGGATGTTCCTTTAGTTATTATGTTCACAACATTGGCATGTTTAGGTAGAGGATTTTGCTGAACATTTGGATGAGCATTTTTGAATGACAATCACATTTTGCCAATCACATTTTGTATATTGTTCTTAAAGGCCAAACAATCTAAATGCTATGCCCCTTTTCTCCCATGGGATACTTGCATGACTTAAATACATTAAAGCCAACAAAATATGAAGGGTTATCTAGGGAAATTTCTTTGGCAACTAATCTCTTTCAATCAGCAATGGAAGAAATTGAGCTAAAGTCCTAGGCAACTAAGGGTGCGTTTGGTAACATTTCTACTCCTAGGAACAATTTCTTTTAAGAAATAGTTCTTTTCTATTTCTACTCCTTAAACAATTTCTGAGTAAAATATGGTGTTTGGTAACTATAAAAATTTCTTATTTTCGGAATAGAAAAAGAATAGAAATGCGTTTGGTACTAATAAAAAATTTTCTTTCTTTCTTCCCCGATGGCGGCGGAGATTGACAAGCGGCGATGGCAACCAGGGGTGGCAACCAGTGATTAGCAACCAACCACCACCCCTGGTCACCGTTCACACTCCACCACCGTCGGTCGCTGGTCGTCAGTTGGCGGCCACGGGGCTAAGGACGGTGATTGGCGAGCGGCGGCTGGCGGGCGGTGGTGGGCAGGTGGCAACGTGCAATAGGTGGTGAGTAGTCTCCAAGAAATTATTTTTAGAAATTGTTTCCAGAAATAAGAAGCTATTTTTTTCTACTTATCATTTTTACTCCAAATCTATTCCCAGGAACAACTTTATATTCCTAGGATAGAAAAATCAGTTGGTGTTACCAAATGCATTTCTATTTTTTTTCTATTCTAGAGAACTAAAGAATAGAAAAATAGAGGAATAGAAACATTACCAAACGGAGCCTAAGTGAATTGCACTAGTGCAATCCTTTTGTTTTGAATAAAGTTGTAATAACCTCACACCGAAGGACTAAATGGCCTCTGTGGAGCTATCGAAAAAGTCCTTAGTGCCGGTGTAGTTTACACATAGGTCATTCTTACTTCATTTGCTGTTTCTTTTTCCTTCTTTACGAGAAATCTATGAGAGCTATCTTTTGATATCTTACCAATTCTAATCATCCATTCAATGCGCTCACCCAAACAAGTAAGGGAAGTTTTAACAACTGAAGCTCGGCATTCTCAAAGCACTACTACAAAACAGTCTTGAGAAAAAGTTCCATCATTTTTCTTTCATCAAGTGGTTGATGAACTTCTACCGTCATGCTATGCTAACAGTCATTGAAGATTATGAAAATTTCTGCTCTCTTCTTCTCTATTCAGGCTAATTCATCCCCCGTTGGGGGCGATGTCCATGTTATACTTGTATTGTTGGATGAAAATTTCAGCAACATCCTCCCACTTCTCAAATTTTCCAAGCTCTAGAAAGACGAACCATTGCAACGCTAGGCCCGATAGACCCTCTTGAAAGGTTTAAACTAAGAGAGGGGCATTCTCCACAGATCAATCCATCCTCTTTAGGTACCACGAAAATGTGCTGAAATGGTATTAGATTTATCTAGTGTAATCAAGTCCCAATATTGATGAATTCCTAGTTTGCAAAAGTAAAGTGTTCTCCCACACTTTACTTGGATTTCTAATTGACCTCTAATAGATTAGTAACAACTCTTGAATAAATTAAATTGTATGTTAAATTGATTAAACCAAAATCCCAAAGTTGCGACTGGTATGGGTTTAGAAAAGCCCATACTAAATCTTTGACCTAGTAATCCATGTCCTTTTGGTAGTTCACCTTCCAAAAAGTCATGGCAAAATTGACTCTATAAAACAACTAGATGACTATTGGAATTGTAGAGGACTCATTGGGATCTCACTAAAAACCTACAGGAAAAAGACTCTGTGAAGCTTGTAGGAGTAGCAGAAGGCTGATGAGCTCTAGGTGACGCGCAACTACAGGTTGTAGGAAGTCATTGACAAGAGGAGGACTCACTAAAGCTTGCTAGGCAAGTGAAGGGACCAATGTTGCTAAAGTTGCTTGGTGAGATAGGAAGTAATTAGTGTTACAAGAGGACTGGAGTCACTGGGCTAGACTGTTGCCCACTACGGCAAGATTAAAACATGGTTGCAAGGTGGCAGAAACTATGGACGATGGTAGGACACAATGGCATGAGCCCATCTGGTGGTTGCAATCGTGGAAGCGCTTCCCCTTTTTCTACTCTATGAATATATTTTTGTAAGAGAGATGACTAAGTGATAGTCCTTAACCTATTATGAGAATAACAATTTATTTTGGATCACAAAAAATCAATTAATAAATAATTATAAATTATTGTGGGGTCTACTCTTTCAAAATTTGTGGCTTACAACAAATTTTTATTCTCATAATAATCAAAAAATTGTTATGCTAATAAAACTCTTTTTGTAGCCTCTTTTTGTTTTTTGTTTTTCAACCTTAGTTATAAATGTCCTTTTAATTGTGTCCCATAACATGCTTAATAGGCTTGAATCTAGGGTTTCCTTTTGATACAAAATTTCCTAATGTGAATCTAAAGCATATCTAATATAGATTCGAGATTAGGAAACCTCCTTTATTGACCCCTCATGATCAAAATTAAATAATGTAAAGTTTATTATTTACAATTTCGATCAAATTGCCTATTTAGCATGGTCCCATGTTAATTTTCGGCCATGATGAAAATTTAATAGGATCAATTTGGCTATCCAATCCCAAAAATTTAACTAGGTTCTGGACCTCCCCCTTGAATCCATTAGCTCTAATTCAATTTAAATGCTACTCATATGAGCCTAATTAAAATGTTCTTAATATGCAAATGTAATTAATAATATTCTTATTTGGGATCTGGTTTGATCCCTAAGTTTTAATATAATAAATAATTAAATGAATTGGGAAGATTTAGTGTCAAAAATCATCGCATTGTCGTCACTAGCGACACCTACGGCCATTGGTATTGGCATTGCCTTTTTTCTTTTTTTTTTTTTTTTTTGGGGGGTGGGGGTGTTATTTCTTAGGCCTATTATTGGCCAATATCATCGGCCATTTGTTTCCAGTTTGTGTACTCATGGACCCAGTTAAATGTAGATCATATAATTGCACTTTTTCAGTCACTTCATTTCACTTAGATATATAATTATTTCTTCTTCTTTTTTGTAATATTGACCCCAAGCTAATCGAGTACCTGTAGAGATATCTTGTATAGGACGACCACCAATTCACTCTAATTAAAGACACTTTCTTGCAACCCCACCTTTGAGTTCCGATATTCGAACCCTCAGTCTCTTTTCTTGCCACTGAACGTGTTTGTACTGAAGAACACAAAAAAGAACTAATTTTTTAACGTAAATTTGAAATTGTGCCATGAATTTAGTTTTCATTTAAGTCCCATTTACTGAAATCTTGTTTAATCGGCAGTTGCAATCGATGGTGGGTAAGTATTTTATTTAACAAATACACCACATGTCAACGGGATTCTTTATAGCTCGTATTCATTGAAATAATCCGTTTTTCTCCATATTAATAACACGATGAAACCCACCGGTGGGCAGCTACGTTGGTAGAGGCGTGTGAATAGATCTCCTGTAAGGTCGAAAGTTCGAATATCTGCATTGCCATACACATCTAAAGTGGGGAGCTCTTGTGGTGGGGTCCTGGGCTAGTTTCCCTCCAGGTATAGTCGGTGGTCGATATTGGAGCCTACCAGGCCCAGCGGCAACCATGAGCACCCGTAAGGTTATGCCAGGCCGAATCCTGGATATCAAATAAAATAAAATAAAATAACATGATGATCATATAAAATACTTTCTCATGGTTAGCTCTCTCCATAGTGATGAGGCTTTGGAACTTTCTCCTAATATGCTAGAGAAGAAATCACGTTGGAGGTTTAACCAAAACATTGTTTAATTAAGTTGAGTCAACTTCGAATTCGTTGCCAAAAATTGTCGTAAGCCTAGGGTTCCACGAAGAGACGGTTCGTTCTTTATGTGGAATGACTTTTTTCCTTTCTTGCTTTTGTCAATTCTAAAGATTAATAATTTAGATTGCACAAATGTGCAAAGCTCGACCACTTGTGATGGTTAGTGAAGACAATAGGAGGATTGTTGATTCCTTACAATGCCGCGTTTGGTAGGCTAGCGAAAGCTGTCGTTTGGTCCTTGGGACAAGGACATCCTTGTACCGATACTAAATGTCGAGGGGATTGTATGTTTCGTCAATGCTCAATGAGTCCTTTACTGTTCCTGGGGTCCTACAAATATGATCTCATTGCATCATCATATCGCTCTCGCTCTCCGCCCATTTGAAAAACCTCAATTGTTCCAAACTTCAAAATGATTAAGTAGGGCAAAAGAAACTAAAGATGAACTGGTTAGGGTTTGAACTGAAGAAAAATCTCATGAATGCCAAAATTTCTCTCTTTGTTTCTGCATGTGTTGCAAGTTGCATGCAGAACAAGGAGCAACAGTCAGTTCGTCGTGATGGCTCACCGAACGCTGTATGAACAGGCTACGCAGTCGTCGTGATCATCCCTTTCTTGCATGGAATGCCATATGACGAAATCTCTCTCAGCATTATTCGACATCATTTCACCTCGCATCAAGGGAAAACAAACAAAGCTCGCATCGGCATTATTGTCCGAGCGTCATAATGGCATGCGACAAGTGGAAAGAGACTGGCCAAGAACGCGGGGTTGCCGACACTTTGGAAGCACAGAAGGAATTAGCTAGTGAATATACCGTCTCATCTTGATAATATTTGATGCAACCATTTTGATTTCATTCCGATTCTAGGGTTAAAACAGAAGGATACAGACGAAGTGGAGCTAGCAAGGAGAGGACGACAGACAATATTGATGTAATAGCGTGAAAGAAGCAATGAAGGAAGTTGATTGATGTTCCACGCATACACGATATTCTTAGGTTGTCTATTTTCTTTATCATATCACATTACATATAATTTCCACCGTGAGTATAAGTAATATGACTCATAAAGTCTTCCCGTGAATGAATAAAATTTATTATATAATACCCGAAGTTTTGTTTGAAATATCAAAAAATCGGTTGTATCTTGGGAGGTCGAGGTTCTCATTTCAAAGGAAAATCCTCTCATTAAATTTTATACGCTAATTAGGTTGAAAAAACTTTTCTTTATAATTTTTGGAAAAGCCTTGAATTACAAGATGCATAATTGTGATTGTAGGTCTAGGAAGGAAGTTCCCAATGCTATGAAAAAGTGTGATGTGACGTGAGGTATTGAGTTATATGCCCCTGTAGGCTTGGTGAATCTAGATAGCAAGTGACGTGCGAAAGTTCAATACCTCCTCTCTCAAGCAAATCAATATGAAAACTGTAAGGAGTACACACAAGGAGTCGATTGCAAAGGATGCTTCACTCTATTTCATTCTTTGCAAATAGCATAAAGAGTAGTATATCAAGAGGCCAGTATACAGATAAGTATAGACATGGTACAAAAGGAACTGCGTGACATTTACATGGGATGATTTCTTTTTACTTTAACTGTGAATTAAGATCGTGGGACGAACAAGGTACAACACTGAATAATGAAAGAAATAAATGTTTTTTCTATGAATTTTATTTATATTTAGTGAATTTGTAGTATTCAATCAAACCGTCAAAAAGGGTTTATCACGTAACTTTGGGAGCTAAAGTATAATTTGATGCCTCAAGTAGAAGACTTAGGTAGTTGACCTATCAAACTAGGTCATATATCCATTTTGTAATCATATTTGATGAGTTAAGTTGTTATAGAGGTTAGTTATATTCAGTAAATAAGTTACGAATGGATGGATGGTAAAACAAAAACAAAAAAGGTAATAAATGAGTTTACAACTTACATAGACTTAAATTTGTTAAATGCATAGGTCAGATCGAAAATAGTTAGATCCAAATTAACCTATTTTCATGATAAAAATCTAGAGATGATATCCAACCCGACTTATATTACAAAGACACTTATATATTTTACCCAATCTAGAAAAAATTGTGTGGAGTAAAGGAGCTCGAGATCAAGTGGCAAAAGAGAGTGAAGACTAAAGAGAGAGTGATAGACATGCGTTGGGTCTAAGTAGACATGTCAAAATGGATTATAAACCATTTCTTAATTGTCATATTTAATGTGTTGAGTTAGTTATATTTAGTGAATGGATTTAGAATGATATAACCTAAAATATATTTTCCCTCTCAATCTGTTGCGAATGTTACTCACTCAGCCAATTTGTTGGTTATTATGCAATTACAATATAAAGTATTTTGTACACTGCCGTTCAATAAATTTCTGAGAATACTCACACGTGAGGCAAGGTCGATGGTGGCCACACAATTATTATTTTGTTTAATTTACATTTATACATATATGCATGGCCATAATGTTGACAGTATGTTTATATATATTTGTGATCAAAATCCAAGCAACGTCAATTGACAACAACAGTCTCCAGCGTCGTTTTGATCCGTCCGTGGGGGACCCATGGTGACGACCTGCACATCATCCAGTTCCCACCTTGAAGGGTAAGTCATGGCATTCTAATGAATAATTAAAAACCTAGTTGGAGGAAGTTTCCTCCAATCACTAGGGTTGAATGAAAAATAACCCTTAAGCACCAACTTTTGGTTCGCATTAAGTAAAAAAGCAACATAAACATTCATTAATGGTTTTAAAACCGTGGCTTTTATTGATATGGCCTTTGTTAAAAAATTTCTTGAAACCTTTGTCAATTAATTAAATAAGCAAAAGATATTGTAATTTCCAACATATTGATTTTTTCCCGAAATAGTGCATGATCAACATTTAGTTAAATAGATAGATGATGTCAACTTAGAAGAACCGGTTTTCTATAAAGCTTACCAGAACTAGTAATATCTCATAAATAAAATGATATATCGGCAATTTCAGTACTTATTGAGTTTCTTTTCAGTTCACATTTTTTGTGAATTCTCCTTAGATATGGTATGTTTGCATTGATTTTCACTTTTTATCTTTTGCTTGATAAAATTCTATGGTTCACATACTTTTATTGTTTTTTAAAAAGGCGAAATGCTTGAAATTTTCATAAATGCAAATATTGACATGTAAATTCACATCAAGTTACTTTTATCATTTTTAAATTTTAAATAATATTGTAAATTTTGAAGGAAAATAATTTATTTATTTTTTTACAAAATGCAAAACAAACAAATCATGAGATATTTATAAGGAATGAAGGAATGTACAACGAGATATCTCATATTACTGGGGGGAATTAATATGATTGCAATATTTGCATTCAATAACATATCAACGGCTCGCATTGTCTGCTTGTAAAGTCACCCAAATATATCCAAAAAAAAATTACCCAATCCTCTTTTAATTAAATCGCCATAAAACCATGATATTTTATTAAATACGAAATGAAAGACTCTTCAAGAGCAATGTCATAACACAAATATAAAACAATGACAAGTGGCACGTGCTCTAAAGCATCTTTCCCATCACTCAGGATCGTGAGACTCCATTACATTTTAACTTGCTCTACGCCAAACATATGCGGCTGAGCATAAACGAGAAGCCTTTTACGTGGAAATAGCATAAGGAACTTTACAAGATCAGTCATTGTACATGTACTGTGATATTGATACAGTAGGAATATACTGTGTCATCCTCCAAAAAATTCATCTTTCGTGGTAGTGAGATCTGTAATGATTTTAACTAAAAATGGAGCATTTCATGTATTTGATTTTAAATGGATATATTGTTCGAATTTCTAATCTCTCTTCCTCTTGTATTAGCTAGTGTGCATGTGCTATATTCTCATTCTTTGTATCGACCTTACGTGAGGGCTTTCTTTGTCGAGATTTAAAAACATGCGCCATCATACAATAAGCATTTGTGCTAATGTTAGTGTGAAAATATTTAAATAGTTAATCACGTGTTCACCTGACAACTTCAATTTTTACAATGATTGGTAAAAAATCCCACAAAAATTTTTGCGGTAATTTGACATAATCTATGAGATTATAATAATTTCCATGGCCATTTCTGATGTATATATCCTATCTATGAGTCCTTACATGTTTCTTTCTTTATTAGTCTCATTATTTTAGAAATATATGGAGAATATATTAATTCACCCAACACTTGACCCGTGAAACCGTCCAAGAGCTCAACATGTTGTAGTATATTCTCATAGATCTGGATTTTTTTTTTTCCTAATCATTTGACGAGAGGACTTGTTTATAATCTATGCAAACCCTGGAAAACAGGCTTACTTCCTTCTTTTTAAACTATACAATAAAGAAGAAGAGAAAATTCCAGGCCGAAAATACTGAAAACAGTCGATCTTAATCTTAGCGTTCAAAAGCACGCAATTCTCAATACTTTGACATCAATCAAATTGAACCGTTTCCACCGGTTGCTGTCTTGCTGAAAATGATCTTGCCATGCCAAAGACTTCAAGTGCATAGACCATAGCTAGCTAGACAGCTTATTCACATGAATATGTGTTGCAATTTCCGGGTTTTGCCATTTATTCAATGACCCAGCTTTCAATAAACCAGAAAGTTAGGTTCTCGATCATTCATAACCTAAGGGATTAGATTACCTTCTTGGACCCGTAATTATATGGAGATTATCAGAACACTGACTATAACGATTAATGAAGCTGATATCTCTAGCCAAAGGCCCCATTGTACTCGATCATAAGATAGCTCCAAGACCAATCAACCAATACCAACCCTTTTTCCCTTGGCTCGGTGACAAATCGAGTTAGTTGAAGTTCAATTATTCATCAATCGAAACACAACATCGTCAAATATCATTTAAGTATAGATGTTAAGTGGCGATATTGAGGGCAATGTCCCGTAGAGTAAGGAAGCAAGCGACAATGACCGGTGTGAAGCATAAACATACAAACCCATTTGCTTCATTGTCTTGGCAAACCGATCATAGACGACATTTAACTGTATAATGCCTTCTCGATTAGGGCTTGTTAGTTTCAATGCGTTTTCCTCGTTCCAGCAGGTGACAATGACAGGGGAGCTTAAGAATGGCTATGAGCATCATTAGTCAGTAACTTGCGACGATGTTATTACAACTCATTAAATGGCTTACAAAAGCATAAAATCTTTTCTAATACCAATGATCAGAAGATGGCAATTATTTATTGACCTTCACCAACCCTTCGATATTTTTTAAGACTTTTTATTTTTTGAAATTCGAGTTCTTGAGCTGAAACGATACCAAATCTCCTCGACCCAACCATTGCTTATCGAAAGGAACGAAGCTACCCCTAGAGGCTGGCTGACTCCATGATTACAGGCGAACTTCTAGGGTTGGTGAACATTTTATTTCATGAATCCAGACTGTGAGTTTGACATATTTATAATCCAATTCGCATTTGATTTAGTAGGGAGAATGTTTTAGTCATCAAGAAGCCTAAGCAAAGAATTCATTTCAGGTACGGCCTAGTGAGTTTGGACACTTGCGTCGGGTGAGAACTTTCTAAGATGAGCTAGCACTTCTTGAATGTGGTGGTCGGGGGATCATATGCGTGACGATGCGGATATCAATATCGTATCTGGTTCGCAGAATATGACTTGAATAAATTATTCAGGTTCTAACCTATAGAATAAGATTTTTTGACTTGAATGTCCTGCTCACACACAGAAACCCTAAGATGGCCATCCCTAAACCACTCTTTCTAGGCCAACTCTGCATGCAGTGCCAAAATCGTCTGTATATGCAAAGGAAGGAAGTCTAGGAGTATCTTCTCTTCTAGAAATAATGCACCTAAAAAATGATAATTATTTAGCTTTCATTGAGATCTTCTCAGGAAGCAAGCACGCATGCTGTACATGATAATAATGCGTTGAAATCTCAAGCAATTACTTATCGGTAGTCCAACCAAAAGGGGGAATTTATTGAACAAGTGATCATGCAAGAGTTATCGTAATAATAACTGATAGTTTGAGAACCTCTCGAAAGTGCTCAAGCAAGATCGACATCGGCATAACTGATAGTTTCGAGTTCAATCTTTTGAGCACAAAGCATGATTGCCAACTCACGATGAATAATAGACTCTTGCCAAGCAGTGGTGTGTGTGCCATGTATGTACACAGAGTATCTATATAGATTTACCCTTTAGATGATACAATGAACAGAATCAATCACAGTATGAAAAATGAGGAAAATTCAGCATACCTTTTATCTATATATTTGTCATTTTATTTTATTTTATTTTATTTTATTTTATCTTAGGGGTGTTAGTTTTTCAATACCTTCATTTTGCTTGGTAAAATTCATAATAGTTGTGCAATGACTATGTGACAATTTTTAAATTTTTTGGTAAAATACAGGCAAAGCATGCAACTCTCTATTGTGAAACTTTGACACAAAGAATTTTCACTAGAAAATCCAACACATGTTCTTTAGCTACTCAACCACCAACTGATCTCATTGGTCATTCAGGTTAAAAGTGAAAACATCACCATGTTTGAAGCCGAACCTTAATCTAGTTCAATTTCAAGAAGTTAACAGTTTTTCCATAAAGAAAATGCCATCGAAGAGGCGTGGGGATTTGGATAATTAGTTAATTGATCAGTTAAACTCCCATCATATGATATAAAATTTCTTGGAGATCACACTAAACTACTCTAAAAGTTTAAATGGCAAAATAAAAGGTATGCTGAACTTTGAAATTTGGTCAAATGCTAAAGAAACCCACAAACCTTAGTTTTCTCTCTCTTACATCGTAAACCTATTAGTTCATCACTTCTCATTTTTTTGGGAGGAGGGGGGATGAACAAGTTTATTAGAATGGGAGGTTACCCTATGCCAAGGCCAAGGCATATCACAGGCCTAGAAAATCTTAAAGTGGATTTATGGATTGCCTACCAAACGGGATTGTTGGCGGCGAGATTAAAACCTAGAGATGGTATGCAAAGAGATCTAACTTTACTAGTTGAGTCCACTTACTTTCGCTCCTCCATTTTTTTTTTATAAACAAATTAGAATATTCTCGTCGTACAGTGAATGTTCAAGCCTTGATGGGATAAAAACAAAGAATTTCCCTTGAAGCTCCTTGCCCATATACATGATTTTGCATTTTAAAGTTTCCGCCGGAAAGGAAGTTGCTAGGAAGCATATTGCAGAAGCTTTCAACTCATCGGATTCTTTATTACTTGAGCCAATAATTTAGCAAACCGAGAGGTGGTCCTTCGAGATCAAGACAAAAGAGAGGGTCATATTCTACGAGGTGTGCTCCTTCTGCATTTGAGATTATTGAAAGAAGACAGAAATGTGTAGCGTGTAAAAAACATGAATCGTAATTGTCAAACATGTCGACATAGAACTGAAGACGACAGTTCAAGTGCTTAGGTGAATGTCACCTTGAACATGGGATTAGTAGAGAAAATTGCAAAGTTGGAGTTTTCTCGCAAGGAGAAAATATTTAGTGGTTGCAAAGAGTTGTTTAACCAATCTTTAAAGTTATGCAAATAGACAATAAAAAGTATTGTTGTCCTAAAATCAATTTTGAGGTTTGGACCGATATGGAATTAATATGATATGATCTTGATTGAGTAGCACTTTCTATAGCCATCTTTATTTAGGCAACTAGATAGGGCAGATTATACCATAGTCGAATAATGTGCCATTTTTCCATAACTTTATTTTCTGGGTTATATGCTTGTATCTGGTTATTTTTACTTCAAGTTTAGGATATCTTGGTATTATTAGTTCAATAATTTAAATTAGAATTATGTTTTTTCCCTCTTTTTTCATGTCATCTCTTGTGTATGTAGCGATTTCCTAGTAGTATTTTTTGGCATTTTCCATTATCCGATCCACAAAACGTCAACTACCACAAACTAAAGAGTGCCTAATAACATGCTGTCGTACACGACAAACGATATTAATCACAGTACACAAATCGCAAGAGGAGTTGTAATTTCCAAGGTGTATAATGGAATTTTCCGCAAAATACTGGATCTTTATGAATACCATTTCTCTACCTCGAATTGAAACAAATTTAGATAGCTGAATCTCAACGCCAAAATTTAGGATTTTGTACTTTCCTAGTTTTTTCATCAACCTTATTAAAGAAGAATAAAGAATTTTTTCCCCTTTTGGACACCAAGTTTATATGAGGGTGCCTCTCTACCTCTCTCAAGCCCGAACATTTCCAATCCTTGTCCTTGGCAAGTCCATATCGACCTCTCTTGGCCCAATGAACAGGCCCATTTCTTTTTGAGTTAGGATTTGCTGTGCCAAGATTATTAGCGTCCTATGTGCGACTCTTTTTGAATAACATATTTTAAAACCACTCCATTTATTTAACGGAAAAAATGATTTACAAAACATTTCCTAAAAAATATTACTTAAAATAATTATTTGATGAAAATCTTTTTAATTATCGACATCAATTTAGGTCTAAATATTTTCATTAACGATAAAAATATTTTTCTTTCATTTATTTTTCAAAGTGGTACAGATAATTATTTTTAAGAAAATAATTTTCAAATCAATCATCTCTTGCTGAAATTAATGGAGCTTATATGCATAAATTAATGAATCACAAACTCAGACTCAATAGAAAAGCATATTTAAACATTGCATTGACTATATTATTCTTTCTATCTTCAATTGTTAAATGGATAATGGATACATGTAGCACCGTGCTCGATGCCTTAAACCCCTTCTTATAGACAATCAAATCTCTTATAATTAGGGTTTAAGCAAGGAAAGTTCACTTAATCAGGTTAAATTTCATTGCTTGTAAAAATTTTGATTTCATTAGGCATGTTATTTATACTTTGATTGTTTCATGGAAAAATTTATTATGTTTTTTAAGAGGTCGTTTTCTAAAAAAATTAAAAGAAAAGTTTCGATATTTGGCCAAAATATGACAATGAAATGGAAATTGTTCTCCATCATTTGGAAAGGAAAACTTAATTTCACTTTCATAATGGGGAATGCCTTATCGATGGAACATAAGGCTCCAATCTAAATTACATGCACTTTTTATTTTCCTGTAGAATAATCTTGGAAAACAAGTGTGGGACATTTCACGGAAAAATAAACTATGCTGTGACAAAATGACAAAGTTAAACTAGTCTAACATACCCGAGAAAAGTATCACGTAAATTGTCAAACGGAACCAGCTAGAGTATGTATTAGCCAGCCAAAATCTAGAATTTGTGTTACAAATGAGATACAATTATTGCGAAAATGAAGTGACAAGGAAAGGCTGAATTAGACAGCTTAACGAAAATGAAAGCATGCTTGAGGAAGGCAATACATGAAATGAACAGACAGGGGATGCACATTAGGCGCTGGACATCCTGGCATCCGTATTTACCAGTTGGTCGCGTTGTGCTTCAGAATTTCGGATACGTACACGGCATGTACTCCATGCTAATAATTAGAAAGGAAGACTATATAATGAATAGGTCCTACATTTGCACCGAGATCTAGGCCCTAGCTTGACTGCCAAGAACCTTGGGGTAACGTCTCAAAATGTCACGTGCTACACAAGATCTTTTGTTCAAATTATTACTATTATTAAGTATGCGAAAGCACATCACACAAGAAATGTAATATTCATTCTTACCTTATCTTCTCTCTTCCAAGTATAGACACCAAAAGAAATAGAATACACTGCATTAGCTCTAGGAAGAAGGTCGGGTCCAGTTAATACTCCACCAAAACTTGCCTGTACAAAGTCCCGTTACTAAACTAGTGATTGACAACCTCGCCCATCAATAGGCCATCATCACCATCAAAACCAAGGAAGCCATCGAATCCCCTAAGTAGTTCAACGAACTCCCCATCGATATTGAACAACCAACAAATCAAAAGGGGATCCACTCTTGTGACCCTATGTTGATCCATACAATAAATTTGCACTTAGTATAAACTATTACTGAATCGGATACAAACACATCTTGGTACTTATAGTCAAAATATATAGGAGCTGCGAAAAGCAGAGGTGATGGGGAACTGTCCTACAAATCTTTTAAAATAAAGGAGTGAGCCGAAATTCAAAAATTAAATCTCTTAGTTAATGATAGTAGTCATCTTACTACTCAAACTGATACATACAAATAACAATAACCCTAAATATGTACAAAATAACTATGAAAGACCGATGGATAAGTGGATGCACTATCTTTCCTATTATTGTATGCCAACAAAAGGTGGTCAGCAATATTGCACAAGATTATTCACAAGACGATTGCATATCATATTGAGATGTACGACTACCACTGAGTAGTTCATGAAAATGTGCATGTGAATAATTATGGGTACATATAAATATATCATACTTATCGTTAACAATAAGCATCCCGAATACTCTCGGGACATTCAATTGCATGAAGCATCCCAACACATGAGGTAGTTCGACTCTGACGTATCCTGAATACTCACCAAAAAATTTTCATGCATGACATTAAAGTTTAAACCAAAATTAATAATCATCAAACAACCAAGTCAAGAAACACCAAATAGATCATTTTATATTAGTTCTTGGATTTCACTTTCCTTCACTAGAGGTTTGTTTGTTAACTAGCCAAACAGTGTCCAATTCTATTCTTTTGTTCTTGAAAACAAAAACAAAAAATAGAAATCTATTTGGTAAATATTTTGTTCCTAGGAAAAGATTTGGACTAGAATTAAAAAGCAATAAAAAGTTGCTTCGTTGTTCCTAAAAATAATTGCAACATCAAACCCTTTTTTTCTTTTTTTTCTTTTTTTTTTCTTTTCCTTTTCTTCTTCTTCTTCAACCTTAGCCAGTCGTCGGCCTTAGGATGGCTAGAGACCAACCGAACGAGGATTGACAACCTCGTTAAAGGGTTGCCAACCCTCAGCGGGGCTAAACCTCATTGACCAATTTGGTAGTTAGGCGAGCTCGAACCTCATTGGGCAAGGTTGAGCTCGCCCAACCACCCAAATCTAGCAAAGCCAAGCTTGCCCAGCTGACAACAAAGCTTGGGCCAAGCTGATCTCATGGTGGCTTGGCGAGGCTGAGCTCACTCGATCTTGGCAAGGCCAAGCTTGCCTAACTGCTGGCAAGGCTCGACCTTGCTGGGCCACCACGAGGATTGGCCTCACCTTGCTTGGCAAGGTCAAGTCTCACCAACAACTAGGTAAGCTCCACCTTGCTGAGGGCTAGCAATGCTCCGGCGAGGTCGCTAGCCCTCATCTAGCTAGTCGCCGACCA
Source organism: Angophora floribunda (assembly GCA_014182895.1). Lineage (NCBI taxonomy): Eukaryota > Viridiplantae > Streptophyta > Magnoliopsida > Myrtales > Myrtaceae > Angophora > Angophora floribunda. The sequence goes on along the minus strand of CM024707.1, from coordinate 19,391,360 downwards.
TCCTGAGGTTGGCGACTAGCTGAAGGTTGAAGAATGAAAAAAGGAAAAAGAGATAAATATAATAAAAGTATATAAAAATTAAAAGAATTTATAAGTCATAAAAGAATTTAGGGGTCCTACCAAATGCATTTCTATTCTGGGAATAACATTTTGGACAGTTATCAAATGTCTTCAAATTTTTAAAAATCATATGGGGAACATAATCAAAAGGAATCATTTCTCAATAAAATTATTCCTGGAAATAGAATGGTTACCAAACGCACTCTAAAATTCCTAAAATTTGTCATGAAAGTACACTTAAATCCTAAAATTTGCAAAACATGCAATCAAGTCTTAAAACTTGTCAAATTAGTTCAATTGAATTCTTCCATTAACTCTATCCAATTTAGTTAACAAAAACTGCTGATATGTCTTATATATTACTTTCTTAAAACGTGCGGTGATAACATGGCACACACTTAAGTGCCACACTAGAAAATATTAAAAAAATTTAAAAAAACAAACAAAATCAGATTAAAAAACAAAAAGCTAAAATGAAATAAAAAAAGCACACAAACTCAAGCCCTGGCCAAGCCTTGCTAGGGCCTACTACCACAACTATTGAGAAAGGCCAGCGACCCTAATGACCCCTGCAAGGGCTTGTTGGCCCCAGATCTAAGTAAGGGTCGTTAGCCCTCACTTAGGGCCAGCGAGGCCTAACCTAGAATGGGCGACACTAGGTAAGGCCTTGTCAACCCTCGATCAAATGTGGGGCAAAGGTTATGCTCTTGTCCAAATCTAGGCCAGCAAGCCCTTACTTGGGGGTCACTAAGGCCTTGCTCAAGGCCAACAAGGGTCATCAGGATTTAGGAAGGCTTGGGTAACCTTCGTTATCCCTTCTCAATGGTTGTGGCAATGGCCACCGCCAAAGGCCTAGCCAACTGGTGGGTGAGTTTTTTTTTTTTTTTTTAACATTTTAGCTTTTAATTTTTAATATAATTTTGTTTGTATTTTTATTTTTATTTTTTCTGATGTGGTGCTTGGTGGGCGCCACATCATCACCACGTGTCTTAAAAAAATAATAAAATAAGGCACATAAACATGTCCATTAGCTAAATTGGATAGAGTTAACGAAAGGACTCAATCAAACAATTTGATAAGTTTTAAAACTTGATTATACTTTTTACAAGTTTTAGAACTAAATTATACTTTTATAATAAGTTTTAGGACTTTCAATATACATATTTTTTCTTTAAATAAGGACTTGGACAACCCAAAGCCTCAACCACATTGTAACCTCTTAAAAGGTGAATTGAAGCTCCAATAACACAAGAGTGGGACCCTTACTTTTACTGGGAGGCCGGGAAGTGAAAATAGAAGAGAAAGTGACGGGAGATGTATTTTTCTTTACAATAATAAATTGAAATTCTTTTTGAAGTTTGGTTATTTGTAAAGGTTTTATATGATCAAGAGGGGATGTACTTGGAAAACTTACACGAGTTACAAAGGAATAAGAATGTTTAACTAAGTTAAAAAGCTTGATAACACTGGGTTAAAAACATTAGGTTGAAATTCAAGGAGAGGTGTTCAAATTACATAATGACAAATGGCTCAACTATATGGTCTTAAAGTAAATATTTTCTTTATATTTTTTGGGATAAAAGTGAATTTTTTTTTTTAACTTACTAAGATATCCAGCATTTTGGTTTATAAACAAGGAAATCAATGCTTGTTCTAAATAATGTAAATTAGAAAAATATTTTGAACCCACGAAAATTATTAGTGAAAGATAATGAATGCTAAGAAAATCTTAACTTGGTAAATTTTAAACTTGAAAACTTTCCAATATGTATATCGGAGTGTATCAGTCCCCATCACTAGTTACTTCGCCGATAGTTAATCATTGTCACTCTACACAATCAACATACATGTTAATCTCTATCAATTTAATATAATAGCATCGCACTTGGGGTGACCAGATGGTCATCCTTTGCACTTTCCATACATCACAAAATTAATGACCCACCTGATACATGCTAACCAAGACTCCAAGTTTATTAATGCTTAACTTTATATTATAAATATTATTACCGAACATAGAAAATTCCGAATGTTACACTTGGCGTGGCCCCTGTGCCTTGGCCTAGGTGCCAAGGACACTAACTTGGACACTGGGACTAGTCCCAATTACCAAGGTCCTCAGGCCCAAGCGCCTAGTTGTTGGGCGTAGGCGCTAAGGTTTCTCGAGCCCAATTATGGGGAACTCGAGCATAGGCACCAGGAACTGAGCATGGCCTTGGTGTACCCAAGCCTAGGGTGCCAATGACTTGGGCAAGGAAGTAGAGTATTAAGGCACAGCAATGGAGACCTGCACAAGGGCAGTAGGGTCCAAAGCTTGGCCTAAAGTGGATCAAGACTATTGCGAACCCACACACAGCTGCCGAGGACCCAAGCATAGGTATGAGTCCTCGTGCCTAAGTATCAGAGTCTTAAGTCCAAGCATTGGGTTTACTTGTATTTTTTATGACAAATTTTTTTTTATATAGAAAATCATTTTCCTAAATCTAGGCATAGGTTTTCTATCTATTGTAAAAAAATTTCTATTAATTTTATGTTGACTACGAAAAGAATTTCTTTTAACTCATCTTTTCAGTGATTTGAAAATCAGAAAATAAAATAATATATATTTTTCAATAATTAATTTTGCGCCGAATAAACGGACCCAATGATGATTTGATTTTACTTGGCCTTCATTCCATCGCCCTGGCCCTCCGCTCAAAACTTGGCTGAAGTTCATCATTTTCCAGATGGTACAATCCCTTCTCAATTGATAAGACCGTGACACAGCAGCAATTAAAGGATTACTGATTCCGATTTTCTTTAGACTAATCTGACATAACTTAACCAATTAACTACCCAAGACTTCAAGAATCAACTTCTACTTAGCTAGATTTTAAAAATCTTTGCCGCTGGTTGTCTCTCATCTGATGTCTGATTGACTGACTCTTACACTCATGGGAGACTTACAATCCAAAACTTCTGAAAATATGTACTATCTTTTAAAAAAGCATCAACATTGCTTATATCCACAAATTGATCATACAATTGACAAGAAAAATCATATTATTTTCCTTGGAAAAACTCCGATCGAAATGATTTTGGAAGCCTTGAAAAGCTAATGACCATATTTATGTTATCACATCAATCAATCTGCAAAAGTGGCATTTACTCAACTCCATCAAGGTCGGGTGTGTACGGTCAAAAAGTACAGTAACCAACAATTGAGCCGTTCTATTTGAGTGAAAATGAAATGGTTAGAAAGAGTACAACCCAATTATATCCTTCCATCATGATTTTATCTATGTTGACTTCTAGCCAGAATTTGCTTAAACCTTGATAAAATAAGTGTCCAGTTCCAAGCATTACCAACTTGGAATCTTTGGTGATATTAATATTAGAACAAAAATTAAAATAACTTTTTTTCAAGGGCTTGGCTTTAAAAGGTCCATCTCGAACTTCAGACCTCAACTAGTAAGGTCAATGCGTCATGCATGCATCTCCGACCTCGTGATCTATCCTCAAAAGACTCGGGAAATTCAAGTTACAGTAGTGTACTATACTGACCTTTCACACTTGTTTGAAAGGATTCGTCATGATATCGTAATTCAATTTTAAGAAGGGTTACGACATTTTTGTACTGGTTTACAAAAATTGAGAAACATATGAAAGGAAACTCATTAGCGAAGATCGTTGATGCCCGGAAGCTCGGAATGAAGATAAAAGGACAAAAAGAAAAGAAGAGATTAATCGACCAGCTCTTCCTCCATCCTGGTTTTATTTTAAAGTTATTTGGAACATCTAGATGGAACTCACCCTAAGATGCACAATAAATACATGCAATGACTTAATGACACTACTCATAAAACCAAAGTGTAGTCAAGTCATACAAAGTTGTTTCCAAGTTCTTCTGCACACCCCTTCATCTCTTCCCCCATCCATGGAGAACAGTGAGATGGAGCTCCTCTTTCTCTCTTTCCTCCTCCTCTTGACCCTCTTCCTCTCCATTTCTCTTCGCCTCATGTCTGCTCAACACCCGCAATGCCGCCGCCGACAACCCGAACCCATGCAAATACGCAAAGGCTCAAAGAAAAGAACTCCTCGACCTCTGAATTCTTTGGCCCTCGACTCGGTAACAGTCTCGAATGAGAGTGCTGACATCATTAGCAAGCTCCTCAGAACCGGTTTCCGGCACCTCGTTCAGAAGCTCTTTCCATTTTATCTCCGGCCTTGGACGCGCCAGGAGCCGATCCGCGTGGGTGGACTCTCTCTTCCGTGGTTTATCCAACCCCAAATATTGCAGAACATGGAAGCAAGCTGCGATCCCAAGGAACGAGTCGCCGTGTTGGCAGAGGGTGATGAGAGAGACGATTGCCCTATCGTAGGGACTGACCTGTCTCCATTCGACCAAAAATACAGTAATCACAGCGTCAAGCATTCTTTAACGAGATCTGCTGACCCCTTTCAAGATCTCTTGTCTGGGTTTCCATCGATGGAGATGAAACTGTCTGTTCGCTCGCAAGATCTGTCGTGGTATGAGCTTACTCTCGGTTCAAAGATTCATCATTCTCCAGGGTCGCCAGATCTCCTGCGTAATTTCTTGAGAGGTAAGTACCTTTGGTGCATCTTTCGCACAAATTCTGTCTCCATTTGTATTTTGATTAAGTAGGTTATGGCTATACGTTTGGCATATTAAAGCAAATTGAGGTCATTTTAGGAGCAGAGAAGGTCATTGAGGATGCCATAACCAAGGGAGGAGGGAAGATGCTTATTCGTTCGGAGGAGACATTGCGGATGATGAGCTGCTGGTGGAAAAATATTTCAAACGAGGTGTCGGCGGTCGTACCATCTTTGCCGAAAGCCAAGGCAACATTCATCATCACCAGAGAGGATGGATCCTCCGATCCGGAAAGCCGAGAGGTATCGTATCACCAAGTTTGTTATTTCTCCCGATACCGAAAAGTAACTCTTGACTTGGTGAATCACATCTATATTACATTTAAGAACAACATCACCGATGCACAACATACTTTCTCGTATCTGTCAAGTTAGCTTTCCCCATTTTTCAGCATTTCGCAGCAGATTACATAGCTTGGGAGTATAGTTTGAAAGCGTTGTTTTGATTCTTTGATGGACTCATTTTGCCATGTTCATGGTTTGAAGCTTTCTGTAACCTGATCAATGATAGGATATTAACAACTTTCTTTCTGTAAAGTTGGCATTTTCTATTGCAACCTACCTACCTAAGTCAATGTGACTGACGAATGTTCTTAGATTTCTGGAAAAAGAAGTAAGAAAGAAAGAAAATGGAACCCCTCTACCAATTGGTATTGTTAAGGAGAAATTCAATTGAAATTTCAAAACTTATCAAGAAAAGGCTATCGAATCTTCAAATTTTTAAAGTCCGTAATCAAATCTTAAAATTTGTCCAATTTGTGCAATAATTTAGCTCTATCCAATTTTAGCGACAGCAAATGCTCATGTGGCTCTTTTTATAGCTTTATGTTTTCCACATGGCTATTATGTTGTTGAAAAATACAACAATGGCCAAACGATGTTGTTTTGCTCCTCATAATAAATAAAATTATATTCAAAAGTTAAAAAAGAAAAGTAAAACACACTCTTCCAGCAGGGGCTTAAGCCGCCTCCTACTTTGTCTACTAGGGTCGGCGAGTGCTTGTAGCCCCTTGCCTGTTGCACCTTTTGGAAGTTTTTTAGGATTTATTTGTACATCACACCAAACTTAAGAACTTTAGTTGCACTTTATTTCGAGATAATGATATCGTTTGTAATACATTCATATATCACGCAGCAATAGTGCCAATCAATCGTTAAATCACCGGTTACCACAGATTCATCATAATACATTATAATATATTGTTTTAATGAAGCAAAACCTTATCAATTCATAACCCTCAATATATATATTGCTGCGTTTGTTTCAGACATACAAGAATGCATCGAAGATACTTCTTTATGTGGACGGTTCAGACACAAATGGGGTCGTGACCATGAAGATTTCCGTCTGTCCTCCGACAAGAAATGGCCTCAGCGAGATCGACCATTCAGCTCTCCCTCGTCCCACGGCAGATTTACTCAGTCGCCGCACGATTAAACGCGATTAGGACGCGATCAATTCGGTAGTTCCGTGTCTCGATCATGTTGTATCAGTAGTTATTAGTAGCTACGCCAAGCTGTTGGGGAAGAAAAGGAAGCGTCGGGGGACTCTTCTTGTAATTTCTTCTCTTTCGTTTCTTCTTTATTTGGGCGTGAAAAAGACCCTTTTGTATCGTCGACGTTCGTGCCCTCCATCTCCAAGGACAAAAGTGGGGCCAGGAGCGAGGAGGAGGACACTCACATGTGACCCACGTCTTGAAATGATTTCTATTGTTGCCAAGTTTGGTTATAATACTTTTCATTAATTGCATTCCCCTTTCTCCTCAATATCTTCAAGCTCTTTCGATATTGAATTAATCATGGAACGAGCCATGTAGAAACCCTAGATTCCTACTCCGAAGGAAATGAACCGAGGCCTAGGCAAAAATTGGACTCCGATATCATATCAGAAAGTTCATTCCAAAAGCTTCAACTGATAAGTGGGGGAAGACCGCATGTATATAAAAAGTATAAAACTCCTTGGCAACCGATGTGGGATACGTTTTACAGGAGCTTTGTTAGCATAATAGTCTTTAAGCTACCGTGACAATAACAACTTGTTATGAGCCATAAATTACTAAAGAATTGGGTCCCACAATAGTTTATAATTATTTGTTATTTGGTTTTTTGTGGTTTATACTAAACTTTTATTCTCATAGTAGATCGAAGATTGTCATACAATCATTTCTCGTTTTACATTTAATGCTACAATCAAATACCGAACGTTCATATTGATCTCAATAAGTTATAAATCTTTATTGGAAAATTCAAAACTTTATTAAAAAAAATGCAACATGAAATGGGTAATTCTCGATTGCCACATAAATCATTTCCTTTAAAAGATATTTTAGAATTTAATTTCCATTTCTAACTTTTCCGTGATTTAAAGTAGAATAGCGTTTCCTTTTTCCAACCTAACTCCTCTATGATTTTCCTCACTTAATTAAGATAACGAACAAAAAGATGATTAGTTCCCTAGAAAGTTTGCACGGTTGAAACGCGATATGGGCCGTCCCCTCTTCTTGCACCTCCCTTTTTTACTGGACTCGGCCTATATTAACTCGGGCTATTTCTGAAACCTCAACTTCAATTAGTATACACGTACTCTACTCGTCCTTCTTCTTTTTTCTTTTTTTTTTTTTTTTTGGTGGCGAAGGAGCCCACCTTAGGTAGGTAAACCTTGGGCCATGAAATTACTCCATTCACCTCAAGAATTAGTTAAGACACAAGCTAACATCCCGAAGGGTGGCCCAATATGGAATTGTTTGCACTTGATCATGTGGAGAATTGGATCAATGCTATGTGCTAAACCCACCTATTGGTTTTGTAAAGATTCTAACTTGCATAGATGATGTTCTTATGGTTTTTACATGGGATATAAAGGATTCAAGCAACACCCAAGATTCACCGTGGAGTTCTCATCTAAGTTTTCAAGCTTTATAATAGCTTTTATAAATGTGGTTGGTGTTAATAACCCACCAAACCTAATACTACCAAGAGTTGATTGAGGAAAATATGGCCCCGCTCTATAATAGTTTACTCAAGACCTAATCGAGTTGTACACATCGTAACATGTACCACAAACATCCACCTATAGTAAAGCACATGTGGTATAAGGAGAACCTTTTGTTCATTCTCATTGTGCTTTCAAAACTCGAAAGGATACCAATTTGAGTGAGTATATAATTTCAGGAATCATGTTGAGACACTTGGCAATCAGTACATATTAATTGAACACTTTGTAAAGCCATATTTAGACTCAACTGAGCTTGATCCGAATACCAAAGCTTCGAGCATATTCAAATGAAGTCGAGTCGAGGTTGAGTATCAAAGTGCCCAACTCGATTTGACCTTTTCCTGTTGGTCAAAGTTTACAACACCGCCAAAGGTCAAGTTCAAATTTATGCAGCAATTGTGGTTGCTTCTGTCTGAAAAAGTAGGTTTCATTGGTGAAGTTTATCTTGTAGTCAATTACTTGCAAAATTACTCCTTGAAATGGCTTCTTGACTTCTTCAAGGTCCCCAAAATAAATAAATAGATAGATTAATTAATTAATTAATTAATCCCGGACCAAACTTAGGATTAGGAAATCTAGACATAATTACTTGCTCACATAGGCATATCCGACTTCCTTGACACTGCTCTCTTCCCAGTCGACAATGTTAATTGCAGGAACCAAACTTCACCTAACAAAATGATTCTTTTCCTTGTATTGATGTACAACGACAAGCAAGGTCGACATATGACGACACGTGTCCATTTTCTTGGTTTTACCAACATAATTGATTAATTGAATGAGGCGTATAATCTCTTTGTGAGCTTGCACTGATTCATCAACGTGATGAAAACAATCCCTATTCGGTGGCACAATTGACTAACCAGTGCGTTAAATAGCCATATAATGATGTTGGATTACTGTATAAGCATTAAACACTCGGGGTTCCCCAAGGAATTGGATCTTCTTAATTATATTATTCAATTCGTGTATTTTTTTAAATCTATTTTTATACAATACAAATTTAGTGACCGTTACCTAATCCGACTCATATTGTTAAAACACTTTCATATTTAACCCAATTTGGAAAAATTCATACCTAAATTGAGATGAGTAAGTGAAGTGAGTGAGTGCGAGATCGAGAGAAGAGGGTCATGGAGATAAGTTGGGATTAAGTAAGTTGTGAACCTACTTAACGCTCGTATTTCTTTGTACTTTGCCATTCTAAACCCATTTATAACCCATTTACTAAATATAACTAACACAAATAACAACTCAACCCATTAAATATGAGTTAAAAGGGTCCATGACCCATTTTGACAAATCTATTTTTCGGTCACAACAAGTCTAGATTATCGATCCAACTTATGAAACAACAGAAGATCTCCAAGCCGGTATGTCCATGCCCAATTACACTAAACTAATTTGCGTGTCACAAAAGAGTTCCAAACCAATACCTATGCCGCATTCACTCCAAACTAAGTTTCATGTCCAGAAAAGTCTTAAATTAGTACACTCACGAGGTACTTACCCTCAAATTTATCTCGAAAATAAATTTTCTTATCGCAAAATACCCCACATCGCCTAAATCTTAGATTGGGGTACATGTTAAAAGCTGCCGATTTGCCCTAACAATTCCCTCACGTTTCAGAAAACTGTTAAAAATCTACAATTTTGCCTCACTTTTTTCGACGTGGATATTACCGGTCTGTGATTTTTTTTAACCCCCCAAAATCACTATGCACACTACAAGTTTTCTATTCATCTGTTTAATTATTTATTTGGTGAGGAGAACTTATCCTAACTTCACGTTAAAATTCACTAATCTATGGTGTTTGTTGGTCAACTCTTTTATCTTGGCTCTTCCTGACCATATTAAATGAAAGGCCGTGCGAGTAGATGCTTGTCCTTGTCTCCATCCTCGCGCCGAATGCCAACCGCCACCCTACCACGAGAGAAACCCTAACCACACCCGGCGGTGGGGGAATGAATTGCCAATGCCCAATCCCTGTCGAAACGCCTTGCGTTCTCTGGCCCTATTTCATCACTGTCGTGATGGCGTGTCATCACATGAAAAGGAGCAATCGATTGACTCCATTTTGATAGGGACTAAAAGGATGTATTGAGACTCTTAAAAATAGCCGTTTGAAATAATTATTCATATATATTGGGACACGGGATTCGCAACATGTATAAAAAATCTAGCTCGAGAGCTTGAACCATCGAACAAGGCGAGGCGAGTGCATATCTGCGAGGCTCTTGCAAACCCGATGCTCGCCGGATTGCTCAATCGATTTCGGGTTTGTGTTTCTTTCTTTCTTTTTAATGCTTGTCTCGACAACACACGATATAATAAAATTATCAAAAAAGAAAAAAGAAAAAAAGGAAGCATACCAAACCTACCGGTGGAGTTATTCTACTGGCGTTTTACACTGCCGGCTCAGGTCAGAATTGGTATACTGAGGCATGGAGTTGAACGAAGAACACCCAAAAGTTGAACCACCAGCCGAAGTGGTCAACACTTCTGTGCCATCATTAATATTTATTTATTTATTTATTTATTTATTATTATTATTATTATTATTATTATTATTATTATTATTATTATTATTATTATTATTATTATTATTATTATTATTATTATTATTATTATTTTCTATTTATTTTCCACGCAATTTCCTTTTCCATCACTTTTGTGCCCATCATTATCTTATTATTAATTAATTGACTATTCCGCCACAACAAAACAATCGTAATAATTAGAAAAGCGTTTTCCATACAAATTAATATCCTTTCGACGTCCGTAGATGCTTACTTACATAAATATCTGATGGATCGATTTTAGAAAAATATTTTTTAAATCATTTATTTTTATCATCGTTTTCTTATGGGACATGAGACGCGTTCGGACAACTGAAGTGATCACGCGTATCGAAGGGTATTGAAAATTTTCTCCTCTTTTTGAAGTTAATCAATTTTAAAAAATTTAAATGAAACATCCATTCGTATTTCTATTTTATATTGGCCATTCTATAAGTCTATTTAGGCTATTATGACTTTTCCTTTAGCGCACGTTCGGTTCGCGAAAAATAAATGATTTGCAAAATATTTTCTCGAATATAATCATTTGTATCGCTTACATAAATGTATAAACAAATTTTCAATCGACTAATTATATTAAGTGATAAAAATGATCATTTTTAAAAAAATATTATTTAAAACGATTCATTTTTTTTTAAAAAAATGAATGAAACCTCAAATTTTGCTCTAATCAAATTATTAGGGGTGTGCAAAGGAACCGGGAACCACCTAACCATAAAAAAAACCCGACCAAACTAGCCCAGAACCACAACTCCAATGGGGACTGCTTCGATTTCCATTTTTAATTTACTGGAACCATTGAGTGCCGGTATAATTCCCGGTTCTAGATGTAAAACTGCCCACTGGACAGGACTAGTAAAAATCCAAAGTACAATTCAGCGAAAGTGAAAGTGAAAATGAAAGAAACAAAACAAACTCTAGCCTAGCTTTGATGCTCCATCGTTGTCCTAAAAAAAAAAAAAAAAAAAAAAAGGAAGAAAAGGAAGAAGTTAATCGCATTGCATCATTGTTTCTAAGGGTCTCCGGCTCCTTTGTTTCGTTAGCATAAATGAGAGCCTCCCGAGGGTTGCAGCAGATCGTGCAGGAGTTTGAAAAATTGAGAGGGCAATAAAGGATCAATACGACAAGCTTGTTTCTCTTATCATTTCGTGATGGACCAGGACGGTTCCACGGACCCATGTTAGAACTGGGGTCTATGGAATCAATGGGGTAATTCCTAGATGAGCGACTTTCGATTCCATGGTGGGAACCGACTACCCGGACTGTACTCACTCTTACAAATTAAGAGAGATGGTCACTAGATAAGTCCAAAAGATCATTTCTATACTTTCAAGCAACATCCCTGCTTTCATATTTTTTTGAAAGTTCACCTTTGGCGAGTTGGAATCATATTCCACTCTCTACTCTCTGCTTTCACATTTCTCTTCTTCTTTTTTAAATAAATAAAAATATTCTAGTTTTCTTTTTTAATTTTTGTGTTTTTCTGTTGATTCACATGTAGCCATCTCCCCCCATCTGGTGCTTATAATGCCTATAAAATGCCGGCACCCCATCATTACTTTGATACGCGTCAGTTGTTCTCAACCTTCTCCAAAATGGAGCACCTCTACCTCTCCCTCCTCCTCCTCTTCGTCTCCTCCGTCACCCTCTCCCTCTTCTTCCTCTTCTACAAGCACCGGTCCCACTACGCCGGCCCGAACCTCCCCCCCGGCAACGTCGGCCTCCCGTTCGTCGGCGAGAGCCTCGACTTCCTCTCCACCGGGTGGAAGGGCCACCCGGAACGGTTCATCTTTGACCGAATCGCCCGCTACTCCTCCCACGTCTTCAAGACCTCCCTCCTCGGGGAGCCGGCCGCCGTCTTCTGTGGCGCTGCCGGCAACAAGTTCCTCTTCTCCAACGAGAACAAGCTGGTGGTCGCGTGGTGGCCGGACTCCGTCAACAAGGTCTTCCCTTCCTCCACCCAGACCTCCTCCAAGGAGGAGGCCAAGAAGATGAGGAAGATGCTCCCCAACTTCCTCAAGCCGGAGGCTCTGCAGCGGTACATCGGGATTATGGACACCATCGCCCGGCGGCACTTCGCCATGGGGTGGGAGGGTAAGGAGGAGGTCACCGTCTTCCCCCTCGCCAAGCGCTACACCTTCTGGCTCGCCGCCCGCCTGTTCCTCAGCGTCGAGGACCCGATCCACGTCGCCCAGCTCGCCGGCCCGTTCCATCTCATCGCCTCCGGCATCATCTCCATCCCCATCGACCTGCCCGGGAACGCCGTTCAACCGTGCGATCAGGGCCTCCAACTTCATCAGGAAGGAGCTGAGGGCGATCATCAAGCAGCGGAAGGTCGATCTGGCCGAGGGGAAGGCCTCCCCGACGCAGGACATACTGTCGCACATGCTTCTGGCGACGGACGAGGATGGGAAGCACATGACCGAGCTCGACATCGCCGACAAGATCCTCGGCTTATTGATCGGCGGCCACGACACCGCCAGTGCTGCCTGTACTTTCGTCGTTAAATATCTCGCTGAGCTTCCGGATATCTACGAACAAGTCTACAAGGGTAAGATTTTCATTTTCAGTCTCTGTTTTTTCCAGTATATCCCCGCACATAATACGATCCCAGTAATATAAGTATCATACATAGGTAAGCAGATACCGATCTTTTGGAGGAACTACAATTAAAAAAATAAAAGCTCTAAAGTTGACTTATTTTCTTTGGACGAGTTTTTTTTACATTTGAACTTTTCTAATTATTATTATTATTTTTATTAATCGGTGCATCAGACACCCATGTCACGGAATTATTTTATACGAAATTGTTTAACATGCGATGAACAGAGCAAATGGAGATCACAAAATCGAAAGCTCCGGGCGAGTTGCTGAACTGGGACGACATTCAGAAGATGAAGTATTCATGGAACGTGGCCTGCGAAGTCATGAGGCTCGCCCCTCCTCTCCAGGGCGCTTTTAGAGAAGCCATCAACGACTTCATCTTCAATGGTTTCTCCATTCCTAAGGGATGGAAGGTAAACACAGCTCTATCCAGTCGAAACTTGCCCTACCTGTTCATCGTAATTCGACGGTCGAACTAACGACTCTTGCTATCAAATAATTCCCCTCAGATCTACTGGAGCGCGAACTCGACCCACAAGAGCGCCGAGTATTTCCCCGAGCCGAAGAAGTTCGACCCACCCGGTTCGAAGGGGACGGGCCGGCGCCGTACACGTTCGTGCCCTTTGGGGGCGGACCGAGGATGTGCCCGGGGAAGGAGTATGCCCGCCTGGAGATACTCGTGTTCATGCACAACCTGGTGAAGAGGTTCAAGTGGGAGAAGCTGATCCCGGACGAGAAGATCGTCGTCGACCCGATGCCGATGCCCGCCAAGGGGCTCCCCGTCCGTCTATACCCTCACAAAGCTTAATCGAAACCAAAGTAGTAGACAGAGAAAGAGTGAGAGAGGAAGATATCACAAGGATATCTACATACGCCGCTAAAAGGAACAACTTCAAGCAAGCAATGCATTTAATAAAGGATCCAATACACGCGATAATGTACTCTTTCCATCTTCGTCCATCATGTTTTTCTTTGGTTATAAACACCTGTCGTTAGTTGTAATCGACTGTGATTGTCGGGCATAGTGGAGGCTACGAAAACCTCGAAATGAGGAATATGTATATTTCCATTTACAAGGTTCAGCATGTCATGTGATTACTAAAGTCTAGTTGTCATGTGATGTTTCGATTTTATCCCACGTTCTAAACTTTGTTTGATTTGGGCCATGGATTACTCTTTCTTTTGGTTTAAGTTACATCATAATTTATAAATCTAAGATCTTAAAACCCTTCAAATTAGTTGGGCAATTTAATGAGTTAGATATTAATTTCCATGGTTCGCATGTCAAGTCTTGTATGAGGAAACATGCAATTATTATATTAAGAAGTTGGACATATGATCCCTCAACTCTAGTCATGTGGTATTCAATAAGTTTAATCCTCATATTTGTTTACTTGTTCGAGGTAGACCATAAAATTGCTTTTGATTTTTGCCTAATTTTTAAACGTGGCGACATTTCTCCCTATTATCCTAATTGAAAAAGTAAATGAGTTGACATTAATTTCGGTGGATTCACATGTCTAATTTCTGTATTATTTATGTAGTGCAATTTTTGCTATTGCTGAAAAGGCTGTCGTCGTTCTTCGGGAAAGTTGATTGATTTGTTAGGTATATACTTAAATCTCTTTTACGTCGAATTTGATTTAAATGATATGTAATGTATTTGGAAATACTTGAAGGACCAAAACTAATAATGATGTGGGCCTAAGAAATTGTTGGCTTTATTTTATACACCAATGGAAACTTTACACAAATGTAATGGAGACAAAAAATAGTACAGACGATTCGACGAGGATTGATCACTAGCAAGATCTATAATTTCTCATGAAGCAAAATGAAAACAAAGTTGAAAGAAACCACGGCTGCATTTGACTCGATTTTGGGAGAACATTTTTGGGAAAATGCAAAACTCATTAGACTAAAAGGATTTTTTCGAAATGTAAGTAGTGTTTGGAATGTTTAGAAACACGTTGGAAAGAAACTCCGATGTAAATTTCATTTAGTAAAAACTACACATTGTAAAGGATATTTCCTAATTATTTTTTATAAGAAACCTTGAGTTATTTGCCGACAGAATTCAACCGCCACCTACAAACCAAATCGGCCACTAGCCAACATTGCTTGAGATTGAACGACCTTAGGCAAGGGTGGTGGTGGCTTGTTGGCTACTCGTTGATGGCACATCAGTCGCATGTTGGTCGCATGTCAATGGCACATCAGTCGCATGTCGGCCACTCATCGATGACTGAGGCAAAGTTAGATTAAATTATAAAGTCAAGTGATAGTAAAGTTAAAAGAAAAAAAAGAGTCTATTTACAGTTTGGAAATGCCACATTCAAAAATATCTTCAAACTTGCCATGGGCTAAAGGCATTTAAATAATTTTGAAGATGTAATTGCATCTCCCCAAAGTAACCACAATTTTTGCCAAACGGCATTTGCATTTATCAATAGGGCTTTGAAAGCCCTAAAGGGGTTTGCAAATACTGAATCAAACACACCATATGCCTTTTTTGTATTTACTTTTGTTTAAAGGCTCATTTTTGTTTACATGTGTTGTGGAAAGGATCTTCCTCCCTTCCCCCACCGACCCATCTTCAATGGTTTCTCCATTCCAAAGGGATGGAAGGTAATCACAGCCCCATCCCGTCGACTTGCTTGTTCATTGTAATTTGACGATCGAACTAACGACTCTGAATATCAAATAATTCCCTCAAATCTATTGAAGCACGAAGTCGACCCGGTTTGTAGGGGACTGGCCGGTGCTGTACACATTTGTGTCCTTCGGGGGCAGCCCGAGGATGTCTCGGGGAAGAACTATGCCTGCCTGAAGATACTTGTGTTCCTGCACAACCTAGTGAAGAGGTTCAGGTGGGAGAAGCTGATTTCGGATGAGAAGATTGTCGTCAATCCGATGCCTATGCCCTCTAAGGGGCTCCCCGTCCATCTACACCCTCACAAAGCTTCATCAAAACCAAAATAGAGAGAGGAAGAGAGAGATATCACAAGGATATCTTCATCCGTCCCTAAAAGGAAACACTTCAGGTGAGCCATGCATTTAATAAAAGGACCCAATACACGCGATAATATATTGGGTTTAAGCTACATCATAATTCATAATATATCATGTATCATGTTTTTCTTTGGTTATACACACCTGTTGTTAGTTGTGATTGACTGCGATTGTCAAGGATAGTGGAGGCTACATCTTCAAAATGAAGAATATGTATATTTCCATTGACAAGATTCAACATATAATGTGATTACTAAAATCTAGTCGTCATGTGATGTTGTAATTTTATCCCACGTTTTAAAATTTGTTCAATTTGGGCCACAGAGTTTTGGGTTTAAGTTACATCATAATTCATAAATCCGAAGATCTTAAAACCCTTCAAATTAGTTGGGCAATTTAATGAGTTAGACATTAATTTCCGTGGGCTCGTATGTCGAGTCTTGTACGAGAAAACATGCATTTATTATATTTAACAGTTGAACATATCATATCATCCCTCAACTCTAGTCAAGTGGTATTCAATTAAGTTTAATTTTCATATTTTTTAACTTGTTCAAGGTAAGCTATAAAATTCCTTTTAATTTAAGCTACATCATAATTTCAAACACACGGTGAATTTTCTCATTCTCATCCTAATTGAAACAATTTAATGAGTTGACATTAATTTTCGTGGGTTCACATGTCTAATTTCTGTATTATTTATGTAGTGCAATTTTAGGCTGGCATAGTTCTTCCGGAGGGTTGATTGATTTGTTCGGTATATACTTAAATCTCTTTTACAGCAAATTTTGTGTTAAATGATATGCAATGTATTTGGAAATACTTGAATAACTAAAACTAATAATAACGTGACACAAAAATAATACAGACGATTTGACAAGGATAGATCGTTAGCAACATCTAGAATTTCTCATGAAGCAAACTAAAAACAAAGTTGAGAGAAACTACACGTGGATTTGACAATGTTTTGGAGAATGTTTTTGGGAAAAAGCAAAAGTCTTTGGGTTAAAAAGGTTTTCACGTGCAAGCATGTTTAAAAAAGTGTATATTAGAAGTGCATTGGAAAGCAACTCCAACGTAAGTAAAAAATTATATTTTGTAAAAGATTTTTGCTAATTTTTTTTTGTTAAAAAATCTCAAATTATTTGCCGGTGGAATTCAACCGCCATCATTAAGCCAAATCAGCCACTAGGCAACCATGCTCGAGGTTGAGAGACCTCAGGTGAGGGTGTAGTGGCTTGCTAGCCGCTCATTGATGGCACGTCGGTGACACACGAATCGCATGTCGGTAGCACATTGACTGCTCACTAGTAGCTAAGGTAAAGTTAGGTTTTTGAAAACATTTTCCAAATTATGAAGTTGAGTGAGAGTAAAGTTGGAAAAAAAAGTTATTATTTACATTTCAAAAATGTAGCATTCAAAAATATTTCCGAACCAGCTTAGGATAAAGGCTTTTAGAGAGCTTTTGAGATGTAATTGCATCTCTTCAAAGCAACCCAAAAATTGTTGCCAAGCATCATCGGCAATTTTTGCCAAACGGCATTTGCACTTGTTGATAGGGCTTTGGAGCCTCAAAGAAGTTACAAATATTGAACCAAACGTACCAAGTCTTTTTTGTATTTACTTTTGTCTAAATGCTCATTTTTGTTTGCATGTTCTCTTTTTGGGCCAATTGACTTCAAAATAAGTAGATTTCAGATCTAAAACGAAATCTACCTTATTAGAATTGCATCCTTAAAAAATGATGCCATGTGACAATCTATGTCATAGTTATTAGGGCATTGATGGATTCCTTAGGCTTTTCAAATTCAAAACCCAAATCTAATATAACTATTTTTTTCTAGACAAAAATAAAAGGAATGAAGAAAAAGTATAAACCATTTAAAATAAGTTTGTAACCAAATTTCGAGTAGGACCAACTGTTCATAGTGTAAAATCAAGAACCAAATTGGTTAGGGTGGCTTTTTCATTTATTTTTACCCAGGAGAGGGGGTAGGAGATGAAATATGTCCCATCCTTAGGTGGAAACGTGAGTCGCTTCTCATTTCTAACCTTTAAGATGATTGTTGAGCATTCTCTAACTTTAATGGGAGTTGCAAATTATTGTAAAACTACGATTGCTTTGCGAAATTTAAATAATTCGAAAAATATTATTAAAAAATGATCACTTTTATCATTTTAAAAGAATGAATGGACGAAAAATATTTACATCATTATTAAAAATATTTAAAAATAAATTATCGTCAATAATGACGATATTTTGTACCGAATAATTATTTAAAATGAAATAAATAATCATTTTTTAGAAAATATTTTTAAATTATTCACTTTCCACAAAATAAATGTAACCTAATTTTTTTTTTTTTTTAAATTAACTCAAGATAGCCAGCAAAATGAGAGTAACAGTACATTTTAACTTGATTAATCCCGTATTTGAACTTTTCATGGAGCAAGCAAATGGTACTTGCCCAGCTAAACTGACAGAATCAAGAGAGGCTGAACAAATCTATCACGCCTTTTCTTCTGCAGGCCCTAAAGTTTTTGTTATTGGTCAACAAGTCCTTGGGCCTTTATAAATTCACATTTATGGGCTTCGCCGACTTGATCCCGTTAGCCCAGCTTGGCAAACATTAAAAGCTCTTGAGCAATTTTACCAAAAGTAAGATGCCACCCTTTGAGATGTCATATGATCCCTTAGCTCTAACCTTGCGATATTCAATTTAATCCCCCTTTTTTTTTTAAAATTGTTCAAGATAGGCCATAAAATGCTTTTAATTTAAGCTACATCATAATTCCGAAACGCAGCTAATTTTCTCCCTATCATACTAGTTTAAAAAGTTAATGAGTTAACATCACTTTGCGTGGGTTCACATGTCTAATTTCTGCATCATTTATGTAGGGCAATGTTATGCTATTGTTGGAAAGGCTGACGTAGTTCTTCGGAAGAGTTGATTGATTTTTTTGGTCGAAAGAGAGTTGACTACTTTGTTAGGTATATACTTCAACCTCTTTTATAGCAAATTTTGTATTAAATGATTTGCATAGTATTTGGAAATACTTGAATGACTATTATTATTAATAATATGGGCCTAAGGAATTGCTAGTTTTATATAATACATTAATGGAAACTCTACAAATAGTATAGAGAAAAAAATAGTACAAACAATTTGACAAGGATTGATCAATAGCTACATCTAGAATTTCTCATGAAGCAAAAGGAGAACTTGAAAGAAAATATGCCTTTCTTGTATTTACTTTCGTCTAAAGGCCCATTTTTGTTTGCGTTTGCATGTTTTGTGTAGATTCTCTCTCTCTCTCTCTCTCAGAGGGGCAATTGGCTTCAAAATAAGTAGGTTTTAGATCTAAAACCTAAAATCTACCTTATCAGAATTGCACCCTTAAGAATAGTTGATTAGGTTGACTCAACAAGCAGGCATGGTCTAACTTTAGGCAATATGACTATTATTGTTGGAAATTAGACCATGTGAACGATCTATGTTAATCATTGGGAGTTACCTTAGTGGGCACCCTTTCCATATAGGAAAGCGGAGATAGGAAATTCGATTCCCCACTTTCTTAAGAGAGGCTGAAAGTGGAGACGTTTAATTTCAAGTATAAATTTCGATTTCCACGTTCTTAAAGAGATAAGGTAAAAGTGTGAGTTGAGAGTTAAAAAAAAATGATCTATGTCATATTAATTAAGGCATTGGTGGATTTCCTAAAGTTTCCAAATTCAAAACCCATCTCTAATATGACCATCTTTTTCTAGACAAAATAAAATATATAAAAAAGTTAAAATCATTCAAAATAAGTTTAAGATCGAATTTCGGGTAGGATTGACAGTTCTAGTGTAAAACCGAGAACCAAATTGGTTAGGACCAATTTTTTCATTTATTTTTGCCCAAGAGAGGGGATAGGAGATGAGAACATTTTGAAAAGTGAATCA
The DNA here is from genome assembly GCA_014182895.1 of Angophora floribunda. Classification (NCBI taxonomy): domain Eukaryota; kingdom Viridiplantae; phylum Streptophyta; class Magnoliopsida; order Myrtales; family Myrtaceae; genus Angophora; species Angophora floribunda. The sequence goes on along the minus strand of CM024707.1, from coordinate 19,371,510 downwards.
CTTCTTATTTTTAGTACGTCTATTTTGCAAAATTTAAATGATTAAAAAAATATTGTATAAAAATTGATCACTTGTATCAATTAAAAAAAAATGAATAGGTGAAAAATATTTTTCATTATCCACAAAAATATTTTAATATAAATTGATGTCGATAATAAAAATATATTTAACTAAACCTTTGAATTGACACCAGCTAGTCATAAATGTGATGGAATAACAGTACGTCTTAACTTGATTAATCATGTATTTGAACTTTTTATGGAGCTTGCAAATGGTACTTGTTTAGCTAAACCGACAGAATCAAGTGCAACTCAACAAAGCTCATGTAACCATTGAGGTTTACCCCGATGACCACTCTTCTCATATGGGAAGGAGGAGTTGGGGGTTGAAATCCTCATCTTCTCAAGGGATTAGGGTGGAGACGATTTAGTTTCAAGTATGGGTTTCGACTCCACACCTTGCAAAGAGGCAAGACAAAAATTTGAGAGTGAAAGTTAGAACAGGAATAGAGTAACACCAACAAAACAAAAAAAAAGCTCGTGTGGTTTTTCTTTTGTGGCCCCTCAAAGTTTTAGTTATTGCTCAACAAGTCCTTGGGCCTTTGTAAATTCACACTAATGGGCTTTGCCAAATTGATGTTGTCAGCCTAGCCAGGCAAACATCAAAAGCTTTTTATAAAATTTTACCCTTAGTAACATGCCCCTACTTCAAGATATTAATTTCCCCAAAAACTGCCAGCCAGCCTAATCCCCTCGGTCTCTACCCATCCGTTCTGGCACCACCATGCCACTCTTTATTCTTCGTAGCTCGCTTTTCGCTGCACTTAAGGCAGCTCAGCCATGCCACACGATGAAAGAATGCCATGGAGTGCTAACCCTCCCCAATAAGTAACAGTGTCCCTGAACCACTGTTCTTCTTTTTCAAATTGATGTTGGCCTTAGGCCTCACTAGATTGGCGAGCTAGAGCCTCACACTTGCCACTGGCTAGCCGATCTGGCAAGCAGTGAGCTCAAGCTCGTGGGCCTCTGCAGAGCTTGGGCTCACTTGGATTTGGTGAGCCAAGAGCTTGTTGGCCTCGATGGAGCTTGAGGCTTGACCGATCTAGGTGAGCTCACCATCATCGAGATATGCGGTGGCGGAGGAAGAAGTAGGAAGAAGGAGGAGGAGGAAGCCATAGAAGGAGAAGGAAGAAGGAGGAAGGAGGAAGGAAAAGAAAAATAAAAAAATAATTAAAAATTCAATTTTTATAAAAATTAAAATTACATCAATAATTTTTCCTAGAAAATCAAATTAAATATTAAATAGTGGAAAATATTTTCTACTTCATCTTTGAGTTTCAACTGAACATCGGAAAATATTATCATTTTCCTGGAAAATGGTTTCTTGGAAAACATTTTTTGGAAATATGATATCTTCCGTGAAACGAATGGAACCTTAAGAATAATTTGTTTCCCAACTCCTTAACCAAGCCTATGTTATGTCCTTTATAAAGTCTCTTCAAATAATGTTACTAAAATTATTAATGTAAGGGCAAGATTGTTTTTATCTCATTTTCAGGATTCTTGACTTGCATTCCTAGTGGAGATGACTTATGGATGAAGAAAACTTCTTTCTAAGCCATACAATCGAATCATCCCTTTCAGCAAGCCATAGGCCAAACTTACATTATGATCCAATCAAAAGATCTCTCATATTTGTAAGGTTGTATCACTTGCAAGAAAGGTCAAGCCCTTTGTTGGCATGATGATGATGGTAAGATCAAGTGATTATTCCTTTCTCCCACATTGATGTGACAAAACAATCTTCTAAGTGAGAGAGAGTGAAAAGTCTTTTCTTACTGAAAATATCTCATTTGACATTTAGAGCAAATCCACCTTGTAAATAAAGATCGTCTTAATAATTACTTTTTTCAATGGAAATTTGATGATGCAAAAAAGGAAAAATGACCATGCATAACCCTCAACTACTGATGAAAACGATTGTTTCAGGGACATGTGTGTCTTTTCTAGGATAGAGTTTGACGTTTGTCTCTTTGAATATACATATGTTTGCTTTAATTGTGTTTGACAGGAAGCATTCCTTGAAAACTAGAGCCATTCCAAAGTTACTTCTAGAGTCGGACATGAGATTTAAGTCCTCGGTTACTAAGCTACCTCAAAAATCTGCAGATTATCTAAGCAACTCATCAAATCCTCGAGCGAGAACCTCCAGAACCTCCAGGTATTCGATATTCGAGTTTCTTCAAGTCTTGCAAGCGAGGACCCTCAAGGTGACTTTTCAAATCTTCGAGTGAGGAAACCCTAACCTTGTTGTGGAAGACCCACCAGGCAATAATTCTAGAGATGCACGAATAGATTGTGATTGTTTATCCCTTGTGAACATACGCATGTTTGCTTTAACTGTGTCCGACAAGGTGCGCCCTTTGAAGACCAAAGATATTTTCCATTGCCCGGTAAGTACTTCGATCACTCCAAAATCACATGAATCTTTGGATAGAAATTGAGTTTTAGGTATTTCGTCATTAAATCTTTAAATGTCTAAGGAAAGTTCCAAGTGTCTCTACGATAAACAGAGGTGAGTTCCAAGTGTTTATTGGTTAAATCTTTTCGAATATCTAAGGTGAGTTCTAGGTATTTCATAAAGAAATCTTTAAACTCCTGAAATGAGTTCCATGTGTTCATAAAGAAATCTTTATAGCCTTTTTGAATATCTAAGGTGAATTCTAAATTTTTTAAAAATAATATGTAAACTCTTGCAATGAGTTGTGGGTGTTTATCGATTCAATCTTTAAATACCTAAAGTGAGTTCAAGGTGTTTATTGGTTCTTTTCGAATACCCGAGGTGAGCTAAAGATATTTCATTAAGAAATCCTTATATATCTAAGGTGAGTTATAGGTGTTTATCAGTTCATTATTTCGAATGTCGAAGGTGAGTTATGCATATTTTGTTGAGAAATATTTTAAATACCTATTGTGAGTTGAGTTCTAAGTGTTTCTTGGTTAATCGTTTTGAGTATCTGATGTGAGTATCAGCTATTTTGTTAAAAAAATTTAAGTACTTGAGGTAAGTTTCAGGTGTTTATCGACTAAGCCTTTTCAAAAATCTAAGGTAAGTTCTAGATATTTCATTAAGAAAAACTCTTTAAACTCTGGAATGAGTTTTGGGATTTTATCAGTTAAGTTTTTAAATATCTAATGTGAGTTCCAGATGTTTATTGGTTAAAATCTTCTCAAATATTTGAGTTGAGTTCTCGATATTTCTTCAAGACGTTCGTAGCCCTACCAGTACTTAAAATTCATATTGCCCAAGGTGAGTTCTAGGTGTTCATTTGTTAAGTCTTTTAGAGAATCTAAGGTGAGTTTTAGATGCCTTAAGAATCTTTAGAAGTCTTCAAATCTTTCAAATATCGAAGGTGAGTTCCAAGTTTTTCTTGGGATTTGCAAGAGATTCTTTCATATCCAAGTATACTTTATAGATTCACAGGTAAGTAACAACAGGTATCGCACATTCTATCTTTACTTAAGCATTTTCATTGCATTTAAAAATCAAGGGGTGGACTCATTGAGATCTACTCTACCAACCAAAAAAGTCAATACGTTACATTTGCATAGTCTAAATTTAGGTGTCGGTTAGCTTTGAAGGAAATCTCTATGAGCTCCCCTTCAAAGATAATTAACACCAAAATTTTGGCAGCCCCCATATAATCATTCATAGCATAAAAAATTAGGAAATGCTTGATAATCTTTGTTGCATTGGATGATAAGGGAGCTTTGTTTTTTTTTTTTTTGGTAAGGTAAACTTGTATAAATGGCAACCATCAACTGTACAAACTAGAGGATGACAGCTCCAATTTTCACTTAGTTTAGTCTACTGAGTGAAAGGAAGCCGCAATTCACAAGTAACTAATAGATGCAGAACTAAAAACAACATCATGACACCCAGGAGGATCTCCTAAGGACTTAACCACTAAAAATGGAGGCACTTAACCCCCACGCTCTCTGAAGACATCTATTAACCAGATTGTCTTGAACCAACGGTCCTGACAACACCTTGTCCTTGACAGTCTTGAGTATATAATACTTCATTGCTGGAATCGATACCACTTTACTCCGAAATAGGATGTCATTACGAGACTTCCAAATAATATAACAAAGAGCAACAAAGGAGAACCTGGGGACCTCCTTCTAGAAGCCTTTAACAAAAAAATTTATACTAGCCCACACCATGGTATCACTCCATGATCCTCCCGGCCAAGCCAAATTGCACTTGCCTGCCCAAAAAACAGCAAGAGCATGCGTTATATGGCAATAAAAAAAAAAGGTGATCAATAGTATCCGGACTAGACTGACAAAAGGCACACACAACACTAGTAAGCCTTCCAATCGAAAGGAGGAACATTTGGGTAGGTAAGCGGTTCTTAGCAATCAACCACAGTAAAAACTGATGCCTTGGCAGTAATGATTTGTGCCACACTAAGGAAACCCAGCGGACTTGCAAAGCCTGACTCCTTGTAGATTCCCAGGCCGATGCCATTGAGAACTCACCGGAAGAGAGAGGTTCCCAGGTGAACACGTTCGGGCTATTGTTGAGTAGTGGAATCGGATGTGACCAGCTTTGAAGGTGTTGCAAGACAGAGGCCCCCGCTGGTAGGAAGAGGTCCGCCACCTTTGCTTCCCTAGTAAGACCGGACCGATATATGAATGAGTTAGAAAACATACCATTAAGTAGACCTAGAGGGTGCCAAGGATCAAACCAGAGGGAGACCGAACGTCCATCGCCAACTCGCCATCTTACTAAGCAAAGGATATCAGAGCGCAAGGCAAGAACTTTCCTCCAAGCCCAGGAGCAAGTTGTCGGAGTAGACATGGTCCAGAAGTTCTTACGCTTTAAGTACGTGGCATGAATCCACTTACACCAAAGAGATTCCTTGTCGGTAAATAAAAGCCATAAGGGAGCTTTGCTTTTGATTTACCTAGAGCAACAAGGTTCTTTCATCTTCCCAAGTAATTTATTTATAGCTTTAATTATTGAGTGTTACATATTTGTTAGTAGAATAGGATTAAAATTGGCCAAGATTGCTTGCAAGAATGTTTCAAAATAAAGAGAAAAGATACATAAAGGGCATTAGATTCATCTATTGTAATCAAGTTACTATATCTAACATTTTACTTGGTTTCTAATTGATCCATAATAGATTATTAGCTGCTCCTAAATGAATTGAATTTGCATATTTAAGAATGATTAAATTGAAACTCCAAGTTGCAAATAGTGTGGGTTTGGAAGAATCCGTATTAAGTGATAGGACATCTCTTTCATGAGCAGCTGTTCGTGTGCACTTAATAGCTTTCTCTCGGTGGTTCACCTCGAGGAAATGCCACGACATTTCTCAATGCATTATTGACTCAGTATACTCCGTGCAATGAATTTCCCATCTACTAGCAACAAATTTCGGCATCAACTTCAAACGATTCCGTCGCGAATCCCAATGCACGGCATATTATCGAATCAAAGGGGCCTTCAATTTCGATGAGACAAATCAAATCACCGATCTAGTTTTCACCGGAGCAAGAAAACAACTTTTGGGACAAAAGATGTACAAAGGACTGTTCCACGCCGTGCTTTTCCAATGTCCATCAGGTAAAAGCATCTTAAGTCCACCTTGGATGGTGATCATTTTGTCCAACTATCTTCAATGGAATATTAGAAGCGATACTTAGACTTAATCGACCAAATTCTGTCCTTAGGGGGTCAAATTTTAACTGCCAATTATTTCGATGTTATTCTAATTGAAAAGGGCCATGGAAACCAACTGCGTGGCCCATAGTTTTCGGTCAAAGTATTGCGGCCGAAGACCGGCTCTAATCACACCTTAATGGAACAAGATCGAACTTATGATGACATAGTTTGCATAGTTTGCAACAAGTGGCCACTTGGTAATAGAAATACTGACATGCATCATTCACAACCATAACATTTCCCAATATATATATTAAGTCTATAATAGCAGGCCAACATTTAAACTTAGTGCCCACCACTTAAATAATAAAAAATACACCGTCGTTCTCGATGTATAAAAGAAAAGAGCGCGTTAAATATTATTAAACGGAAATTCCACATCCCTATAGTTCAATAGTGAATCTTCAACGTTCAAGCTGTGCATGCTCTCCCTCTGACATTCGTATCCCAATTTTTCTTATAAAGAAAATCGTACGTCTCTACCTCCAACCGGAGAGGCGGGTGGCGCGAGCGAAGATTTCGGTGTGGTATTTTCTTTATTGAGATTAGTATAGTGTACAACAAATTATTCGTCACCATGACTGGAAATCAGATCGAAAAGCTCTCATTCATTATCCCTTAAACGGTGCGAAATCGATCCGCATATCTCCCTCTTTCCCGGTCCATTTCGTGAGCGCTGACGGATCACAAATCTCACGTAATATAATAATGGAAGACAGCTGGTCAGTTTTGTATGGACTTCAAATTAAAAAATTATTAAAAACCTAATTAAGGGTGGAGTTACCCCTTAGTCGTGCAAATATCGATTTAGGGAATAAATATTGAAAAAGAAATGAGTTGGTAAACTCTCGTTATGTTCCTTTTATGTCTCATTTATCATGTTGAGAACTTTAAAAAAATTATTGTAAATTTAATTTTCCTCGAATTCCTCTGGTTACGGTCCACGACGCAAAAGAGGACCTTTCGACCTACTTCACATAAGAAAAGCAAATCCAGCTATGACTTGACCACTAGAGTATAATCTTGAATTTCCCTTGAGCATGCCTTGTTGGACTATCCACCGTCACAATGTTCACCAGACCCTCTTCACAACCGAAGCCTCTCCGCCCCTATAAAACACACTTGGAACTCCATTAACTAAAAGCTCAAGGAGTCTCCAAACAAAGGCAAGCCAGCCATGGATCACTTCTACCTCTCCCTCCTCCTCCTCTTCGTCTCCTTCGTCACCCTTTCCCTCTTCTACATCACCTACAAGCACATCGCCCACTTCACCGGGGCCAACCTCCCGCCGGGCAAGGCCGGCCTCCCCTTCGTCGGCGAGACCCTGGAGTTCCTGTCCTCCGGGTGGAAGGGCCATCCCGAGAAGTTCATCTTCGACCGCATCACCCGGTACTCATCCGAGGTCTTCAAGACCTCCCTCCTTGCTGAGCCGACCGCCGTCCTGTGCGGTGCCGCCGGCAACAAGTTCCTCTTCTCCAACGAGAACAAGCTCGTGACGGCGTGGTGGCCTGACTCCGTCAACAAGGTCTTCCCTTCCTCCACCCAGACCTCCTCCAAGGAGGAGGCCAAGAAGATGAGGAAGATGCTCCCCATCTTCATGAAGCCTGAGGCACTCCAACGGTAGGGTTAACTATCTCATATTACTTGTCTACGGGATTTTTTCTGTTCCTTATACCTAGTGATCTCTCTTTCGTACGGTAGTTTTGACATTTTGAGTTGGATATTCTTAACAGTTACATCGGAATAATGGACCATATTGCCCAGCGGCACTTTGCCATGGGGTGGGAGGGCAAGGACGAGATCGTCGTGTTCCCTCTTGCCAAGAGGTACACGTTCTGGCTGGCCTGCCGCTTGTTCATGAGCGTTGAGGACCCGGACCACGTCGCCAAGTTCGCCGACCCGTTCAACGTCCTCGCCTCCGGGATGTTCTCAGTCCCCATCGACCTGCCAGGGACGCCGCTGAACCGTGCGAAGCACGCCTCCAACTTCATCAGGAAGGAGCTGAGAGCGATCATCAAGCAGAGGAAGATCGATCTGGCTGAAGGGAAGGCCTCGGCGACGCAGGACATATTGTCGCACATGCTCCTGGCGACGGACGAGGACGGGAAGCACATGAAGGAGCTCGACATCGCCGACAAGATCCTAGGGTTGCTGATCGGCGGCCATGACACGGCGAGCGCCGCTTGCACTTTCATCGTCAAGTATCTCGCGGAGCTTCCGGAAGTCTACGAAGGAGTTTACAGCGGTAAGTTCTGAAATTTTTCCCTTTTACATTCCTTCGGCATCAATCATGTGAATCCATCCGCACTTAAACATGAAGCTATCAGAATTGTGAAATGCGTACATTTTTTTTTTTTTTTTTTACGATAATCTCGCCATCTTGTTAATTGTTTATACATAAGGTCATTGTTTTGACTATATATCAAGACACGAAGGGGACGAAAGAAAGTAAGAGACGCTAGCTAAGGAGATTGGTAAGTGGAGAATTACTTGAGGATTTGTGTTTTGACAAAACCTCCATATATTTCAAGTCAACATTGTTGGGTCAAAATAAGCCTAATTATATTATGTAAGTGAGAAATTTAAAAATTAGGCTATGAAGATACCTTATTCGACTAGGTTAGCGTAGATCGCACTTTCCACTTTTTAGGGACACGAGCTATTGGAGGACCCCGGCAATCAGCATAGTGACAACTTGTGCAACGGACCCCTCACATATTGTACTCCACAATAGTAAAACGACATAACGTTTTCCACGGTGACCTGACATAAATATTTGCATTTCGTATGAAAGTGATTTGCTTTCAAGCTTGGTGAATAGAGCCGAAGCTAAAATGTGTTGGCACATCAATAGGGACACGGTACAATAATAGAAGAATCGTTTAAAAGGGTCCAAAAAGTTCGAAATCAATCGCATGCATCTAAGTCCAAAATAAAAAGAATTTAATTAAAAACGAAAAAAGAAAAATGCCAGGGGAACGAACCTTATACGTTAGTGGCTCTAGAAAGGAGATTTCACTTAATTACATACCACTTTCTTTAAATCTAATAAATTCTACTAATGATATTATTAAGTAGCAAGATTAATTGTTTCTTCTATAAACGCTAATGCAAAATTCAATATTCTATGCATTATCGAAGTTTCGCTCTCCATGCATAATTAATCTTTCTTTTAATAGGAAAAAAAATGGAACCCTCGTGAATTTTGTACTTTTCTGATTTATTTATTTATGGTCCAACCACTCATGCATATTACGCGCCCATTAAGTTAGGCTTGAGGGACGGCCTTCAATGAATTCGGTGCCTACTTGAGATTTCGTGCTTCCTCTTAATTGCACCGCCCGCCTCTCAATTTCTCCCACGTGTCATTTGTAGCTACGACGACATTCGTTTCCATAATTTTCTCCATTAATTATCGTCATAATAATCATATTATAAGCTTGCCCATGAGCTCGACCTGCCCCACCACAACCAAATGACGTCATGACTGTTCTCTTTTCAGATTATCATATTCGATAGCATTGAAAAAAATAATAATAATACATGATGACAACTAAGTAGGTAATATCAAGATATATATGATGGTTTTAATTATTTTAATTTTTGACAGAACAAATGGAGATCGCGAAATCGAAAGGGCCAGGTGAGCTGTTGAACTGGGACGACATTCAGAAGATGAAGTACTCGTGGAACGTGGCCTGTGAAGTCATGAGGCTCGCCCCTCCTCTCCAAGGCGCTTTTAGGGAAGCCATCAACGACTTCATCTTCAATGGCTTCTCCATTCCAAAGGGCTGGAAGGTGAGCTTTTCTCTCTCTCTCTCTCTCTTCGACCCAATAGACAAATGTCGTGGTCAATACCAATATTAATGCTAGGGATGAGTACATTGGACCGCCCGAACCGAAAATCACCCGGACCGGATTGGATTGGCTGGTTTGGTCCGGTTCCCAAGAGCATTGGTCCGGTTCCCATTTCCATAAAAATGGAACCGGTAATTTTCGGTCCGGTTCCTAATTTCGACGGGGAACCGGACCGGACCGGATTGACAATTTTCTATTTAGAATATATTTTTTTAATTTCTTAAAAAATGCAATAAACCCTAAAATAATAATATTTATAGTATTTTTTAATTTTTTTTTTTTTGGCTAAGTGTCAGTCCTATTGAACTGGATAGGTCCAGTTCTTGGTCCTAGGACTGTCTAGTCCGGTCCATGGTCCCAAAAAATGGGAACCGGATCAAACCAGAAACCGATCACCCCTAATTAATGCTAGAACATGCATGAGAGAAATCATATGCTTTGGATAATTAAAACCCCAAAAGCCTCGAAATGCATCTAAAATATCTTTTTGTAAAAATTGCAGTTGTACTGGAGCGCACACTCCACACATAGGAATCCGGAATGCTTCCCGGAGCCAGAGAAGTTCGACCCATCAAGATTCGATGGGAAGGGGCCGGCGCCGTACACATATGTCCCATTCGGGGAGGGCCTAGAATGTGCCCTGGGAAGGAGTATGCTCGCTTGGAAATACTCGTGTTCATGCACAACCTGGTAAAGAGGTTCAAGTGGGACAAGCTGCTCGCCGACGAGAAGATCGTTGTCGACCCGATGCCTATGCCGGCGAAGGGGCTTCCGGTCCGGCTTCACCCTCACAAAGCCTAAGGGCAAAACAAAATGCCTTAATATATGTCAATCCCTTTAGTATCCGCTAGTGCTAGTGATGTCTTGTGCTTCGTGTGTATTGTCCGTCCCTAGCAGTTCGCACTTGTTCGTTGATCATAATGAGGAAAGGTATTGGAGAAGTACGTCATTAAGCTGTAACATGACGTCATAAGTGTGATGACTCAGTAAATTTACGTCTATGGTCGAGTGATGCTTATTTGATTATGCTGTTGTTTTTGTACATGTATATCGCCAGGAGGTAGGGGCTGCCGAAATCGTGGCCACAGGGTCTCCTCCGTCTATGTTTTCCCACGTCATATTCCTAATTATATATAAAACTTGTAAAAGCATTTTTAATGATTTTTCAATATTTCGTGTCCCATAAACTTCCTCCTCAAATATTTTAGGATAATAATCACAAAAACCCCCAAACTTTATCAATAATGATACATTTTCCTCGAGCGTTTTTTATGACACTAAAAATTCCAAATTTGTACTCTTATGATACATTTACCAAAAAACTTCACACCAAATTTGTATTCGTATAAAAAAGTTTGGGGATTTTTATGTCATAAAAAAGTTTGATTTTTTTCTTTTTTGACTTTTTCCTAATATTATATTAAATTGGTCAAATCTAAAAAGATATTGGATCTGTTGTTCCCGTGGGAAGGCACGATATAAATGAAGCGTTCACACCATTAGGTGGCAAGTCAAAGTTGGCAACTCCGATGTAAAGACAACTAACATTTTGGCCTTGTTATGGGAACGTGCTCCTCCGGCATTGGTTGGCCGAACTTTATGTCCTGGGGACCAAGAGCATACGGAAGAGAGAAGTCAAGAACGTGAGAATATCCCGTGTTTTACATTCCAAAATTCAAACCAAACAGTTTAAGAGTTTATTCAGATCCGATACTTATTTGACTATGATGTTTTTGTACATGAATATCGCAAGTTGGCCGAAATTGTGGCCATAGGATACTCCTCCATCTATCTTGTCCCATGTCATATTCCTAATTTCAAATCATACTTGTAAAAGCATTTTCTAATGATTTGTCAATATTTCGCATCCCATAAACTCCCTCCTCAGATATATTGGGGGCAAAAGTCACAAAAAATCCCAAACTTGCCAACTACGACACATTTCCTTCAAACTAAACCCAAAACTTATACTAGTGTGACATATTTATTTTAACATTAAAAATCCCAAATTTGTATACATGTGAAAAAATTTAGGGGTTTTGTGTCGCAAAAAAAGATTCGAGGTAAATACGTCGTAATTGATAAAATTCGACATTTTCTATCTCCTCTTTTTCAATATTGTATTTAGTCAGTCTAATCTAAAAAGATCTTGGATCCGCCGTTGCCGTGCTTTCCCGTGCGAGGGCACGGCATAAACGAAGCGTTCACACCATTAGGTGACAAGTCAGAGTTGGCAACGCCGAAGTGAGGACGACCAACGATTTGGCCTCGTGATGGGAACGTGCTCCTTGGATATTGGTTGGCCGAAGTTAATGTCCTGGGGACCGAGAGCGTAGGGAAGAGGGAAGTCAACGACTCAATATCCCCACCAAGAGCTAACCTTCTGACATATCTCCAGTGGCCCAACATTGAATTGCTCTTCGATGAGACACAGGTTGTATGCCCATGCACACGATGGAGCCTCTTGTCCTAAGGCCACAAGATGGCCGAATTGTTCCGATCATGTCGCCATTAAGAAGGGCAGTTAGAAATCTTAGTCATGATGGAGTTTGTTTCGATTATTCGAGATAGTAAAAGGACGGATGATCGATTGATGAACCTACCATTTCCGAGCTGATAAATCTCGATCAAACTAATTTTCCTAATGGTAGAGTTCATGCAGCGGATGGTTCTTGGGGCCACGATGACATTATCAGAAGCTCTTCTCCCCTGAAATAAAACCGGTCTGCAAAGGTCTCAATATGTTGATCATGTAGGCCTAAGAAGTGGGTCTCACATGATCAATGGTCATCATGGTTTTGGGTTCATGAACTGGAAGTCCATGCAAGACTTTTGCCTGAATAGAGAATGTTGAATTGGAACTCCTACTATTAATTAATTAGCTAACTCTAGAATGACCAAATTACAACCCTTGCTACTATGAGAACTATATGTGAAGTCCACATGATCAACATCATGATGGACCCAATCCATGTAAACACTAGTCCATACAAGAATTTCCCCTCTAGACTATGTTTGTATCTTGAATCATGATACATCCTAAATGTTTTTTTAAGAAATATGTAACTCTAAATCATATTTATTATTTAGGTACATAGCAAGTCACTTGGTCTATCAGTTTGTAAGGGGAAAATTACCCAATCGGTTCAAACCTATTGTACAAATGCCAATTCAGTTCTAAATTTTTTTAATTTTGTCAATCTAATCTTAAACATTTGTGCAAAATTTCAATATATTCATTTCAGTCAATTTCAACCGAAAATTGCTGACCACTAGCCATCCTACGTGGCATATCGTCATGTCAACAAATATCAATGAAAATTAATCAGGATGATTACATTGGACTTTTACGCAAAGGTTTATGATTAAATTGTAAAATTAAAAATTTAGAATTGAATTGATATCTGTACAATAATTTTAATTATTTATCCAATTTGCGAGGTTAAATGAAGCACGTCAAAATGAGTTAGTGATGGATACTTCTTTTTCACCCTTCACGGTCGAAAAGAGAAGTTCCAAGCTAGAGTTAATAAATGCCACTAGCTAACCCTAAAATCACCTAGTTTTTTCCATACAAAACTCAGAAAGAGGACGACAAATGCAAGTGCATCGCCATGGTTTTTCCTACCGGCACTGAGTCGTGCACTCCACCTCGACTCAACAGCCCATGTCGGCATTCATTCCTGTCCATCTTTCTCCATATAGGCTCTACATGAGCACATCCATGGAACGGCCAGCACCTCATAAGCAAAATGGGTCCACCCATATTGATCTTCAAACACCATCACCTGTTCAGCTATTTCTGCTATATCATGGACGGAGGATGCTCATCATCAATAGCTTGCCACTCAGGAAATCTAACGCTGGAATAACGGGGGCAAACTACTTGAGTCGAACGACAGTAAAGTAGATTCAATATCCATCAACAGGGTGGACAAATCCACCCTATCTATAAGGTTCTCAGAACCTTTCTTTCTCTTCCTCTTTGTCCTTCTTCCTTAACTTGGAGAGACGAAATGAATCTAGAGCTAAAGCTAATTCATTTAAGATGGCTTTCGAGTGACCACCACGCGATGGACCGACAAGATGCGGCGAGTGATGTGATCACAAGCTGATATTTACCAATGCAGAGATGAGTCCAGCGCTACCTTTCTCTGGCATTTTCCCTCCTACACTTCATCTGGCTTGGAAGCTGAATAATGAAAGCCCACCCATACTGGACATATGCAGAGGACTTATCTTGCATTACATATGTGCATTCAAAGCAGAAACATCTCGCGTAAGACCTGTCAATTCAAAGTCCTGCCGTCTCTCCTTCTCTCTCTCTCTCTCTCTCTCTCTCTCTCTCTCCGATTAAGTGACAGAACAGAAATAACCACAGTCGACCATCATGTACCCAAACTCCTATATTTTCAGCCGAAAGGGAGGTCGACCATTATTGGCTGCGTCGACAGCAACTAACCACCTAAACATGTGCTGGTGTACAAACATATTGCCAACCCCATTATTGTGACTTTGATTTGATACATAGCGCTCAGATAATATTCACTTGTTTAGGACGTTTTAACCTGAAATAATATATTCTACTCTTGAATGGGGCATGTAGTTACATCATGTATTTAACACACCGATTTATTGCATTTCATTCACCTGTCGATGATGCAAGTGTTTCAGCCTTTTATAATTTAATTTCTCGTTGCTTATTTTCCTGATCTGCCGGTCCTAAGAAGTCATGAGAGTTCTTAGACAAGAAAAGCTCTGTGTTAACTTGAAGAAGTGTCTTTTGTGACTTCCTAAGCTCTTTCTTGGGATTTGGTCATTTGTTCGTAAGGAAGGAAAGTTGATCCCTTTAAACAAAAAGGATAAGTGCATTAGAAGTTCTAAAATTTATTATGAAAGTGCAATTCAGTTCAAAAACTTTCAAAAAGATTAATTAAGTCATAAAACTTCTAAAAAGTGTAATAAACAAAATAACTTAATTGAACTAATATGATAAGTTTCAGGACTTGATTGCATTTTTCAAAAGTTTTAAAACTTGATCAGCACTATCATGGCGACTATTATTGCCAATTGCATGAAGAGAGGAGAGTTCACATGGACAAAATCGGCTTGAGAGGGTTTTTGAAGGAGTAAAGAATAAGCAGGTCACAGCTCCTGTCTTACACCTTCCAAACTTCTCCAAGATGTTTGAAGTGCTTGTGATGCACCAATGTAGGTGCTTGAACAATCTGAGGTCCCACCACTATTTTGTGTTACTACCGTAGTACGAAAAACCCATCTGCCCTTCCTGCCGAGTCCTAATTTTGCCCTTCGCGCCCTAATTTTCAATTCAGTCCTCATCTGGTCTTCATAATGGCACTGCAATTAATTAAACAAAGTGAGGTCCCCACTTGTGTTTCATGATTCATACTCTAATACCAAGTACCATTTTTCTCTCCGAGCCGAGCCTTAATTTTTCCCTTCGCGCAGTAATTTGGCTGTCAATGTGAGATTTTGTGGGACTATTACCAACTGTTCCAAAGACTTAAGCTGTTTAATAAAATCATGATTTATTATTTAAATATTATGACACTTCCTCTCATGCTTACTCTGATCTTTCGTCTAGTACTAGGCCTAGAAATTTAATTAAGGAGACAAATGAGGCTTGGAAAGATTTGAACTCTAAACCTTCAATTATGATATCATGTGAGATTTTGTGGGACCACTACTAATTATTCTAAAAGCTTAAGCTATTAAATGAAAGCGTTGTTTATTATTTAAATATTCTAATAGTTGGAACCCTAAATTTTTTCCCCAATTGAGCCAATGAGAGAATATGACAAACCTGGGTGAGTGAGAGTTAAGATGATGACCAACAAACGATAGCAAAACTATCATGGCAGGCAAATGACAATGGGCAAGTGAGCGTACTTCATATGTAGTAAGAAGAGATCAACGCCCCTATTTTCATCCACCTTCTGCGACGTCATTTTGGCTAGAGGAGGCTATACGACGTCATTTCTTTTTTGTAGTCCATGTATGATGGAAAAACGACATCATTTCTTTTGTGTAGTCCATGTATGATGGAAAAACGACATCATTTCTTACAAAGGATAGAAAACAACAACGTTTATGATATTCCAAGTGGACCGCGTTTAAAATATTTTGCAGCATTAACTTTATTTTATTAATATAAAAGTCACGTAATCAATTTGGCCAAAAATTTTCACTAATGGCACTAAAGTGATTTTTTTTTTCACGATTTAGTACTTAAGTGAGCGCCATACGCAACTTTTGGCACTTCTAGTACATTTACCCACTTAATTAGTAAAGAGGGTCATCCTATTTCCTACTTCAGTGAAAAGTTGAATGAATGAAGGTAAAAATATTCAACTTAGAGTTCTAAACCGTGGTTCAAGCACTTTGTCGTTTGCCATCTTAACTCATTTCTAAAGAAGATTCAAGATGAAGTTTGAAGGAAGCTTGTGCTAAGTAGGGGAAAAGCTCAAGCTGACGTTGGCAGACTTGTTGATTTTAATAAAAGAGATATGATCAGGATTCGTATCAGACCTAAACATTTTCCTAGAGGTGTATACAGAAACTCCATTCGGAGATTGCCCGCCCATTGGAAGTTCTGAAGAAAATCAAATCAAATACATATGTTCTAATCTACCGAAATATATTGGCATTCATTCCTGTTCATCTTTCTCAATATAGGCTCTACATGAGCACATTCATGGGACGGCCAGCACCTCATAAGCAAAATGGGTCCACCCATATTGATCTTCAAACACCATCACCTGTTCAGCTATTTCTGCTATATCATGGACAGAGGATGCTCATCATCAGTAGCTTACCACTCTGGAAATCTAACGCTGGAATAACGGGGGCAAACTACTTGGGTCGAACGACAGTAAAGTAGATTCAATATCCATCAACAGGGTGGACAAATCCACCCTATCTATAAGGTTCTCAGAACCTTTCTTTCTCTTCCTCTTTGTCCTTCTTCCTTACCTGGGAGAGACAAAATGAATCTAGAGCTAAAGCTAATTCATTTAAGATGGCTTTCGAGTGACCACCACGCAATGGACCGACAAGATGTGGCGAGTGATGTGATCACAAGCTGATATGTACCAATGCAAAGATGAGTCCAGCGCTACCTTTCTTTGGCCTTTTTCCTCCTACACTTCATCTGGCTTGGAAGCTGAATAATGAAAGCCCACCAATACTGGACATATGGAGAGGACTTATCTTGCATTACATATGTGCTTTCAAAGCAGAAACACCTCGCGTAAGACCTGTCAGTTCAAAGTCCTGCCGTCTCTCCTTCTCTCTCTCTCTCGGATTAAGTGACAGAACAGAAATAACCACCAGTCGACCATCATGTACCCAAACTCCTATTGTAAGGACCTAGGGCTCGCTGAGTAATATTGTCTGCTTTGGGCCGAGACCCGCACGGCTTTAAAACATGTTACTCAGGGGAGAGGGATCCCAGCCTTATAAACCATCCCAAGACTCCCCCCCTAAGCGATGTAGGAGAAGAGACATGTGACCCCCTTCCCTTGCGCACGTCTGAGGACTGAGGCGCGGACGCACTGCCATCCCTCCTCCCCGCGCATTGTCGCCCGGGCTGTCACACCTATATTTTCAGCCGAAAGGGAGGTTGACAACCATTATTGGCTGCGTCGACAGCAACTAACCACCTAAACATGTGCTGGTGTACAAACATATTGCCAACCCCATTATTGTGACTTTGATTTGATACATAGCACTCAGATAATATTCACTTGTTTAAGACGTTTTAACCTGAAATAATATATTCTACTCTTGAATGGGGCATGTAGTTACATCATGTATTTAACACACCGATTTATTGCATTTCATTCACCTGTTGATGATGCAAGTGTTTCAGCCTTTTATAATTTAATTTCCTGTTGCTTATTTTCCTGATCTGCCGGTCCTAAGAAGTCATGAGAGTTCTTAGACAAGAAAAGCTCTATGTTAACTTGAAGAAGTGTCTTTTGTGACTTCTTGAGCTCTTTCTTGGGATTTGGTTATTTGTTCTTAAGGAATGAAAGTTGATCCCTTTAAAAAAAAGGATAAGTGTATTAGAAGTTCTAAAATTTGTTATGAAAGTGTAATCAAGTCATAAAACTTCTAAAAAATGTAATCAAGACATAAAACTTCTAAAAAGTGTAATCAACAAAATAACTTAATTGAACTAATCTGATAAGTTTTAGAACTTGATCAGCACTATCATGGCGACTATTATTGCCAATTGCATGAAGAGAGGAGAGTTCACATGGACAAAATTGGCTTGAGAGGGTTTTTGAAGAAGTAAAGAATAAGCGGGTCATAGCTCCTATCTTGCACCTCCCAAACTTCTCCAAGATGTTTGAAATGCTTGTGATGCACCCAATGTAGGTGTTTGAACAATCTGAGGTCCCACCACTATTTTGTGTTACTACTGTAGTACCAAAAACCCATTTGCCCTTCCAGTCGAGTCCTAATTTTGCCCTTCGTGCCCTAATTTTCAATTCAGTCCTCATTCGGTCTCTGCAATAGCACTCCAATTAATTAAACAAAGTGAGGTCCCCATCAGTGTTTCATGATTCATACTCTAATACCAAGTACCATTTTTCCCTCCGAGTTGAGCCTTAATTTTTCTCTTCGTGCCGTAATTTGGCTGTCAATGTGAGATTTTTGTGGGACCATTACCAACTGTTCTAAAGACTTAAGCTGTTTAATAAAAGTATGATTTATTATTTAACTATTCTAACACTTCCCCTCATGCTTACTCTGGTCTTTTGTCTAGTACTAGCCGTAGAAATTTAATTAAGAAGGCAAATGAGGTTAGAAAGATTTGAACTCTAAACCTTTAGTTATTATATCATGTGAGATTTTGTGAGATCACTACTAATTATTCTAAAATCTTAAGTTATTAAATGAAAGCTTGGTTTACTATATAAATATTCTAATAGTCGGAACCCTAATTTTTTTCCCCAATTGAGCCAAAGAGAGAATATGACAAACCTGGGTGAGTGAGAGTTAAGATGACGACCAATAAACGACAGCAAAACTATCACTGGCGGGCAAATGACAGTGGGCAAGTGAGCGTACTTCATATGTAGTAAGAAGAGATCAACGCCTATATTTTCATCCACCTTCTCCGACATCATTTTGGCCAAAGGAGGCTATATGACGTCATTTCTTTTGTGTAGTCCACGTATGATGGAAAAACGACATCGTTTCTTACGGAGGATAGAAAACCACATTGTTTATGATATTCCACATGGACCGCATTTAAAATATTTTGCCACGTCAACTTTATTTTATTAATATAAAAGCCACGTAATCAATTTGGCCAGAATTTTTCGCTAATGGCACTAAAGTGATTTTTTCCCGATTTAGTACTTAAGTGAGCGCCATATGCAACTTTTGGCACTTCTAGTACATTTACCCGCTTAATTAGTAAAGAGCGTCATCCTATTTCCTACTTCAGTGAAAAGTTGAATGAGTGAAGGTAAAAATATTCAACTTAGAGTTCTAAACCGTGGTTCAAGCACTTTGTCGTTTGCCATCTTAACTCATTTCTAAAGAAGATTCAAGATGAAGTTTGAAGGAAGCTTGTGCTAAGTAGGGGAAAAAGCTCAAGCTGACGTTGGCAGACTTGTTGATTTTAATGAAAGAGATATGATCAGGATTCGTATCAGACCTAAATATTTTCCTAGAGGTGTATACAGAAACTCCATTCGGAGATTGCCCGCCCATTGGAAGTTCTGAAGAAAATCAATTCAAATACATATGTTCTAATCTACCGAAATATATTGGCATTCATTCCTGTCCATCTTTCTCCATATAGCACATTCATGGGACGGCCAGCACCTCATAAGCAAAATGGGTCCACCCATATTGATCTTCAAACACCATCACCTATTCAGCTATTTCTGCTATATCATGGACAGAGGATGCTCATCATCAGTAGCTTACCACTCTGGAAATCTAACGCTGGAATAACGGGGGCAAACTACTTGGGTCGAACGACAGTAAAGTAGATTCAATATCCATCAACAGGGTGGACAAATCCACCCTATCTATAAGGTTCTCAGAACCTTCTTTCTCTTCCTCTTTGTCCTTCTTCCTTACCTGGGAGAGACAAAATGAATCTAGAGCTAAAGCTAATTCATTTAAGATGGCTTTCGAGTGACCACCACGCGATGGACCGACAAGATGCGGCGAGTGATGTGATCACAAGCTGATATTTACCAATGCAAAGATGAGTCCAGCGCTACCTTTCTCTGGCATTTTCCTCCTACACTTCATCTGGCTTGGAAGCTGAATAATGAAAGCCCTGGACATATGCAGAGGATATCTTGGTGCATATGCAGAGGACTTATCTTGCATTACATATGTGCATTCAAAGCAGAAACACCTCGCGTAAGACCTGTCAATTCAAAGTCCTGCCGTCTCTCCTTCTCTCTCCTTCTCTCTCTCTCTCTCTCTCTCTCTCTCTCTCTCTCTCTCGGATTAAGTGACAGAACAGAAATAACCACAGTCGACCATCATGTACCCAAACTCCTCTATTTTCAGCCGAAAGGGAGGTCGACCATTATTGGCTGCGTCGACAGCAACTAACCACCTAAACATGTGCTGGTGTACAAACATATTGCCAACCCCATTATTGTGACTTTGATTTGATACATAGCGCTCAGATAATATTCACTTGTTTAAGACGTTTTAACCTGAAATAATATATTCTACTCTTGAATGGGGCATGTAGTTACATCATGTATTTAACACACCGATTTATTGCATTTCATTCACCTGTTGATGATGCAAGTGTTTCAGCCTTTTATAATTTGATTTCTTGTTGATTATTTTCCTGATCTGCCGGTCCTAAGAAGTCATGAGAGTTCTTAGACAAGAAAAGCTTTGTGTTAACTTGAAGAGGTGTCTTTTGTGACTTCTTGAGCTCTTTCTTGTAGGGGGTGTAAACGGTTCGGTTCGGTTCGGGACGGTTTTTCGGTTTTCCTATTTTTACTTTGTTTATTGGAATTTAAGTAAATAAGAGATGATAAAGAAGAGAGATTATTCAATTTTTATTAAGAATTTCCAATTCAGTTCGGTTAACCGAACCGAATCGAAAAAAGTTAGTTGTTATTTTTCGGTTAACCGAACCGAAACCGAACCGAACCGAAAACATACGAAATTTAGGTTCAGTTCGGTTCGGTTTTATATTTCGGTTCGGTTTTTGACACCCCTACTTTCTTGGGATTTGGTTATTTGTTCTTAAGGAATTCCTCAAAAAAAGGGATAAGTGCATTAGAAGTTCTAAAATTTATTATGAAAATGCGATTCAGTCCAAAAACTTTTAAAAAGTGTAATCAAGTCATACAATTTCTAAAATGTGTAATCAACAAAATAATTTAATTGAATTAATCTGATAAATTTTAGGATTTGATTGCATTTTTCAAAAGTTTTAGAACTCGATCAGCACTATCATAGTAGGTATTATTGCCAATTGCATGAAGAGAGGAAAGTTCACATGGACAAAATCGGCTTGAGAGGATTTTTGAAGAAGTAAAGAATAAGCGGGTCACAGCTCCTGTTTTACACATTCCAAACTTCTCCACCATGTTTGTAAGTGCTTGTGATGCACCCAATGTAGGTGTTTGAACAATCTGAGGTCCCACCACTATTTTGTGTTACTACTATAGTACCAAAACCCCATTTGCCCTTCCAGCTGAGTACTAATTTTTCCCTTCGTGCCCTAATTTTCAATTTGGTCCTCATTCGGTCCCCACAATAGCACTCCAATTAATTAAACAAAGTGAGGTCCCCACCTGTGTTTCATGATTCATACTCTAATACTAAGAACCATTTTTCCCTCTGAGCCTAGCCTTAATTTTGCCCTTCACGCTGTAATTTGGCTATCAATGTGAGATTTTATAGGACCATTACCAATTGTTTTGAAGGTTCAAGCTATTTAATGAAAGCATGGTTTATTATTTAAATATTATAACACTTCCTCTCATGCTTACTCTGGTTTTTGTCTAGTACTAGGTGTAGAAATTTAATTAAGGAGGCAAATGAGGCTTAGAAAGATTTGAACTATAAACCTTCAGTTTTAATATCATGTGAGATTTTGTGAGACCACTATCAACTTTTTTAAAAGTTTAAGCTATTAAATAAAAGTGTAGTTTATTATTTACATATTCTAATAATCGAAACCCTAAAATTTTCCCCCAATTGAGCCAAAGAGAGAATATGACAAACCTGGGTGAGTGAGAATAAGGATGACGACCAACAAACGACGGCAAAACTACCACGGCGAGCAAGCGATGGTGGGCGAGCAAGTGCACTTCATGTGTAGTAAGAAGAGATCAACGCCCCCATTTTCATCCACCTTTCGCGACGTCATTTTGGCCAAAGGAGGCTATATGACGTCTTTTCTTTTGTGTAGTCCATGTATGATGGAAAAACGACATTGTTTCTTATGGAGGATAGAAAACGACATCGTTTATGATATTCCACGTAGACTGCGTTCAAATTTTTTTGCCATGTCAACTTTATTTTATTAATATAAAAGCCACGTAATCAATTTGGCTGAAATTTCTCGCTAATGGCACTAAAGTGATCTTGTTCTTCTTTTTTCTAATTTAGCACTTAAGTGAGCGTCGTACGCAACTTTTGGCACTTCTAGTATATTTACCCTACTTAATGGTCATCCTATTTCCTACTTTAGTGAAAAGTTGAATGAATGAAGGTAAAAATATTCAACGTAGAGTTCTAAACCGTGGTTCAAGCACTTTATCATTTGCTATCTTAACTCATTTCTAAAGAAGATTCAAGATGAAGTTTGAAGGAAGCTTCTGCTAAGTAGGGGAAAAAGCTCAAGCTGACGTTGGCAGACTTGTTGATTTTAATAAAAGAGATATGATCAGGATTCGTATCAGACCTAAACATTTTCCTAGAGGTGTATCCAGAAACTCCATTCGGAGATTGCCCGCCCATTGGAAGTTCTGAAGAAAATCAATTCAAATACATATGTTCCTAATCTACCGAAATATATTGGCATAACCCATGTCTTTAATCTTAAAGATCTCACCAACCATGACCATCATAATGGATATTTGTCAAACTATTGGACATGATTACCCTGCAATCTGGCCCTTGGAGCATGTGGGGAGTGCTGGATGTGAATTTGGGCTTGAAGAGGATGTGACCCAAGCTAGAATTCTCGGGTAACTAAAACCAATTATGAGCTCGTCGAAGCAGGTGTGAACAGTGTTTGAACTTAAGGCAGGTGATCTCTGTCGATAAAGCGACAACACAAGTGAGCGCGAACGATGTCAAATAAATGATGAGGTCAGTCATGAATCGACGGGGCACAAGATGTGACCGTCGTGAGCGAGCAGGGCTGGAAGAGCTCGAGGCCGATGATATGGGCTGTATGTAATAAGGACACTAGAGGAAGCAACGCGGTACTTGGGCCATGCAATAGGCGGGTTTAAGGCAATGGGGAATGTGGAGAGATGAGAAGTAGAGAGGAAATGGTGGACGGGCATTCATAAGATGATGGAGGTGCGTATAATTAGAAAAATAAAGAGAGATAACAATGCCACGCCAAGGCAGCATTTGAAAGTTCAACATGAACTTGGAGCAACGAGATGAAGTGAACACAAACTGGGAGGTACGGAATGCCTTTTCCCAGGGAGATCAGTTTTGGAAGAAACACAAAAAAATAGAAAAAAATGCTCGTTAATGCCATCTTCATGTCATCTTAAAATCATTTGCGAATCAGTTTCTGGGAATCAAAGTGTTTGTGCAGAGTAGCGGTATCATGTTTATACGATGAAGTGCACACATCCAAGTCAAAATGAACAACCTTACAAACTACAAAGGGTGACAAGCCCGGTTCCAATACCGTGGCCACCATGGACAGCCCCTCTAACAAATAAAGATGCAGTAGCAATGCTGAAGCATTAATAGAGCAAAGAAGATCTTAGGCCGCACCTTCTGTAGCGGCTTCTTCTTCTTCTTCTTCTTCCTTCAGTCAGAATTCTTTCCAAAACAGAAAGAAAATTCCTGCAAACCTAATGGACCAGGACCGGAGAAACAACTAGATTGATTCTCAAAAAAAAAAACGGAAACTACTATCCTTTCGAGTTGTGGCTTGGCAGAGCCAGCATGTTCGCTTTGGTCTTTTCTGGAAGATTTTTGATATGGTAATGATCGGGCATAGCACATCGGTGTGAATAAGTGTGGACAAGTGTTTACTTATTTTACTTTAATTACGACCTTCCATATTTTGCGCCTTACTTGGACTTCATACGTAGGTGTGGTAACTTCACGGAAAAATGACACCAAAAGTCTAAAAAGTTTTAGCTTGTACGAAATACAATTAAATTTTTAACATTTCAAGCTCCTAAACTTTTTTAAATTTTGTGCAATCAACGCTTAAATTCATCGATGACAACTTCTGATCACCGAAATTTCGAACCATAGCAATTTCTTCAAATTGAGAGTTTTTACGACTATAATCAATTGATATAAGATGGGGGGTTTCATCGATTATGGATTATGCAAATTGATTACGATAATTGATTGAAACTGAAACTCAAAATTTTCTCAACTCTAAGAGAAAATCCAATTCAAATAAGAATCTAAAATCGAATCCTCAATCTTTATATAATAACTGGGGAAATTACAAAACCCGTCCTCCTACTATTACCCAAATTGAACTAGTAATTATATTATTTTTGTGACACAATTAGCCTTGCAACTTGTCTCCGACGGCAATTCAAGGACAAAATTCAATTTTTCCATCAAAATGTGGACGGGATTGCTAATATAGCATAAGCAAGTCAACACACTACAGACTTCTAAAAAAGTGGCAATTTTGGTCCTCGTACTATTACGATTATCCAATGTTAATCCTTGTACTTTTTTTGTATGTTAAAACTAGTCCTTATATTATTTTTCTACAATAACTTAATTTATTTCAGCACATCCCCATCCGAAATCTTTTGAAAAATTTGGAATTCAGACCAACTATTAATCGGTGATTATTACTAGTATGCCTAATAGGATTGACAATCCCATTAATGTTTGTTTTATTATGTACAATAATGGTATCCCAATTTTCAGGAAAATTACTGAAAACAATCTTAGACCTATTTCAATTTGATTAATTTAATTATAAATATTTTAATAATTTGATAATATAATTCATCTAATCAATTTTGATTGGAAATCACTAATGTGAATTTGACCATCATATGGGACATTGTCGGTGTTGATGTTGAAATTTTTGCAATAAAAAAATGAATTTTTGTAAGTTTTTCCTTTTCTTTTCTTTTCTTTTCCTTCTTCCTCCACCAGTCACTAGGCCTTCGTGATGCTTGGCAATGGGCCAAAGGCAAGGGCCGGCGAGGCTCGGCCTCTCCCATTTAGCAAGGCTCACCCTCATGGGGGTAAGGTTGCAAGAGGTTGACGATGTCATCTCCCAAGGAGAAAATGTTAAGTGGTTTCAAACCGCCACGTCAATTGCTGACATGGTATGCGCTTTTTACTTATATCCAATCAAAAGATGACATTTCACTGTTGAGTTGAAATAAAAAAAAATAAAAGGACCAAATTGTCCCCGTCTTCTTAGGGGTGTGCAATCGAATCGGGTTTACCTTGGAAGTAGACTGGACCACCCAAAAAATAGAGTCAGGAACCGGTTGGAACCAATTCGGTTTCCAGTTCCAAGTGGAGATCCACTCAGACTGATTTTGGAACTAGTTTTTACTAATTGTTAAAAAAGAAAACCTTAAGACTAATTGTCTCTCTCTGCCTTATGATGTTTGTTTATGATAATTAGCTAACAAAAAAGTAATGTTAGGATTTTTTTCTTTGCCTTATAATGTTTGTTTAAGAAAATTAGCCTTGTGGATCCTTAGTTTTTTGTTTCGTCAAAAAGTTCATGTATTTATTGATTACATATGGTTAATGTTTCAATATAGACTAGAATGATTATGTTATTGTTTTCTTGCGCATTGATGTAAAATTCGAAACCGTATAGGATCTTTGGCGGTTGTAAAATAGGTTCTAGTAAAAACAAAATAAACCCTGAAACTAGATCAGAAAAATAGGGTAAGTTCCAAAACATGGTTGAGTGCAAATTGGATAGGGTACATGATCCAAAAAACATAGAATGGTAAGGCCCTGCCGACCCCGAACCCGATCACTCGTACGTCTTCCTCCTTGTGGCACGCCAATTCCCGGTCACCTATCTTACTTGGTCGCTAAACTAGGAGAATTATACTCAATCAATTCCTGATAATAAATTGCAACTATAACTAACAATTAAACTAGGCTAGAATATAAAAAACTGAGCCGCCTTTGACTGTATTTACCATCAGCCGTGTCTTTGTACAGGTCGGGAGATGGATTTATGGAGGGGCATTTGTACAAAAACAGTAGGGAATACAAACACTAGGTATTCCACCCCCCCTTCGGCCACATACACGCAGTCCTTTATCAGTTAGTCGGTCAGCACAAAAAAAACAAAACCTCTCCCAAAAGTTAGGTGCTCATCGGATCACCACCTATACCGCTGGGCTACCACCATGGCCCAGACCCTCGTCGTACAATGGCAGAGGTTCCATCAGCTGGCCTTCCATGCGTGCATATAGGGCTACGAAGGCCAGGTATGATGGCCCTATTAGTGCTCCCGTGTCCACCATCAAACAAGAGGTAAACTTGACGAAGGTCATGCTTTGGAACTACCGTTCATGGATCTTCTCACGTCACCATACAAAGTCAAATGGGGCACCATAGAGGATAGTCGTGGCGGCAACAGGTGGAGTGGATGACATCTTCTATTCTAGAAAAAAAAATCATAGTAAACAAGTGTGAGTTTAAAATTAAACTCAGCAAGCAAACTGATGGTTCGAGTTCATGGGTTGGCTGCTAACGAATAAAATAGTTTGCCATACATCAACTACAGGATTTAGTCAAGAGTCTACACCATTCACTTGAAGGTAGGTCCAGTACTAGAACAAGGGACTAACAAATGCGGTTCCTACCAACAAATAAAATAACATAGAAACTATTTAATTGACACGTCTATGTGGGTTTGGTTGCAACAATCACCCAGGGAGAGATGACACCCTACCATGTACCCCTCGCACCTAACCTGACATCGTAGGTCCCTGAGGAGTTATTCAACCCTCCTCAATCCTTTGGAAAGTACGCAACCACTCCATTTCACCACTCTCTAGGCATCCCGACACCCGAGGCCTCTCATTGGCTTATCGGCTGATGTCACAAACATATGTATTCTCATCCTATTGCAGCAACTAAATAGTTCTAGTGCACAAGACAATTCAAAACTTATTCAGAGGTGACGAACTACATTGTCTTTGGTCCCGATCTCGTTCTCAAGCCCAAGATAAAGATCCGCTCTACCTTCCCAATTTCTATTCGTCTAACTAGCGCATGGCCTCATACTCCAGTTCATTCATCCTTGAATCGCAACCTTGGTTGCTCATTCCTAATCTTATCCTACGTCCTCTCAATACCTCAATTCTATCCCATTTTCTATAGCCACCAACACATGAGATCTTTTTCTTAGTCATACAGATAAATAATGTAAAGGTCATTAATCTAGGTATCGCTTGTCTAACCCAAGCATGCTTACCAACATAGACTTCTAGTCCATTACAAGGCACATGAGCTGTCCTCACTTAGCAATCACTATTCTTACATGAGGACTCGTGGGATGACAAGTAAACTAAATGCAAAATTCATTTGACCTCAACGGGACAACTACAATGATGCCTATGACATATCTGCAAACCGCAAATCATTACCCCAATAGTCAAAAACCCAGACACCTATCCTTAAAACCGTCTTAGCCATATGGCTTCCAGAACATGACTTTGACAAAACACCGCATGAACACCCACGAAGACCAGCACCAAAATGCAAACTAATAACTGCATGAAGCACCCCCTTGTCCTCGTCATTCACCAGCTTCCTCTTGACCTTTCTAACCTCACTCGGGGACTCCAACATCAATTCACGACCTCCATCATTCGCAACTTCATTGCTACGCACATGAGCCCACATTGACAAGTCGAACTTATGGATTCTACTACTCAATTTCATCAACCAATCTATGGAATACGAAACAGTTAACATAGTTCATGGTCTCACCAAGCTACCCATGAATCTCAAACCAGAATGCCGAACCCGTGGGTCCTTTCCAATTCTCCTATAGAACCCAACCCAGCCCACTAGGTCATAGTCTCACTCTCTCTCGCTCATGCCCATGATCTCTATCCCTATCTCACTTGTACTCTCTCTCTCTCTCGTGCCAAGATAAGAAGAATCTGCCACATGCAAACCTGATCTTGACCTCACCTACCTCTAAATTACCCTAGAGTGGCACTACCCATGAAGAACAAAGCAGTTGGTTTACTTGCCTGGTCGAGTTTTGTGGACAAGCACGCAATCATCGAACAAACTTTCAAATGGTGCGACTAGCTTTGATGGCCTCCTCCCATGCTTGGTATGTTCGGAGAGGCTAGCTGGTGCCGTCAACGAGTCTCCGGTGCCAGTTTTTTTTTTTTCTAAATGGTTGCCCCTGTTGCTGCAGGTTAGAGATGAGGAAGGGTGTGGAGTAGTGTTTTTGCAAGGGAGTTGGAAGAAGGCTAGACAAGAGTTGGGCTACTAGACGTTTTAGGGGAAGAAAAGTAAAAGTGGTAACTCCTTACATCTCCACCTAGTATCCACGCAAGGGAAAATTTCTTTGATAGCCATCCCTCAACTTTTCTAATCACACCACAGAAAGGAAATTGGCTGGCTAACATGAGTGGGTCTTCTTAAAATTATTTCTTTTTCCCCCATTTTCCATCCTATTTCCCTAGCCATATAATTTCTTACATGAAGCTCTTCTCTTTGTTGACCATAGGAAATCGATGCAACCCCATCGTTTCCTACTCTCTCCCAGAGTTACCCCCCTCCTCCCGAGCACAAACAACCTCACAATGCGAAACAATGGATTTACTCTAGGGCCCTCAACAAAACATGCAACCATTAAAGTTTCAAACATTGCATGTATTTATGGACTCTTGAAATCCATAGTTTAGCAAAGTTAGGACATAATTCTATCAACATTATTATGATAAGGTTATTTTCCTAAATATTGTAATGACTTAGTTTCTAAAATGCGCAATTTAACTGGCACAAATCTGAGTATCACAAATCTCCCCCTCTTATAAAATTTCGTCCTTGAAATTGGATTTCAACTAAATAAATAGGGCTATCGTTGTTGGATTTCTTCTTCACTTTCCCACATTGCTTCTTCGAGACCATGATTAGGATTACCTTAACTAGTAGGATTACCTTCGTCCTTAATACTTGCTGCCTTCGGCTCAAAATTCGTATTGGCTCTTTCGTATAATTCACGTTTTGATCCACTTCGATGGTCTCGTAGTCTAACACATAAGTAGGGTCGGGTGATATTTTCTTAACATGGAAACGTGAAATACGTCGTGTATGCCTACTAATTTTGGGGGCAACACCAATTTATAGGCTACTTCTCCAACCCTATCAAGTATTTCAAAAGGTCCAATAAAAGGTGGGCTCAACTTGCCTTTTCTACCAAATCTCGATACTTCTTTAACTGGTGAGACTTTCAAAAAACCTTATCTCCCACATTAAATTCCAGAGGCCTCCTATGTTTATCTGCATAACTTTTTTATCGACTTTGAGCAGTTCTTAGCCGATCCTTAATAGTTCTTATAGCGTCCACAGTAACTTGGACTAATTCAAGTCTAGTTATTTTTTGCTTGCCTACTTCGTCCCAACACACTAGAGTCCTATAAGCTCTCCCATATAATGCCTCAAATGGGGCAGCTCCAATACTTTGTTGAAAACTATTATTGTACGCAAATTCCGCCAAATGCAATTTTTCATCCCAGTTTCCTTTGAAATCCAACATACAGGCTCTTAGCATGTCTTCCAATATTTGAATAACCCTTTCCGATTTTCCGTCAGTTTGAGGATGAAAAGCTATACTAAATTGGAGTTTAGTCCCTAAAGCAACTTGTAAACTCTGCCAAAGTTTTGATTTAAACCTCAAGTCTTAATCAAATGTGATAGTCGTGGGAACACCATGTAGACGGACAATTTGTCTCACTTATATCTCTGCATACTTATCCATCGAATAATCTGTTTGAACTGCCATGAAGTGCATAGACTTAGTCAGATGATCCACTACTACCCATATCGAATCATGTCCACTAGAGGTTCTCGGGAGTCCTTGCACAAAATCCATAGTGACATGTTCCCACTTCCACTCTGGAATATCTAGGGGCTTCAGCAACCCAACAGGCTTTTGGTGCTCTGCTTTCACTTGTTGGTAAGTCAAGCATTGAGAAACATATCTAGTGATGTCAGTCCTCATACCATTCCACCAATAGTGTTGCCGTAAATTTTGGTACATTTTCGTACTTCTAGGGTGGATGCTATAAGTGCTTTTATGTGCCTTTGACAATATCTCCTTTCTGAGCTCCTCATTTTTTAGCACACAAAGGCGTCCTTGATATCTGACAACTCCATCCTCAGACACTTGAAATTCTACCCTCTTACCAATTTGCGCTTTGTCGCGAATTTTTAACATTTTCGGGTATGATTGTTGTAGGGTCCGTATTCTCTGGACCACCTGCAGCTCAATCCTCAAGGTTGCCAACATGCCCGAAAGGTGATCCACTTCTAATTTAAATTCGGAGTTGGTAATGGTTTTTAAAAGATTACATTCTTTCACCCTCAAGTTTGTCATACTCGCAGTTGACTTACAACTAAGGGCATATTCCACTTTATTGGCTTTCCCTAGATGGTACACTATTTCACAATCATAATCCTTTAATAACTATATCCATCTTCTTTGCCTCATATTTAACTCCTTTTGCGAAAATAAATATTTCAAACTTTTATGATCGTTATAAATTTCGAAATTTTCCCCATATAAATAATGTCTCCAGATTTTCAATGTGAGAATAATCGCGGCCAACTCTAGATCATGGGTAGGATAATTCTTTTCATAAGGTTTCAATTGTCTCAAGCATAGGCTATGACCTTTCCATGTTGCATCAAGACACAATCGAGTCCCTGGTAGGAAGCATCACTATACACTGTAAATCCACCAGACCCTGAAGGTAGAGTTAGTATTGGTGTTGAAGTCAACCTTCTCTTAAGCTCTCGAAAACTTTGTTCACAGTCATCATTCCATTCAAATTTCATGTTTTTCTTAGTCAAGTGAGTCAAGGGACTTGCAAGTCGTGAAAATCCTTCTATGAACCTTCGATAATACCCTGCAAGCCCTAGGAAGCTCTAAACCTCCATCAGTGTAGTGGGTCTTGGCCATTCAACTACGGTTTCAATCTTTGCTGGGTCCACCAACAACCCATTTCCCGACACCACATGACCCAAAAATTCTACTTAGTCTAACCAGAATTCGCATTTACTAAATTTGGCATACAATTTGTGTTCTCTAAGGGTCTGCAACACTATCCTTAAATGTTCCTTTTGCTCTTCGGGCCCTTTTGAATATACCAAAATTTCATCTATGAAAACAATTACAAATTGATCCAAATAAGTTATAAATATCCTATTCATTAGATCCATGAAAGCAGCAGGTGCATTGATCAGACCAAAAGGCATAACTAAAAATTCGTAGTGTCCATACCGAGTCCTAAAGGCTGTTTTGGGAACATCTTCCTCCTTAACTCTTAATTGATAGTACCTAGACCTCAAATCAATTTTTGAAAAAACTAAAGTGCCAGCTAACTGGTCGAATAGATCATCAATCCTTGGTAGAGGGTATTTTTTCTTAACTGTAACTTGGTTCAATTTTCTGTAATCAATGCAAAGACGCATTAATCCGTCCTTTTTCTTCACAAACAAGATCGGTGCCCCCCATAAAGATACACTTGGTCTTATAAATCCCTTATCCAATAATTCTTGTAGCTAGATTTTTAATTCTTTCAACTCTGCCAAAGACATCCGATATGGACCTTTTGATACCAGTTCCATTCTCGAAAGCAGTTCGATAGCAAACTCAATCTCCCAATTTGGGGGTAATCCAGGGAGTTCCTCAGGAAATACATCAGGGAATTCTTGTATAACACAAATTTCCTCCAACTTCGCCTCTTTCTTTTTCTAGTCCTTAATCATCACTAAATATCCTTGACATCCCCTATCTAAGAGTCTCTTTCATTGTCAAAATGAAGGTCGTGGAGGCAGTCATTTCATTCCCAAAGAACTCATAGCTAGGCTCATCAAAGGGACTAAACTAGATCCTTTTTCTATAACAATCTACATTGGCTCGTTGCTTATAAAGCCAATCCATGCCTATGATAGTGTCATAGTCGTACATAACTATTTCTACCAAGTTGATCAAATGTGTCCTTCCTTCATCCCTTAGTGGCGTGGAAACATTGAGAGTTATTGCAAGGGGTGTCACTTCTAAGTTATACAACCGTCTATATCTTTCAAAGATAAAAGAATGGGTTGCACCTAGATCAAATAATGCATATGCCTTTTTATTGTTCAAGGAAATCGTACATGCAATAACGTTCCACTTCCTCCCAAGTCATTGCATACACCTTTCCTACCAATGTTAGTCTCTGCGTCTTTCCAGATGAGAGTGTTCCTCTTAAGCGTTGTGGTGCATGAGGCGTTTGGTCATTGTTGGCCCGTTGTCTCCCTTGGGGATAGTCTCTTTTGAAATGACCTTTCTATCCACACTTAAAACATCTCGAGGAATCGGGGCAAGGTCTTTGCCCGTGTCGTTTGTTACATCATCGACACAAGTCGCTTTGGAATATAGCCCGACTCACATATTGTCCCTTACTCATCCCTCCAAAACTTCCATAAAAGGGCCTCTTCCTAGAACTCTAGGGCACATCTCGAGACGAAAAAGGTCGTTTGCCGCTACGCACATCCTTCATGGCTCTTTGTGGTCCTGATTTGGCTTTTTCCTTGTCCTTCATCTGCTCTTTAATGAGCTCTTGCTTGACCCATTAGGCTCGAGCATATATATTTTTATAGTCTCTTATACCTAAAGGCACTAATTGCTTCCTAATATCGGTCCTCAAGCCCTTCAGAAACCTCTTTGCTTTGTCCTCGGGTCCTCAATCAACTTAGGAGCATATCTAGAAAGTTCTGAAAATTTCACCTCATATTGATCAACAGTTAGTTCTTCTTAACTTAGCTGGACAAATTCAGTGATCTTTTGATCCTTTGCACATTTAGAAAAATGTTTCTTGAAAAATGCCTTCACAAACTCGTCCCACACCATTTCTGTGCCCGTCGGAAATACAGTATCTTTCGATGCCCTCCACCAATATATGGTGTTCCCTTCTAACTGATATTCAACAAGTGTTATCCTATCCTAGTCATTGCAACTTAGCAGCTTAAAAATTCTTTTCATACTATCAATCCAGTGCTCCACTTCTTCGGGACATCCCATTCCCGAGAATTTAGGTGGCTTTAACATTAGGAACTGCTCTACCGGTCCTTAGGTGCGACTCTCCGTTAGAGGTGTCTGGTGAGGTGGCGACGGGGGTGGTTGTTGCCGTGGTAATTGGGCTTGTCTCTCCAACAAATTTCCTAAGGAAATCAAGGTTTGCAACACATCCTCCATCCTCGGCCCTACCCCCTGACTCAACCGCTTCTCTCCTAGGCGGAGACGAACTCCTTGATCGCACCATTTTTTTCTCCTAAACTTTCTACACATTACCCATATCAGAAGTTAGAGATTTATGAAGTTAGTTAAAAGTATTGTGATATTCCCACATTACCCAAACCACACTAATCATAAAACTAATTGCCCCTACCAATAATTGACCCAAGTTACAAGTGATAGTTACGTTCGATCGTGAGCCGTCGTCTTAACACTCAAGTATACTACAATCCATCTAAACCCCTCTACACCTTATTACTCTAGCAAAACCTAGCTCTGATACAACTAAATGTGGCACGCCAATTCCCTGTTACCTATCTTACCTGGTTGCTAAACTAGGAGAATTATACTCAATCAATTCCTGATAATAAATTGCAACTATAACAATTAAACTAGGCTAGAATATAAGAAACTGAGCCGCCTTTGACTTTATTTACCATCAACCTTGTCTTTGTACAAGTCGGGAGATAGATCTATGGAGGGGGATTTGTACAAAAACACTAGGGAATATAAACATTAGGTATCTTGCCCCCTTTTGGCCACATACAAGTGGTCCTTCATCAGTTAGCCGGTCAGCACAAAAAAACAAAATCTCTCTTAAAAGTCAAGTGCTCATCGGGTTACCACCTACATCGCTGGGCTATTGCCATGGCCCAGACCCTCGTCATACAATGGTAGAGGTCCCATCAGCCTACGTTCCACGCGTGCATAAAGGGCTATGAATGCTAGGTATGCTGGCCCTGTTACTGCCCCCATGTCCATCGTCAAGCAAGAGGTAAACTTGACGAAGGTCACACCTAGGAACTGCCGGTCGTGGATCTCCTCATGTCGCCATACAAAGTCGGATGGGGCGCCATAGATGATAGTCGTGGCGACAATAGTTGGTTCAAGCTCGTGGGTTGGCCGCTAACAAATAAAATAGTCCACCATACATCAACTACAAGATTCAATCAAGAGTCTACACCATTCGCTTAAAGGTAGGTCCAATACTAGAACAAGGGACTAATAAGTGCGATTCCTACTAACAAATAAAATAACATAGAAACTATTTAATCGATGCGTCTATGTGGGTTTGGCTGCAACAATCACCTAGGGGGAGATGACACCCCGCCTTGTACCCCTCGCACCTAACCTAGCATCGTGAGGTCCCTCGAGGAGTTATTCAACCCTCCTCAGTCTTATGGAGAGTACGCAACCACTCCATTTCACCCCTCTCCAGGCATCCTGACACCTGAGGCCTCCCATCGGCTTTTCAGCCGATGTCACAAACATATGTGTTCTCATCATGTTGCAACAACTAAATAGTTATAGTGCACAAGACAGTTCAAAACCTATTCAGAGGTGATGAACTACATTGTCTTTGGTCCCGATCCCCTTCTCAAGCCCAAGATAGAGATCCGCTCTACTTTCCCAGTTTCTATTCATCTAACTAGCACATAGCCTCATACTCCAATTCATTCATCCTTGAATCGCAACCTTGGCTGCCCATTCCTAATCTTATCCTACACCCTCTCAATACCTCAATTCTATCCCATTTTCTACAGCCACCAACACATGAGATCTTTTTCTTAGTCATACAAATAAATAATGTAAAGGCCATTAATTTAGGTATTGCTTGTCTAACCCAAGCATGCTCACCAACATAGACTCTTGGTCCATTGCAGGGCACATAAGCTATCCTCACTTAGCAATCACTTAGCTGAGCGACTTGATTCTTACATGAGGACTCGTGGGATGACAAGTAAACTGAATCCAAAATTCATTTGACCTAAACGGGACAACTACAATGATGCCTATGACGTATCCGCAAACCACAAATCATTACCCTAATAGTCACAGACACCTATCCTTGAAACCGTCTTAGCCATATTACTTCCAAAACATGACTTCGGCAAAACACCGCATGAACACCCACGAAGACCAGCACCCAAATGCAAACTAATAACTGCATGAAGCACCCCCTTGTCTTTGTCATTCACCAGCTTCCTCTTAACCTTTCTAACCTCACTTGTGGACTCCAACATCAACTCACGACCTCCATCATTCGTCACTTCATTACTTCGCACATGAGCCCACATTGACAAGTCGAACTTATGGATTCGACCGATCTATGGAATTCGAAACAGTTTACAAAGCTCACGGTTTCACCGAGCTACCCACGAATCTCAAACCAGAATGCCAAACCCATGGGTCCTTTTCAATTCTCCTACAAAACCCAACCCAGCCCGCTAGCTCACATTCTCACTCTCTCTCACTCATGCCCATGATCTCTATCCCTATCTCACTTGCAGTCTCTCCCTCCCTCGCTCCCTCCCCCCTCTCTCTCTCTCTCTCTCTCTCTCTCTCTCTCTCTCTCTCTCTCTTGTGCCAAGATAGGAAGAATCTGCCACATGCAAACCTGATCTTAACCTCGCCTACCTCTAAATTACCCTAGAGTGGCACTACCCGTGAAGAATAGAGTAGTTGGTTTACATGCCTAGTCGAGTTTTGCGGACGAGCACGCAATCGATGAATGGACTTCTAGACGACGCTACTGGCTTTGGTGGCCTCCTCCCGCGCTTGGGATGTTCGGAGAGGCTAGCTAGTGCCGTCAACGAGTCTCCGGTGCCGGGTTTTTTTTTCTAAATGGTTTCCCTTGTCGTTGCTAGTTAGAGATGAGGAATGGTGTGGAGTAGTGTTTCTGTATGGGAGTTGGAAGAAGGCTAGACAAGAGTTGGGTTGCTGGACGTTTTAGGGGAAGAAAAGTAAAAGTGGCAGCTCCTTACATCTCCACTTGGTATCCACAAGGGGGAAAATTTCTTTGATAGCTATCCCTAGACTTTTCTAATCACACCACAAAAAGGAAAATGGCTAGCTACATGAGTGGGTCTTCTTAAAATTATTTCCTTTGCCCCCCGTTTTCCATCCTATTTCCTTGCCCATATAATTTCTTACACAAACCTCTTCTCTTTGCTGACCATAGGAAATCAATGCAACCCCATTGTTTCCTACTCTCTCCCAAAGTTACCCCCCCTCCCACGCACAAACAACCTCAAAAAGCAGGATAGTGGATTTACTCTAAGGTCCCTCAACAAAACGTGCAACCATTAAAGTTTCAAACATTGCATATATTTATGGACTCTTGAAATCCATAGTTTAGCAAAGTTATGGTGTAATTCTATCAACGTTATTATGATAAGGTTATTTTCCTAAATATTGTAATGACTAGTTTCTAAAATGCGCAGTTTAACTAGCGCAAATATGAGTATCACACTCCTCCTCCTTCAAGGAGCCGCTGAAAGAAGGTGACCTTCGATGACCATGACCGTTGTCATCTTCATCGATGTCCCTCGCTCGTCATCTTCATTAACAACCCTCTCCATGGCCAAACAAGCTATCTCACTTGCAGCCTGGCTCCAGATCTAGCCAAACTTCCAAATTGAGCCACCCCTTTCGGCGTTGCTTGACACCAACAACCTTTGATGGACGAGGCCTTTGTCATCTTCATTGGCGTCCCTCATCCACAACCCTTGTCAATGTCTCTCATCCACGACCGAACAAGTCGTTGTTGCTCACGGCCTGGCTCTAAATCTGGCCGAACTTCAAAATTGAGCCGCACTTTCTAGCTTTGCTCAACACCAACGATGGCCATGGACATGCAACACAATAACTGAACGCGTTCAACCATTGATGGCCATATCTAGAGAATTGGTGAAAAGTGCCAACGAAGGTGACAATGGCCATGGATGAAGGACACAATGCTAAAGCTGGAGGTTGGAAAAAAATTATAAAAAAGGGCTCGGAAGGGAGGTTCGAGCTAATTACGAGCAACGTCAGAAGTGCTCCTCCATCATCCATGGCCGCAATTTTTCGCTTATCCATGGCTCACAAGGAACCTCATCCACAAATCTGGCGATAATGGATTGTCCATGGCTATGAGTTTTGACGGCAAGCTCCAAATATCGTCCATTGATGAACGATGTCGACAATTGAAGCTTTTTTGCTTTGTTGGAGTTGTCGATCCTTCATCGGAACTACCTAAGTTTTCTGTCTTTGGCTAGGATCTTTTGTGTGGCTAGGATGGAGAAGAATGAAGGAAGAAGAAGGGGAGAATTTGGTCTTTTTACTTTTTTATTTCAACTCAGTAGCCCTATGTTATCTTATTATTAGACATGAGTAAAAAGCGCATGTCACATCAACAATTGATGCGAACTGTTTGAAATCACTTAAAATTTTCTCCTTTGGCGGGGGATTTGGCAAGCATCAGCCTCACTAGTCTCAAGCAAGGCTTGCCTCGGCTAGATGTAGCAAGGTTGGCCCGCACCCACTTTGGGCAAGGCCTAACCTTATTGACCTTTAGTGAGACTCAATAGAGGTCGCCCTTCACTAGTCTTGACAGTCCTCACAAACCACTTGCGAGGTTGGCAAGGTTACACCTTACTAGATCTCAACAAGGTGACCTCACCAACTTTGGGGCACCTCTATGACGTCTTGAAATTCGAGCCATTTGAGGGATAAAAGAATGTAAATTTTGTCAATGCATTATTGGTTGATCTCACTCAGAACTGATCATTCCCGAGATACTAACCTAGAGGGAAAATGCTAATGAGGACAAAACTCGTGTGACTAAAGAACTTGATCTGGGAAAACGACTTGACTATGAGACTTGCATGTGAACGATCTTGTAGATATGCAAGCTGATTCTAGGGATGGATAGAAGTCGATTTGCGGACAGAACATAATGAGACGACGGGTGATTCATTTTACTATTATCGAGCCCATAAACGACCCTATGTCAATCATTGGTAATCGTGTACTTTGAAATAAGAATCTATCTTTCGTAATTTCATGTAATCAAGGATGTCCATGTGTTGAGAAGTCTTGAACGTGAATTGGCACGAGTCGGTTACGCATGAATCCTTGAAGCCGCCTATCAATTTGAGTTGTACCAAAAATGGCATTCGGGCAAAATTGACATGGTATGAGAATCCAAAATTAGACTTCGAATTTTCAGGAATGTCCGGGACAAACTTTTGGATGATGTTTCTATGATAGTCGATAATGTCAATTAAGCCAAGTTTTTTGAAAAGAAATTTACAGACCAAAGAAACAAGCCTATGAGGACGTGGGTCGGGCAAGACCAGTGTGGGCCTCACACCCAAGGTGGGACAGCCATAATGGTAGGCCCGAGACAAGCAAATGAGCCCGTTGGACTAAACCAACCAATTTACCCTTCCGGACCCATTGTCTAACCTTGAGTCGTTTTGAGCCCAACCAATTCTCAAGCTCGTTCCTATTCATTTTCTAGCCCGTTTCTTAGGCCCGTCCTTCATTTTCAGCCCAAGGGTAGATTGAGAAATGTGCAATGTGAAAATGACCATTTTGCCCCTAGATATTTTGAAGAAATGACAAAAGAAGAGAGAGAAAATGATGTCATTTGCTTGAGAAGTTAGGGCAAGCTTTAATGGCCTTAATGAAGCCTTAACTTGCAACCTTCACTTCACACACTCTCTCTCTTTTCAGCTCTCAAAACCACATACCATCTCTCTCCTTTGTTTTCCTTTCCTTCCTTCTGCTTCTCCTTTTGACCTTCCTCCAAAAACTTGAGTTGTTCATGGCCTTCCTATACTAATCACCGCCCGTGCCACTCACCACCGTGCTCAGGAGAGGCAATTCGTACAGACCACGGTAGCCGTTTGCTAGTTGGAGCTATCGATCGACCCACCGGCCGACCAGAAGCAGTCGCTCCCCAACCCGCCTGTTATTGTGCTATCCCTACCTAGTCTCACCTTTTCAGCCATTTTCCTCCTATTCTAACCCAGTCTCTACCCAGCCCAACCACCAACAGTTCCCCCTCGACCTCTAGGTACTGCCGATCGTCGACCAGCCCGTTTTGTCCGATCAGCCTCTTCCTCCTCCAAGCAGTTGATTTTTCTAGCTTGCACAGGGAGTTCAAGTTTGTTGCTAATGTTTTCAGCCCTGGGACCCCCTCGAATCGTCGTGATAGAGGTCCCCAAGTGTCGCCTTCGTCGCCACCATTGCATCCATGCCACCGATCCGCTTAACGAGTGAGTTTAGCTCCTAAAATCTTGTTAGTGTCTAAATTTGCTTAGGGTTGGGTTAATTAGTGGTAATGTTGGTTTATGAATTTTAATTAAGTTTTATTAGCCCTATGATAAGTGGTTAGATAGATGGTTAAGATAAGCTTAGCTTAATCTTGCTTTTATGTGCTTAATTGTTGATTAATTGTGTTTTGGTCGTTAATTAAGCATGTTTAGCTTAAATTGATTGATTAATTGTTTTTAATTAATGTTTTGTTTAATTTTTGAATTTAATGTTTTAATTATTGAATTCTAAAATTTACTGTTCACGACACTGTTCATGGTACTGATCATACATAAGCAAATTTTAGTCTTAATTTGATACGTTCTTGATTGTTGTGATTTATTGAAGTGCCAGTTGTTAATTATACCCTTGTATAATGAGGAAATGCATGATGGAAAACCGATTGGAATTGAAAGTGTTTGGTCTATTGAATTATTCCGTGATTGTTAATTGGTTGGATTTGAAATTTTGGAATTGTCGATTGATATCGCATGACATATTGCGTGAGTTATCTGAAATGGCATGTCGCATGGGCATGAGTGATCTTGCATTCACGACAAAGTAAAGACAAGAATGAATTTCTTGATAATGTGTTGCATGATCACATTAAATTGAGAACCTAGCGTTGCTGGATGATCGCCAATCCTTATAGGGTTGTGCCATGGCCGTTTGATCACCTAACTTCAGTCGGATGCTTGACATGGGACATTTTATGGGACTGTGGTAGTGGGTAGGGGTCCTATGTTCCTATTGTTGGAAACTAGTATTAACACCTAGAGGGGGGTGAATAGGTGTAGAGGAATTTTATGCGCAAACAATAACAATCTTTTACAATCTACAAATAGAAATTAAATAGAGAGAGTAGAGAAGATTGCAAACACAATTTATAATGGTTTGGCTTTAGACAAGCCTACATCCACTCTCTAGGCGATCAGCCAATAGACTGGATTTCACTATATGATCAAACTTGATTACACACTCTTGAGTGTTAGCACTTGGTGATGATGTGTTTCACAAAGTCACTCTTCTTGGTAATTCACTAGAATCACTCGGTTTCGCTCTTTTTCAGACAACTAGTGAAGAATTGAATCAGCCTTGGAATATATTTTTCCACCCTAGTCTCCTAGGTCTCACCTATCCTTATATACTCTCCAAGCCACACTCGACCGTTAGCTCTTTCCTTAAAAGTTTCACCTTCCCTTTCCTGGACAGACTTTATAAGGCAAGTCTTTTTGACTGTTAGAGGTAAATTGGATTCTCTTGGATTTTGTTCGCCCATACAATCAGAATCCGGGCTTCCATAAGTGTTCTATTCTTCTTTGGAAGTTGTCTGTTGATTAATCCTACCAATCAGTTTGATACAACAAAATCAATATAAATAAAGTAAGTGAAATACTTGACCGTTAGTGATCTTATCCTGTAGTTTCATTCTGAGTCTGACTTACTCAAGTTCTGAGTCTACTCAAGATTTTCGTCTGGTACGGTCGACTCAAATTTGCGTCTCGGTACGAACATACTCGAACTGTCGATCAAGTTCTGCGTCAAGCTTCATCCAAACTCAAAAGCATACGTTAGTAGCTTTTGATTTATTTTATCATCTTCAAAATATCATAAGGGATTTTCCTAACAATCTCCCCTTTTTTTATGATGACAAAACAATATCTAAATATGCAATTATGCTTTTAAATATATTGATAAATCAAAGCATCATAAGCACATAATGCAATCTCCAAAATTGAGCAAAAGAATATATAGAAATAATTGCAGCTCAATATTATGCACTAAATAATATAAATCAATTAGCACATATGCATATACATATTTTCTCCCCCTTTTTGTCATAATCAAAAGGCGATAATAATTAAAAAGGGTGTCACGTGGAGAATAAATTCACATAATATCTTTAAAAATGTAGCTCATATATATCAACAAAAAGAATATTCAATATAGCTCATATATATCAACAAAAATCTGCCAAGGAAATAAATGGATAATATACTTACCAAATTATGTAGAACACAATTTACCTTTTCTTTCCATAGTAATCAGGGTCAAGATCAATTCAAAAAATTTGCCATAATAATCAATACTCCCCTCAATTTGTTACCTTTTCGAAATGATCACGATTCTCCATTTCTTTTTATATTCACTTTCTCCCCCTGTCCTCATGACAGTATTTGCGATAATACTTATCACAACTTGTACACATTGAATAGAATGTTGTCCCTTTGTTTCCTTTGTAGTATCAACATTCACAGCATTCATTTGCTTTTGAAATTTGAGGTAAAAGTTTGTTTTCTTCAATCAAGCTTGCCTCAAATTAAATTTGCATAAACTTAACAAACTTTCTGCACAAATGCATTGTTATAATATTTCACGTAATATATAATGCCCTTTCTTATGAAATAAATGGAATAACATATATGACAATATATAAAAAAAATTTCAATTCAAAGCTATTCAACCTTACATATGACACATTAGTGGCCTGCTCAATAATTTTTGAAAATTTTGTGCAATGAATAGAATTTTTGAGCCTTAAAAAATCTCCATAATTTTGGATCAAGCTTTCTCAACCTCATATGGAAATATATTTTGTCACCTCCAAATCCTTGTAAAATAGATAATAATCTTTGCAAATTATAGAAAATATCACGCACATACCTTCTTTCAATTTTCGGATCAAACTTGCCTAATATAAAATATCTTCTAAGATTATAGCAAGTGAATCCCAAAATACAACAATATCTTTCAAGATTAAAGGGATTTCCCTAAACATAAATTTCAAAAAGATATTATTGATGCAATACACAAAATGAAAGTAGAATTTTTATCACATGCCAAATCAAGTAATAAAAATGTGCAATATCTGACAAGAGATTTTTTGCAATATAAATCACACATGAGCCATAAAAATCATTCAGCATGATAAATATTTGTGTAGAAATTTGGAAGGCAGGATGATAAATATGAAATACTTTATTTCCTTACCCAAACTATATATATTTAAAATATACCATTGATTTAGAGAAAAAAATCTTCATCAATCATCGCTTAAGATATTCTTCTGATTGCTCAATGATTTGCATAGATTTGCAATCATTCTTCTTTTATAAAATTTCCTGCAGCAAGCTCTTTTTCTTTTGGTATCCATGAATTTGGATCATTCTTTAACGTTAGA
Organism: Angophora floribunda; assembly: GCA_014182895.1. Classification (NCBI taxonomy): domain Eukaryota; kingdom Viridiplantae; phylum Streptophyta; class Magnoliopsida; order Myrtales; family Myrtaceae; genus Angophora; species Angophora floribunda. Next base: position 19,328,932 of record CM024707.1, on the reverse strand, counting down.
GCACAAATAGGAAATTTCATAAAAACTCAACGATGCTTTGCTGACTCAATTCAGTAGAAAATTTTAGGGAGAATATCTTGTATAATATCTCGTAAAACAAAATTTTGTTTTGCAAAAATATAACATAATAAGAGAGCATAAAATCCGATCAAATAATCATGATTATCTCTAAGCACAATATTAAATCATATTAAATCATATTCCAACTCACCGTAACATAAAAAGAACATTATGCACAAAAAAATTCTCACTTCCTTACCTTTATTACCTGCAAGAAAACAATTTATCTTTTCTTCGGTACCCAAATGAATTTGGGTCTATTTCGGTTAGAGGAAGCATCAAATTTCCAATTGATTGACTTGGATTTCTTCCAATCAAGTGGACATTGTTGCTTAAAGCGATTATGATCACCACAATTCGAACAATTAAAAAATTGAGATCCAACATGCTTAACAAATTGCTTACCAAAATGATTTCGATAATGGTGGATCGAAGGTTTGCGTCGCAATCTCTCCTTTATTTTCGGAAAATCATTCTTGATCTCACTATCCTTCTCATAACCGAGACCGGATTTGTTGTAATGTGGCATTTCTATGGAGAGGACATGCTCTAATGTCTTTGAGCCAATAGAAAATTTCTTGCAAATTTTCGGAATTTCTTCTTTATAGGAATCATTTTCCTTTTGCAAAAAATCTTTCTCTTCCTTAACAAAAGAATTCTCTTTTTCCAGCTCAACGATCCTTGTCTCATTTGTAGAATTTCTCTCTCTCAATTTAGAGATTTCCTTCTTCAATTTAGAGATCTTCTTCAATGCTTTCTTCTGTTTTGCGCATAATTCTTCAAAAAGATTATCATCATCAAGAATAGGATTTGAACATGTTACCTCATCTTCTTCAAATTCAATGTCCGCCTTTAAGCATAAATTCTCATCATCGCTGGATTCACACTCAATGTCACTCCACGTCTTGGCTTTCAAAGATTTATTCTTCTTTTCGAATTTCCCTTTCCTTTTCTTGAATAAAGGACAATCGGGTTTGTTTGTGGACTTCTTCCCTTTCGAATTGCTTCTTTTTTGTTCAAATTTTTTGATCAACGACTTCATCTCCTCATCGTCATCTTTTTCATCTTCCTCAGAATCTGCTTCATCAAAATTAGCATTAGATTTTAAAGCAATTAACTTCTTACCTTCCGGATCTTCGTCATTTATACGTTCTACTTCATATGATTGCAAAGTTTCAATAAGTTCATCAATAGATAAAGGCGAAATCCTCAATGTTTCACGGATGGAAGTTTTGACGTTGTTCCAATCCTTCGATAATCCTCTCAAAAGCTTATTCACTTTCATGGGTCCTGAGATTGGTTGTCCTTGATATGCAAGTCCATTCACTATTTCGGTGAATCTGCTGAACATGTCTCCAATGGGTTCTCCTGGCTTTATCTTGAATGATTTGTTTTGCCCGAGAAGAATATTGACTTTGGTCTCTTTTACATGATCAATCCCTTCATAAGTAACGTGCAACCTATCCCACACTTCTTTCGCTGATTCACAAGAAGAGATTTGGTTATATTCATTTGGAGACAAGGCACAATAAAAAGAATAGATAGCCTTTGCATCTAAAGCTTCTCTTTTTGTTATCTCCTTTTGAGATAGAGTGGCAGATGATTGAAGTGTTTCGCCATCCTCTTTTCTAGTAGATGCTGACGCAACATTAGGATTGATTTCTTTCTCAACAACGTCCTATTCCAACAAATCCTTAGATCTTAGGAATGCCTTCATATTGTTTTTCCAGGCATTATACTCTTTCCCATCAAAGTAAGGTGGTCTGGTGATGCTTCGTCCTTCAATCAGACTTGGTGCAAAAATACTAGCCATGAAAGATCTTTAGCTCTGAAGTAATAAACACCTCAAGATACTGAGCACGAGGCTCTGATACCAATTGTTGGAAACTAGTATTAACACCTAGAGGGGGGTGAATAGGTATAGAGGAATTTTATGCGCAAGCAATAACAATCTTTTACAATCTACAAACAGAAATTAAATAGAGAGACTAGAGAAGATTATAAACACAATTTATAGTGGTTTGGCTTTAGACAAGCCTACGTCCACTCTCTAGGCGATCAGCCAATAGGCTGAATTTCACTATATGATCAAAGGTGATTACACACTCTTGAGTGTTAGCACTTGGTGATGATGTGTCTTACAAAGTCACTCTTCTTGGTAATTCACTAGGATCACTCGGTTTCGCTCTTTTTCAGACAACTAGTGAAGAATTGAATCAGCCTTGGAATATATTTTTCCACCCTAGTCTCCTAGGTCTCATCCTATCCTTATATACTCTCCAAACCACATTCGACCGTTGGCTCTTTCCTTGAGAGTTTCACCTTCCCTTTCCTGGACAGACTTTATAAGGCAAGTTTTTTTTTACTGTTGGAGGTAGATTGGATCCCCTTGGATTCTGTTCACCTATACAATCAGAATCCGGGCTTCCATAAGTGTTCTATTCTTCTTTGGAAGTTGTCCGTTGATTGATTCTGCTAATCGGTTTGATACAACAAAATCAATATAAATAAAGTAAGTGAAATACTTGACCGTTGGTGATCTTATCCTGTAGTTTCATTCTGAGTCTGTTCAAGATTTCCGTCTGGTACGGTCAGACTCAAATTTGCGTCTGGTACGGACAGACTTAGAATCTATCAGACTGAAGTTCCTGCGTCTGCTTTATCCAGACTCAAAAGCATACGTTAGTAGCCTTTGATTTATTTTGTCATCTTCAAAATATCATAAGGGATTTTCCTAACACCTATAAGTTGCGAGGCTGCGGTAGTGGGCGGGTCCTATGCTCCTTCGGGAATGCTGTCAGTGGGAAAGCATAACCCCTGACATCGCCGTACCTCAAGGTAAAGAGGACGAAACTAACTTGGCTAGGAACTGCCAACCATAAGATTGTGCCATGGCCTAGGAGGAGGGGTCGTAATAATCTGAGCATGTGTGGATGTGAGACATGAGAAACTGTGTGCAATGCTTTGATTATTCTCATGTCTCTTAATATCATTATGATTTAAATGACAGCTGTGCATGGTGTGGCAATGGCTAGGTGAGATTGTTTGTGACGTAACTCGCATGTGATTGATAAACTACATTATCTAACGGTCATATGCCTTGCTTGCATTGTATGAGGTTTAACGTGTAGGGTATGGCATACCAAGTAAGGTTGCATACGAACCAACTATATGATTGTGGGTTGCCCTTATCTATTGTTTGATTGCTGGTTGTTGGTTGTTTGTTGTTAGGTTGTGTGAGAGGTGGTTCTGGAGAGCTACCCCGGGTTGAGTTGGCGTACTAACCAAGGCTTTAAGGAAGAAGTCATTGAGATTTTATCTCACTGGTTATTGTATAACCATTTTCAGGCCTTTAGAATGGTGCACCTGCAATGGAGAATCCTGCCTCCCTCCTCTAGTGATTGACTCGACGGAGCTTGAGTCCGATAGGTCCAAGTGACCGTGGTGCTGAACTTGAGGGTTCATTTTGTATAGTTGAATTATCCTAGCATAGTTTCTTTTTGATGTGGCTTAAAGGACGGATTGGCCCATTTGTTAGGCTTGTAAATCAGAAACGATCATCCATCGACTAATCCAATAAAATGTATAAATGAGTAGTGGTTGTTGTTCTTGTTGTTCATTCCTATCCCTAATTGATTGCTTGATTGTTTGTTGGACTGGGGATGGTTCGTCTTTCGCTTGCGCATAATAAAAGATTAAAATAAATGGTCGAGTCATGGGACGTCGCTTTCAATTGACCATGATAAGGGGTTGTTACGTGCTCGGGGTTCGTGGTGTGACAACCTCACCCTACAAGAATGAGGGTGAGCCTCACCCTACAAGAATGAGGGTGAGCCTCACTTGGCGGGGAAGGCCAATGAGATTAGCTCTCGCCTCCCTTTATTTGTGGCCGATCACCAGCCATTGTAGAAAACCAGCAATCATCCATGGAAGAAGGAAAAAAGAGAAACAAAAAAACAGAAAGAAAGAAAACAAACAAACAAAAATATAAAATATTCAGAGAACAATCAAGAAAACAACGTATCTCGCTTTGTTTTCCATCAGGCTTACTCTTCTTGTTCTTCGTCGGCCTCCACCATGTTCTATGCTTTGTATTTGCTCTACCTCAATAATCCATCCTCTTATAGACTCAAGCCATGGTAATTCTCGAATGTGAAATGAAAGAGCCTTAACCTTAGAGAGAATTAAAAAAAGAAAAGAAAATTCCCATAATCTTTGCATGAAACGTTGTCGTTTTAGTTCCACTATCTAATTTGGACTTGAATCTATTTTTAAAAAGTCTCATCTAATATAAAATATTATTAAAAAAGCCATGTAAAACAAGTCGTCGAAATATACACTCGAGTGAACGATAGTTCACCAACATTACACTCAAACAATTGAAAAAATATATTATAGCTCTTAAATAGACGTCGTATGAAAATATGTATAGTGTCTTTGTTTTAAAATAATTATATGATGACAAAAACAAAATATAGCATTGAAGTACGGATAATAAGGAAGAGAAATCAAATTTTATCACACATATATAAATTTGAATTTTATTTTAACATAAAAAAGTTTCAGATATTTATATCACAGTGAAAAAGTTTATAATTTTTAATAATATAAAATAAAATTTAAATATTTGTATCACAGTAAATATAGTTTGAGAATTTTAAAGGTATTTACTTTTTTTTTAATCTTTTGCTAATTGGAAAAGCAGAGGAATTGTTTCCTGTATTATTTCGGATTTGGCCCTTATTTTCTGCCGAACGTCCAGCACTTACTTGCACTTTAATTTAAGCATCTTTAAACCATCGATCCCGATCTCGATACCTCTCACTCCAGTTCGGTGGTCGAGAAACGAAGATGGAGTATACAATCGCGGGCGCCTTTGGTCACCCGAGCTTGGTTCCAGGACAAGCCTCTCTGAGAAGAAAGAAGACGTCTTCACGTTTTCCCGCCGGTGCCACCGCCGCTTACCACTTGAACTCTGCTTCTCGCAGAATCAAGGCTGTGGACACGAACTCCCAGGACTTGAATGTCCACTTGGAGGCAAGTAATCTCGGGTGTTGTATGTGCCTTTTTACACTTGTAGTGCAGCCTGTTGAATGCTGATTGGCCCCTGAAACGTGGGCTCGTGCTTATTTGTTTTCTGGGTTTTTGGTGGAAAGTAATTTGGCTTGTTGCTTCTTCAACTCGATACTTGGTAATGTTGGAGCAATCTGCTTGTCGTGATGGAAGTTTGACATGCAATGATGGAAGCACTAAGTTAGTTTTGCAATGATTGCGAATGATGGGCCGTTTGGATGGAAAGTGTGGTGATTGGTCTGAGCATAGTGAACAATCGTCACATGGGATATGTTAAGGAGGAACTTAGCCAAAAAAATTTAGCTCCAAGGAAACGTAGGTTACTGCCAGTTGTTAGTCAAGGGGAGGTCTGATCTTCTACTCAAATTCAATAGGGAAAACAATGAGTGATCTTCTGTGCAGAACTAACTGTGATAGATGCTGTAAGGTATTGTTTGCAGCAGAAGATGTTGACCCATCATAAAGAAAAAATTGAATTTGTTGTTCAATGCAGGCACGAGCTGAAATTGCAGTGGATACTATCAATCCTGCGTTGAAAGACTTGGTGTGGCCTTCCCCTAGTGATAAAACTCCATTTTGGAAGAAAGAGTTCCCCATTCAGGATGTCAGCATCGAGCTTCCAACTGATGTGGAGAAGGATTCCAATCTCATGCACATCATCCATGTTGCTGCTGAGATGGCTCCTATAGCCAAAGTTGGAGGTCTTGGTGATGTTGTGACTGGACTTGCTCGTGCTTGCCTGTTACGTGGACATACAGTTGATGTCATGCTTCCTTTCTACGAATGCATCGAGAAGCAACACATTGCCAATCTCACGTTGATAACTACATATGATTCATTCCATGATGGAAATTGGATACCGACTAATGCATACCGTGGGGAAGTTTCTGGCATTCCTGTCATATTTATTGAACCCTCTAATCAATTCTTTAAAGGGAAATTTGTATATGGAGGTTCATACAATGAGCTGGAAGCATATATATTCTTCAGCCGTGCTTGCCTTGAGTGGATGCAGGTACGTCACTATGTATTACTTTCGATAGTGGGAGTGTTATACCTGCACTTTATTAAGAAAGGAATAACTTACTGCTCAGCCTGGCTCATCACGTGTGGTATGGTGGAAAATTTACATTTATGAGTCACATATAAATGTCATGAATGCGAGCTTGCAGCCATTGGTCGAATTATCTTTCATTTCCATGAAATGCTAGAGGTGCTACACATATAATGTTCAGTGCATAACATGTCTTTGTGTTTGTGAGTACCCAAGCCCGACATGGAGAGTGATGGGGGTTTTGACGCACTATATAAGTTGAGAAGTTGAGATGCACTACCAAATTTCCAGTTTGGGTACTCTTCTTGGGGCTGGGGCCTTGTGGTTTTGGTCTTGGAGCTGTTGGTTGTTGCAAATATTGTCAGAATAGTGGGTGCTTGCAGTGTGGATGCCATGGAAACCATGCTTACCTTATCCACTATCTCCAGTAGTGTGTGGCTTCTGATGAAGCCAACTAATGTGTTGGTACCATTGTCATATGGGTTCCCATTCCTGGTGTTATATGTCATGCATTAGCTGGTGTGCTGATGTTAAGGGGAGGCTCACTTTGGGTTTCTTAAAACAACTTGGAATGGCAATCTTGAGAGTTTCTTTAGGATGTTTTTAATAGACTTGGTCTTGCCTTGGTTCATTATATAATTATCGCTACGATTGTACGAAGCATGTTCTGGATTGATTTTGAGAATGGAGCAATGCAGGAGTTTCATTACCTATGTATTTATCTATTAAAGCTTCAAAGGAGTTTGTTAGTTAAGCCAGTACCAATTTTTTTCCCCTGGCCGACAACGATGTTGGGATCTTGCTACTTGTGTTGGCATTGCAGTATCTATCTTCAGCTATCTGAATCACGGCAGGTGACTGGAGTGCAGCCTGATATTATTCACGTCCACGAGTGGCAAACAAGTGCTTTGCCACTTCTTTACTGGGATATGTACCATCATCTCTCACTTAAGGTACTTTCTCTGCCATTCTACTTGGCTGAACTGGAGTTGGATTGAAGATATTTCTGCTATCTTGCTATATAACTTAGCATAGTAGTTGACTCTTGTCTACAAGTAGTTCTTTCTTCGTGTTTATGTTCATAGCAGATATACATTACAGACTATTGAGATTTATTGACACAGAATTTATGTCCAGAGACCAAGAATAACATTGACAATCCACAATATGGAGCATTATGGTGAATGCAGGTCGGTCAAAACTGTCTTCTGTAGTGTACTTGAGTCAAAGATAATTCTGCATTATGATGATTACCTGACATTTATTAAGAAGGCTACGCGCAAGTGCATCCTTCTCGAGTCTGTTAATAAAGCTGCAGATATGATCTGATTACTGGATCTTTCATTTATATTTTTGCTGATATTAGATATTCCATTCAATTGAAGTTTTTGTAAAGAAGTCAGAATATTTCATAGTCTCCATTTGATTCCTAATTGGACTCATGGTATGGTTGGCTTCTTTGCCAGCTGACCAGCCTTTATCAATGTCAAAAAGAAAATATTCTGTCGTAGGAACCAAGGGTGCGCCAAGTCAACCCATGTGTGGAAATCACTTCCTAGATGAGATTTGTCTAGGGCAGTTTCTATTTAATCGAGTATAGTGTGAATAAACCTGATAAATATCGGTTATTTAGTAATTGAAAGTTTGTAATCTTCCCATGAAAGTGTCTGTGTCTGTGTCTGTGTCTGTGTCTGTGTGTGGATACTCATGTTGTGATAAAAGTTGTGGAGTAATAGGTAATTAACTGCTTCGGAACAACACTAGTATAGAATATTGTGACTTCTAGGCATTCATTGGGCTGAAGCTTCTAGTTGGGAACAAATCTGGGCTTCGAAAGAAAATTGCCTTGTCGATAACTCTGAGAAAAGATTATTACTTGCTGTTATCCTTCTGTCAACCTTTTTTGGAAGAGAAACTTAACAACTTTTGATGTAAATAACAAATAAATGGTTACAAATTTTGATTTTTTGGATTACTGTAAAACCAAACTTTCCAATTTGGATGATTTGTTTGAATTTGTCTTAGTGTAAATGCCTTTCTTACATAAAATATCCTTTTGCTTTGAGACATAGAACTACTAAATTTCCTACCTAACCAAAACGTCTATCCAGCTCTGACCAAAGGAAAGTTTTTTTCATCGGCACACAATTTTGATAAGTTTTCTGTTGCCTCCCAAGGATTATTAATGATAATCTTATAGGAATTGAAATCAGTAAAAGAACACACTCTTGGTATGGATTTCTATTTTCCTTGCAAATTCTTATACCATCAAATACCTTGCTGAAAAGAAGGAAAAGTTGATTTTCTTTTCATAATAGATGGCATTCATGCTGAACTGAACAATGAACTCAAAAGGAAAAAAAGGAGACGACACTCAAAGAGGCATCACTTTCTTAGTGGGAAAAAAATTCATGTCATTCAGTAAATAGAGTAGAATTTCCATTGAGCAAGATCAATCTATATCATTTGATGAAGAAAATAGATCAATATCTTACAAAGATGGAAACTCAGAATGCTTTGGATGGAAATGAGGGAATGTATTCATTACACAGTTTCAATTTTGGAGTTTTCTATTGAAATTATGGCGCTAAGTGATATAGGGAATGGTAGTTCTTGACTTGATGAACTAGGGTGTAGGATTGAATTAGTTGCCGAGGTTTCTTCAAGCTTGAGAATTTAGCATAATTGTCTTCACATTTCAAAAAATATGCTAATAGTTCCTTCCTTTCTCTGTATGTGATTGCAATCTGGCTCGATGTGGCTGTGTTAAATTTGCAGACAAGAGCAACTTCATAAATGTGGTCTTGATGGTGCAATTTATGCAACAACTGATAAGGTAAGCTTTAAGTGCATTACATAAGCTAATGTTATATGGTCACGGCTGACCTCAAATTATGCGTACCATACATCAGAAGGCCGTGCGGCAACTTTAAATGCTCATTTACATTAACCTTTTTAATTTGAACGTCTGTGAAAGGGTTATTTTATGTTATTGTTTCCTAGTGGAATGTAGAGTCATGTTGAATCTACCATAGAATTCCAGTGAACATTGGTAGATAAATTCATCATTCAAATTCATAAGGTCCATGAGGTCTGACTTAGCAGTGCTAAGGTGGCTGAAATATGAGGATTTGGAGATCAGATTCTTTCGGAACTGAGTTTCAATGATAAAAAAACAACATACAGAAATTGGATAGAGGAAAGTGTCCTGGGCAGATTCATTGACTCTGAATATGGATTACTGAGGTTAGATTTGGAAAAGAAGAGAAAAGAGCCATAGATTATACTCATGTTTACAGTCTTAACCACCATAAATAGACAGGGCATGCCAGTCCATGTAATTGGCCAGTTCTGCAGTTATTTGAAATTTAGCTATGACTTTACCTCCCTAATTTAGGACCAGTGAGCATTTTCTACCAGCAATAAGAATGTAACTGAACACGGTGTATCTGGCATTGCTATAGCAAGCGACTGTTGGAAGTCACTCATAAAACCTATAGACGTTATCCTAGATTGAGGTCTGATAAGGACTTGATTTTACATTTTACACATAGCTCTGGATTCTTTTTTTTTTCTCAATTATGCAGAAGCCCACCTAAGTGGGCAAACCCTGGGCCATGGAGTACCTCACTGATCAGATAAGATGCAGATCAAAGCTCGAGTGGGTGGTCCAACCATGTGATTGTTTTTCCTTGTGGGAGAGCCTAATCCAACATAAATGTCCGCTTCTCAACCATTAATTACCTCATTTTGAAAGGAGAATCCACTAGTGAAGGGTGCTTATCATGCTGCCTAACATTCCTTGTAAAACATGTCTTAGCTTCATTGTTGCTCACCAATTAAATATGACTCCTACGTGGGAAAATATCTACGGTTGCATGGTTCCTCTATCTGCGACCTCTGATTCATCCTTGTTTAGTCGTTGTCATCAGGAATTGCGCTTCTACTGTAGAAACAAATGTCTCTATTTGCAAAGGATGTTGAAAATGGTGCCACCTGGATCTGATTTCTTGGCAGAAAGGGTTGAAGAGCAATAATTTGATCTTCGTTTTTTTTTTTTTTTCCTGATCAGTATTTTTTTTACCGTATTATCATTGCTTGTTTGCAACTAAGTAGCTGTGTAAGCATGGATTTAGAGACACCAAGCTTCATCTGACTTAATTTTAGAACTTTCCATATTTCCAATATCATTGAAATCCTGGGTGGATTTCCTGGAATTTTTATTGTAGTTAAGGCTAGTTGCTTATTTTCACAAAAATGATGAGAATATTTTTTACACATAATGTTGGTTAAACTCCTCCTTCAAAAAATAATCTTTCTCGGGTCAGAGTCTTCATCCTTTTTAGCTTTCAATCACCATTTATTTCCCTTTTATTGTTAGGTTTTTGTACTTCATGATCAAAATCATTTGTCTCTTTCTTACCATCATGGCAGGCAGTAGATGATCGAACAATTGGTCATAATCCCGAGAGACTGAGCTTGCTGAAAGGAGGAATTGTTTACAGTAATGCAGTTGTGTAAGTTATCCTGATTGGGGGAGTTACTTAAATTTTATGCATCTATCTACAGAAGCCTACTGAAAATGTTGGGAAATGGCCTAAGCCCATCATTACATTTGACTGCATTTTCGTTGAGACAGTTTACACTTGAGGCCGTATTGGGCAAATTCACTTTTTTAAGTTTTTCTTCAAGGAAAATTATTACATTTAATTTACTAAAAACTCCATTGATATATGTGTGTCAAATTTCTAGTGGCTTTGTTGCCATGGTTGACTTTTCAGAATCTTAGTTCAGAAATATACTGAGCTAAAACTAGTGCGCATCTTAGATGTTCATGGAACCAAACAAGAATCTCTGGTGCTTGAGTGCGTATTTGAGCATATAGCTTGGTTTTACAGCTTGGAGAGTTGACTATTCTTCTGGAGTTGTTTTTTAACTCTTTCTTTTATGTTTGCCTTATAAAAGTAACACTATGTTGCTTTAAATAATCAGACACTGAAGCCTCCTCATCCTAATAGACACTCTTGCTGTCAAAAGCTAAGTTTTATTGTGGAGAGTTTAGAGAAAAGAATCGTGATCATTCTCCATATCATTTGTACCACCATTACAAAGCTACTTATAAAACAACTTTGAGTGCCAACTAGGAAAAAAGAGATCTGAAAGTTACAACTATAATCCCATAGATTAAGGGATACTAATAAATCATTTCCTAACTAATTCTTTACAGCTATTTCCTAATAATTAAGACCTAAAAATCAGGATCAAATATTCCTAATAATTAGGTCCAGAAATCAAGATAATTCAACACTCCCCCTCAAACTGAGGAATAGATGTCTTCCGTTCCCAGCTTGGAAATTATTTCGTGGAAGATCCCACCATCGAGTCCTTTGGTTAGCACATCTGTTAGTTGATTTCAGAAGGTATGTAAGACATGCAGATCAATCCTTCTTCTAGCTTTTCTTTGATGAAATGTCTGTCGATTTCAATATGCTTCGTCCTGTCATGTTGTACAGGATTATGAGCAATGTTAATTGTTGATTTATTGTCACAATAGAGCTTCATAGGACCCTCCCACTTGACTTTTAAATCTTCCAGGATGATTTTGAGCCATAATAGCTCACATATTCCTTGGGCCATTGCTCAAAATTCTGATTTAGCACTTGATCTTGCAACTACATTCTGCTTTGTACTTCTCCAATTCACTAAATTTCTACCAAGAAATGTTGACCTTCTGTCCACCATAGATCCTGCATAGTCAGCATCGGTGTAAGCTTGTAGCACCAGTTTTTGATTTCTTTTGAATAGGACTCCTTTTCTAGGGCTTCCTTTTAAGTAATGTAGCACTCGATTGATAGCTTGTAAGTGTGATTCTCTTGGGTCATGCATAAATTGACTAACCATACTAGGCAATATCGGGCCTAATATGAACTAGATAGATGAGTTTCCCCACCAAGTTTTGATACATTTCTCGATCTACAGAAGGTTCTTCCTTTGCCTCCCTTAGTTTTTTATTAGGCTCAATAGGCGTAGCTACTGGTTTACACCCAAGTTCTCTGGTTTCCTTCAAAAGGTCGGTCACATATTTCTATTGTGAGACAAAAATTCCTTGTCTAGAGTAAGAAACTTCAATGCCAAGGAAGTATTTAAGTCTTTCCAGCTCCTTTATTTCAAACTCTTTAATCAAACACTATTTTAGCTCCTGTTTCTCCTTATCATCATCACCCGTGACAATAATATCATCAATGTACACTAAAAGTGCGGTCATTCTCCCTGTTGCTGAATGCTTAATAAAGAGGGTATGATTGTCTTGGCTCTGTTTGTAGCCTAAAGCTTTTATAACTCTGGAAAATTTCCCAAACTAGGCTCTAGGCAATTGCTTAAGCCCATATAGTGCTTCCGTAATCTACATGCTTTGTTTGTTGTCCCTTTTCCTTCAAAGCCTAGTGGAATACTCATGTAGATCTCCTCTTCTAGGTCTCATGTAAGAATGCATTCTTCACATCAAACTATTGAAGTTGCCAATTAAAATGAGCTGTTAGAGAGTAAAATTCTTACATTGTTCATCTTTGCCACCGAAGCAAATTTCTCCTGATAATCTACTCTATAAGTCTGAGTATAACCCTTTGCCACCAATCGTGCTTTATATCTCTCAAGAGAACCGTCAGCTTTGTATTTCAAGGTAAAAACCCATTTGCAGCTCACAAGATTCTTTCCCTTTGGTTTTTTGACAATCTCCCAAGTCTGGTTTTTCTCAAGTGCATCCATTTCTTCTCTCATTTCATTCCTTCATTCTTCTTTAGACAATGCCTCAGATAAAGTATTTGGAATAGAAATGGTGTTTAGACTCATAATGAAATTTCTATGAGGTGGTGATAGGTGGTCAAGTGACACATAGTGAGGTAGTGGGTATAAGGGTTGCTTTGTGCACTCTCTAGTACTTTTTCTAATAGTAATGGGAAGGTGCGAGTCATTTTCTGGCATATCAATCGACTGATTATGCAAAAGGAGAGTCAGAACTTACCAGAAATTCATTTGCAAAACTTGGATGGGAATCTTGAACTTGTGTTTGGTCAAGAACAGTTGCCTTTCTTGAGTACACATGAGGAAATCTCATAGAGTCATAAATACGGGGAGATATAAGAGTAGACACTTGTTCCGGAATAGACCCAAACATAGAGTGTGAGCCTGAGATTGAAGGAGCATGAATTGATTCATCAGAAACTGATTTGTTAGGAGTTGATTAATTAGATGTGGAAGCTTGGATTGGAAGATTATTGGGAGGTAAGTTAAGATTATGGTTGTTAGAAGCTGATTGGTCAGGAGTTGATTGAATAGGGACTGCTTGATCAGAAGTGGGAGCTTGAATTGGAAGATTATCAAGAGGTAAGTCAAGATTAAGCCTGTCAAAGTCTTCATCTTTCACTAATGATTTCTCCCTCTGGAAATTAGATTGTGGAAAGTAAGGTTTGTTTTCTACAAATGTAACATCAGCTGATATGTAAGTCTTTCGAGAAGGAGGATGGTAACATTTATACCCTTTTTGTGTGGAGGAGTAACCAAAAAAGACACACTTGATTGCTCTAGGATTTATTTTCCCCTTTGCTGATTATGAATATGTACAAATGAGGTGCAACCGAAGACTCTAGGTGTGAGATTATTTGTTGTCTTGAAATGGGGATAAAAGCTGGAAAGAACTGCCATAGGAGTTTTAAAATCTAATATTCTTGATGGTAGTCTATTTTAATCATGTATGTAGATGTAAGGATGGCTTCCTCCCAATATGATTTAGGAACATGTCCGTGAAACAACAATGCTCGAGTAGTGTTAAGCAAATGACTATTTTTCCTTTTAGCCACCCTATTTTGTTGTGGTGTGTTTACACAAGATGACTCATAAATGATTCATTCCTTTTGGAAATAGGTTGACAAGATTTGGTTAAAGTAGTCTCTAGCATTATTTGCTCTAAAGCTCTTAATTTTAACTCCAAATTGAGTTTGAACCATGGAATTGAAATTAGGAACAATACTACTTACATCGGATTTGTGTTTGAGTAAGAATATCCATGTTACCCTAATTTAATTATTGATTAGAGAAACAAACCATCAAGCCCTCGAGATATTTGGAATTGTGTAAGGTCCCCAAATTTCACTGTGAATCAAATCAAAAGGATGAGAACTTCTTTTGTTGTTTATAGGAAAAGATACGCAGTTGTGCTTAGCAAATTCATAGATGTCACACTAGAATTCACTCATATCTAATTCTGTAAACAAAGAAGGAAACATGATATTTAAGACACGAAAAGATGGATGACCAAAACAAAAATGATAAAGACAAATGGCATCCTTATCTGAAGTACTAAGAAATGACGAGGGTGAATTGTTCATGACTTTCTTTGAAATCCTCGGTGTCACAAGATGGTACAACCCATTCTTTTCCTTAGCAAGTCCAATCTTCCTCTCCGAATCTTGTTCTTGAAAAACACAATAGGTAGAGTAAAAAATTGCATGACATTTAAGATATTTGGTGAGCTTTTGTATGGAGACACGATTGGCTGATAATTTCAGCACATAAAGAACACCTTTGATAGTGAGAATGGGTGTAATATGGATATCACCAATTCTTGCAATGGTGGCTAGGGAACCGTTTGCCACCACTATTTTTCTATTGCTTGGACATGGGATATAGGTACTAAAAAATTGTGAAGTGTGAGTCATGTGATCTATAGCACCTGAGTCTATTATCCAAGTTTCACTTGAAAATGTTTATGAGGCATTTAGACCAAAAGAGAACGAAGGCTTACTTGAGAGTGTCAATGAACATGCATCCGAGGATTTTTCAAGAGACCCTAAAAGGCCTCTAATTCTTTCTATTTCCTCACTGTTGAAGGATTCTATCCCTTGTCCTTCACCATGATTGATTTGCTGGCTGGTCTATTCAATTAGATGAGCCTGGGGCCTTTGCTGTCCTCTATTTCCCCACTCTCAGCTTGAGGTTGTTGGTTTGCCATTTGGTTTCCAACAACGCTCCTTTGTATACCTTGGCTTTTTACGATAGGTACACCACATACTGCCTCGGTTATCCCTCCATGTTGGCTTTGAAGCATCCATCTTTCCTCTTTGTTGTGTTGATGCATTGTGAGTTATTAATGCTGAACCTTCCATAGCGTGAGGTTCTAGCATTATTCATCTTCGACTTTCTTCTACCTGGATTAGAGAGATTGTCTCTTCCAAAGAAGGGATTTCTTCCTTGCCAGGTATTTGAATTCTGGCTTGATCAAATTCAGAATTAAGACCTGCCAGGAAACAATATACTCTATCCTTTTCAATGAAGGTCTTTAGAGTAGCAGCATCATCCATGCACTTCATCTCAAATACTCGATAATGATCGAGTTCTTGCCTGGATTTTGAAGGGAATTGGCATATTCCGTCATAGTTTTGTTCCCTTGTTTTGTTACACTGGTTTTTACCTTGATTTCATACACTTGTGTTGCATCTAGAGCCTTTGAATAAGTCCTGCGTACAGAATCCCAAATCTCCTTTGCTGTTTTGAGAAACATACATGTATCGCTTTTGGCTGGATCCATCGAATCTCATTGCCATGTCATGATCATTGAATCTGCTTCATCCCATGCGCTGAACTTGGGATCTTTTGGTTTTGGACCCGTTCCGAGAAGATAGCTGAGTCTTCCTTTACCCTTTAGGTAGGTATTGACAAACTGTGACCATTTGAGATAATTCTTTTCATTCAGCCTATATGTTGCCCTCACATTTTGTAGATCTCCGGTCATATGAGTGGTGTTGGCCTCCTCAGTTTGACCCAAGGAAACTCCAGTCAATTTTGTCTTAAGACATGGATTTTTCTAGGCACAAGGAAAGTATTTGGAAAGGAAGAACAAGGAAAAAGGAATAAAGGCTGCAAGTGAATGAGGTTTTAGGGCCAAAAACTGAGATAGGATTAGAGGCGAAGTGGGAAAATCTATAGTTGAAGGGATCACAACAATGAAGGTTGCGATTAGACAAAAACAAATCCAGCAATGAAGGCTGTGATTGGAAGATTATTGCATCAATGAAGGATTCACTGCAACATTATCCCAGAAAAATGAGCCTAATGCTTTGATACCATGAAGAATTTAGAGAAAAGAATTGTGATCATTCTCCATATCATTTGTACCACGATTACAAAGCTACTTATAAGACAACTTTGAGTGCTAACTAGGAAAAAAAGAGATCTGAAAGTTACAACTATAATCCCATAGATTAAGGGATACTAGTAAATCATTTCCTAACTAATTTTTTACAGCTATTTCCTAATAATCAAGAACTAAAAATCAGGATCAAATATTCCTAATAATTAGGTCTAGAAATCAAGGTAATTCAACATATTGGAATTATGACATTGCCCTTAAGGGGTTGTGGATTATTGCTTTTGTTGTCGCACCCTCTTCATAAAGCCCTTCTCTGTCCTGATCCTACTCTTAAGATAATGCTAGGAAGAAGTTGCTTATTCTGTCTTCCCCCTGAACCACAAAACTGTCGGTTTTTGCATCCAAGAAATTACCACTGGTAATACCGTTGATCTGTTTTCTTTCTATTTGCTCGTTTGGGGAAGCACCTATCTATTCCTTATGTCATCCAGATATGTAATCCCTTTTACGAAAGAAAATTGGCAATCCTCATGTCACCCATTCTTTCTGCATTTTATTTCCTTTTGAATCTCTTCAAGAGCTAAGTAGCACCGACATTGGCACCGACGTGCAACACGCGACACGACACGCCTACACGTCATTTCCCAAAATATATAGAATTCCTACATTTTGGAACACATTATTTATTAAATGATATTTTTATATATACATGATAAATTATTATTTTTATGATTATTTCAATCAAATTAATTTAATTGAAATTCATAAATATATAAATTATAAAAAAAAAAACCTAGAATGAATTTATACTAAAAATATTAATCCACCATTTGTTAACATTATTCATTGTTTCAATTTGACAAATTCAACTATATTCCATTCCAATAATTCATTAAACTTGGAGGGAAAAAACAAGCAATTCACATTCCCCTATTAATGCCCTATTAAATTTAACATTTAACAATAAGTCGAAAAAAAAAAATCCACATTTCACCATCACATATGACAAGAAGTCACCATCAAATAAAACTTGGAGCAATGCCCGCAAGAGGAGGGTGGGGAAATTATGTGTGAAATGGAAATTGGAAGAGAAATTAGGGTTTTTCTTCTTTCCTTATTTATTTTTTTTACTATTTTTTATTTTTATATATTATATTTGGACCCCTTTATTTAAAATTTTTAATATTAACCCCATGCGTGTTGGAATTGCGTGTCGAAATTCCGGACTAGTATGTGGGAGCGTGTCGAGAGAGTTGATCGCATGTCGGGACGTGTCAAACATGTGTTGGAGTGTCCAACAGACACGGAGGCTCCCAAAGAGTGTCCATGCATCCTAGTTCAAGAGTTTCAAAGTGTATGTGGACTTGATGCTTCAAATCTTTCCAAGCCCCTATTTGTCTTCCCAATTATATATTTCCACACTTTAGGCTTAGGCCAAATTCTAGCCTATGCGTGAGGGCGAGCGAGAGTAATTAAATATCAAAGCACACATTTCATTTAATAAGTTAAGCTTTTAGAATAGTTGGCGATGGTCGTACAAAATCTCACAGACTCCAAACTGTGATGATCACTAATGCTGCTCATTAGCCTTCTTTTTAGCTGGATCTTGAAATTCTTTAGGCCTTGGAAAGAATTCAATATCATGGTTGCATTTAGTAACTTTAAACTTTTTTTCCTATAAGAGCTTTGGGAAATCATGAATTATTTTGTTCTTGCACTTTTAGAAGTTCGGTGTGATGCTATGTACAGAATGAAAATTGTAATGTCTCAGAAATACACTATGCAAGAGATGTGAGCTAACATTGAACTGGTGGATAGGATTTGGATTTCATGATTGCTGATACACGTCACTTCATTCATAGAACTTTATAAATAGAGAATCCATTTCTTATACTTAACAATTCACTCTTTTGGATTTCCAGGACAGTCTCCCCGACATATCTCAAGGAAACACTTTGCTCGGGATGGCTTTCTAGCACATTGATAAGGAACCGAGATAAGTAAGGATCTGGCACAATAGTGAACATTCTTTTCCTAGTTCAGCTATGCTTTTAGTCTCACCTTTCAAATGCTCTGCCTGGGCTTAATTTACTAGCTTTGTGAAGTATTGATTAGTGTAGACACCATCAACCTTCTCTTTTACTCAGATCCATGTCACATTGGGAAGTTTGATATGATGTCATTAAACATTATTTGGAATTGAGAGCTAATTATAATGAAGTGCATCTTTTCACTGTTGTTTATCATCTTTTTGTGTGCTTCATAGTCCTGCATGCACATTGACTTGTTGTATGCTGAAAGACTTCTTAGAGCTTTTAGTTCATGTCACATGCTAGCTTCTTCGAGTTTCTTGGGCCAGAAAAATCTTTAGGAATTTAATTGCATGATATTCTTTGATTTTTTGGGGGTATCTCTTAGTTATCATTGAATATTGTCATGCCATGATATCTTTACAATGCCTTCTTGTTGGACACTGTGGCAGCATAATTTTACCATTATTGATTTATAGAATGACCTATGTATTATGCTTAAATAAACAAGTTGTGGATTAGTGAAATCAGCAATGCCTTGGTTTTCTTTAGAGATCAAATGATCAAGTCATGTTCTCAAAGTTAGTAAATCCATGCTCTATTCACATAAATCTGCTGCATTTCTGTTTTTATTTTCATATTTTGTCTCTCTTCATTGTTAGAGAGAGTACTTTTATTTGGTTCTTATATGCTGCATAGAAGCTGTTCCGTTGCATCTAATAATGCCATTGAATTTCTCAGGTACTTTGGCATACTGAACGGGATAGACACTGCAATCTGGAATCCTGCCACTGATATCTTCTTGCCTGTTAAATATAATGGTGATGCTCTACCCTTTCCCAAGGTTATCATTAATTTGCATTATCCTCCAGACACATCTACGAGTGTTTTTCTTAACTTTTTGCAACTGTTGCTTTTATACTAGTGAGTGTGCAGCCAGTAGCCAAAACTATGATTATGATGTTTTTAGGCCACTTGCTTTTCAGCACAAGATTCTTATAGTTCTAGTTTGGTCTTGCTCTTGGATTGAGAGGGGTAAAATGTGGAGGTAAACTAAACAGAAAAGGGCTCCCTTAATCATGTGTGACATTTGAAGTTCAAAACTTCACTATAGGGCACTGATTTTTTACTTGGTCATTTAAATAGGCTAATTAGATTTTCCTTTTGGATTGAACTTAATCTGTGTTGTGTTATGAAATGGAATCTGATTTTAACTCTACTACAACATTAAGTACCTTGGTCATGCCATGCATTTCAAGAGTGGAGATTGCTGGTTAAGAGCTTGCATCTGGTGAATGCCTGATCCTACTGAGGAGAGTCTAAGCAGATGAAATAGGCAGCATGATAATGGAGACCTTCATCAATTTGGGTGTGAAAGAGTGTTAGCATCTACTTCATGAGATGAATATGGTCTTCCACTAGGCAGCATGGTGGTATACCTACCTAATACTGTGGTTTTTTCAGATGTTCAGGAGTAAAACTGTAGGGTCTTCTTTTTTGGTTTTTTTTTTTTTTTTAGGGGGTGGCAGGGGATATGACTTCTCCTTTTGACACAAGCATTTAGCAGTCATAAGCTAGATAAGAAGCTTATAATTTTGGCCGCCCTACCTAGCTTTTCACATTTATAAAATAATTGAGGGGTTTCAAAGCATTCTAAGTAAACCTATCTTAAGGTTTTTGAACATATGAACTGGTCATATTGAACCTATTTACGATGTGCCATAAGAAAATGTGTTAAAAGTCTAATCCCTATGTTAACATCTTAACAAAAGCTATAGATGAAACTTAAAGTTAAAAGCCAGAGACGCCACAAAACACTTCTCTCAAGTCTATGTAATTATTTGTGTAAACTGCTTGGATAATGTGTCCTAGTTCACTATTGAACATTTTCATCAAATAGTCATATAGTTACAAGAGAGAGCAAGAGTTATATGGAGGAGTAGGTTTACAATCATGTGAACATGGCATTGAAATAGATAAAAATTCTGATACATATAGAGAGGACTCTTTTAGTGAGATTCAATTTAATGTCTGTGCAGTTGTTTCACCATCCTACAGTGTGGGAATACCTTTTTGTCAAGTTTGACCCTTGAGAACTTAAAATTGCCTAAATTAGAACATAATCTGCCTCAGTGAAATGAGTATGAACAGTGTTATTGTTGAGTTGGTTGAAGGAGAAGAAACTAGCAAGACTGTGTTATTGATTGAATCGTTACTTACAAATTTATAAGCTATAGAAGCTTAGCTCTAGGAACAATAAAAATAATAAGATCCCAAAATACAAGGAATGAAAATAAACAAGATATTTATCCCTAAAGATAATGATAAGAAGAATTTAAACAAAACAAATCCGAACTGATATAGAAAAATACTAGATCCTAAAAATCTGTTAAGGATTTGCAACACTCCCCCTCAAGCTAAGTTGTACATATTGTACATACCCAGCTTGTCTAGTAGACTTTCAAACGTTTTTCTGGATAGGCCCTTAGTCAAAACGCCAGCTGCTTGATTCCCGGTAGAGACATATGTTAAATGAATAATTCCATCTTCTATCTTTTCTTTGATGAAGTGTCTATCTACCTCTACATGTGATCATGATGAACTGGATTATGAGCAATGCTAATAGCAGCCTTGTTATCACAATACATCCTCATAGGCAGCTCCCCCCGAACATGTAACTCTTTCATAAGGCGATTCAGCCAAATAAGTTCACAAACTCCATGTGCCAAAGCTCGAAATTCTGCCTCTACACTGCTTGTAGCTGCAGCACTCTGCTTCTTACTACTCCAAGTCACAAGTGTAATATTTTGTGGGACCACTGCCAACTGTTCTAAAAGCTTAAGTTGTTAGATGATGGCATGGTTTGTTATTTATATATTCTAACACTCCCCCTCACGCTTAATCTGGTATTTTTGCCTAGTATTAAGCGTGGAAATTTAATTAGGGAGACAAATGGGGCCTGGTAAGATTTGAACTCAGGACCTCCAGCTCTGATACCATGTAATATTTTATGGGACCACCACCAACTGTTCTAAAAGCTTAAGCTGTTAGATGATGGCATGGTTTATTATTTATATATTCTAACAACAAGATTGCCCCAAATAAAAGTACAATAACCAGAAGTTGATCTTCTATCTTCCACTGATCCTACCCAATCAGCATCTCTATATCCCCCAATTAATCTATTCTCATTTTTTCTGAAAAACAACCCCTTTCCATGTGTACTCTTCAAGTATTTCAAAATTCTAAAGATGGCTTCCATATTTTCTTCGGTAGGATCATGCATACACTGACTTACCACACTTACAGCAAATGCTATATTAGGTCTTGTATGAGAGAGGTAAATGAGTTTACCTACCAAACGTTGATACCTTCCTTTATCTATAGGTGTCCCATCAACTTTTCCCCCAGTTTTGCTTAATGTTTCCATCCCTGTTTCTTTCAATAAATCCAATACATACTTTCTTTGGGTAACGAAAATACCTTTTCTGTTTCTTGCAAATTCCATTCCAAGAAAATATCTTAAGGATCCCAAGGATCCCAAGTCCTTAATTTCAAATTCAGCAGCTAACTTCCCCTTCAACCTTGACATTTCCTCTTCGTCATTACCTGTTAATATAATGTCGTCAACACAAACAATAAGAATAGCACTCTTACCTTCCTGATGTCTATTAAAGAGTGTGATCTGTCTGTGCTTGACAGTATCCTTGTTGTGGGATGGCTTTAGTGAATCCTTTAAACCAGACTCTAGGAGATTGTTTCAGCCCATAAAGAGCTTTGTTCAATCTACAAACCTTTCCATACTTCCTCGCATCATCAAATCTTGGCAGAAGATCCATATAAATATCTTCTTCCAAATCACCGTTTAGGAATGCCTTCCTAACATCGAGTTGTTGTAGTTTCCAATCAAGGTTTGCTGCAAGAGAGAGATTTATTCGTATAGTATTCAGCTTTGCTACAGGAGCAAATGTCTCCCCGTAATCAATCCTGTATGTTTGGGTGAAACCTTTGGCGACTAATCTTGCTTTGTACCTTTCCACTGAGCCATCATATTTGTATTTAACAGTAAAAACCAATTTGCACCCCACTAGAATCTTCCCCTTGGGTGTTTTAACAATATCCCAGGTGTTATTCTTCTCAAGGGCACTTATCTCCTCTAATACAGCTTTCTTCCATTACAGTTCTTCTAAGGCATCATGAATATCCTTAGGAAGATTTTCACCTGAAATACTTTTAACAAAAGCTCGAAAAGGAGGAGATAGATGCCCATAGGAAACATAATTAGAAATGGGATGTTTGTGTACATGATTTTACACCCTTTCTAACAACAATGGGAATGTTGAGCTCACTAACCTCATTAGACCGGTCCGGATCCAAGAATGGACTGTTTTCGGGTTGCACAATGGTCTCCTTATTTTGTTTCAAATTTCTACGTGAATAAACACTTAATTCAATGTGTAATTGTGGGATATTGGGTGTGGTTTCAGAACTGTTGGGTACGGTCTCAGAGATAGAAGGAGACACAATTTCGGTTTCAATTTCAGTAGATGATGGTATAGTGGATAGAGTGATGGGTTGATATGGTGATTCGGGCAGTGTAGGCAATGTAGGGCAGTAGGGACAAATTCAGTGATCATGCCCAAGAATTGTCTTCCTCTATATTTACTGGTTTCTCCCCCTGAAGAGAATTCTTGAAAAAGTGTTCCTATTCAAAAATGTAATATCCATAGAGATAATGTATCATTTCTGTTGGGTAATAAAACATTTGTAACCTTTCTTTGTGGAGGAGTAACCGAGAAATATGCATGGAATGGCTCGAGGTTCAAGCTTTGAATGAGAGGATCAATGATTTGAATGAAACACTTGCAGCCGGAAACTTTCAAGGGTAAGGAGGAGACACTTTGGTGATCTAAGAACACTTTGCAAAGAGTGTTGATTGGTGTGTCATACTTGTGAACTCGTGAGGGTCACCGGTTAATCAGGTAACAAACTGTAAGGATAGAATCCCCCCAAAGATATGTAGGTACATTAGTTGTAAACATGAGGGAACGGGCTACCTCTAATAAGTGTCTGTTTTTGCGTTCAGCAACACTATTCTATTTGGGGGTACGGACACAAGAATTTTTCAAGAGTGGAGTTGAAGTATTCTGTACCATTATTAGTATGAAAGATTTTGATGTTAGTACCAAACTGAGTTTTGACCATGGTATGGAATATTTGAAAGATATGAGAAACTTCACTCGTCTTTTAACGGATATACCCAAGTAAGACAAGTATGATTGTCTATAAAAGTACTGAACCACCTTTTTCCTGTATTGGTTGTAACACGTAAAGGTCCCCATAAGTCAATGTGTATCAAAGAAAATGGTGAGGATGGGATATGTTCATGAGATGGGTAGGAAGAGCGCTTATGTTTTGCTAATTGGCATATATCACACTAAAAAACATCACTTGAAAGGACTAATGATGGAAATAATTGTTTCGTATAACCAAAGATTGGATGTCCAAGTCTGAAATGTAATATCAAGAGATGTTTTTCGCAAGTCACTGGAAAAGATTCACAACTAACATTGAAAACATTTTATTGTTACCCGGAGAAAAGAAATTTGCAGATCCAGTCATATGATCAGTAGCTCTAGAATCTATTATCCATGGATCACAACCAGTAGATCCCCAGAGAGAGCAGTTAAAAAAGTACCTTTCTGAGCAAGCAGAGAAGTGCTTGTGGCAGGAGGATTTTGTGGAGTTGTTGGGGGAGTGAGCAATTTATATAATTGCTCAATCTGCTGCTTATTGAGGGGAAGGTGGATCAGATGATCTTCATGGTTCGGTGACACATCCGTAGAAGCTGAGTATCCTCTGGAGTTCTAAGGTCTATTATTTTTACAATCTACAGGATTGTCATGAAGTTTCCAGCATTTATCCCTAGAATGATTAGTTCTTTGGTAGTTATCACACCAGAGATTTCCTTGGCATTTGTTTGACCTCGGTTCTCCTCTTTGATCAGCCTTGTTATGATCATTACAACGAGAAACAAGGGCTGATGATTCTGGGACTGTTATATCAGATTTGTTGCTGCCTAACATCACATTCTTCCTTGATTCTTCATGCCTGACTTCAAAAAAAATCTCCTCTATACACTGTAATGGTTTGATTCCAAGAAGACGACCTTGAAACTCATCAAGGTCTCTATTTAGTCCTGTTAAGAAATCGTATGCCCTTTCCTTAGCCATTCAGTCTTGATATTTCTTGTTACAAGTAACGAAGGCCATAGAACAGTCGTCATGAAGATCTAATTCCTGCTAGATCTTTACAAGTGAGGTGTAGTATTCTGTCACATTGGCTTCTCCCTGCAGTAGGTTCCTTGCAGCATTCCGAAGTTCAAATACCTGAGATGAATTATCAAGGTCGGAGTATGCCAAATTGAGATAATTCCAGAGTTCAGCCGCCGAGGTGTAGAAGAGGCAGCTTCTTTGTATTTTTTCTGTCATGGAATTGATTAGCCATGACATGACAATGTTGTTGTTGGCATCCCATGTCTCAAAAGCAGGATCCTCTGAGTCTGGTTTTGGTAGAGTACCTAAGAGATATCTGAGTTTACCCCTTCCTTTGATAACCATTAGGACAGACCGAGACCGAGAGAGGAAGTTTTCCATTTAATTTGGGTGAGGTCGTTTGAAGAGAGGAGAGGGATTGAACAAGGGAAGGAGAAGTAAGAGAAATTGTAGAGGAAGATGAGGTGGGCGTAGACTCACCCAAGTCTCTTCCTCTGTTTGCCCCTGTCATGGCAGTCTTTGCCATAGTTTTTCTCAATTTTACAGATCCGAACAACCAAGCTCTGATACCATGTTGAGTTGGTTGAAGGAGAAGTAACTAGCAAGATTGTGTTATTGATTGAATGGTTACTTACAAATTTATAAGCTGTAGAAGCCTATCTCTAGGAACAATAAAAAAATAAGATCCTGCAATACAGGCAATAAAAATAAACAAGATATTTATCCCTAAAGATAATGAATAGAAGAATTTAAACAAAACAAATCCTAACTGATATAGAAAAATACTAGATCCTAAAATTCTGCTAAGGATCCACAACAGTTATATATGCTTAGAATGAAACATCTGTGATCTTCGTTGTCTAATCAGCATTTTCCGAGAAGATCAAGGACAAAGCCTTCACAGCCTTCCTGTCCTAAGCAATATGGAATGGAGGCACGTATACGTGTATCTAATTATCCCTTCATTCAAGAGGAAATGCTAAAACAGCATAGATGAGACACATGTACCCTCTTCTTCTTCTACCCTTTTTTTTTTGGTGCCTCTGCAATCACAAAGAATTGTCTTGCAAAAAACCCGTATTTTCATGATCAACTTTTTAGCTGTTATAGCTCTGCACCAGGCATTTGAATTTATCTCGTTCAAAAGCAATGGTTAGCTTTTAATTGTCAATATTCACTGACAAGATGGATTAAACAAGCATGCTTGTGAATTAGTCAATTTGGATGAGATTAACTGAGGCATGGGTATGTGAAATATTCTGTTTAACAGCAAGAAAGAAAATTCACACAATGCTTCTTGCGCGAATAGTTTTGTATTAATGGAAGAAGAATAAGGACTCAATTGAGGAGAATAAACTGACATAACATAACCCTTAACTGATGAAGATGTAAAAGTTTTTCCAGAGGTTTTTCTGCTGCCAAGATGCAAAGCAAAAGTTCCATCTGATGCTGGTGGTCACAATTAGTCTGATAAGGCAATCCTCACTGTGGTTAGATGAAATAAACACAATCTATTGAGCTTGTTCAAAAATGCTAATCTCCTAGGATATTCTTGTGGATGCTAAAATTTGGGAGCTCATTCTGTAAATTAATGCTCAAAAGAAGGGTTACACAGTACTGACATGTCATTGAATTAGTTACTCTGCTTGCAACATAAGTCACCTTAACTGTGTGAGAGAGGAATCATTTGATCTTCCTCAAGAAGTGGTCAACATGAAAGGCGACTGCATAGTTGCTATACCATTTTTTTTTAGGAAAGAAAATGGATCAAACTCTAAGTATACCTTAAGTTTTTGTGAACTTGGATTGACTGAATTTCAATGCTAATAAGTACTGCTTATTCTCTCTCTCTCTCTCTCTCTGTTTTTCCTCAGCTCAAAAACTAGAAGGCAAAAAATTATGCAAAAACTATGTCCAGAAGGGGCTTGGCTTACCTGTGGAAAGCACAGGCATAGTGGAGGGCAAAGATGTGGTTAATGGAACCCAGCAGAAGGTGCCCTTGGTTGTCTGTATCACTAGATTGGTTGCTCAAAAGGGGCTTCATTTGATCATTCATGCAATTAAGCACATCGAGGAACTCGTAGGTTTTCCACTCTCTCTCTCTCTCTCTCTCTCTCTCTCTCTCTCTCTCACTGATGCATGCCGGAAGACAATTAAACAGAAAATGTCAGGACAGTTGCAGTCTCTGAACTAACATGGTTTAGCGATATGTTTGTTTCTGTGCACCTTTTCTTAGATCATAACATAGTCTCTAAATGCTGGATGGTTAGACACTTACAAATATGGTATTAAACGGCATAGATTACGATTCTTCTAATACTCCACAGCTGCAAGCAATTATATCAGGTCGTTGGCTTGTTAAGTTAAATTCTGCTGAATTGGAGTCACTCCTTAAATGTAACTCTAGATTCAAATCGGTGGCATTTTACTATGACCTAGCTGTTTGAGAACTTTTTTACAAAGACTAGCTAGACTAGCTTTATATTCTTTGGAACTTGAATGAGCAATCCTCTGTCTTCACTTTAGCTTCTTTGTTTTTTGTAATAGTTCAAGTAATTTCTAGAGCACATCTATTTCCCTTGAAATGAAGGTTGGTTGTTTGGATCTTTTGAAGTATTTAAGGATTGGATAATTAGGATCAGATTGAGAATTATATGTTCCTTGTGAGATTTTGTGGAAACCCTGCCAACTATTCTTAAGCTATTAGATGAAAGCGTTGTTTATTATTTAAACATTCTAACCTCCCCCCCCCCCCAACAAAAAAAATGCTTACTATGGTCTTTTTGACCAGTACTAAGCATGGAAATTTAATTGGGGAGACAAATGGGGCGTGGAAAGATTCGAACTTGAGACCTTTAGCTTTGATACCATGTGAGATTTTGTGGGACCATCGCCACCCATTCTAAAAGCTTAAGCTGTTAGATGAAAGCATGGTTTATTATTTAAATATTCTAACATTCCCAACCAATTTAGAAGTTGAGGCCTAAGTGTTAAAAAATTAGCTTCGTCTCATACTATTACTTTCCTATCAATTATTTATTGCAAAAAAGAGGGAAAGAAACTCTATAAAATGTCAAAAACCATATAGACTACAAAAGTACTCATAGAACATTACACATTAAAGATAAAAAGCAAGCACATGCACATGAGCGTTGTGCCATGTTTAATGAGAAGTGCCCAATTTTTTGAGAGAAATGGAGCCTAGAAGTGAAGTGCCCTGCTAGCTGTCTAGGATTTCCCACATGCTCTCCAACATAAAGATATCCATTTTCCTGTTCCATATACTATCCGGTTATAATGAAACCTTTTGTATATTATCTAAAATTCTTATGTAATCTAGGATTCATTGTGGGATTGTAGACAGTCAGCTACTTGAAAAACTTTTATTTCTCTGTTATTTAACCCTGTCAACGCAATATATTATTCTTGGAAGCCCTAATCAGCTCTAGAAAATCGAAGTTCAAATAACTTTGCCATGCCAGAACTTTGGCTATAAGTTTAGAGTTGATCATGCTTGCATCACATTCTGGTTTCACATGGCCAATTCAAATTAGAAGGATAGTTTAGAAACCTCTCTGTTTTGGTTGCACCCCTTACTCTTTATATCACTTTATATTTTACTATTGCTTGTCAAATCCCCATCATTGACCATGTTTTCCTGCAAAAGAATAAGTTGTGATTGTTCAGCATCCTTCCTATTTTTAAGGGAAAAATAGCAGTTAACAAAGCCAGAGTCACTTTGAGCAAACATCGATCTACTCTAGTTTGCAAACGGCAGATTTTATGCCATCATTTTAGTTTCATGTATACTTTATCTGCTTAGCACATTTCTTGACTATATTTTATCAGCAATAATGCTGTAGTGCCTTGACTAGTTGTTCTGGCTCTATGAACTTCCAGGGTGGACAGATGGTTGTATTAGGAAAAGCTCCTGATGATCGGGTAGAAAGAGAGTTCAAAGATCTTGCAGACTTGGTAAACAATCTTGTGGTTAATAATTTTATACTCTGTCGTAGAATTTAGAAGGATCTTGTCAACGATTGCCTTTGAGCTGTTAATGCATTGAGGATCTGGTTAAGCATATATGTGAAATTTCAATTTTTTAAAAATTGATTGCTTCACATAAGCAGTTAAAGCTGTAATATTTCCTTAACCAGCTATTTAATAGGTGTTCATGAGGTTGTCAACAAATCTCAGTTTAGAATTACCAGAACTTGTCATCTCTCTTTACTGTGTGAACCAAGTCATTTCTTGATATCAAGTATCATCCTTGTTCTCTTTCCCTTATATTCTTTTCCTGAGGTTATCACTTGCTATTTTTCCCTTGAAGAGTCAGTGAGATGGTATTGATCCTTCATTAGCAAATCATTGGACAGTTTATGGTCAAGGTGAATGGCATTGTGAATGGCAACTTTACTTTGTCCAGCTGCTCTGCAACCTGTGTTCATCATGCTGTCAGAATGGACAGATGGACAAAAACTTCTATGTTGTCCCTTCAGTGCTCTTTTTTCTTAGGCCATGCTAAAGAATTAAATTCTTGTAATGGGTCATGAAGCCTTTGGCTAAATTAGTTGGTCCCTCACTCCTTCAACACAATAAAACTTTAGGGAGTGTTTTCATTGATTTATTGAGACCACCCCACAAGTTCAAGTGAATTACTGAGCAAGTGTGCATTTGCAGATCAGTTATGCCTATTAGCAATTCTCTCTGTCACAAGAGCTAGACTTCTTTCATGTTTAAGGATTTTGTTTTTATATTTTCTGATAGATGGCTTTCAATACGTGTCATTTGCTCTATAGTTATTGTTCATTAGTGCCATTTTCTCAATCAAGTCTACATTGTCTTATGCCATGGTTGTTGCATAGGCATCTATATAAATTTTTCAACTTCTCCTGGTTGCATACTTTGCAGAAATTTCTCAAAAAAAGTTCTCTAGTTAAGACAAATCCCACAACACAGTAAATGAAAATTGAGTAGCATATGGGAAACATCATATTCCTTGCCCTTTGATAGGGGCCACAGATTGGCTGATTTTTTTCTACTCTAGATTGAGCATCAGTCAGTTTTGTTTTCCTCCAGCGAATGTGTTTCCCTTTCAGAGTTATGTTTTCTTTTTCTTTTTCTTTTTTCTTTTTTTAATTTTGTCCTTTTATTTTGTTGAGCTGCTCCTGAAACCTTTTTGTCTCTAGGGAGTAAGAACTATAAGAAGGTTAATACTTGTGGTTGCTGGATGTAAACTAAAACAAATGCTTCCACCTTAAGGGCTTTTGATTAGTTAAGATATTGAGGTGACTATTTGAGAGTTTTTCTTTACGAGGTTGACGATATGGATCCTCTGACATATGTTTCTCCAACCCCCATTTTGTAGTACAATGAAGGTCCTGCAATCCGTATTCTTCTCATGTACAGGTAAATTACCTTACTGAAAGTAATACCTCCTAGCTAAGACTTCACCTGTTGTTCAGCTCCTAAGAGAGGATCTTCTCTGCATAATCATCTAGTAAACCCCTTCTTCGATGTGTATACTTGAGCAGTATGGAGTAATTAAAAAGAGGTCCATATCAAAAGCTGTAATATGCAGGATGACTTGATTAGGTGAAAGAAAATATTTTCCTTATTTGTCTCTCTGCAACACTTCCTGCTTACTAATGTTTTCCTCATCCGTCTTTCTGCAACTCCTTCTGCATACTTCCTATTGCAACAGCTGATTGCATGGGTAGTAGTCATCTTGGATAAGTAGTGCCATTGCCGGCCTCATCTGCACTGTGTATGGCCAATCATAGTGATTTCACTTGAAATCAAATATTAAGATCCAAGATTGTAAGTTAACCTAAACTACCATTTGAACTAAACTACAAGGGGCTCACCAGTCTACCTAGGCTAAATAAAATCTTATAACATGAGAATGTAGAGTCAGGTTTTGATAGACATATATTTTGAAGAAACTTTAAATTAAATCATATGCTAAGTTAAAGCTTGACATGGAAATCATGAATTGGGCAGTTAAGACCCCCCCCCTGCAAAAAAAAAAAAAAAAAAAAAAAAAAAAAAAAAGGACAATCACCTTTGGTATTGAAGGAAAGAGGAGACCGAAGCTAATAACTGAGGTAATGACAAAGTCAACATTGGAAGTACTATTGAAATGATGTTATGTAGTTACCTTTGGAGTTATGTTGTTTATTTTCAATTTGCAATAAAAGACCTTCCTGTGCTGCGGGCTCTATTGTTAACAATATTCGATATTAGAT
Source organism: Angophora floribunda (assembly GCA_014182895.1). Classification (NCBI taxonomy): domain Eukaryota; kingdom Viridiplantae; phylum Streptophyta; class Magnoliopsida; order Myrtales; family Myrtaceae; genus Angophora; species Angophora floribunda. The sequence continues at coordinate 19,298,048 of CM024707.1, read as the reverse complement.
CATGTGTTATTTTGTTCTTTTTGCAGTGAAGAGCTATCCCACATGCTCTATGCTGCAGCTGACATGGTGTTAGTCCCTTCGTTGTATGAACCTTGTGGACTTGCCCAAATGATTGGAATGAGATATGGCGCAGTATGCATCTCCTTGAATAAATTGTTCTTTGGCATTTCATTTATGATTGGGTGGTCACCAGAGTACTTGTGATAGGAACTATTACCACCTCCTATGTACACAAGGTTTTAGGACAAACTATTAGCATAGTTGCCTGTGTTCTTAGTGTCCATATGATTTATTGGCTTACAGAAGTTTTAATCTTTGTGCATGCTTAACTGGACATCTTGATGTGGCTAATGCATACAATTACTTCTTTGTTCCTCTATCAGTTTAGAGGTATTTATTAATTGTGTAGAAAACTAATTATGTGTGATCAGTTTTTAATCTGATTTCTACTTACATGTCCAGGTCCCAATAGTGAGGAGAACTGGTGGTCTGGCTGACACAGTCTTTGACATTGATGATCACTCAAACAGCCATATGGCAAATGGGTATTCTATTCAGACTCATTGAATTTAAGTTTGTTTCAGAAGAGGTGGAATTTGCATCACCATCCTTCGGTTACATGAGAACTTTCTGTGCATTTCGGAGAAATCTCCGGAGCAAGATGGATTTGATTTTCTCTTAATACTTTGATAGACATTTTTTATATTAACTGTTGATCATTCGGCATGTAGTGCTATTCCCATTCTTATTGCATATGCAAAATTACAGGCCATTGTCACTGAGAATTGTTGTTAGTGTGGGAGTTTGATTCTGTACCTGATTTTGAAGTCTCCTGTTTGCTGCTTTATATGATTACAACGTTGCTGAAGGTTTTCTCATTTTTCCTAGGTTTGTCTTCGAAGGAATTGATGAAGGGTCCTTGAACTGGGCTTTAGACCGTGCCTTTTCTCTTTATAAAAGCAGTAAGTTCTGCTTTTCTTTTCTTTTTTCCCTCCTTCCCTCCTCTCATTTATTACTCTTAACAGTAGCTTCTAGGTTTGAGCTGTAATTTTTGCAACTTGTTGCTACATTTTTCTTGTGATTCCATAACATATTAAGTCTGAAACTGATCACATGTGTGTAGAAAGTGTCCAATCCACATGGTTAAAAGAGAATTAATATCAAGAATATTCTTTTGTGGGGCTACTGATATCTGTGACCACTCAATGGAACCTTGGAGATGGCAAAACTCTTTTGCTGAATGGAAGTTCTTGGCCTCTTTATGTCATTTCACTGGCTGAAGTAACTGCAGAGGACATAGTGCAACAACCTCAGAATCAGCAACACCTATTTAATCCTTTTCTTCTAAGGCCCCTCTACATGTCCTCCTCTCCCCAGTAATTGATGCTTTACATCATCTTCTATTAGTACCCCCACCTGTGGGACTGAGATCCAAAATCATGCTAATCAATGGCTGCTGTTTCACCCTGTTCTGTATTGTCATCAAGTTCTGTGAAGAGAATCAGATGGAAAGCATTGACTCATGAAAGTCGTCTTAACAACTTGTTTATGCAACGAGGGCTTCATTTTCCTTTAATGAAATCCCTAAAAGACTATTCCTTTTGAAGGAATTGAAAGAAGACGCAAAAAGAACTGAAAGAAGCTGTGGTTTGGACTAGGACAAGACATTTTATCTTTTACTGTCTTTCTTGTTGCGTGACTTACTTTATAACTGCTGTTGCAGAACCAGATGAATGGACCGGCCATGTGCGGAAAGCAATGGAGAGAGACAACAGCTGGAACAACACTGCGGGGAACTACATTGAAGTCTATAATTCTGTACAAGTGCGATAGTAGCTCATAGAACAGCTGATGCTGAAATCCATCAGCATACATGTATGGCTCTCTCATAATCATGTTGTGTTAAGAGACAAAACTTGAACTGAATGCCTGGTTAGGTCGATATGACCCCAAGTTGTCTATCTATAATAAAGATAAGAGGCAAAAATTACAATATCATTCTTATTGTCACCATATATAAAATAACAAAGTAAATAGACATACCCTCATTGGCCAAATACTTCAACACTCCCTCTCAAGTTGGAGCATAAATATCACACATGCCCAACTTAACTGAAACGTGATGAAATGATTCACCCCCTAATCTTTTAGTGAACACATCAACAAGTTGATCACTGAATTGAACAAAGGGCACACAAATTAAATCATTCTCCAACTTTTTCTTAATAAAGTGCTTGTCAATTCCCATACGTTTCGTTTGGTCATGCTGTACAAGATTGTGAGCAATATTGTGAGGTTTTATGGAGCCATTACGAACTATTTTAAAATACTAAGTTGTCACATGAATGTGCGGCTTTTATATTTAATTACTCTAACATTCTCCCTCACACTTATTATGGTCTTTTGATCTAGTATTAAGTGTGGAAATTTAATTGGGAGGCAAAATGAGCCCTAAAAAGATTTGAATTCAAGATCTCTTGTTCAATGTCATTTGATATTTTGAATGGAGAGAAATTCTTATTCATTTATTCTATTGCATTACAATGTTATATTTATAGACTAAAATCCTAGCAAACAAAATAGGAAACAAAGCCTAAATAGGAAAACTCCCACAATTTGTGGGATTTAACCATAATTTAAAAAAAAAAAAAACATAACTCCTAGATAGGAAAATCCTATTCTAAACAATTCATCAGTTTTCCTACATATTTACAATTGGCTATTTATAGCTCAGCACTCCTCATCAAACTAGTGAATAGATATCTTCCATTCCTAGCTTGGTAACTAGCTTGTGAAAACTTCCACCATTAAACCCTTTGGTTAAGATATCTACCACTTGTTGTCCTGAAGGGAATAAGACAACAAATTAGTCCTTCAAATTTCTTCTTGATGAAATGTCTATCAATCTCAATATGTTTTGTCTTGCATGCTACATAGGATTATGAGCAATATTAATTGTAGACTTATTGTCACAATATAGCTCATAGAACTCTGTCACTCGACCTTCAAGTCATCAATAATGATCTTGAGCCACAATAACTCACATATTCTTTGAAATGTTACCTTAAACTCATATTATGCTCTAGATCTTGATACCACATTCTTTTATTTTTTTACTTTTCCAAGTTACCAAGTTACTTCCAAGGAAGATACGATAACCAGTTGTAGATCTCTTGTCAACCACAGATCTATAGCATAATCTGCATCTATAAGCCTCAAGTTTGAGACCTAGACTCTTCTTGAATGGTACCCTCTATCCCAGGCTCCCTTTTAAGTAGTGTAGGACTAGATGAGCAGCCTGTAGATATGACTCCTTTGGATAATGCATGAATTGACTAATCAAGCTTAATGAATAGGAGATATTTGGTCGAGTAAGAGCTAAGTAGACCAACTTTCCCATCAATAGTTGATACATTTCTCAATACACTGTTGCCTCCTCTTTTGCTTCTACTAGTCTTTAGTGTGGCTCAATTGGAGTAGCTACTGGTTTGCAGCCAAGCTTCTAAGTTTCTTCCAAAAGATACATCACATTCTTTCTTTGTGAAATAAAGGCCCCTTACCTGGAGTACAAAACCTCAATTCTTAGAAAACACCTTGACTTCATAACTCCTTTATTTCAAACTCCTTAATCAAGCATTGTTTCGGTCGTTGTTTCTCCATTTCATGATTGTCCATGATTATAATGTCATCAACATACACCAACAATGTTGTAACTCCCCCTACGTCCGAGTGTTTTATTAACATTGTATGATCTCCCGGGCTTTGTTTATACCCAAATGCCTTCATGATTCTAACAAACCATCCAAACCAAGCTCTTGGTAATTGTTTGAGTACTTATGGTGCTTTCTTGAGTCTACAAACATTTTCTATTGTTTCCTTTCCTTCAAAACCAAGTGGGATGCTCATGTAGATTTCCTTTTCTAAATCTTCATGTAAAAATTCATTCTTTACATCATACTATTAAAGTTCCCAATCAAAATAAGCAACTAAAGATAGTAAAATTCTTACAGTATTCATTTTAGCAATTGGTGTAAATGTTTTTTGGTAATCCACTCCATATGTTTGAGTGTAACCCTTTGCAACAAATCTTGCTTTATACCTATCTAGAGAGTCATTTTCCTTGTACTTTATAGTGAATACCACTTGCGGCCAATTAGATTTTTTCCACTTGGCCTATCAACAATTTCCCCTTTTTTTTTCTAGCACTTTCATGTCTTCTTTCATGGCATTCCTCCAATCATCTTTTGATCATGCTTCAATAAAGTGTTAAGGATGGCAATTGTGTTTAAACTCACAATAAAATTTTGGTATAGTAATTATAATCTATTAAGGGACACATAATTTTATAGTGAACAAATTGGTTTCTTAGTGCACTCTTTAGTCCCTTTTCTAATAGTAATAGGTAAATCAAGATCAATCTTAGGTGCATCACTAAGTTGTTTATACAAAGGAGATTCAAGACTTATGTGCTCTCATTGACAATATTTGAAGTGACATTTTAGACCTGCTCTTGTGTTGGAACAGTTCTCCTTCTTGAATACACTTGAGAAAATCTCATAAAATCATGAATACGAGTTAGACTAGTGGGAATAGGAATAGGGACATATTGGTATGTGGAAGATTGTGGTGGACAAGAGATAGGATTCAAAATAGGTTCATGAGCTACAATTGATGAGTTTGGGTAAATAAAGAAATTGGACAATAAATCCAAGTTATCAATAACATCAAGGCCCTTATCTTCCATGTGTCAAAAGTCCCCCTGAAGATAAGATTGTGAAAAATGGGGTTTATTTTTAATAAAAGTGACATCTACAAAAAGAGAATCTTTCAGAAGGGAGATGGTGACATTTATAGCCTTTTTGTATTTGTTGGTAACCATGAAACACACATTTGATTGCGTGAGGATCTAACTTTTCTTGTTGATGATGATGAGTGTAGATAGAGTATAACCAAAGACTTGAGATGTAAGACTATTAGATGTACGAAAGTGAGGATAGAACTCAAAAAAAACTTCCATAGGGGTCTTGTGGTCTAATGTACTTGGGTAGTCTATTGATCATGTATGTAGCTGTAAGAATAGCTTCCCCCCAATATGTTTTAGGAACTTTCCTGTGAAACAACAAGGCACAAGTTGAGTTTAGAAGATGATTGTTTTTTCTTTCAGCAATCCCATTTTGTTGTGATGTATTCACACGGGATGATGCATGGATAATGCCTTTCTTTTGAAAATAAGAGGACAATGCTTGATTGAAGTAATCTATAGCATTATGATATCAAAAGACCTTGATCTTGACCGCAAACTGAGGTGGAATCATGGAATGAAAAGAAGTAATAATGCTACTTACATCATATTAGTGTTTGAGTAAGAAAGCCCATGTGACCCTAAAGCAATCATCAATTAGAGTGACACGCCAATGAGTTCCAAAGATGTTTGGAATCTTGGAAGATCCCCAAATGTCACTATGGATTTAGTCAAAAGAAATAGAGCCGCGGTGATTGCTAATAAGAAATGGTACACAATTATGCTTGACTAATTCACAAACATCACTATAGAAATTTTTAATATTCAAATCTTTAAACAAGGATGGAAACATAATACTCAAGACTTGAAAGGATGCATGACCAAAACAAAAATGATGAAGCCAAATAGCTTCTTTATTTGAAGTACTAAGAAACGATGAAGATTATTCATGATTTTTCTTGCAATGAGGTGTCTCAAGGTAGTACAACCTATTTTGTTCCTTAACAAGTCCAATCCTTCTCTCCAAGCCTCGATCCTAAAAAAACAGTAAGATGGGTAAAAAATAGCTTGATGATGAAGATCTTTTGTAAGTTTTTGTATAGAGATAAGATTGGTAGATAGTTGCGAATAGGAATGACATTTGTAAGGACAAGATTATGTGTGATAGGAACATCTCCAACTCCTATAATAGTAGCAAGAGACACATTTGCCATAATAATCTTCCTATTGCTAGGATAGGTGTATGGGTGTTGAAATGGGATGAGGTGTGAGTCATATAATCAATAGCCCCTAAATCAATAACCCAAGAATTACCTGAGAGTGACAATGAGCATGCATCGAAGGTTTATTAAGAATCCCTGATGAACTTCTTGATTTCTCAATTTCTTCACTATCAAAAGTTGCTCTTGAACTCCTTCATGACTAGCTTGCTCAATTAGGTGGACCTAGGGTTGTGTTGCCCAGTTCATCCACTCTCGTCCTGAAGTAGTTGGTTTGCCATTCAATTTCTAGCATTGTTCCTTTATATATATCGCCTTGTTGTAGATGCACGCTACAAGATATCTCGGTTGTCTTTTCCTGGCAGGTCACCCTTTTTATCAACCTTTTCTGATTGTCAAGGCTGACCCTTCTACTACTTGTCGTTCATGCATGGCATATTGACAGTTTTCTTCTACCTGGATCAAGGAAATTGTTTCCTCCAATGATGGCACTTCCTCCTTGCCAAGTATTTGAATTCTGACTTGGTTGAATTCAGAATTGAGCCTAGCTAAGAAATTATAGACTCAATCATTTTCAATGAAATTCTTCATGATGACCACATCCTCTAGACACTGGATCTGGAACACTTAATAATGATCGAGTTCTTGCCATAAGTTTGGCGAATAATTAGCATACTCAATAACAATCTTATCTCCTCACTTTGTCCCATTGGTTTTCACCTTAATTTCCATACATTTAGACTGCATCACGGGCCTTTGAGTACATCCGTCGGCTGTAATCTCAAATCTCCTCCACTATTAGCAGAAACTCACAAGAATTGCTTATGGTTGGTTCCATGGAATTCCATAGCCATGACATGATCATGGAATTAGCCTCAGCCCACACATTGAAAGTCAGGATCTCCTAGTTTGGGTCTTGTCCCAAGTAAATGGTTGAGTTTTCCTTTGCCCTTCATATATGTTTTGACAAATTGTGACCACTTGAGATAGTTCTTCTCATTCAATCTATAGGTTGGTTTGACATTTTGAAGATCACCTATCATGTGTGTTGAGGTGATCTCCTCAGATTGGTTCATGATAGGAGATGTTGAATATGTAGCTTTAGATGTGGTTTCAAATATGGTCATTTTGGAGAGTGAACGTTAGGAAGAAAACAAGAGTAGTAATGCAGTTCTGAAGGCTATGTACAGAGAAAAAAAAAGGAGAATAATAGACAATAATGAAAGCTAAAAACCGCAAAAATGAAGGCTATGATTTGAAATCTAGAAATCTAGCCAAAGGCTCTTATACTATGTGAGATTCTATGAGAACCATAATTGGATTACAAAGTTGTGGTGGTTTAGGTGAGATTTATGTATGTTCGTGGTGTTTTTTTATCATTGTACTTCTCAACTAGTCAACTAGATTTCAAGTAGTCAAAATGACACTTATGGTTGACTAATAGTAATTATGAAAATAAATTTTTTTAATCCCATCCCCCTTAGTGCTTTTGGTGGCATTGTGGTGTTTTATCCTTGGTTTGTGGATATGTCTACTGATTTATCAAGTTCTCTGTCCATTGTTTCCAGGGTGATTCCCCCCGGTTTAGGATTTTTTTTATACCTATCACAATGGTACTTATGGTATGATAGGCTTACACATTACATTGGTCAAAATTGCACGGTACCAACTATCCTACTCGATTAATAGCTCTTTTTACTTTTATTTTTGCTAATCGCCAGTCCAGATAAATTGAAGAGGAACAACCTGTAGGTTCAACTAGTCTAGAAGAATGGAAGGTCACTGATGTTGTGTTACATACCCTTTTATAGGGAAATATGGCTAAATCCATCTGCCATCTTTTCATGGATTGAGTGACAGCTTGTGAGGTGTAAGCAAATTGTGTTTTACTCTATTCCAAGAAAAATAATATGAGTCAAGTTCGCAATATGTGGGAGACTTTATTTAAAGCTAAATTGGTAATGTCGGGTTGGCAAAGTATTATGCTCATTTTTTTGTCTTTGTATCAGTATCTCAGATCCAATTTTCAACCAGCTACCATAGTTACTTAGATGCAGCAATGAAAACAAGACATGGTGGTAGTCCTCTGCGCTTGAGGTCTTGGTTGAAATCACAGTGCTCTTCAACAATAGATTACTTCTCTAAGCTCTCCCGTTTCCATAGAAGAAGTGTCCTCTTGGGCTTGCACTCCTAATCCCAAGACTTCGGTCATATTAGATATTAGTGCTATGGTGGCTCATGGTGGTCAAGGAGCTCGTGTCATGGTAATGGTCTTGAAAATTAGAACTTTGATAATCCTAACTGTGATTGTAGTCACGGTGTTCATTGCTAAGGTGCCCTTCGCGGTGGTGGTAATGGTGGATCAGGAGGAGCCATTGGAATTGCTTTTGTACTCATTGCCGGCTTACTAGATTTACTATTGATTATTGCTATGATCTCCGTCCCGAGCTACGAGGTCTACATGCTTTCGTTGATACTGAGCTTTTATCATTTAGACCTCCTTTAGGGTAAATTTAACTCGTGCTAAATATGGTGAGTTAATTAGGGTACAACAACTTGGTGTTTCTTGAAGTCCTTTTGCTATTTTGGCACATCACAATGATCCTACTTGTCGCTTGTCCACTATAGCTACCCATCTTCCTTGTGTTATTGACTCGGGTGTCACTAATCATATAACTGGTGATCAACGTTTTGACGTCCTGAAATTCGAGCCCTTTGATGGAGGAATGAAAGTTAATTTCGCCAGTGCATTATTGGTTGATCTTACTCAAACCCAATCATTTCCGAGATACTGACTTGAGGGGAAAGACTACTGAGGACAGAACTCGTGCGACTAAAGAACTTGACCTAGGAAAACGACTCGACCGTGAGACTTGCGTAAGGACGATCCTGTAGTCATGCAGGCCGATTTCAGGGACGAATAGAAGTCGATTCGCGGACAGAAATAATGGGACGACGGGTGATTCCATCTACTATTATTGAACCCGCGAACGACCCTATGTCGATCCTTGATAATCGTGTACTTTGAAATAAGAATCTATCCTTTGTAATTTCATGTCGTCAAGGACGTCCATGTGTCGAGAAGTCTTGAACGTGGTTTGGCACGAGTCAGTTACGTGTGAATCCTTGAAGCCACCTGTCAGTTTGAATTATACCAAAATGACATTTGAGCGAAATTGACAAGGCATGAGAATCCAAAATTGGACTTCGAATTTTAGGGAACGTCTGGGATGGACTTTTGGATGATGCTTCCTTGACAGTCGATAGTGTCGGTTGAGCCGAGTTTTTGGGAAAGGGATTTTGGACCGAGAAACCGAGCCTACAAGGACGTGGGCCGAGAAAGAGTAGTGTGGGCCACACACCCAAGGTGGGATGGCCACCGTGGAAGACCAAGACAAGCAAACGAGCCCGTTGGACCAAACCGAGTATTTACCCTTCCGAGCCCGTTGTCCAAACCTGAGCCAATTCAAGCCCAACAAATTCCCGAGCCCGTTCCTATTTATTTTCCGGCCTGTTTTCTAGGCCCGCCCTTCATTTTCAGTCCAAGGGCACATTGGGAAATGTGCAAGGTGGAAATGACCAAAATGCCCTTGGATATTTTGGAGAAAAGTCAAAAATGGAAGAGAGAGAAGATGATGTCATTTGGTTGGGATTTGAAGCAAGCATTTATGGCATTGATGAGGCCTATCTCCAGCCCTCACTTCATTCTCTCTCTCCTCTTCATCTTCTCCAAAATCGACCCTTTCTCTCCCCTTGTCTCCTTCTTCCCGCAATTTTCAGCTTTTGACCTTCCACCGAAATCTGAGTTGTTCATTGCCTTCCCGATGGAATCTCGGGCCGTGCCACCACCATTACGCTCGAGAGAGAGATTCCGTACGGATAGCGTTGGCCGTTTGTCGAACGGAGCCGCCGGCCGATCCGTACGGCGGCCAGAAGTCGACTACTCGCTGGACCGTCACTGTAGCGACCGGTTCTGCTGTGTTTCGCCTTTTGACCTGTTTTCCTCCATTTTCGACCTACGCCCATACCAGCCACTAGCAACCCCCCTCGACCCCCTGGAGCCTCCGGTTACTGGCCACCAGCTCGCCGGAGCTCTAGCCAGCTTGTTTTTGCTCCGACCAGTAACCTCCTCCTCCTGCAGTGCTGTTTTGTGAAATTCAGTGGGGCATCCGAAGTTGTTGCTGCTGTGTTGAGCTAGGGACCACCTTAGATCGTCGTGGGAGAGGTTCCCGGGTGTTGGGTTCGTCGCTGCCGCCATGCCCGTGTCGCCGACCCACTTAACGGGTGAGTTTAGCTCCTAAATCCTATTTAGTGCCTAAACTTGCTTAGGGTTGGGTTAATTAGTGCTAAAGGCTGATTAAGATGTTTAATTAAATGCATTAGCCCTAAGATAGGTGGTTAGATTAAGGGTTAAGATTAGCTTAGCTTAATCTTACTTAATTGTGCTTAATTAGGCCTAATTGTATGTTTTGTGCTAATTAATCATGTTTTTCCTTGATTGCTTGATTAATGTAATTAATTGATTAAATTAATTTCTGCATTTAATTAAATAATTAAATAATTATTTAATTTTCGGAATTTATTTATTTAATTATTTTTAATTTCTGAATTTAATTATTAAATTCGAAAATTACTGTTCATCCAGAAATTAAATTGCGCAATTTCATGTGTATTGATTTTATGGAGTGAATTGAATGTATAATTGTACGAGCATCCGCATGAATTGTGTGATTTTCATAAAAAAATGGGAAAAAGATGAATTGTCCAAGGGACACCGGAAATTGACCGCCTTTATGAGAAAGAAAGTGACTTGTCCGGAAATGGACCGCTTTTATGAGAAAGATGGGGAAAATGGTTTGTCCGAGGGACATCGGAAATGGACCGTTTTTGTGAGAAATGATTTGAGGTTTCATATGTAAGCATGTGTGCATTGACTAATGCTCAAAAATAATAAGTGGGTTGTGATTGTATGCTTGCGTGATCACTAAGTTGAAACCGCCGTCTCGGGAGAGTATCCCTTGACGTTCTGTGGGCATGCCGTCTTGGGAGGGTATCCCTTGACGTTCTGTGGGTGTGCGGTCTCGAGAGAGTATCCCTTGACATTCATTGGGCATGCGGTCTCGGGAGAGTATCCCTTGACATTCGTTGGGCATGCGGTCTTGGGAGAGTATCCCTTGACGTGTTTTGGGCACGGAAGGGCACGGTTGCGCCTCTGCGGAGGAAGGGCGCCGTAGCGCCGTTGTGCCTTGGTTGTAGCCTTGCGGGGCAGTAATAATCGGAACACGTGTGGATGCGAGAGTGCATGAGAAAACACGGCATCATTGGTTCCGATTATGCATGAGATGATCACATCATTTATGGCACGCACGCATGAATTGACAACGTGCAGGGTGTGGCAATGGCCAGGTGAGATCGCTTGTGACGCGACTCGCATGTGATTGATGAACTGCATCATCTAACGGCCATGTGCATTGCGTGTATTGTGCTGACTTATAACGTGCGGGGTATGGCATACCGAGTAAGGTTGCATGCGAACCAACTATTCAATTGTTGGTTGCATTGTTTGCATTGAATGAGGTTTAACGTGCAGGGTATGGCATACAGGGTAAGGTTGCATGCGAACCGACTTTTGTTTGTTGGTTGACCCTGTCTGTGGTTTGATTGTTGATTGATGGTTGTTTGTGGTTGGGTTGAGTGAGAGGTTGTTCTGGAGAGATACCCCAGGTTGAGTTGGTGTACTAATCGGGGCTTAGGGGAAGAACTCGCTGAGATTTTATCTCAACCCGTCGTGGTTAACAATTTTCAGGCCCCTAGAATGGCGCACCCGTAGTGGAGAATCCTACCCCCGCTTCTCCAGTGATCGACCCGACGAAGTCGAGTCCGATGGGTCTGAGTGACCGTGGTGCTGAACCCGAGGGTTCATTTTGTACAGTTGGATTAGCCTAGCCTAGTTCCTTTTTGGTTTGGCTTAGAGGATGGATCGGCCCCTGTTGTCGGGCTTGTAAATTGGAAAACGATCCTTCGTTGGTTAATATAGTAAATTGTATAAATGAGTAGTGATGGTTGTTCTTGTTGTTCATCCCTCTATCCCTGATTGATTGCTTGATTGTTTGTTGGACTGGAGATGGTTTGTCTTCCGCTTGCGCATAATGAAAGATTAAAATGGATGGTCGTCGACGAGTCCTGGGACGTCACTTTCTATCGACCAAGAGAAGGGTTGTTGCGAGCTCGAGAGTCGGGGCATGACAAACGTCTTCTTACCTCCATTCCGTCTATTCTATCCACTTCAGTTTTGTTGGTAGATGGTTATTTATCATTGGATTCATTTGTCTCCTTAAATTTTGTTTACCATACCCCATGCTTCCCTATCATCTATTATCTATCAATTCTATTACCCGTGACATTGACTTTGATATTATCTTTTCTTCCTCTTTGTGTTTTTCAGAATCAGAAGACTAGACGCCAAATAAGTGCCGAGCATGAGGTTGGTGGATTGTATCTCCTGGACCTTGAGATTATTGATGTTGTCTCTACCGTTCAAAAGAAGGTTGTGGATGACTCTTACCAACTACACTGTCGCCTCAATCACCCCTCGACAGACTTACTCCAACATTTTCGTCTTCAATTTAATTGTGAAATGTATCAGTTGGGTAAGCACCATTGTGTGTCTTTTCCCCTCGTGTTTTGAGTCATGCATCCCAACAATTCGAGTTAGTCCACTCTAATGTTTAGGGTCCTAGTTGAGAGTCTTCATTTGGTTTTCGCTATTTTGTCACTTTTATTAATGATTTTAGTTGTACAACTAGGTTATATCTAATAAAATAATGTACCGAAGTGTTTCATTCTTTCTGCATTTTCATAATGAAGTTCATACTCAATATGACCATTTTGTTAACTGCTTATGTAGAAATAATGCTAGTGAATAGTTTTTTCTACCTTTATTCCATTTCTTGAGTCTCATGATATTTTACATCAGAATTATTGTGCTCACACTCCAATACAAAATGGTCTTTGATAAAAATAAAAACAGTCATCTATTAAATGTTGTTTTTTGTCTACTTCTCCACACCCATATTCCTAAGTCATTCTAGAGCTATGCTCTTCTTACAGCATGTCGTCTTATCAATTGTCTTCTAGCTTTGTGTTGAAGTGAGTTATCCCTTATTCTCTTCTTCACCCCAACTGTCTTTTATGGCCTATTCGTCCTCGTATTTTTGGGTATGTCTATTTTGTCCATTATTTATCTCCTAGATTGGACAAATTATTTTCTTGTGAAGAGAAATATGAATTCGGTTACTCTATACTCAAAAGAGCCATGTCTATTATAATTCTACTCATCGTCAAAAGTATATTTCTACTGATGTGACTTTCTTTGAGGATCAGGCATAATTTGGCAATGTTTTTCCTCATACACTATCGTCAATGGATCTTCTGCCACCTTCACACCATATCAATCATTGCCACTACCTCTGCTTGGATCTCTTGCTACCTCTCAATCAAAGCCACCACATGTTCCTTCTATTGATGCTTTGCCCAATCTAGGATCACCAATACCGACTCCTCTTCAAGTTTGTACACATAATCCTCTACTTGTTTGGGTCGTGTCTCTCCACATATAGATGTCCCACCACCACCTTTGGCTCTGGCTTTTGATCCTCTTCAACTAGCTCTAGTTGATTCTCCTATCACTCACCATACTTGGTCTCAGTATCATCTTTCTCATTTTGTGTCTTATCATAACTTAATCCCTCATACGTTTGCCTTTATGTCGTTCCTTGCATCTATTTATGGGCCTTATAGTGTGTAAGAGGTTTTGGCCCATCCAAGTTGGACCTATCCTATATAGGAGGTGATGGTTGTATTACATCATAACAAAACTTAGGAGTTGGTCCCTTTGCCTCTTGATGAATAATTAATGAGTTGCCATCAGTTCATTGTTGTCAAACATCATCCTAATGGTCTAGTTGAGCGCTTAAAGGCGCATCTTGTTGCAAAGGGCTATACTCTGACTTATGGTATTGACTATGATGAGACTTTTTCTCTAATGGCCAAAATTCCTTCCGTTTGTACTGTTATTTCTTTGGCTACTTACTTCAGTAGACTCTTCATCAGCTTGATGTCAAAAATGCATGTCTTTGTGATGATCTTCACAAACAAGTCTACAAGGAACAACCACTCAGGTTTGTGGCTTAAGGGGATAAGGTGTGCCGGTTACGAAAAGCTCTTTATGGACTTTAGCAATCCCCTTGTGCTTGGTTTAGCCACTTTAGTAATGAGGTTATTAATTTTGGCATGCATCAATCTAATTGGATCACTCCGTGTTTAGTATGTCCTCTTCAATGGGACATTTTATTATTGTTGTCTATGTTAATGATTTTATTGTTGCTCGAAGTGATGTTGAATGTGCTTATAGGGAGTTAAGGCTTGATTTGATCATTCCTTTACTCATTCATGATTATGGGTTGACATGTGGGCAATTCCCTAGACTTTTTATCAAGATTCAAAAATCATTGGCTATGTGGAATTCATGTCAATTTGTGCTCAATATTGCTTGGGATAGTGGAAATGTTTGTTGAGTAAAGCTGTTCGGTTTCAATTGGGGTGGACTTTGGAGAATTATGGTTCCATTTGTAGTTTAACTTGAGTGAGTGACTTAAATATGCTGATTATGGCTAGTGGTGTTGGATTGGGTTGATTGGAGTGGCCTACATAAATTTCTAAGTTTTAACACTTTGCATTAAACTTTTTTTTTTTATGTTCAGGATCTGCCGAGCCCGACTCGACTTGTGTCGTGCCAGCCCATGGCCTGTAAAGTGCGTGACACACCCCAGACCAAGTGTTAATACCTGGGGGAGACTAGCCCGGCAACCCACTGCCGGGGCTCCCCTTCTAAATTGCGATAGCAGCTGCGGAGTTTCGACCTTGAGACCTCTCGATGAAGCCTTAGAGCCGAACCAACTCAGCTGCCCACGGTTGGGTTTTGCATTAAACTTGTTAATGTTCCGTAGTCTTTACAATTCTCTGTTTGTCACTTGGCCTAGAATGGGGAAGGCCAGAGGTACAAGCGTTGTGGCATGGGCTTGCTTGACTGTCTTCTTGCTGGTGGCGAGCTCGTCGCATGGACACCAGCCTTTGGCGAGGATCACTGTTCACAAGGCAGTCATTGCCCTTGACGAAAGAGCCAACATCAATGCCTCTCCCTCGATTCTTGGAGTGACGGTAAGGCTCTGGTCCTTCATCAGGGTTCCTTAGAACGCTTTAAAGGATAATTAGTGATGCAAGCTACATTTACTGTTTCAGGGGCACAATGCGGAGTGGGTATCATTGGAGTATAGCTCTCCGAACTCATGACTGGATTGGAGTATTTTCTCTTGTGAATTTCAGGTGATTAGATGGCTCGGCATCGATTGTGCAATATTTGGCTTATGTTTGTTTTTTCTGTTTTCTTTTTAGTTTATTATTGAGATGAGTATACTGATTTTGTATGTTTAATGCCATCATACTTTGTAGTGCTTCAACCTGTGCAGCTGAGAATATAATGATGGATCCCCCTTATTTGGAGGTGCGGACCTCTGGAGTGCCAAAAGTTGGCACAAAGGGACACTTAAGTGCCAAAAGTTACAAAAGGTACACTTAAGTGCCAAAATCGGAGCAAAAGGGATCAGTTAAGTGCCAACGGCGAGAAATTCTGGCCAAATTGCCACGTGTACATTTTCCGGCGACTTCATTTGCTGACGGAACATTTTTCTCAAAACAAAAAATCCACGTGGCAATTTTTTTTTTAAAATTGTCCACGTTAGATTTTTAAAAAATTAAAATCGATTTTATTAAAAAAAAAAAAAAAAAAACAGGAGGAGGGGATCGGCGAGGGCTCGCCGCCGCCGCCGTCGCCGCCCCACCCTCGCCGGGAAGGGCCGGCGAGGGTGGGCGAGGGTCGGCCAGGGTCGCCGGGCCTCGGCCACTGGCCGGCGACCCCGGCCGGCATGCGGCGAGGGCCGACGGGCCCTCGCCCAGATCTGGGGCGAGGGTCGATACCATCCCCGATCGCGCCAATCTGGGCGGCCGACGGCCCTTGGCCCGGCTGGGCGAGGGTCGACAACCCTCACCGGATCTGGGGAGGGCGCGCAAGCCCTCGCCGCGAGCCGGCCGGGGTCGCCGGCCGGCCGGCCGGCGGCCGGGCTCGGCGACCCGGTCGACCCTCGCCCACCCTCGCCGGCCCTTCCCGGCGAGGTGGGGCGGTGACGGCAGCGGTGGCGGGGCTGCCCTCGCCGATCCCCTCCTCCCCTTTTTTTTTTTTTTTTAATAAAATCGATTTTATAATAATATATTTTTAATTATTTAATATTATTTAATTAATAATTTTTAAATCCACGTCAGCCAAAACGACGTCATTTTGGCTGATTTTTGGCCGATTTAGTTTCCGGCGAGCCACGTAGGCAAGAAAATTAATAAAAAATTGCCACGTAGGATTTCTGGCAGGGTTCCGGCGACTTGGCACTTAAGTGATCCATTTTTTTAAAAAAAGTGGCACTTAAGTGTACCTTTTGTAACTTTTAGCACTTAAGTGTCCCTTTGTGCCAACTTTTGGCACTCCCGCTGTACTTATGCCCCCTTATTTGTGTTCAGCGCCCATCAACTCAAGGTTCTCTTCTATGATTTGTAGCTTCAACAATTGCTTCTTCTCTCTTGCAGTACCAATATGCGAATTATTCAAGCCCTGGATATGAAAACACAGGAAAAGGTTCGCTAAAGCTCTGGTTAATCAATCAGAGATCAGATTTTTCGTTCGCACTTTTTTCTGGTGGACTATCAAGTGTAAGTGCGTTATTTTTTCTGCACACCAAGTGACTAACTGGTTTTGACCTGACTCAGCAACTCCAACTGAAGCAACTTATCTTTGAAACTCGTTGTATCTAGGCATTTGGTTTCTCTTTGTGGGAGCAATTAAGTTCTGACGGTATTTGATGTACATTAAAGGATATCTGCTGAATTCTGAAGTTAATCTCAAATGCCAAAACTGCATTATGGAGACATGCCATTTTTATTTCCTCACTCTGTAGCTTACGTTTCAAAATTTTATTTTGTTGCTGAAATCTGCACCGTCTAGATACCAACTTTTCCTTGAATTTTCCCACTTCTTCAATTGTCTTCCTCATTTGTTTCTTGTGTTGTTCTATGGAACCACAGCCAAAACTGGTTGCAGCATCAAATACAGTTGCATTTGCAAATCCAAAGGCTCCAGTTTATCCTCGCCTAGCTCAAGGAAAATAATGGAATGAAGTATGTCTAACCTCTTTCAAAGTAGATAAGTTTAACATATTTAAATGGTTCTTCTTTTAGATGTTGGCACTGGTATTGCTTTTGACAAAGGCATAAATTCTGCTTTTACGCTATGAAGCCTGTGCTTGCACATGTGAATTCCTGTCAAAGACAGATTCCTAGGATAAATAACTTTTGAAATGTGATATCAGATGACTGTAACATGGACAAGTGGATATGGCATAGCTGAAGCGGAGCCATTTGTTGAGTGGGATCGTGATGGTGGAGAAAAAATGCGTTCTCCGGCTGGAACATTGACATTTGACCGAAGTAGCATGTGTGGTAAGTAAAACTCTTTCGCGGATGTTGTTGTAATGAATTAAATGTAATGCATGACAATCTTCTATTCTCGGACTTTAGTAGGGCAAGATGCTCGGTCTGGTTGAGTCTCCTCTCCTCTCCTCTCTAATGAATATCTATTTATCGAAAATTGCTCTGGGTGTCAGGGGATTTCTTTATTTAATGCAGAAGGCAAAATTTAACCTGGCTGTCTTCTTGTTGTTTCGGTAGAATTCCTTTTCTACCTTCTTCTATTTCTAGAAGGGTTGAAAGTCGAGGTACTGCTGGGATGAGTCCAGCCAATGTGTTTAAGATACTGAAGAAATATGTATCATCTCACTGACATGATTGGAAAAGTGTTTATCACACTTTCCGGAAGAAATGAGATGGCGACTGATGAATTGTAGCTGACCTGAGCGTTGCTTTCTGTTTACTCTTACTTAAAAGCGGCATTTTGTCAAACCTCATTTGTCAATAGAAATGAGATTAAATCTTCTAAAGAATCCAAAAGGTAGTGTTGTAAAACAATGACTGGCAAGGCGAGTGCAGGTCAATTATTACTGTGAGACCAAGTAGAGTAGATTCTTAGAAAGCCATATGCAATGGGCTATCATGCAATTGCAGATAGAAAGATGAAAGTAGGCTCCCAATTAGAGAAGAGGCCCTCCTGATCACTTTCCAGAATGTAGCATTTATTGTCCTTCTGAGGGGACAATATATTTCCCTGCATTACTTCCTGTTTTGACTCGGATGAAGTTTGAAGACCATCTTACTGCTGTACTTAGAACAATAACAGGGCGTTGAACCCTTTAAGCTCCAATTTGAGGTGTAGCCTTCTAAGCATCTCACTAAATTTTTTTTTTTTCAAAGGCAGTCATGTAGAGGTATCAGCCTGCAAGGATAGTCGGATGGTCCTAAACTTTGGTTTCAAATGCAGTCATGTAGAGGTAGAATTTTGACTTTATCCATTGTTCAGGATCCTTGGTAGTTGGAGTGACGCAGCTTTGTGGACACGATTATCCAAGATTCCAGCCATGTTTACAACGTAGAAGTAGACTTCTATTTTATGAATTATGATTCTCCAAGTAATTTTACTTTTCAGGAGCACTTGCAAGGACAGTCGGATGGCGTGATCCAGGATTCATCCACACCAGTTTCTTAAAGGAGTTATGGCCCAACTCTGTGTAAGTGCGCATGTTTTTT
The DNA here is from genome assembly GCA_014182895.1 of Angophora floribunda. Taxonomy (NCBI): domain Eukaryota; kingdom Viridiplantae; phylum Streptophyta; class Magnoliopsida; order Myrtales; family Myrtaceae; genus Angophora; species Angophora floribunda. The sequence continues at coordinate 19,279,286 of CM024707.1, read as the reverse complement.
CTTCTACAGATTTACAGTTTTTTGTTAGACTCATTAGATTTATGTGAAACCAAGATGCCACTTTATTCATTACCTTCTATGCTTGGTCTTTAGACATTGATGAGAATTTATGCCAATCAAGCTCTGAATTTGAACGACTAAGAAAATTTTATCTCAGCGTAACTTTTCCAAAAGTCTCCTTCCCACTTAAATAAATCGACCGCCTCAATTCCTCTATATTTCTAATTAATGCTGTGACGTAACATGTCTTCAAGGGTCAGGATTTCTCCTTGTGATGCTGAATGAGCTAGTGAGAGAGCGAGGGAGGGAGGGAGGTTATTAGTTGAATCCTGAATGAGCTTCCTTCCTCAGGAGGATAATGCATTGAATTGGCCTTCTTACTGAATGATTTGTTAGTTGTGTGACTAATGGATTATGGGTGGTATCAGCCTTACAGCTTACGTATCATAAATTTAATCCCAGTTCCTATGTTCATTAATTTCAATTTGTATCTGAGTACTACTTTCACTGATAATCTAGGTATTATTACCGGTTGGGGCATACGCTATTGAATGGTAGCTATATTTGGAGCCAAAACTACCGGTTTAGAGCATCTCCATATCCTGCTCAAAACAGCTTAAAAGCGCTGTCATTTTTGGGGACATGGGAAAGGTTTGATCTCTCTTGGCATTAAGCTTATAAAATGAAATATGTCTGGTGTATATCTCTAAAATAGATACAATGAATCTATTTTGTTAGATAAATGTAAAGTATTGCTCAAAGCAACTTGAATGGGTGGCCAGCACGTGGCACTCTCTATGAGAGTACCTATCTTAACTTATGAAAAATTTTCCCTTGATATTCCCAATTTAATCAAACTAAAATTTTCCCCTTGTTCAAGGGGCATATAATCACTTTCAATATAATGAATATCTCTTATCCGCGTGATGATCAAGTACACTTCTAGAATAATTATTTCTTGTAATCTATTTCACAAGTCTTTTCTCATGCATAGCATGGGTCCATAGGCTAGTATAATGTCATCTTTTTATAGTTTTGTGCTGTCTGCAAGGATATCATCTCTCAATCTATCATAATCTGTTAATGGAACCTTGATAATTGGTATAATCTTCAATTCGAAAAATGTTTGAGAAGCACCCTATACTTATCAATGTCGTTATCGGGATGACGGATTACAATTTGACATTGTAGGCTGAAGCAGATGGCTCGAATGAGTACCACAATCGTGAGCTTGCCTCTCTTAATACCACCTATCAGCTTTCTAAGGACTTGGAGAACATTGACATAGTCTTCCACATTGGAGATATATCCTATGCGGTTGGATATCTTTCACAGTGGGATCAGTTTACAAAACAGGTTGAGCCAATTGCTTCAAGTGTTCCTTACATGATTGCAAGGTTTGTCTTGGTTTTTCCCCTTCTCCCATCCTTCTCTTGGCAAAGAGGTTTTGCTAATGTTGAATTGTGGTTTCTCGATCTTTAACTGCTTTTGGCATGGGCAATTATGTTTAGAACTAATGTATAGGTCACCAGCAGAATCTGTACTCTGGAGTCATCTAGCATTTTCTAGTATACCTACTAGTTTTGTTTTTCAGTGGTAATCATGAACGAGATTGGCCTGGAAGTGGATCCTTTTATGGAAATCTGGACTTAGGAGGTAAATGTGGTGTTGTGGCTGAAACAATGTTTTATGTTCCTGCAGAGAACAGGGCTAAGTTTTGGTAAGAATGAGAATGAGCGCATTGTGATTTATGAATGCAGCTTTTTATCTTGTCCAACAAAATGATAAGCTATTCTAAATATTGATCTTTGCTTGATTTAGGTACTCCACTGATTATGGCATGTTCAGATTCTGCATTGCTGATACAGAACATGACTGGAGACAAAGACACCCATGGTTGGTTTTCCTAGCTCATCGGGTGTTGGGTTACTCTTCTAGTAAGTTTTATGCTGAGGAAGGATCGTTTGGAGAACCGATGGGCAGGGGACTTCAAAAACTTTAGCAGAAGTACAAGGTTGACATTGCCATTTATGGGCATGTTCATAACTATGAAAGGATTTGTCCTATATATCAGGTATACCTATGACTTTATTTGTAATGGAGTTGCATCTCATTTACAACTGTACCACTGTCATCAAGTTGGCACTCGCACGTCACTTCATTTTGTCATTTAGCTCAGGTAGTTGAGACTGAGATTTCCATATGATTCTTTTTAGTTGAGGCTCGCTGAGGGAATCTGAGGAAGATGGAGTTTTGTCTTTCTATTTCAATTCTCTGAACGTTCTTCAACCCAAACATGTGCACGTATTGGTCAGATCTTGTGAATTGCATGTCCTGATATGTATTCTAGGTAGGAATTGTAGACTTCCGAACTTTGACCCTCCTTTTCGGCTTTGGCTACAGAACAAATGCACAAATGAAGAGAAAAATCACTACAAAGGAGCCCTGAGTGGAACAATACACATTGTGGCTGGTGGTGGAGGATTCAACCTTACGGAGTTCACTAATTTACAAACAAAATGGAGCTTGTTTAGAGACTACGATTATGGATTCATAAAACTAACTGCATTTGATCATTCAAATCTATTATTTGAGTACAAGAAGAGCAGTGACGGAAAAGTCTACGATTCTTTCAGAATCAGTAGGGACTATAGAGATATATTGGCTTGCACAGTTGATAGTTGTCCAAGCACGACACTGGCATCGTAAATGGAAACATAATGCAGATCAACAGGCAAATGATTACCAGAGTTTGCCATACTGTATTATGAGTTTTTGTACTGTGGAACATCTTTTCCCTGGATGTTATTTCTATAAACATCTCATGAAGCCTCAATTTCTTTTTCCTGATGTTATTTCTCTAAGTTGTTGTGTCATTTATCTTGATATGTTGACCCTGAAATCAGAAGGATAACATTAAGTTTGTGACTATTTCTAAGTCATATCTAAATGATGACATCTTGATCCCATTTATATGTTCGGTCTGAACTTCCCAAGTGCTGTCTTTTTTCAAGCAATTCATTTATTCCAATAAGTTATACATAGAAATGACAGATCATTAGATTATCTTATCGATAGTGAATGAAGATATTACTGAGTGGATACTTATATGCCTCTTTGGTATGCTTTGGACTGAAATTGACAGACGAACTGGTAAGTTCTTGTGCCTTCAAACTGAATATTTGCGTATCAAATTTGGGTTACTTTACATTACTTCCTATCTAAATCTCAGTTTCCTAGCTATTCGTAATAGTCTTTTACTTTCTATTCCCAACATATTTGTTCCTGAGCTACATGTACTATAGACTACTCTTTCTGTTTAATGATTGCTCCAATTATATTTCTCTTCTCCTTGAAATATCTCTCTTTTCTCTACGATGTTTATTATTTGTTTCGTGATTTTACAATTGCCATCTCCTGTTCGTCCAACAGTTGCAGACAGTTCATATTGTATGTCTTTGCAATTCCTGGATCATTTGACATGGCAGTGAAAATAATGTTGGATGTATGCCCTAAAGCTACTATGTAATAGTTACATATTAGGGATTTCAGTTGTACTATCATCATTATTATTTAATTAATGGCAATGGCGTATTCATTCATTTGTCCAATTATTTTATGAATGATTCCATAAGATCAGTTGTAACTAGACCTATTCTTGAGACATCAAGAATATTGTGACGGGTTCATAGTTAGACTGAATCTTTAAACTGTTCCTGGTCAATGGATTATTGAGTGGATATTTATAATCCCGTTGAGACCGGTGTGTTCTTAACTTCACCATTAAGTATTGGATACTTAAGGGAATGATGAGTTGCAAGTCATTAGGTATTATGATACATGAGTTAAAATACAGGTGTTTGTATTAGACAAATTCACTGAACGTGACGTATATAGAACAACATGGAAGCTTTTAGCGTGGTCAATGTCTAATTGTTCATGCTTTGATCTTGTGTAAATAATCCTTAAACCTGAGGTACAGTATTAACTTGTGTATCGAACAACTATGGTTCACGGGTGCACATAATGCCGGGTCATTGATCCGTCTTTATACCTGATGGTCATAGTTTGTTCATATACGAAGTTGCACGTGTATGCAATATGGAATCTGTCTCCTTGTTACATACAAGGTATTATAATGATGTCCTATGCAATCTAATTGTGACAATGTATTGAAATCCTCGACCGGGGTTGTAACCGAGAATAAATTGTTTATGTCTTGAACAAATGCATGTCAATTAGATTTGTGCATATGATCGAATTGGTGACTTGACAAATATTCCATAGTCTTTGTTCGATCGGGACATAGTAAGACAGAGGGATTAAATTACACTATAGCCAAAACTGACAGGTTCATTATGTTCTTAAAGCATTCACATTATCTGGGTAACCATGACATATTGCTAGATGTCAATCATGGCTTGTAGGACCCAAAGATTAATCAGGACAATTAATTCTTTTGGGAAATACTAATGTGTTAGTACAAGTCTTACTACCAGTTTAGTAATGAACCTAGGGATGTCACACACCATAACCAATTAGGATAACGTAGAACGAGAGAGAAATAATTTTGCAAATGTGTTTGCAAATTACTACAGTTGCATTGAGTTGACATGAAATTAAATTAAATGTGATTTAATTTAATTTACATTATAGTCACGAGCCTACGTGCATATGATGCACACGCATGCCTAAAGTGGATGCACGTTAATGTACCTCGAATATGCACATAAATTCATGTCATCTTTTTATTTAATTTTTTATTAATTAAAAGATGCACACGGTCAGCAATTGTTGCTGACCGTGTGCAACGCACATGTGATGTGCGAAATGTTTCTTTCTAATAAAAAAAAATAGATATATATGTGGGGCATGATGGTCAGCAACCGTTGCTAGCCATCATGCATGATCCTCATGCATAAACCCACGACCAGCAACGGTTGCTGGTCGTGGGATCATGCATGACCCATGACCAGCAATGGTTGCTGGTCGTGGGATCGTGGGTGGTTACCCAAGATCCTTATATAAGAAACGTGTGTGTTCGTTTTTGTGTGCGTACGTACGCAAAAGCGAAAACAAAAAAGAGAATAGAAGGATTCTCTTATTTGGGCTGTGGCTGATAATACTAAGGATACTAAGGATTATCTCCACAAAGTTGCTAGCACAATCGTAGTGGTGATTATCCGCAAGTTCTCTCTTCGTTCGATATCCATTAGTGGTGTGTCTGAACTAGAGGTCCGACGTTTGTGGGGCTCGAATTGAAGAACATTTGGACCAATTTGTTTAAAGTGCGCTTCGAGAGGTAATTCGTTCAACTCCCTTCTTATAACCAGATTTTTTATTAAAACGCACGAACAACGCCTTTGGAAATTCATGTATAGAAATATTTCATCTTGTTTCCGCTGCGTTCATATTAAATTGCCTATGTGTAACATCCTGAAATTCGATCCCTTTAAGGAAGGAATGAACATAAATTTCGTCAATGCATTGTTGGTTGATCTCACTCGGAACTGATCACTCCTGAGGTAGACGGACTTTTGGACGATGCTTCTTAGTCAGTCGACAGTGCCGGCTGAGCCGAGTAATTGGAAAAAGGGATTTTTGGACTGAGGAAACGAGCCTACGAGGACGTGGGCCAGGCAAGGTCAGTGTGGGCCTCACACCCAAGGTGGGACAACCGCCATGGAAGGCCTGAGGCAAGCAAATGAGTCCGTTGGACCCAACCGACCCCTCACCCGTCCTAGCCCGTTATCCAAACGAGCCCAATAAATTCCCGAACCCGTTCCTATTCATTTTCTGGCCCATTTCCTAGGCCCGCCCTTCATTTTCAGCCCAAGGGCACATTGGGAAATGTGCAAGGTGGAAATGACCAAAATGCCCTTGGATATTTTGAAGAAAAGTCAAAAAGGAAGAGAGAGAAGATGATGTCATGTTTTTGGGAACTTGAGCCAAGCATTAATGGCTTTAATGAAGCCTATCTTCAGCCTCACTTCACTCTCTCTCTTCTCTTCATCTTCTCCAAAAATCGCAGCCCTTCTCTCCCCTTGCTTCCCTTCCTTCCTTCAGTTTTTCAGTTCTGACCTTTCACCGAAATCTGAGTTGTTCATTGCCTTCCCGTTCTAATATCGTCTCGTGCCACCCGCCGTTGTGTTCGGAAGAGAATTTCCGTTCAAATAGCGTCGGCCGATCGCCGGAAGGAGTCTCCGGTCGATCCGTACGGCCTCCGGAAGCAGGCTGTTGCCGGACCGTCACTATTCCGCCTGTCCCTGCTTTGTTCCGCCTTTTCCCCTGTTTTTCTCCCATTCCAGCCAAACCACCGCCCATACCAGCCACCAGTAGTTCCCCCTTGACCCCCTGGAGCCGCTGGTCGCAGGCTCGCCGCTCGCCGGAGCTCCGGGCAGCCCTTTCAACTCCGATCAGCTTCTTCCTCCTGTGCAGTGCAGTTTTCAGTGTTGCAGTGGGTATTCCGAGTTTGTTGCTGCTGTTCCAGCCCCGGGACCACCTTGGATCGCTGTGGTAGAGGTCCCCGGGTGTCGGGTTCGTCGCCGCTGCCGCGTCCGTGTCGCCGGCCCGCTTAACGGGTGAGTTTAGCTCCTAATCCCTATTTAGTGCCTAAACTTGCTTAGGGTTGGTTAGTTAGTGTTAATTTTGGTTTAAGGGGTTTAATTAAGTTGTATTAGTCCTAAGATAGGTGGTTAGATAGATGATTAAGATTAGATTAGCTTAATTTTGCTTATTAAGCTTAATTGTGCTTAATTTGGGATTAATTGTGCTTATGTGTTTAATTAAGCATGATTTGCTTAAATTGGTTGATTAATTGTTTTAATTAATGTTTTGTTTAATTTCCTGATTAAATGTTTTAATTAATTGAATTTCGGGGAAATCACTGTTCATAATTACTGTTCACGAGCACTGTTCATGCAGAAGCTAAATTTAGTCTTATTTTGATGTGCTCTTGATTGTTGTGATTAATTGGAGTGCCGATTGTTAATTATACTCGTGAATATTGATGAATTGCGTGATCGAGTGTTGGTTGAATTGAATTTTGGAAATTGTCGAGTGAGATCGCATGACATATTGCGTGGGTTATTTGAAATGGCATGTCGCATGAGCATGCGCGATGTTGCATTCACGACGAGCAAAGATATAAATGGATTGCTTGATGATGTGTTGCATGATCACATTAAGAGAGGGAACCCGGCGTTGCCGGAAGACCGCCAATCCTTATGGGGTTGTGCCGTGGCCGTTTGGTCGTCCTGACTTTTGTCAGTTGCCTGCGGTAGTGGGCGGGTCCTATGTTCCTGTCAGTTGCGGGACTGCGGTAGTGGGCGGGTCCTGTGCTCCTTCGGGAATGCCGTCGAGGGAAGGGATGACCCCTGACGTCGCCGTGCCTCGAGGTAAAGAGGACGAAGCTGGTTTAGCCAGAACCGCCAACCATAAGGTTGTGCCGTTGGCCCGGAGGGGCGTTAATAATCGGAGCATGTGTGAGTGTGAGACATGAGAAAGTTGTGTGAGATGCTCGATTATTCGCATGCTCTTAATGTCGTGATGATTGCATTATTTATGGTACGCACGCATGAGTTGACAGTCGTGCAGGGTGTGGCAATGGTCAGGTGAGATCGCTTGTGATGCGATTTGCATGTGAGTGATGAACTGTATCATTTAACGGCCGTGTGCCTTGTTTGCATTGTATGAGATTTGACGTGCAGGGTATGGCAGATCGGGTAAGGTTGCATGCGAACCGAATAGTGTTTATTGGTTGACCCTGGTGGTTGTTTGAGTGTGGGTTGTCTGTTGTTGGTTGCTGTTTGTTTGTTGTGGGTTGAGTGAGGGGTGGTTCTGGAGAGATACCCCGGGTTGAGTTGGCGTACTAACCGGGGCTTAGGGGAAAGAACTCGCTGAGATTTTATCTCAACCCGTCGTGGTTAAACATTTTCAGGTCCTTAGAATGGCGTACCCACAATGGAGGATCCTGCCCCGCTTCTCCAGTGATCGACTCGACGGAGCTTGAGTCCAATGGGTCCGAGTGACCGTGGTGTTGAACCCGAGGGTTCTTTGTGTACGGTTGGATTAGCCTAGTTCTTTTTGGTTGGCTTAGAAGATGGATCGGCCCTTTTTGTTGGGCTTGTAATTCGGAAACAATCCTCCGTTGGTTAATCCAATAATTTGAATAAATGAGTAGTTGTTGTTGTTCTTGCTGTTCATCCCTCTATCCCTGTTTGATTGTTTGTTTGTCTGGGGATGGTTCGTCTTCCGCTTGCGCTTAACGAAAGATAAAATGAATGGTCGTCGATGGGTCCTGGGACGTTGCTTTCAATCGACCAAAGTAATGGGGTTGCCGCGAGCTCGAGAGTCGGGGCGTGACACTATGCATGATTCATGAAATCCCAACAGTGGTATCAGAGCCAACCTTAGGCGTTTTTCGTGCGTTTAATTGATTTATAGTTCATAGATTTTTGCGTAGATGTTGATTAATTTATGTGATAAATTTAATCAACTATGCAAAATTGGTACTAAATCAATTTTGAATCAAAAATCCATAATTTGTTATATTTTGCGTTTATATTCTACATATGATTCGCAATTGTGAATTTAAAGATGACGACGCAACTTCCGTTTGGAATCGCACTCATGAAATTTGTTTCATCGATTTGATTCCTTAACGTAATTTGCGTTGTTCAACTTTAAATTTGTTTAAATGCAGAATTTTATTTATGCCTTCCAGAGGTTTAAATTTTGAATTTATGGCTCGTAAGGAAGGGTGGTGATCATGGAAAAATCCTAATCATTATGATGGTTGTATGGATGAATGTATGATGATTACAGGTATTCATTTTTGGGATATAATAATAAATGAAGGTTGCATCCTTCCTTTTATTTTATTTTATTTTAATTTTTCATGAAATGTAATTTTAACATAGTTTATTATATCAATTGTTGATGTAAATGCTACGAGTTCAAGAGGAGCCATTGGAGGAGCCGTTAAGCCGGAGAGCTCTATGGGCCCGGTCTTTGAAGAGTTCAAAGATTGAAGAAGAAGTGAAGAGCAGGTCCCTATTATTAAGACATTAAAATGGCTAAATGGGTCTCATTGGCTCGAGACCCATTGAACCATAATTCCATGATCACCACGTAGGATAGATGATTATGTGATATCTATTTATTTTTGTGTTTATGTTATTGTGCATATTAAATCGGTTAATGTGCAAAGTGAGACCGTTAATAACGACCCAAATCTCCTTATTAATAATATTAAGTCAAAACGGGTTTCGGACTCGTGGCCTACCATCGTCGTGGTTTGATCCAATATTATGGTAAAAAATTGATCGGCTATGGATACATAGGGGTTCATTACCATTCATAATATTGGACCACTCAATTATGCATATGATGCTGTGAGGTTAGAGCCAAATGATTTCTAATAACTGTCAGGTGAGGAAATCTTTTGTGCTTTTCAATACTTGCATGAGACGATGGGTTAGACTTAACTATGATCATGATGCCAATAACTGTTAGGTGAGGCTTTCATGGTCTAGAGGCTAAAGTTATGATTGGGATTCGCATATGATGCATTGAACAAGTTGGTTCACTCACTAAGTTCATAGAACGCCAATAACTGTTAGGTGAGGTAGGCTTTGGGCTGGTGGGACTCCAATCCCCACTAGTAATCTTTACCCAACAAAGATTACCGCTTCCCATCTTAAGGAGTATGGGATTCAAATATAAATTTAGTGAGAGGATCTATTTCATTTAAAGGCCAAAATGAAATAGTTATTTTGAAGTACAACGGCTAACAATTTATTTTCTGCAACAGATATATTATTACTCTGAAAATTGTGACTACAAACCCACCCACTTCTATACTTGACAAGAATTGTTTAATTGGACCCAATTTCACCAATTTGATGAGGAATTTAAAAATTGTTCTCAATTCGAAAAAAATTGAGTATGTGCTTAATGAAAATATGTCAAACTCCTTTCCTGAGGATGGGACCCAAGAGGAGCGTGTCACTTATGATAAGTGGCATGATGATGACTTAAAAGTTAGGTCATATATGCTTGCTTCGATGAATAATGAATTACAGAAGAAGTATGAATCTATGGAAGATGCTAGGTCGATCATTTTGCACTTAAAGGAATATTTTTATGAGAATGGTCGAACCTCTAGATATGATATATCTAAGGCATTGTATTGTATGAGGATGGCTGAAGGATCATCAGTTAATGATCATGCTTTGAAAATGATCTGGCACATTGAAGAATTGGCTAGGCTGAATCTCGTTATGGACAACGAGTTAGCTGTGGATTTGATCCTCCAATCTTTGCCCGATTCCTTCTATGGTTTTGTCCAAAACTTTCACATGCATAAGATGGATAAAACTCTTACTGAATTACATAGCATGCTGGTAGTTTATGAGAAGGAAATGCATAACATGAGGCCAAATGTAGTGGCTATGGCTAAGGCTTCTTCTTCAAGGAGTAAGACTGTTTTGAAGAAAAAGAACTGGAAGAGGCCTGTCAAACCTGTTATGCAACCAAAACCCAAGATTGAAAAAGGGAAATGTCATTACTGTGGTGTCAAGGGGAATTGGAGGAGGAACTGTAAGAAGTACCTCGCGAGCTTGAAGGTCAAGCCTAAGGACCAACCTTGTGAAGGTATGGTGTTTATGCTTATTGAAACTAATCTTATGGTTAGTGCTGAATCTAGCTTATGGGTTCTAGATTCTGCTGCAACTTCACATATTTATATGTCTTTGCAGAATCTGGAAATAAGCAGGATGCTAGGGCGAAATGAGATTGTACTGACATTTGCCAATGGAGCAAGAGTTGCTGCATTAGCTATAGATACTTTTCGTTTATGTTTGCCTTCTGGACATGTATTGGTTTTAAAGAACTGTTTGCATTACAAGAATGATGTTAGAAACATCATCTCTATACCTCGTTTAGGTAAAGAGAATTATGAATTTTCTTTTGCTGATGATGTATGTTCTATTTATCAAAATAGAAGATGTGTTGGTTCTGGCTTATTAACCAATAATCTTTATACCATTACAATGTCCGGTAATGTGATTACCAATGTCAATAAGCAAAATAGAATTGATATAAATGCCATAACTAATAAACGCCCTAGAGACGGTCCAAATAAAAAGTATGTTTGGCATCTCCGATTAACTCATATTGGAGAAGATAGAATTAACAAGTTGGGTAATGATGGGTACATTGATCCATCAATGTTTGAGTCATACTTGACTTTGTCAGGCATGTCTTCTAGGAAAAATGACCAAAGCGCCCTTTGTGGGACATAGTACGCGAGCTGCTGACATATTGGGATTAATACATACAAATGTATGTGGACCAATTAATGAAACTGCTAGAGGTGCTTATTCTTACTTCATTACCTTCATCGATGATCAGTCACGGTATGGTTATTTATACCTAATGAAGTATAAATCTGAATCCTTTGAAAAGTTCAAGGAATTCAAGGTTGAAGTTGAGAAACAAACAGGAAAATGTATTAAGGCTCTTCGATCGGATCGAGGAGGTGAATACCTTAGTACTGAATTTTTGGACTATCTAAAAGAGAATGGCATTTTATCACAATGGACACCTCCTGGAACTCTAGAACATAATGGTGTATCTGAACGAAGAAATCATACTTTATTAAATATGGTTCGATCTATGATGAGTTACACCGATTTACCTATATCCTTTTGGGGATATGCCCTTGAGACAGCTACATATATACTGAACAGAGTGCCTTCCAAATCTGTTCCAACTACGCCCTATGAGATATGGCATAATAGGAAACCAAGTCTTAATCATATTAAGATTTGGGGTTGTCCATCTTTCGTTAAAAAGCTAAAAATGGACAAATTGGAGGCAAGATTTGAACAAGGTCGCTTCATTGGATATCCAAAGGAAAGTCTTGGATATTATTTCTATTTTCATTCAGACCAAAGAATTTTGGTGAGCAGGCACGCTTCTTTTCTGGAAAATCAGTTCATCCAAGATGGTGGTGCTGGGCGGAAAATAGTCTTACAAGAAGAAAATAATGAAGTACCAAACAATCGAGTTCAAATACCAATCTCTGATTCAGTGGGAGCTTCTGATACACAACCTCTTAGGAGAAGTGCGAGAACGTCTCGCCCACCTGCTCGTTATAGACACTCGGTTGATCTTATTAAACCATTATTCATTGTGAATGATAGTGATCAATCTGGTGATCCTAAAACCTATGAGGACGTGATGTCGGACATCGATTCTGGTAAATGGCTAGAAGCCATGAAATCTGAAATGGATTCAATATATTCTAATGATGTTTGGACCTTAGTTGACCTGCCTGATGGTATTGTGCCAATTGACTGTAAATGGATCTTCAAGAGGAAGATGAATGCTGAAGGTCAAATTGGAACTTACAAAGCACGGCTGGTGGCGAAAGGATATCGTCAGAAAGAAGGAATCGATTATGATGAAACATTCTCACCTGTGGCCATGCTAAAATCCATTCGGATTATGTTGGCTATAGCTGCACACCTTGATTATGAGATATTGCAAATGGATGTTAAAACTGCTTTTCTAAATGGTTTTCTCGAGGAGGATATCTATATGGAACAGCCACGGGGTTTTGAATCCAATGGTGAAAATCAGAAGGTGTGTAAGCTTAAGAGATCCATTTATGGATTCAAACAAGCCTCTAGAAGTTGGAACGTCCGTTTTGATGAGGTAGTGAAATCGTTTGGCTTCATCAAAAATCCGGATGAACCTTGTGTATACAAGAAGATCAGTGGGAGTGCAATTGCATTTCTAGTTTTGTATGTCGATGATATACTTTTGATTGTGAATGATTTACCAATGATATCAGCGATAAAACTATTCTTGTCACAGAAATTCTCCATGAAAGACTTAGGAGAGGCAACCTACATTTTAGGTATCAAGATCTATAGAGATAGATCGAGACGATTGATTGGCCTCTCACAGTCTACGTACATAGACAAGGTGTTAACACGTTTTAACATGCAATGTTCCAAAAGAGGATTATTGCCTTTTAGGCAAGGGATCCGTCTTTCTAAGGAGATGTGTCCCAACACTTCTAAAGAAAGAGAGCGGATGGTGAAGATACCATATGCATCTGCTATTGGAAGCATAATGTATGCTATGCTATGTACTAGACCTGATATTGCGTATGCTGTAAGTATTACTAGCGAGATATCGATCGATCCAAAGATAAGAGCACTTTGGATAGCAGTCAAGAATATTCTTAAGTACTTACAAAGGACTAAGGATTTATTATTGATATATGGAGAAGGAGAATTTAAAGTTATAGCTTTACATTCAATGGTGGCGTAGTTAGTTGGAAAAGTTCCAAACAAAGCATAACTGCCGATTCCATCACTGAAGTAGAGTATGTAGCTGCTTCTGAAGCAGCAAAGGAAGCTGCTTGGATGAAGAAGTTTATTTTTGAACTTGGAGTTGTTCCTTCAATTGAGCAGCCAATTACATTGTTTTGTGACAACAATGGGGCGATAGCTCAAGCTAAGGAACCAAGGTCTCACCGAAGTCCAAGCACATTGAGAGACGCTTCCATCTCATTAGAGAAATTGTTGGGAGAGGTGATATCGCCTTGCAGAAAATTGCCTCAGCGAAAACGTGGCAGATCCCTTTATTAAAGGCCTTACCTCAGTCTTCTTTTGAAAGGCATATTGACAAAATGGGTTTGAGGTACCAGACAAGTTGGCTTTAGTGCAAGTGGGAGATTGTTGGATGTATGCCCTAAAGCTACTATGTAATAGTTACATATTAGGGATTTTAGTTGTACTATCATCATTATTATTTAATTAATGGCAATGACGTATTCATTCATTTGTCCAATTATTTTATGAATGATTCCATAAGATCAGTTGTAACTAGACCTATTCTTGAGACATCAAGAATATTGTGACGGGTTCATAGTTAGACTGAATCTTTAAACTGTTCCTGGTCAATGGATTATTGAGTGGATATTTATAATCCCGTTGAGACCGGTGTGTTCTTAACTTCACCATTAAGTATTGGATACTTAAGGGAATGATGAGTTGCAAGTCATTAGGTATTATGATACCTGAGTTAAAACACAGGTGTTTGTATTAGACAAATTCACTGAACGTGACGTATATAAAACGATTAGCAACATGGAAGCTTTTAGCGTGGTCAATGTCTAATTGTTCATGCTTTGGTCTTGTGTAAATAATCCTTAGACCTAAGGTACATTATTAACTTGTGTATTGAACAACTATGGTTCACGGGTGCACATAATGCCGGGTCATTGATCCGTCTTTATACTTGATGGTCATAGTTTGTTCATATACGAAGTTACACATGTACGCAATATGGAATCTGTCTCCTTGTTACATACAAGGTATTATAATGATGTCCTATGCAATCTAATTGTGACAATGTATTGAAATCCTCGGCTGGGGTTGTAACCGAGAATAAATTGATTATGTCTTGAACAAATGCATGTCAATTAGATTTGTGCATATGATCGAATTGGTGACTTGACAAATATTCCATGGTCTTTGTTCGATCGGGACATAGTAAGACAGAGGGATTAAATTACACTGTAGCCAAAACTGACAGGTTCATTATGTTCTTAAAGCATTCACATTATCTGGGTAACCATGACATATTGCTAGATGTCAATCACGGCTTGTAGGACCCAAAGATTAATCAGGACAATTAATTCTTTTGGGAAGTACTAATGTGTTAGTACAAGTCTTACTACCAGTTTAGTGATGAACCTAGGGATGTCACACACCATAACCAATTAGGATAACATAGAACGAGAGAGAAATAATTTTGCAAATGTGTTTGCAAATTACTACAGTCGCATTGAGTTGACATGAAATTAAATTAAATGTGATTTAATTTAATTTACATTATAGTCATGAGCCTATGTGCATATGATGCACACGCATGCCTAAAGTGGATGCACGTTAATGTACCTCGAATATGCACATAAATTCATGTCATCTTTTTATTTAATTTTTTATTAATTAAAGATGCACACGGTCAACAATTGTTGCTGACCGTGTGCAACGCACATGTGACGTGCGAAATGTTTCTTTCTAATAAAAAAAAATAGATATATATGTGGGGCATGATGGTCAGCAACCGTTGCTGACCATCATGCATGATCCTCATGCATAAACCCACGACCAGCGACGGTTGCTGGTCGTGGGATCATGCATGACCCATGACCAGCAACGGTTGCTGGTCGTGAGGGTAGTTTCCCACGATCAGCAACGGTTGCTGGTCGTGGGATCGTGGGTGGTTACCCACGATTCTTATATAAGAAATGTGTGTGTTCATTTTTGTGTGCGTACGTACACAAAAGCGAAAACGAAAAAGAGAATAGAAGGATTCTCTCATTTGGGTTGTGGCTGATAATACTAAGAATACAAAGGATTATCTCCACGAAGTTGCTAGCACAATCGTTGTGGTGATTATCTGCAAGTTCTCTCTTCGTTCGATAACCATTGGTGGTGTGTCTGAACTAGAGATCCGACGTTTGTGGGGCTCGAACTAAAGAACATTTGGACCAATTTGTTTAAAGCGCGCTTCGAGAGGTAATTCGTTCAACTCCCTTCTTATAACCAGATTTTTGATTAAAATGCACGAACAACGCTTTTAGAGATTCATGTATAGAAATATTTCATCTTGTTTCCGCTGTGTTCATATTAAATTGCTTATACATGATTCATGAAATCCCAACAAATAATACAGATTGTTGTCCCCGTTTTCTTTTAACTATGTTACTTAGCATTCAAAAGTTGAAAGTACTCCAGCGACGGACCCATGATTCGAATCACAATGGGAGTTGAAGCCGAGAGCAATTGACATTAGCTTTGTTGCGGAGCCCCTCTGGCCCAGCAGTACCGAACGTTAGCTTCCCTCTGGGCCGCCCTTGTCTTGCTCGCCGCCTTGCTGAGCTGTCTCGATATGCAATGACTTCAAGCGAGCTTCTAGCGTCCACCACGAGCAGCCACCAACCTAGCCTACTGTGACTTCAAGCCTGCAGCATCGTGAACCTTGGCTGAGCCCCACCTGCAGGTTTCTCGGCAAGCCTAGGGGTCCCGTGGCCTTCCAGCAATCTCCTAACTTCGGTCCTACAAATCTAGGTACCACCAATCACACCAACGAGTCTTTGCTAGCTTTTGCCGCCGCTCTAAGCAACCGTGACCGGCACACCGTGAGGCCGAGAAGTTCAACAGTTCAACGTTACCGTTGCCACTCCCTCGAAGGTCACACCCGTTGTCGTCGTTTGAATTGAATTCCAATTAAGGTAGTTTCCTAATTTACAAGCTCAATTGAATATTTAACTGCCTAAATTGAGAGTATATGATTCTAACTCGATTTGATTTAATCGTTAGGCATTACCGAATAAGCAGTTTCCTTATTTGAGTCAGTTTCATAAATATGTTTGATAACTGAGGGATCGAACCTTTGGGACTAAAGATCGGTTTATTTAAATTCGTTTCCCTATTTGTGCGTGGTGATATTTAATAAACTAATCAATCATGTAGGATATTAGATTTAATACTAGGTGCATTCGTATTATAAAACATGTCCACTAAAGTGCATTGCATTTAGGGTTTGATTGCATTCATTTAGGTTTCCTAATTTAAAATTTCCTTATTTGGGAATCAAGTAATAATTTGCTTAATTAAGAATACAATTTAATATAAATGATTTCTTAGTTCAATTTAGGTTAATATATGGATTCAGTATAATTTCTTGTTTACTAGTCTATGAAGAAAAAACAAAAAACAATCAAGTTGCTTGTCATATTAGAATAATTCATATTTAATTTGCTACTTAGGTCATGCATTAGGTTATTTTATGAGGAATCAGTGCACTTTCATTTAATTAATGCCAGATTCTAGAATAATTTTGTCATTTAAAATAATACTATCGGATCACTTCATAATTCTTTTGTCTGTCATTAGCATTAGCTCATATATAGATTGCATATAAATAATCCACATCGCACGTTGTTGGTTTAATAATACACGCATGTTAAATTAGAATTCACACAATCATAGAACTTTATTAAATTGCATTCATATTAATTATAGAAAACACAAAAATAATCTCACATATTTGAATAATAAGGTTAATTTATTACTAATCCTCACTTAAGTCATTAAAATTGCATAGAGGTTACATTTAAGTTATTGATATAGCTTGCATGTCATATAGAATTACATATAGTTTATTACTGTATGTTAATTTAGAACTAATATAATTATAATATGTAACTTCAATCATGTTTATTTCAAACAAGAAAACCCAATAAAGAATTCATTAATTTAAATAATCACATTTAGAAATAATGTTTAGGTCATGCATTGATGTTTAGTTTTTAGTTAAAATCTTGCAGAATACTCGGTGTATGGAACGATAATAAAGCTTTGCTTTTGCTTTGCCTAGTGCGTTGAGGCAAAGAGGCATTTTCTAGTAATTTATTTATCATTTTGATTTATTAAGTGTTACATTATTTAGTTGTGCACTTGCATATTAGCTCTAATATTTAATGGCTTAGGATTAAATTGACCAATACCGCTTACAAATACCAAGTGGACATCACATACATCTAGTGTAACTAAATCCCCACGTCCATAAATATCTGGTTTGTAGAAGTCAAATGTTCTTTTTTATTTTACTTGAGTTTCTAATTGACACATAGATAGATTAGTGTTGACTCTTAAATGAATTGATTTGCATATTTATATGATTTAAAGAAAATCAAAAAGTTGTGATTGATTGGTATGAGCTTGAGATATTGTGTGCCAACCAATTGATGGCACATGTTTTTTATGAGTAACCGCTTGGCTCACTTATTTTTTCATCAATTTTTCCTTGGTGATTTGTCTCGAGGAAAGTTGCACATATATGTAATTTTATATATTTCGAATGTTTCACTTATTTCAAATCAAGTAAATGAGATAGTGTGAGTCATAGATTGGCAAAAAGTATAAAATATTTAAATTATGTTAAGAGGATAATAGATTGTCATTTAACGGTTCATCACGAGCCAAACTCAAAGAGCAAGCCTAGTATGTTATTCAAGCCTTTCCAAAGCCTATATGAATATTGAAACATTTGAATGGGTCAGGCTCAAGCTAAAGTTGTGCAGACTGGGCTTTTTAACGTAAACATGTTATGAAAATCTACTTGTTGATGAATTTCACTTTGTATTATGGAAATGCGATATGACCTTTACCTATAATATTCACTCTCATGGAAGAGATGATTCAAAGAAATTTGAAGTGTCAGTTATCCATGAGTCAGTTATCCATGAGCCTATGCAACTTGAGTCTTTTGTAGGAAAATTGAAATAACAAGGAGAATTTATATGGAATACGGAATTTTATTTATGACTATTTAAGCCATGAGGAGAAACAAATTGACTTGACTCGATGTTGTGTAATTTCATCTAAGATGACAAATGCAACGCTCTTGTCCAGGTCACCAACTATTTGGCAAGATCCTTCACGAAGCCCAGCATTGAAGCAGAATTGGTTGCAATTGGATATCTCCGAGCACGGCCCTTCATCAACAATTATAGGCTTCTCTTCCTTGATCTCCCTTGCAACTGATTTTTCCGAGATACAGGAATTCAAGAAATTTCACCAATCAATAAAATTACATATAGTAAATTGATACCTACTATGACTAATTGAAAGTTAAATTTAGAGTATGTGGATCTGGGAAAATGTTTCGACATCAGCGTGTTATAGCAAAATAAAATGGACATGATATTAAGAATTCCAAATTTGGCTATTAGTCCTGTCAAAATACAAAAATGGTTTAGTTTTTCCAGTGCTCAAGAGAAAGAAAGAAAGGCGTCTGGATGGAAAATTGGTGGCCTGGGGAACGAGGATGGCATTTGGCCTAAACAAGAAAAGGGGATCCGAAGCATGCTAGAAATTGGGAATCGGAGGAGCAATATAGTAAAGGCACTGCAATGGATTGTGTCAAAGCAATTATAAGTGGAAATAGCACGCCCCCTTAAAAGTCTCTTACTTCTCATATGTCATTGCCTCCTTTCGATTTTTGAATAGAGTAGTCCAACCAAAATGGAATAAATTAATCGATGAATGCTTACGAAACATAAAATTACCTGTAAAGCCAAGAGCAATCAGGAAAAGGACGCTAATAAATAAATCAACTCTTTTCGAAATTTCTTCGTATATGTAGGCAAGTCAGGCACCCCTGCAACAACTATGTTATAATAGAACTTGAGAGCATACTTGCACGTCCGATACGAATTTACCTCTATAAATGATTGTGGTCTTTTTATCGAAAATTGTATCCAAAATATAAGATAGTTTAAGCAAATGTAATTAATTCCTAATAAATTTCTTATGATTAGATTCTTTCACTATTATATGGAAATATATCTAATGTAACATATGTTTCTACTTCCATTTCACCATATGATACATCCAAGGAAAATTAGAATTTTAAGATTTTTTATTTTATTTTATTCTAAGAAAATCTATTCTTATTTAAACCTGTCATGACTTCTGATTGAATATAAATACTAACACAATCATGTCTACCGTCTCATGACTTGCACCCTCTCTAGCCTCCACTATGCAGCTCGCTACTATTCATTCTTGTTTGTTTGTTACTATATGGGACAATTGGGCTCCTCTCTACTAAATGATTATTTATCTAGAAGAATTGCTCTAGGCATCGGGGGTTTTCTTTGCTCAAGTTTTTTGAAAGTCGAGGTATTGTCGGTTGAGTCTAGTCGGAGTTCTTATTGAAGAAAGCCATATCGTCTCTCTAATATGAACAATAAAATTAAATGTTTTTTTATCATATTATTTGAACTCAAAGAAATGAGATGGCAAATGATGAATAGTGGTGATACAGCCTCATCGACACAACCTCTTGAGATTCTAGCCATGATTAGAAATCAGAAGTGGACTTGCTAATGTTTCGTGAATTATAAGTCTCTTGGTCATCTAAATTTTCAGGAGCACCTGAAAGGACATTGGGATGGCATGATCCAGGATTAATCCAAGTCTCCCACATAAGAGGCGTACGCTATGCAAACGGAAAACTTTTGTAACAGGATAAGTTTACAGCACGGATTGCGCCAATTGCCTTGAGTGGTTCCTTACACGGTTGCTTGGTGTGTCTTGGTTTTTCCTCCTCCTCCCTTCGTCCTCTTGGGACTTAAGGCTTGGTTTTTCAGTGGTAATCATGAATGAGATGGGCCTGGAACTGGATCCTTTTATGGAAATATAGACTCATGGACGAATGTGGTGTGGGGGCTGAAATAGGTTTCATGTTCCTGTAGAGAACAAAGGTAAGTTTTGGTAAGGATGAGAAAGAGCGCATTGTGATTTGTGAATGCAGCTTTTAACCTTGTCCAACAGAATTCCAGGCTATTGTAGATGTTGGTCTTTGCTTAATCTATTATGACATGCTCAAATTTTGCATCGCTGATGCTATAGTAATTAAATATTAAATCACATCTTTCGTCTAACCACTTAAATTTATAAAGTAGTTGGTCTCACTAATTCTTTCACCTTATGAGATCGTCTAACGTAAGCTGCCACTTGCCAGCAAGTTATTAAGACCCAGGGTAGGCTGGAATCATTGGGGGAGTTCATGATGGGTGTGCGTCCATTTTTTGGAAAGAGTATTTATGCTATTGAGTCCTGTTCCTCTAGTTGCAGAAATTTCATGTTGCATGTCTTTGCCGTATCTGGATTAACTATAAATTGTTATTCCCCATTTTTTCATTTTACCAGGTTACCTAGGAATCAAACATCGGAAGTACTCCAGCAGTGGACCCGGAATTCAAGGGTGAAAGTAGTAAGCCCCTGAGGATGCGATCAGAGAATCTCGATGGGAGTCAAAGAAGCGAGCATTTGATGTCTTCATTAGATAGAGAAACAACAGATAGGATTAATTATCGTGAAAACCGTAAATAATGATAGGAGCGGAAGTAGTAGCAGTAATCAGTTGACGATAGGGATCACTTGCACTATGACTGTTGTTATAGGCACTCATCCATTTCTTCATGCCCCTCCTTCCTCGATGTTTTGGTCATTGTATGCTAGCGAATAATGAGGCACTTTATTTAGTGCAAATCAGGAGGACCCCAAGCTGTGCATAGAAATTTGCCGACCGACTGATGCAACTGTAGTATTAGTTCTGCAGCTTATGGTATTCGTTTTTGTTTGTGACACGTTGACAGGCACAATTGTAAAACACTCCTTGGATAACAGGATCAGAAGTGCAGAGATTCTTTTCCCTGGAATGGGTAGCTTTGTCATTGCAGTTCGTCTGGCCTCAGCCGTTCATGCAACCAAGGCAGACATGGCAGAATGAAGCTCGACAGTCTCGGCAATGTTGACGCCAAGTATATACATTTGTCTACAATATCCCTACCTGTGACGAATGTGCTGTCTTTTTCTGAGCTGACGGGCCTGAATCATCCACTTTTCTCCTGGAAAGTGTGACAATAAGATGGATTTTTTTTTTCACTTCTAAAATAAATTGAAGTGCCATTTAGAAAAAGTGATTCAAGAATTCTTTGGAACTTTCTTTCGGTAGCATATAGAAGAGCTGGTTTTCCTTAAACTGTTTTCAAATTTGAAAATCTTACTGAAGACCGTAATGATGATTGCTCTCAAGAGACTTCCGATTGTCTGTCTCGTGTGGGGCCACTTCAGATTATCAGAAGATAAAAGCATGGATTTCTCACTGATCTTGCTTGACTTATGGCACTTCTAAATGAATTTCAAAACGACTTCAAGCTTTGCTGCCTTGACAGGAGTACAGCAACAGATGCTAGAAATTTGATTCATTATGCAGTGGACAATTTTAATCATCAAATCAATTTCCCTTTTTCCGAAAACAGTACCTTTGGTTCTTCATTTCTGCCTGCTCTAAAAATAGAGCTTCTTTTCAGATGTGGAAAATGCAAATGTTTTGTCTGAGAAGCTGGAAGGAGGGACAGCAGATCTTCTGGTCAATCTTGAGAATCAGTGAGCAATTAAGGTTGTTGATTTTGGTCACGAAACTAAAGGAGTTTAAATGTATGTGAACATTTTGCACTTTTTACATCTACTGCTCGAGGCAGTTATCAGTGAATGTGTGCTGAACTGCTTTGCTCTAGGAAATTTAGGTGGTTCACGATTTCCTTCTGCGTCGTATTCTGAATGATTACTGGAAGTTCATTCTTCATGACTTCTTGTAGGTTGTTCTTGGGAAGAACACTTATTGTCTGGTCTTGGAATAGCTTGCTTTGATGGTGTTTGCTTTCGCTCTTTCCTCATTCGCGTTTAATTTGGCAACAAATGATCAGTGGCATACTTTGAAGGAGGGTGTTCCTCACTTGACCGATTACACCGCATTTTTCTTCTTCTTGATATCGTGCTTCATCGTTGCCGCTGTTCTCTGAGCGAATATCACAAGTAACAATCATATTATGTGTCCATAATACGAAGATAAGTCGATCCCCGGGTGAATTTTGATGATGTGCTTATCTTAGAAAGCCCAGGCCGCCCATTTGGCTCCAGCCTAGGCCAATTATGAAATTTCAATACTCATATAAGCTGCGGAGAGGCCTGTACAATACTCCAAGTTTGATTTTTGAGTTTAGCCTGAGATGGACCCACGAAATGATGGCCTCTCATCTTTTTAACATAATTCAAGTTTTTAACTTCTTACTTTTTATTAATGTGTGACTCTCACTATATTGGATCTGGGCAAGTTCTTAAAAGTCTTAAGGAGGAAATAGGTGGATGGACCCATTTTGGGGTTAGAGACCCCACGCTATCCTCCAAATTCCCTCTCGATTTGGAAGAAAAAGATTTGCTAGGAATTAGGGGGCTCTTCGGTGGTGAAAGCAGACACCATGTTAGAACTTGGTCTAGCTACCACCATGTAAGGTGATATAGTAGTCACCCGCGCTTAGGGTGAGGAAGGGTAGGTGAAAAACCTATAGCAGCTTGGCTGCTTTAATGGCAAAAATAATCATCCATCTGCCAGTATATATATATATGAGAGAGAGAGTTTTAATTCGTTTAATAATGGGGTCATATTTAAAGTGTATTCTTCTCTATGAACCGATCTTTGTTTCCAATTAATCTCATTTCCATTGTTCTTTTAGATTCTTTTGTTGGTGCAATTGCTGATTTTCAAATTATGGAGATGAATTCATTAAAATTTCCAAATTGAGGTCCACCATCAATTTACTAAAATGTTCTTACAATTTATAGATTTAAACCAAGTCTAAAATAACAATTTTTTAGTTATTCAATCCCATTTGATATTCTTTTGGTAAAGGGTAGTAACTCCGACTTTCATTAGACCGGATAGTTTTTAAATAGTGGTTTGTGTTATTTGATTTCATTAGCTGTAAAATTAATAGACACGTGTGTAGTACACGTAAGATATAAAAGTAAAAACTTCTTAAATTACTAATAAATTTCACATATATATGAATATAAACTAAAAGAATAGCTTTACATTTTTCTGAGGAGGTGTAAGCTGATCCGTGTTCCAAATGATTTGAACGAAAAAAAGTATTTTGACTTGAAATTTTTACACAACTTATTTTGACACCTTAACTTGCACTCCTCAAAATTTTACTCAAATAGGATAGGGGACGAGCATGTATTCGCTATTTTTGCAAGACTACGCAAACAACCCAAGCCAACTAGATTTTGTATGTGGGCAGAGCCCAATTCCTTGTCCCACCAAGCCCTTTAACCCAACCTAGGACTAATTAGAGTCAAAGTTGAAAACCCAAGATGGGTTAGGCTCCCTCACCCTCTTTCTTGTTTGGGTACACCCCTTGAATCAAGGGGACTATGTTGCTGCCTTGCACTCCTCTTATCTTCGGGTTGATTAAAGGTGCGTTCGTTTTGCAAAAAATGAGTGTTTTGAAAAATATTTTCCAAAATAAATCAATTATATTGTTTAGAAAAATAAATGAATTAATTTTTTTCACTACGAAAATAGTCAAACAGATATTGTTATTGATGATGAAAATATTTTATATACACCAATTTTTCTAAATGATGTAAACTATCATTTTTTGGGAAAAAATTTCCAATCACTCATTTTTCGCGAAATGAACGTATTCTGAATAAAGGATTAGGAGGGTGATTGCTATAATTTGATAAAACCAAAGCATGATGTGGTGAGATAATAGGGGGCTAAGGTCCATTGGGTAATGACCCATAGATAAAACCAATGGGTAATAGGGCATTGATAGATAGATAATAATCCCAAATGGTTGGTCACTAAGATTCCATTTAGTAAAGTTTAAATATTTCTATTTTTTTGTCATTTTGTTCCCCGAAATAGAAAAAGAACAAAAATCTATTTGGTAACATCAGTTAATTTTTTTATCTGCTGAAATAAAAAAGTGGCTGGGGAATAGATTTATAATTGAAATAAGAAGTAAGAAAAAGTTGCCTTTTGTTCTTAGGAACAATTTCTGGAATAAATCATTTTCTTTTATTTCTATTTTTCTTATTTCTCTTCTAACTAGTCGTCGCTCTCATCGCAGTTGTTGCCACCGTTTGCCATTCGCAACCTGCTGCCCACCGTTGGTTGCCGCCACCTATAGAAGAAGAGAGGAAAAAAAGAAAAGAAAAAATCTCAAACAATTATTAAAAATTAAAAGAAAATTTTCATCACAAAAACATTTGTGGGTTGTCAAACGCATTTCTACTCTTTTTTCTATTTTAAAAGTACAAATTTCGTGCAGTTATCACACACATTCTCTTACACAAAAACTCTTCTAGGTAATAGAAATATAAAAATACTATTTCTAAAAAGAAATTAATCTCGAAAATAGAAATATTATCAAACGCACCTTAAATAACCCCATCTATAGAATTTGCCCTCTCTTAACTCATTCTTCATTTAGCCTTCTTAATTCTCATCATCTCCTCTCAAGCTCCCATGGCCAAGACCTCCTAAGCTCTCCAAGAGGGCCAAAACCGTGACCCTCTCCATAAGTCACGGGGTGTGTGATTTGATTCCCAAGCTAAGGCTGCCTCTCCTTGCTTATTTTAGGTGCGAATTTTCCTCTCCTACTTGTTTTGACTTCAAGTCGTTTGTTGGAGGATCCCAAGTTCAAATTGTAGTTGAAAGTCAAAATTTTGTGGCAGCTCACCTCACACTTGTGGGTGTTGCGAGCCCATATCCATTAGCCCATGGTGGTTTGTATGCTTGGTTACATTTTTGTATATGTTGAACATGCTTTTTGCGCTAGGAATGACCTTATTCCCTTCATACCGTGACCCCCTTACCCATTTATTTGGCCATTTCTCATTGCTATTTGCTACTTTTATCTTGTAAATGTGTTCATAACTCTTGTGGGGTTCTTGGCCAAGGTAGTTGTTGAAGATACCGTTACCCCAATTGATCTAATTGTGATATTATTCTTTGGGATATTATTTAGGATATTGTTCTTTCCTTCTTTTGTATATTTCTTCCTCTAATTGGTTAAGACTTGTACATTATAAGTAGAATTGTAATTGTACAATTCATAGTATCAGAAAGCAAAATACATTTCCCAATTCTCCACTGCTTTCCATCCCTTGATTTTTTGACATGGTATCGAAGCTTGTCTTCTAGCTTCCACTCCATTCTTTTCTCCAAGTTCTTCACCCTTTCTTGTCCTTCTCTTCTTCACGCCAAAACTATAATTTTTTTTTTGGGTTAAATAAGCAAAAGAAAACTATATGCCAAGAAACCAAGTTTCAAAATCTAGAGTCCATCATGATCCAAAAATTCCTTTCGGCATCCAAGGATTGGACAATTCACCTTTGGATCAACAATTAGATCCAATGATAAAAAATCAAACGGAAGAACAGAATCAAGTGCTACCCCATGAGGAGTAATGGAACCCTATTTAGCCCACTTCAGAGCAATTATTTTTATGCCCATATGTTCAATGGGTCTCAGTGCAAGTTCAATCTATTCTAAGCCAGGCGAGTCAAATGAAGCCGCCCCAGAATGTTATTGGCTTTGTTGAGAGAGCCTATGGCAACAACGGTGAGCCAGGAGGAGGAGGCCCACCTCTCAATAATGAGCCTAACTCAAGATGTGGAATAGGTTGGTCCTTTTAGAACCAAAATGGTTTGGGTCCATTGGGTTTTGGGGCAAACCCATACCTAAATTACGGACCTATTTTTCTTCCTTTTGTTGGTATCACCATCGGCCGACTCAAGCTAGGAGACTCCTTGTACATGTCCGCCGCTGATGGACTGGAGCTTCGCCTCATTACGTAGGAATTGTCTGAGCTGGAAAATGACTTTGTCTAGTAACGGGAGTTCCAGCGAGCTCTAATCACAAATGACAAAGGGGGTTTTATTGATGACACCGTCCTAGTTCTGGGCAACAAATGACTTGCGTGCCACTACAAGAAGTGTAATTAGCTTGTGTAGACATGGATCAGCAATTACCTCACCTCGAAGGTCTCTATTGGACTCCCTCCAATTGAAGACATGAAGGGAATTTGGGAGAACATACGAGAAATGTATGGAAAACTTAATTGGGCCAAAAATTTTAGCCTAACTCAAAGCTCTGGTGGAGTTAATATAGGGGATCTCTCAATCTCTATCATTTTCAATAAGCTATCGACACTATGAAATGAGTTCAAGATGGTTGAAGAGAAGTTGGAGGGATCCGAGACAACCCTAGCACAGTATTGAGCAATAAGAGAGAGGGAAAATGTAACTCACTTTAAACTAATATTGAATGAGAGTTACTTATCATATCGTAGCCAAATCCTCGCTATGGAACCTGTACCCTCACTTGGCCAGATTTACCAACTCACCGTCCAAGAAGAATTACAACACCTAGCCCCCTTGGAGTACCTAAAAGTGGGAGATCACATCATCCTCGTGGCTTAAGCAATGCTAGAACAATGACTGCTTGATGCAAGGTTCGACCATGGCAGTCATGGCAGATCTAGGACCTTGCTTGTAGTGCTAAGGTTTGTGGACGGAGAAGACAAGGCTTTCATGCCTTTCGGAAGGAGTGGCTTAGATATGTTCAATCGATCTAATGGCTCAGGGCTCATGCGAGCTTCTTTTCCAATGAATGGCCGTGATTTGATCACGGGATCAGATGGCTCTTGTCCATTTAGGTGATTAGACAGTCTAGGATACATTCTTGTCGTGCCTAGATTAGATAGTGCATGGCATACCACGTCTGCATTGATGTGGAAGGGATCTAACGGCCTTAATTCAGCCACATCCTCCAATGAATTACATGGCCTAAATTCCAACAAAGGAAAACACAAATTTTGTGATTATTTCAAGCATCCCTATTGGGACCTAACTTTTTGGGGCTTGCCAATGAATATGGGAAATTTTATTAGGTTTAGGAGTATTGTCAATTTTGGACCGACGGCCTTTCATCAACTCGGACTCTCCCAAACATTACCCTGCACAATTTTGAACATTGAAAATTTCAATCAATTTAGCCTATACAAATTTCAACAAAAGAGTCGCCACTAACCTTTTTAGGGTCAGCTACCCAGTAAGATACAAGATAATATCTTACATAATTATGCAACCGGAGATTCTAGATTCAGGGAGTTGGTTATGTTAATCATACGATTAATTGTGTATTAATTAAGGTTATGTCAACCTATTTAAGAAATCTAAGGTTTGTCCTAATCATTCTAAAGTAGGAAAATAACATCAAAATATTAAAATATGCAATCGATTATAATCACATAGTAAAGCAAACGAGCATCCTAATATTGTCCCTTAAAAAAAATGCAACACAAGACATAACCCTATTTAAAGCCCTAAAGACTTGTCCAATTTTAGGTTTAATTTTTTTTAAAGGTTTTCCAAAATTTTCAATTTTTTTTTCTGGAAATTTTCTGATTATTAAGGACTCAGGCTCGGTCAAGAGACCTGGCCCGAGTCAACCGACTCGGACCCTAGTGGTCCGGGTTAGACTATCAACCGGGCTGACCCTAAAGCCCACGCGAATTTTCTTTTAAATTGGCCCATAAAAAAGTAAATTAACCCAACTCATCCCTTTTCAAAATGGTCCACTCAGCCTCCGGCCCATAATACCAAAAGATCCGAAGCCTATCTCCCTTTACTGGCCCACTCACTAAAAAAACTTTAAACTCATTTCTTATTTCCTTTTTTTTGGGCTTTTTTTTTCTTTATTATTATTATTATTATTATTATTATTGGTCTTCTTCCTCTTGGCATTCTCACGCTTGAAGCTCTCTTCTACATCTTCTTTGCTGAACTTTGTCTACGGATGGACCCAACATTCATCGCACAATGCACACCCTGGAATCACTTTTGGTCCAACATCGGTGGCCATCCTTGTTAGGGAAATCCCTTATAATGTTTTAAAGATGACAAAATAAATCAAAGGTTACTAACGTGTTTATTGATTGAGCAACTTGGTAAAAGAAGCACAACCCACTATGCAATGATGGAATGCTTCTAAGTCTAGATGAAGCAGACATAGAAGCACAAGAAGTTTCTGAGTCTACTTGTACCAGATGAAAACACAAGCAGACGTAGAACCTTGGTCTACCAGATCCAGAACATATTGTCAGGACCAGACCGAAAACAAAATCACCAATGGTCATGATTTTCACTTACCATATTTATATTGATTTTGTAATATCATATCAATTAGAAAGATCAATCATTAAACAACTTCCAAAGAAGGATGAAACACTTATGGAAGCCCGGATTCTGATTGTATGGGCGAACAAAATCCAAGAGGATTCAATCTATCTTCAACGGTCAAGAAAACTTACCTTATGAAGTTTGTCCAAGAAAGGAAAGGGAAGACGAATCTCTCAAGATGATAGCCAACGGTCAAGTGTGGCTCGAAAAATATATAAAGGGAGGATGCAACCAAGAAGACAAAGGGGATTAATATATTCCAAAGGCTGATTCAATTATTCACTAGTTGTCTAAAAAAGAGCGAAATCGAGTGATCCTAGTGTATTACCAAGAAGAGTGACTTAGTGAGACATATCATCACCAAGTACTAACACTCAAGAGTGTGTAATCACCTTTGATCACATAGTGAAATCCAGCCTATTGACTGATCACCTAAAGAGTGGATGTAGGCTTGTCAAAAGTTGAACCACTATAACTATGTTTGCAATCTTCTCTATTCTCTCTATTTAATTTTGGTTATAGATTGCAAAAGGTTTACATTGTTTGCACATAAAATTCATCTACACCTATTCACACCCCTTCTAGGTGTTTATACTAGCAATATCAATTGGTATCAGTGCCATGTGCTCAATGTTTTTGAAGTTTTTATTACTTCAGAGTTAAAGATCCATTCTTGCAATAGGTCTAATTGAGGGACAAAGCAGCACCATACTACCTTACTTTGATGGAAAATAGTACAACATATGGAAAAAAAAATGAAAGCTTTTCTCAGATCAAAGAATCCACAGGAATGGGATGTAGTTGAGAAAGGAATTGATCCAAATGCTGAAGCTGGAAAAACCGCAAGAAAAGATGATGGGAAATCAACATAATCATCAGTTACACTCTCAAAAGAAGAGTTGACAAAAAGAGAAGCTTTAGATGCTAAGGCTATCTATTCTCTTTATTGCATATTGTCTCCAAATGAATATAACTGAATCTCTTCTTGTGAAACATTAAAAGAACTGTGGGATAGGCTGCACATTACTTATGAAGGGACTGATCGTGTGAAGGAGACCAAAGTGAATATTTTACTTGGTCAATATGAATCTTTCAAAATGAAACAGGGGGAGTCTATTGGAGATATGTTTAGTAGGTTTATTGAAATAGTAAACGGACTTGCATATCAAGGACAGCCTATCTCAGGACCTATGAAGGTTAATAAGCTTTTGAGAGGTCTGTCAAAGGACTGGAACAATGTGAAGACCTCCATACGAGAAACTTTATGAATCTCACCTCTGTCAGTTGATGAGCTTGTTGGAACCTTACAATCCTACGAAGCTGAATAGATGAATGAAGTAGTAGAATCCAGAGGTAAGAAGTCCATTGTGCTTAAATCTAATGTAGACTCTGAGGATGAACTGGACGACGAAGAACTTGCCTTATTAATAAAAAAAGGTAAGAAAGTTAAGCAAGAAAGGCAAAAAGTTCAACAGCAGAAAGCAAAATAGACAGTCTGGACAGAGAAGAACTACTGATGAAGAGAACACTATCAAAGATGTTATATGTTTTGAATGCAAAAAGAATGGTCACATAAAACAAAATTGTCCTACACTAAAGAAGAATAAAGGCAATTATGAAAAGTACAAGAAGGCCCTAAAAGCTAAAACGTGGAGTGACACTAAAGTTGAAAACAGTGAAGATGAATATGGTAATATTTGTCTAATGGCACACTTAGACTCATATTCTAGAGCAGACTCAAAATTAGACTCAGACTCAGACAAAGAAATTGAGGTTAGTCATTCTGATATTCCTATTGAAGTTTTGGATTATATAAATGAGCTTTGGTCAAATCTAAAATCCACTCTGAAGAGGATCTCTGGATTGAAAAAGGAAAATTTCAAGTTGAGTCAACAAAATTCTTCTTTGAAAGGAAAGTTTGATGATCTCAAAAAGGAATTTTTGGAAACCAAGGAAAATCGAGATTTTTTACTAAATGAGAATGAATCTCTCAAAAAGGAACTTTTGGGAACAAAGGAAAATTGAGATTCTTTACTAAATGAGAATGAATCTCTCAAAAAGGAATTTTTGGATACTACTACAAAATTTTCTAAAGGATAAAAACTTTACAACATATTTTTTCCATTCAGATTCCTTATTATAACAAGTTAGGACTTGGGTGTTATAAGGAAAGTGACTCTTTAATTGATTTTCCAAAAGCCAAGGAGAGAATTAGATAGAGACCTCCTTGATAGGCTTATAAAAATCATTTTAAAAAGAACTTTGTAAAACCTATTGGACGACATAATCTCAAATGTTCTAATTGCGGTGAAAAGGAACATTTTGAGAGTAAGTGTCCTAAAGTCTAGAGACCTGTTCAAGAAAATTGGATAAACAAGCATATACTACTAACTCCAATGGACCCAAATTCATTTGGGTACTGAAGAAAAAATGAGCTATTTTTCTTACAAGCAATAAATGAAAGGAGAAAGAGAATTTGGTAAGAAAAATATATTTTTAAATTCTCAATTTTTTTCCGTACATATTTTAAATATTTATAGATTTTCATTATACTTGATATTCGATATATCCTTTTTATGCTTCAGTTGATTCAGACTTTATAATGACTATATTCTATAATTGGTTATATTGAAGGAAGAATCGTGTGATATATTTGATAATTTTGTGAGTTGGAATTTGATACGTGTGATTGATGATTATTTGATCGGATTTTATGCTATCTTATTCTGTTATATTTTGCAAAGTGAAATTCTATTTTATGAGATATTATTTTGTTATGCAAGATATTCTCCCTTAAATTATCTTTTGTGTCAAGTTTGGAATGAATATTTGATTATCTTTGAATATTTCCTATGTGTGCTCTAACATGAAGAAAGGATCCAAATTTATGGTTACCAAAAGCAAAAGAGCTTGTTGTAGGAAACTTTACAAAAGAAGAATGATTGCATTTATGGATACACTTGCTATAATCTTGGAAGATGTTTTACATTAGGCAAGTTTGATCCGCAAATTGGAGGAAGGTATGTGCATGATATTTTCTATAATTTGCAAAGATTATTATCTATTTTATAAGAATTTGTAGGTGGCAAAAAATCTTTCCATATGAGATTGGGAAAACTTCATCCGAAATTATGGAGATTTTATACTTTTTTTGAAGGCTTAGAAATTCTACTTCTTGCACAAAATTCTCACTAATTATTGAGCAATATAACAGTGCATTTGTGCAGAAAGTTTGTGCATATTAAATTTGAGGCGAGCTTAATTGAAGAAAACAAATTTCTACCTCAAAATTCAAAAGCAAGATAATAGTACAGTTGTTGTTGCTACAAAGGAAATAAAGGGACGACATTCTATTCAATGTGCACAAGCCACGATAAGTATTATCGCAAATATTGTCATAAGGACAGGGGGAGAAAGTGAATGCAAAAAGAAATGGGGAGAATCGTGATCATTTCAAAAAGGCAACAAATTGAGGGGGAGCATTAACCAAGTATGTTAAAATTTTTGAACCAATTTTTTGATCTTGAGTATTACGGAAGGAAAAGGTAAATTGTGTCCAACATAATTTGATTTTTGAGCTATATTGAATATTCTTTATGTTCGTATCAACATGGTATCTTTAAAGTTTGTGTTTCACGCCTCATACATCTTTAAAGATATTATGTGAATTTATTGTCCACGTGACACCCTTTATCACCTTTTGATTATGACAAAAAGAGGGAGAGAATATGTATATGCATATGTTCTAATTGGTTTATTTTATTTAGTGCATAATATTGAGCTGCAATTATTATTATATATTATTTTGCTCAACTTATCAACTATCTTCTATTTTATAATCTCCTATTTTGAATGACATTCATTGAATATATAAAATTTTGGAGATTGCATTATGTGTTTATGATGCTTTGATTTATCAATATATTTAAAAGCATAATTGCATATATGCATATTCAGAGATTGTTTTGTCATCATAAAAAATAAAGAGATTGTTAGGGAAATCCCTTATAATGTTTTGAAAATGACAAAATAAATAAAAGGCTACTAACATGTTTATTAATTGAGTAACTTGGTAAAAGAAGCACAAGCCACTATGCAGATGATGGAATGCTTCTAAGTCTGAATGAAGCAGACAGAGAAGCACAGGAAGCCTCTGAGTCTGGATGAAGCAAACGGAAAAGCACAAGAAGTTTCTAAGTCTACTTGTACCAGATAGAGAACACAAGCAGACGCAGAACCTCGGTCTAGCAGATCCAAAACGTGTTGTCAGGACCAGATCGAAAACAAGATCACCAACGGTTATGATTTTCACTTACCATATTTATATTGATTTTGTAATATCGTATCAATTAGCAAAATCAATCATCAGACAACTTCCAAAGAAGGATGAAACACTTATAGAAGCCCAGATTCTGATTGTATATGCGAATAGAATCCAAGAGGATCCAATCTATCTTCAACGGTCAAGAAAACTTACCTTATGAAGTCTGTCCAAGAAAGGAAATGGAAGATGAATCTTTCAAAGTGATAGCCAACGGTCAAGTGTGGCTCAGAGAGTATATAAGGGGAGGATGCGACCAAGAAGACAGAGGAGATTAATATATTCTAAATATTCCAAAGGCTGATTCAATTATTCACTAGTTGTCTAAAAAAGAGTGAAATCGAGTGATCCTAGTGTATTGCCAAGAAGAGTGACTTAGTAAGACATATCATCACCAAGTGTTAACACTCAAGAGTGTGTAATCACATTTGATCACATGATCGCCTAGAGAGTGGACGTAGGCTTGTCAAAAGCCGAACCACTATAACTCTGTTTGCAATCTTCTTTACTCTCTTTATTTAATTTCTAGTTGTAGATTGCAAAAGCTTTATATTGTTTGCGCATAAAATTCATCTACCACCTATTCACACCCCTTCTAGGTGTTTATACTAGCAATATCAGTCCTCATTGACCGTCATCAGGTCATCGCTGCCAAACACCTCTGCTCACCACCGAAACAAAACAAGCTCGCTTTCGATGTCTTTCATCACGCTGGCCACTCATCTCACTCAATGAAAGAAACACAACATATATCACACAGAATGTAATGTAGAATCTTTACCATCATTGTCTAACATAAGCACCTTCGGATTCGAATAGAAACAAAAGCTATTTCTTAAATCTTTCTAAGAAACATTTTGTCGAGCATGTTTCAGGCGATTAGCTAGGAGTGACATGGCATATCGATGAAACCACACTTTGGTGTTGGGTTTGCCCTGCATCAACCAAGAAACATTTCAAGTCGATAAAAATATGTTAAACAGATTGTGACATGCTTCCATAGAAATAAACCAAACTTCAGTCTCACATTTACAACAACACTGACGGAGGTATCCTATCAAGCATTTGGAGCACATTTGCTGTAGAACAAACGAACCAACAGAGGCAGCATGCCAAGACTCATGAAAACCGACCATACAAATATATGAGATCGGCCGGAGCTTGTGTGAGCAGTATGGCCGTGAGCTTTGGCTCAACATGCCCAAGGACGATGAACAAAACAGAGCAACTAAGAGCGAAGGAGAAGACGAGTTTACTCGGAAGTGGCCCTACCCAACTAGGTGACAGCGAACAAAGGGCGAGCTCACGCCTCCGAGCCGAGATCCTCAGGTCAATACGATTTCAAGACTAGAGACAGCAAAAAGAACATAACCAACCTGGAAGGATACATCGAGGAAGGGAAACGTTGCGCCTTGGGCCAAGACTCCGACGACCTCTCTCTCCTTGTTTTCGTTTTAGTGATCTTGGATCTCTCACCATCTCTCTCTGTCTTTCTCTCTCCCCAACTCTCTTTATCTAGGTTCTTCCAGAAGAAGAACCCCTCTCTAGTTTTCTTTCCTTCTGGCCTCTCCAGAAACCCCCCGAAGAAGACAAACCCTGAAAAATCCCAGATGCAAAACCCTTTTCTGCCGAAAACCAGCAAAACCAGCCTCTCCCTCCTTTCCTCCTTTTTTTTTGGTTTTTCTCTCTGCAAATAACCGAATCGCCCCCCTCACTCACCCCACCTCTCCTCTGACTACAGCAGACTTATTACCTTTGCTTGCGTCACGGTGTCGAAGTCATCATTGCGGACTGGAGGGTGGCGTCGGGAAAAACGACGTCGTCGAATGTTTCATGGGTGTGTGCGTGTGTTCTGTGCGTGCATGCGAGTCAGTAAATTAGTGGAGAAGAGAAAAGGGTGGTGGGCGGAGCCTCACATTTAATTAATCTCTAGTGGCTTTCAAGGAAAGGAAATAAAGAAAGATGGACTAAGAAGAAAAAAAAGATGATGAGCTAAGAGAGGACTATATGGGGGGCCGATAATTTATAATAAAAAGAGTGGCCGGGCATGCCAGCCTGCTTGATTCCTCTTTTTTTGGTGTAATAATTAATTTTTTTTATCTTTTTATAAATTTTTATATTTTTCCAAAATAAATAGATATTTAAAAAGGTGTTGATAAAAATTTAGGTGTCAACAATCCCTCCAATAGCTGATGAGGGTTCGTGCCCCATGCTTAGAGCATGGCCAACGATGGCCATGAGCCCTTGTTAGCCGCAGTCCTGGCTCAATCAGTTGGTTGTGGTCTTTGGCCAGCTCTAATTGAGGGTCACAAGCCCTCACTAACCATTAGGCGAGGGTCCCTACCTGTTGACACCTAAATTTTGATTGATCATTTGTAATTTAATGCACAAAATTTTAGGGATTAATTTTAACCCCTAAACAAAAATTATTATGATTAAATTGCATAGTATATAGTTTTAGGATCATTTATTATTGCATTTGCATTATACATGTGGTAGATGGGCTTCAATTGATGGTTCTAAACTTTAATTTAACAAGTTGGACTAAGCCCACGGTGAAAGAGAATTTGGCTAAGCTCGTTAAAGGGTGACGAGTTGGAATATGAGAATATTCATGGGAATATGAGAATGTTCTCGAGAATATTCGCATTATTCTTTCAATATTCAGGGAAGGTGTCGGATGAAATATTGAAAAAATGTTGTATGTGGGATACAAGAGCTAAATAGGCAACGTGCAAATTTATGATCTTTTCTTAAATAACATAATCCTCTCGCCTATAAAAAGAGGGCCACACACCTTGAAGAGAGACAAAAATATAGAGAAGGTAGAGAGAAAGGAGAGAGCATGGAGACTCACAGATTAGAGAGTAAAAGGGACGAGAGAAAAAGGGGATTCTTCTTCGACCATCTCGATCAAAGATCCCGATGCCACTGCTGCTCTCTTTGTTCGAGTTGACGATTTGCTGCTCTGATTTCTTGCCCGTTCTGACGAATCTGTTGCATCAGCGTGTAGTTTTCTACACCCATGAAGTCGTAGTTGCTCCTTGGTCTTGGCCGCGACTACGTTGCCGCTCCCCTCAGTGACGATGACCAGCTGCTGCTGCTGCTCTTCTGGACTTTTACTTTCAACGACGAGGCTGTTGTGCTGATTTCCCTTGTCGGCGGTTGCCTCACCATCGCCTGCACTTGCACTGCATCCTACCGCAATTCTCGACGAAGCCGCTGTCTCAGTTTCATTGTTCTTGATTGTGACATTGGACAAGATTCAACATTGACTGCCTCTCATCATTGCTTGGCTTGTTGCTCTCGCATAGTTGCCAATGAGGCTCATGACCCTTAACCAAAATAGAAAAAAGTAAAGAAGGAAAAATAAAAATGAAGAAAAGAAAAGAAGAAAGAAAAAATATAAAAAAATATAATTAAAATTTGTCCACGTTAGCGTCGACCGTCTGACGTGACATAACCAGCATCTAGTCAATATTTTCTGGTTAAAATTGACCGGATGGAATCAATTGGCAGCACATGAAA
The DNA here is from genome assembly GCA_014182895.1 of Angophora floribunda. Taxonomy (NCBI): domain Eukaryota; kingdom Viridiplantae; phylum Streptophyta; class Magnoliopsida; order Myrtales; family Myrtaceae; genus Angophora; species Angophora floribunda. The sequence goes on along the minus strand of CM024707.1, from coordinate 19,242,734 downwards.
ATGTCTAGGATTCAATTAGCGCAATTAAAATGTATAGAATTAAGCTGCATTTGGTAGTCAACATAAAATTCAATAAAAATAAAATTATCCTACCTTGCATTTGATGCTTGTCAAAAAAGGATAAAGTCGAATATAGTAGTGATGTAGGCTAGATAAAATTATCACAGGGGGAAATAAGATAAATATAGATAGAATTTTTAATATCCATAACATAAAAGTTATTTTTCTCGGATAACATATTTCTTAAAGTGAAAAATTAAAGTTATATTTGAATTATAATATAAGAAATTTAAAATAACATAAAATAACAATTTAGTTTTTAAATTTAATCTTATTTTTATTTATATATTCAAATTTAATTCTATCTTATAATATAAATTCATTATATAAACATAAATATATTTATATTTATATTTATTACATATTTTAGTTTTATTAATACAATTTATTTAATAATTTTTTATTAGAGAATGATGGAAGGGGAACAAAGAAAATAATTAAAAAAGAGAGGAAAAAAAAAAAGTAGACAAGAGTAAAGTGATGCAGAGATTTTTGATATCTCCGTTTGTAAATTTTTTTTGTTCATGTCATTTATTGCTGTGTTCACCAAAGAGTTGGTAGGATATACAAAATCACTTGATTCATTTCCTATTCTATTCATTTCCTATTCTATTCAGTCTCATTTTGGTAAAAAAAGTCTATATAGCTACACTTAACCAAAGTTGATGATAATTTTCCCCCGAACTACCAAAAGCAGCTTCACAATGTAACATTTACTTAAGTACTCGCCGGATTTGGGCTATCCAAACTCACATAAATGTTGTTATTATCTAAGTTGGTGATCGGAGTTACTAATTCCTTCCAAATTTAGCCCGAATAGAATCAATCCTTTTGGATAATAACTAGTCAAGTAATTAATTGCTCGATTACAGATTCCGTATATATATAGCCACATCTATATCAATGTATGTTCATTCACAACTCTCGTATTTTCTTCATTTTTCCAAAATCCTGGTCTCATAAAACTCGAGAGTCCAAGCCTACCTTGCGTGTCGACGGTACTTTGACTGCCCCCACGATGAAGAGCTTTGCCACCTTGGCCTTTGCACTTCTCGCGGCGCTAGTCATCTTATGCAATTTCATCAAACAATTTTGGTGCAAAAGCGTCCAAGGAAAATCCAAGCGGTACCCACTCCCTCCAGGGCCCGCCCCGTGGCCTTTGGTCGGCTGCGCCCCTGAGATGCTCCGGAACAAGCCCGCCGGCCGGTGGATGCTTCGTTGGATGGAGGAGATGGACACCAACATCGCGTGCTTTCGCATAGGGAACACAAACGCCATTCCTGTAACTGACCCGAAGATCGCCCGGGAGTTCCTCTTGAAGCAAGATGCCACATTCATCTCGAGGCCCGTCTCGATGGCGGCCCAAGCACTCAGTGGTGGTTATGCGACCGCTGTCATATCGCCCTTCGGGGAGCAGTGGAAGAAGATGAGGCGAGTCCTCACATCGGAGATCATATGCCCCGCGCGACACAAGTGGCTCCATGACAAGAGGGCCGAGGAAGCGGATAACCTAGTGAAACATGTCTTCAACCAATGCAAAAGCTTAGGGCGAGTGGACTTGAGGCTCACAACAAGGCACTATTGTGGAAATGTGATAAGAAGGTTGGTGTTCGACAAGAGGTACTTTGGCAAAGGAAGGGAAGATGGAGGACCAACCATTGATGAAGAACAACACGTGGATGCACTGTTCGACTCACTAAACTACCTCTACGCATTCTGTGTTTCCGATTATTTCCCATTCTTGGTGGGACTTGACCTTGATGGGCATGAGAAGGTAGTGAAAAATTGCGTGAGGACGTTTAGGAGGTTGCATGAGCCTATCATAAACGAGAGAATCAAACAGTGGAGGGACAATTCGAGTTCGAGAGTAATGGGAAAGAGCCTCAAGACTTGTTGGATTTTCTTATTTTGCTTAAAGACTCAAAAGGGGAGCCATTGCTAACGCCACATGAAGTCAAATCACAGGCTACGGTAAAAGAATCGTTCTTTCCTTTTGGATATATTTATTTATTGTCATCTTTTAAGGTTATGAAGCAATGTCGTTACACTTGTCCCAAAAGCACTTTAAGAAAGATTTTCCTATAGTCAGAACATTATTACCTACATATTGTGGTTATAAATTAGATTTTAAAGTTAACCTAAGATGCATACGTTTCTCTACATCTTGCTATGTGTAGGAAATTTTGATGGCCGCGGTGGACAATCCATCAAATGCAGTGGAATGGGCAATGGCGGAGATGATAAATCGGCCCGAACTCATTAAGAAAGCCAAAGAAGAAATTGATAGAGTTGTGGGAAAGGAGAGATTAGTCCAAGAGTCAGATATCCCCCAGCTCAAATACATCAAGGCATGCGCTAGGGAGGCCTTCAGGCTCCACCCGATCGCGCCCTTCAATGTCCCCCATGTCGCCTTGTCGGACGCCGTTGTGGCTGGGTACCACATCCCCAAGGGTAGCCACATCCTCTTGAGCCGGTGGGGTCTTGGCAGAAACCCTAAAGTGTGGGATGAACCCCTCGAGTTCAAGCCAGAGCGGCACATCATGAGTGATAATGTGGAAGTCGTGCTCACAGAACCCGACCTGCGGTTCATTTCCTTCAGCACGGGCCGGCGAGGTTGTATTGCCGCGCAGCTTGGGACAGCCATGACCGTGATTCTCCTTGCCAGGCTGATTCAGGGGTTTGAATGGAGTATGCCCCCCAATGTTGACAGCATCAATCTTAATGAGTCAAGGTTTGACTTGTCCCTGGCCGAGCCATTGGTTCTTCAAGCTGAGCCATGCTTGGGAGACCATCTCTATCCAAAGTGACTTCGGTATAATTTTCTATGTCACATATCAGAATATCAGCACCCCATCAATAGAAAATATTCTGGACTTTATAATATATACATTGTGGAAGCAATCTAATTTCAAACATTTCATATGCCATATAATTCAAATAAAATGAAAAGATATGAGGCATAACTATGCTGCCGGCCCCCCTTGGGTCAATTCCTACTCATGCGCCAGCGGTGATGACATTTATATAAATTCATTCATAAACATTTCAATTGGATGAATTTAGCCTTAAACCTTTTTATATTGGTATTAATTCAGCCCATCCGACCAATTTAGGCAGGAGATCGGTGACATGAATATCGGCAATCCTACGTGGCATTGCCGGCGTTAACATGGACATTTTAAAATAATTTAAAATAATTTTTCGATTTTCGATTTTTTTAAAATTTTCCCTTTTTTTTTCCTTTTTTTTTTTTTATCCCTATTCTTATTGTTGGCAAGGGTGAGACCCTCGTGGTCTACACAAGGGTGGCCCTTGCTAGACTCGGTAGAGACGGGGTGGCGATCATCTCACCCTCACCGAATTTGGCGAGGGTTGCCCTTGCTCAAGCTACGAGGGTCTTGCCCTCACTAGACTTGGGAAGGGGCATGATGCCCTTCCCAACCACAAGCCAAGGAAAAAAAATGAGGAAAAAAAAAGAGGGGAAAAAAAGAAAAAAAATTAAAAATAAAAATTTTATTTGAAATATTTTAAAATGTCCACATCAGCACCTGCGATCTTACGTGGCATCGCTAGTGCTGCCCCTTGAGATTAAATTGGTACAAATGTAAAAAGTTTAGAACCAAATTGGCTGGATCTACCCCTTGATGCCATGTAGGATCGTCGGTATCCATGTCATCGATTCCCGGCCTAAATTGGCTGGATAATTGAATTGGTACCAATATGAAAAGGTTTAGGACCAAATTGGTATAATTGAAAAGTTTAGGACTAAATTGATACCAATGCAATATGTTTAAGACTTTGGTACTTTTCCCTCTAGCAGAAGGTTCCATTGTAATAAGCACCTTACATCTCTTTATTACATCTCTCAATTACAAGAAAAAGAAACTATATATACTCAATAGCTATTCATGAGTTCAAGCACAAATTACTAATAAAATATAGGTCCAAAATATAATAACCGTCTAGCATTTAGGCAGTGCTGCCCCTTAAGACCCCTAGCAAGGCAACCCCTGATTTCCATGCCTTCCTGTCGTTGTGAAGTATGGACCACACTCAATAAGAGGAGCTCTAATGACGAATTCAACAAACCTCATGTACTTTCTGATCATTGTTGATGCTAAGCAATCGTGATCAAATATTTCAGAACGGGTGAGACTTTTGTAATAACGTCAATGAGAGTGATCACGCAACCCATCCATCCCGTGTTAAAGAGGACGAATATTTGATATAATGGGAATCAAAGTACATGGCGGGTTTGGACATGAAGATAAAGAGGGACTGCCCCGAATTACGGCTAGCGCGTCTGCGATTCCATGCAGAAGCAAACGCGCCTCCGGTCTATTTGTCGCTTGATGTTTTTGCCTAGTCTTATTTCGTATGGTTCATTTTTTTCTCTCTTTCTCTGCAACTTGATCAGTCGCCGGACAGAGCGACTTTATGTTTGGAACAATTATGTTTCATTGAACTGGCGAGCTTTCGCTTTAATATCACTGTGAAAGAAATTGAGCATGCTTGCTGCATGTCTCGATAAATTCGTCATATATGCAAATTTGCTGTCATTCGATTGTTGGTTCTCTTGTTGAGATGTTCATGATGCCTTTTCTAATTTGGGGCTGGTGAAATGCTTATAGCTGTAGTTTAGGATATTCTGTTCTCTTCTTCTTTTTCTTTTTTGGGGGGGGTGGGTTTGGGGTTCCGGCAATTTTAAAGGTGTGTCTTCAAATATGGCATCATTCCACTAGATTCGGCGCAGATGAAGCAGATAACCCTGAATTCTTTGTGAAAAGTCTCCACATAATAATCGAATCAAGGACCCCTTACATTTGATTGCGGAATTTCAGCGGTGAACAAACGGTGTCTTCACCATCTTCATCCTCTTCTTCCTGAGCAAGCGTGAGACCAGGAGATAAATGGTTCGATTTAACTTTTACAGAATGCCGTGAAGCGTAAGAGGATCTTGATCTTTGGTGCCAAAGCAATCTTGAAGCTATGGTTGTTGATGTAGTTTTGGTAAAGAGAGCATTAAACCGGGACCCAGCCAATTTTTATCCCAAGACGGAACCATTCAAGAATTTGTCGTAGAAAGAACTACATTCAAATTGCTGGAACTATAGCTGGTCAGGAGGCGCTAGGAAGTGTTGAGAAAATTTTTTGCTGGAACTCTAACCTGAAGGAGCTTAAGGAAGTGGAAGGAGTGAAAAGATAATAGAGAGAAGGATGGTGCTGGGGAAAAGTAGAAAAGAAACAAAAATCCTAAATTTATTATATTGATATCAATTTAGTTCTAAATTTTTCAATTTAATCAATTTTCTAAACCTATTTTATTACTACCAATTCAGGCAGGCCTTGTTGATAAACGGGCTTGGAAATACTAGATCTGCTATCAAGACTGCTAACACTAGCAACAGTAGGATTGCTAACTTGGTTGGTAACCATTTTTGGATTGGTAGTGCTGCCTTGGCTACTAGTTGGATGGGTAATAATAGGCAGGAGAATTGAATGAAGATCAATTGACCTTCTTGATGAGGACAATTGAAATGAACTAATCTTAAGCCAAATGATCTTCTAGGAAATTGGATGGTTACCTTGCCTTTTGGATTTTGTATTATGTTGGTTAGAGCCATATTTTGGACTAGTTGTTTGGGAATTTGGCTTTCTAATTCCCATTGTTCTTGTTGAGAAAAATTCCCAATCTGTTAAACTGACAAAAACATTTCCATAAGTGTTTAATGATTATGATGAAAGCATTTCTAGATGATAGTCTTAGTGAAACTTATGTCAAACTTTGTTTTGAATATCATCAAACTCAAAAAATCAGAATATCATCAAACTCAAAAAATCAGACTCAGATTGTTTATGGTGGAGATTGTGTTATGTTATGATAGTCAAGGACAACGATATAATTTGTTCCAGATTTGTCAACACAATACACATCATCAAACGCTTTTTAGAAAGTCTCAAATCTTCGCAATTATTGGAAAGCCTGATGTAATAACATCAGAGGTTATCAATCAGAACCATAGTTGAGGTTAAATTATTTCCTTCCATATATGTTTTGTCAAACAGCTAGGAAGGAGTTGATACACTCGTGCAACGGGTCGTGGAGATTGATTGGATTCCCTGCCTTTTATATAAGGAGTTCCAAATGTGAGTTTTCCACAATGCCTCTTGAAGATTTGGATTTCCTAGAATATCTATCTAGAGGTGATTTGTTTCCAAATTGGAGTGCTTGACTAATGGAAACTCAAACTGGTATATGGGCGGTCGAATCTATGGGGAGCTTCATTCTTTGCCATTCTAAAGCAATTAGATCTTCTAAACAAGATCTAGGCTAATGGGTAGATTAGCTAGATAATCCTCCAAAGATTATGTCTAATGGTCAGCTTGAACAAAGGAGTAGTATAAAAAGAGATCTCAAAGTAGAAGAGTGTAGAATGCAATGAGAATCAAAGCTTATAATTCCAAAGTCCTAAAAGCATCTTTCCAATCAAATACATCCGTCTCTATGAATTGTCTGGTATAATCACTAAGAGGTTGAGAGTGTGTGAGGAGTTGTTTACATGAACTGAAGTAATTGATACTTAGATCTTGTAACCTTTGATTGGTTCAAATAATGGAATCTAGCCAATAGACTATTAGTACAGTAGAGTAGACATAGGTTTTTCAAAGCCAAACCACTATAAACATTTGTGTGTAATTTTCTATTGTTACTCTTGTAATCTTGTAACCTTTGATCTGGCCATTACTATTTCCATCACTTGAAGTTGTTCTATTACAATATTGATTTTAAATTTTTCTAAATTTTGTATATCACCTATTCACCCCCTCTTAGTGATCATACTAGCCATAATAGTTCTGATAAAACCACCTGATTCTAATTGATTGATATGGGGATGGTTCGATTGGCTCTTAAGATATCAATTTAGATGACGAGGGTTTCCCCTTTTAGACTGTAACATCCTGAAATTCGAGCTCTTTGAGGGAGGAATGAACATGAATTTCGTCAATGCATTGTTGGCTGATCTCACTCGGAACTGATCACTCTTGAGATACTGACCTTGAGGGGAAAGGCTAATGAGGACAGAACTCGTGCGACTAAAGAACTTGACCTGGGAAAACGACTCGACCGTGAGACTTGCGTAAAAACGATCCTATAGATATGCAGGCCGATTCCAGGGACGAATAGAAGTCGATTCGCGGACAAAAATAATGGGACGACGGGTGATTCCGTCTATTGTTATCGAACCCGCGAACGGCCCTATGTCGATCCTTGATAATCGTGTACTTTGAAATAAGAATTGATCATTCACAATTTCATGCAGTCAAGGACGTCCATGTGTCGAGAAGTCTTGAACGTGAATTGGCACGAGTCGGTTACGCGTGAATCCTCAAAGCCGCCTATCAGTCTGAGTAGTACCAAAATGGCATTCGAGCGAAATTGACAAGGCATGTGAATCCAATATTGGACTTCGAATTTTTGGGAACGTCCGAGATGGACTTTGAACGATGCTTCCTTGACAGTCGATAGTGTCGGTTGAGCCGAGTTTTTGGGAAAGGGGTTTACGGACCGAGGAATTGAGCCTACGAGGACGTGGGCCGGGAAAAATCAGTGTGGGCCTCACGCCCAAGGTGGGATGGCCACCGTGGAAGGCCCGAGGAAAGCAAGTGAGCCCGTTGGACCCAACCGACCCCTCACCCGTCCTAGCCCGTTATCCAAACGTGAGCCAATTTGAGCCCAATAAATTCCTGAGCCCGTTCCTATTCATTTTCCAGCCCATTTCCTAGGCCCGCCTTTCATTTTCAGCCCAAGGGCACATTGGGAAATGTGCAAGGTGGAAATGACCAAAATACCCTTGGATATTTTGAAGAAAAGTCAAAGGAAGAGAGAGAAGATGATGTCACTTACCTTGGGAATTGGAGAAGGCATTTAATGCCCTTAATGAAGCTGAATTGAAGCCCTCAAGGCACTCTCTCTCCTCCTCCTTCAGCCCTCACAAATCGCAGCTCTCTCTCTCCTTTCTTCCATGGCCTTCCTGCAATTTCAGTTTCTGACCATCCACCGAAAATCGAGTTGTTCATGGCCTTCCCGTGTGAATCTCGCCCTGTACCACCCGCCGTTACGTTCAGAAGACGAAAAACGTTCAGATAGCATCGGCCGATCAGCGAAAGGAGTCTCCGGCCGATCCGTACGGTCGCCGGAAGCCGGCTGCTCGCCGACCGCCTACTGTTCACGCGGTACTGCACAGTTTCGCATTTTGACCTGTTTTCCTCCATTTTCGACCTACCCACTGCCCACACCAGCCACCCACAACTCCCCCTCAACCCCCAGGAGCCACCGATCACCGGCCACCAGCTCGCCGGAGCTCCGGGCAGCCCGTTCAACTCCGGTCAGTCACTTTCTCTTCAAGCAGTGCTATTTTCTGAGGTTGCAGTGGGAAGTAGAGGTTGTTGCTGCTATTTCGACCCCGGCACTGCCTTGGATCGCTGTGGTGGAAGTCCCCGGGTGTCGGGTTCGTCGCCGCCGCCGCGCCCGTGTCGCCGGCCCGCTTAACGGGTGAGTTTAGCTCCTAAACCCTATTTAGTGCCTAAACTAGCTTAGGGTTGGATTAATTAGTGCTAAGGGTTGATTAAGGTGTTTAATTAAGTGTATTAGCCCTAAGATAGGTGGTTAGATAGTGGATTAAGATTAGTTTAGCTTAATCTTGCTTATTTGTGCTCAATTGTGCTTAATTAGGCCTAATTGTGTGTTTTGTGCTAATTAATCATGTTTTTCATTAATTGCTTGATTAATGTGATTAATTGATTAATTTATTGATTAAATTAATTTCTGCATTTAATTAAATAATTATTTAATTATTTAATTATTTAATTTTCGGAATTTATTTATTTAATTTCTGAATTTAATTATTTATTTATTAAATTCGGAAATTACTGTTCATCCGGAAATTAAATTGCGCAATTTCATGTGTATTGATTTTATGGAGTGAATTGAATGTGTAATTGTATGAGCATCCGCATGAATTGTGTGATTTTCATAAAAAAATGGGAAAAAGATGAGTTGTCTGAGGGACACCGGAAATGGACCGCCTTTATGAGAAAGAAAGTGATTTGTCCAATGGACACTGGAAATGGACCGCTTTTATGAGAAAGGTGGGGAAAATGGTTTGTCCGAGGGACACCGGAAATGGACCGCTTTTGTGAGAAATGATTTGAAGTTTTATATGCAAGCATGTGTGCATTGGCTAATGCTCAAAGATAATAAGTGGATTGTGATGGTATGCTTGCGTGATCACTAAGTTGAACCCGATTTATCGAAGATTATGGAAAGGGGGCACGGGGCACGGAAGGGCACGGTTGTGCCTCTCGGAGGAGGAAGGGCGCCATAGCGCCTCGCCTGCGCCTCGGAAGGGCACGGTTGCGCCTCTGCGGAGGAAGGGCGCCGTAGCGCGTCGGCCTCGGCACGGTTGCGCCGCGGAGGAAGGGCGCCGTAGCAATAGCACGGAAGGGCACGGTTGCGCCTCTGCGGAGGAAGGGCGCCGTAGCGCCGTTGCACCTCGGCCAAGTTGTAACCCTGTGAGGCAGGAATAATCGGAGCACGTGTGGATGCGAGAGTGCATGAGAAAACATTGCGTCATTGGTTCCGATTATGCATGAGATAATCACATCATTTATGGCATGCACGCATGAATTGATAATGTGCAGGGGTGGCAATGGCCAGGTGAGATCGCTTGTGATGTGACTCGCATGTGATTGATGAACTGCATCATCTAACGGCCATGTGCATTGCGTGTATTGTGCTGACTTATAACGTGCAAGGTATGGCATACCGGGTAAGGTTGCATGAGAACCGACTATATGATTGTTGGTTGCATTGCTTGTATTGTATAAGGTTTTACGTGCAGGGTATGGCATACCGGGTAAGGTTGCATGCGAACCGACTTTTGATCGTTGGTTGACCCTGTCTGCTGTTTGATTGTTGATTGCTGGTTGTTTGGTGTTGGGTTGAGTGAGGGGTGATTCTAGAGAGATACCCCGGGTTTAGTTGGTGTACTAACTAGGGCTTAGGGGAAGGACTCACTAAGATTTTATCTCAAACGTTGTGGTTAACTTTTTTCAGGCCCTTAGAATGGCGCACCCGCCCGCAAAGAGAGAATCTTGCCCCCGCTCGACCGGTGATCGACCTGACGGAGTCGAGTCCGATGGGTCCGAGTGACCGTGGTGTTGAACCTGAGGGTTCATTTTGCACGACTAGATTAGCCTAGCCTAGTTCCTTTTTGGTTTGGCTTAGAAGATGGATCGGCCCTTTTGTCGGGCGTGTATTGAGAAAAGATCCTCCGTTGGTTAATCTAGTAAGTTGTGTAAATGAGTAGTGATGGTTATCCTTGTTGTTCATCCCTCTATCCCTTACTAATTGATTGATTGTTTGTTGGACTGGGGATGGTTCGTCTTCCGCTTGCGCATAACGAAAGATTAAAATGAATGATCGTTGACGAGTCCTGGGACGTCGCTTTCAATCGGCCAAGAGAAGGGGTTGTTGCGTGCTCGGGGTTCGGGGCGTGACATCCCCGTCGGTTTTAGTATCAGAGTGAGGTCGAGACTTGGAGTGATAAGGTGCGTGGGATTTTGGGATAGTGAGATAGGGATGGCTTTTAATTATGTGCCTGTGATTGCTTTTGTGGCCTTGTGTGGCTTTGTGTGGTGGCGGGTTGCTCATAGTCCAGAGTGATGAGCAATCCTGAGCAGAGAGAGCTCTTAGGCGTAGGGCAGCGTCTGGTCAGACCAGTGCTAGAGGTAGTGCGCAGGCAGATCCTAAGTTAGACGGGATCCTGCTGACGCTAGAGACCTTGTTAGAACAGCAAGCTAAGTGCTTTTGCTGTGGTCCTTGTGGTTCCCCTAATGAGAGGAGAGGTCTGTGAGAGACCGATGCCTAGGCTGGTAGAGCAGTTCCTGAGACTGAAGCCACCGAGATTTAGTGGCGTGGGCAACCTTGAAGCTGCGACCCTTTGGATAAGGGATAACGAGAGGACTGTTATAGTGCTGAGGTGTTCAAAGAAGACAGAGTGCTTCTAGCAGTTTAATAGCTTCAAGGTAATGTCATTAATTGGTGGGAAGTCACTCAAGAAAGAGTGTTCCCCGAAGGCACGGCTCAAGCTTGGGGTGCCTTCCGTGAAGTTTTCAATGGGAAGTGCTTCTTAGACAGTGCAAGAGAGTCAAAGATGGCGGAGTTCCTACAGTTTTATCATAATCAGATGTCAGTTGATCAATATAAGATGGCCTTGTCAGAATTGAAAGAACTGAAGGTCCAGACGCACTGGGACGAGTGTCTCCTTGGGGAGTGCCGATACTATTTGCAAGGAAAAAAGATGGTTTGTTGAGATTGTGCATTAATTATCGACAGCTTAATCAAGTGACGATTAAGAACAAGTATCCATTGCCAATGATTGATGATTGTGTTCATTGATGATATCTTGGTATACTCGAGGAGTCCAGAGGATCATGAGAGACTTGAAATCAGTACTGCAAACCTTGAGAGAACATGAGCTGTATGCCAAGTTTAGCAAGTGCGAGTTTTGGTTATCTCACGTGGTATTTTTAGGTCATGTAATTTCAGGTGAAGGGATCGTCGTTGACCCGACTAAGATCGAGGCGGTCATGAATTGGCCAAGACCTATGACGGTAACTGAGATTCGAAGTTTCTTGGCATTGGCGGGATATTATAGACGTTTTGTAGAGAAGTTTTCTATGATAGTCATGCCATTGATGAGTTGTTAAAGAAGGAAGAGAAATTCGATTAGACGGACAAGTGCGAGCGTAATTTCCAAGAGCTCAAGAATAAATTAACTACCGCACATGTTCTGACAATACCATTTGGTCCTAGTGGGTACGAGATCTACAGTGATGTGTCATATAAACGACGAGGCTGCGTGTTAATGCAACATGGCAAGGTGGTTGCATACGCATCCTGACAGTTAAGGCTTCACAAGCTTAACTATCCGACGCATGATTTGGAGTTAGCAGTGATCATCTTTGCCTCATGTTCAACAATGATGGATGGAACTTCTTAAGGATTGTGATTGCAAGATTTTATATCATCCGGGGAAAGCGAACAAAGTGGCAGATGCGCTCAGTCGAAAGTCGACAATTGCACAAATGAGGGTACGAGAATGGATTCTCTTGGAGGGAGTCGAGGACTCAGATTTTAAAAATTGAGGTTGGCCATCTTGCTAGTCTAATGGCCACTCTCAGGGTAGAACCCGAGATGCAAAGTAGGATTAAGAGTACCCAAGTAATGGATTCTGAAATTCTTAAGATCCTGCAGATGGATCAGGTAAAGAGAAAAGCAGACTTTCAAGTGTTTGAGGACGATTGTGCATTCCGAAAGATGCAAAGCTTATAAAAGCAGTCTTGTCGGAAGCTCATCGTAGTTGAGATTCCCGAGTGGAAGTGGGAACACATTATGATGGATTTTGTGATAGGATTGCCAAGGAGTCAGTGAGGCAATGACTTGATTTGGGTAGTAGTTGACAGATTCACAAAGTCAGCTCATTTCATCGCGGTACGAAAAGATTTCACGTTGGATAGGAATGCAGAATTGTACGTACGTCAGATTGTATGCATTCATAGAGTTCCAGTGATGATCACATCTGATCGTGATCCTAAGTTCGTGGCAACTTTCTGGAAAAGTTTGCAGTCGGCCTTGGGACGAAACTGCAGTATAGTACGGCGTACCATCTGCAGACGGACGATCAATCAGAAAGGATTTGAAGAAGTATTTGAAAGCCTTTAGTGCGATAAATGACATTTGGTTTGCACTAATTTTCATGTGGTTGAGGCGAATTCTTGGTTTGGTTATTACATGGACGTGAAAGGAATATTGAAAGAAAAATCGGTGATCTATGGAATTTGGATAGTGGTTCGATGGAAATTCAGTGAATTAGATTTCAAGTGTCGATAAGTGACCCCATGGAAATGAACTCATGGGTTGACGAGCTGGAGAAAGTTTTGCACTTTGAGATACTCGGACGAGGTTAAAACCGTGAGGCTTGGTATGGGACAGGCTAAAGCGGATAATACCTCGGTGAGACGGTGCATGTCTAAAAGGGACTAGTAGTGGTGCAGTTCGAAAATGCCCATAACGACTAATCTGACAAGGGTGGGGAGTGGTCGCCGGGGCTAGGGTGCCTGAGTAAGGAGCGACTCCTGGCAGGCTTCTAGGATGTTGAAAGGGGCAAAAATGAATTGAACTACACACTGTGTAAAAAGAGAGTGCTTGTGGGAAAAGATTTTATTGGAATGGTATAACCGTAATATGATCAAGTTTGTGGAATTTCAGTTTATGGAATGAGGTCAGAAAACTGGGAATTGCTGGTTCAAAATTCGATTTCGCAATTATTGAATGCAGTTCAGATTATTTGAGTCAGACTAAAGACCACTTGGAATCGTCAAAAGAGTTGTGCAGATAAGCGTCGTAGACCGTTGGGGTTTAAGGTGAGCATCATGTAGTTCTGAAAGTATCGCCAATGAGAGGTACTTCCAGATTTGGCAAGAAAGGAAAATTAAGTCCAAGGTACGTTGGATTCTTTGAAATTTTGGAAAAGGATCGGGGTTTTAGCGTACATCTTGTGTTGCCATCAAAACTTGCTCAAGTATATGATGTTTTCCACGTGTCCATGTTGAGAAAGTATGAACTGGACCCGACCCATGTATTGAATTTTGAAGAACTGGACTTAGACGACAACGTGTCGCACGTGGAGAGGTCGATACGAATAGAGGACCGTAAAAAAAAAAAAAGTGCTTCAAAACAAGACTATCGCCTTGATTAAGGTGATTTGGCAGCATCATAGAACAGAGGGAGATACATGGGAAAGTGAAAAAGTGATGAAGCATCAGCACCACCATCTGTTAAGGATTTGATAGTAGCAGCAAATTTCGAGGACAAAATTCTTATAAGAGGGGAAGAATTGTAACATCCTGAAATTCGAGCCCTTTGAGGGAGGAATGAACATGAATTTCGCCAATGTATTGTTGGCTGATCTCACTCGGAACTAATCACTCCTGAGATACTGACCTTGAAGGGAAAGGCTAATGAGGACAAAACTCGTGCGACTAAAGAACTTGACTTGGGAAAACGACTCGACCGTGAGACTTACGTAAAGACGATCCTATAGATATGCAGGTCGATTCCAGAGAAGAATAGAAGTCGATTCGCGGACAAAAATAATGGGACGACGGGTGATTCTGTCTATTGTTATCGAACCCGCGAACGGCCCTATGTCGATCCTTGATAATCGTGTACTTTGAAATAAGAATCGATTCTTCGCAATTTCATGCAGTCAACGACGTCCATGTGTTGAGAAGTCTTGAACGTGAATTGGCACGAGTCGGTTACGCGTGAATCCTCAAAGCCGCCTATCAGTCTGAGTAGTACCAAAATGGCATTCGGGCGAAATTGACAAAACATGTGAATCTAATATTGGATTTTGAATTTTCGGGAACGTCCGAGATGGACTTTTGAACGATGCTTCCTTGACAGTCGACAGTGTCGGTTGAGCCAAGTTTTTGGGAAAGGGGTTTACAAACCGAGGAATTGAGCCTACGAGGATGTGGGCCGGGAAAAATCAGTGTGGGCCTCATGCCCAAGGTGGGTTGGCCACCGTGGAAGGCCCGAGGAAAGCAAGTGAGCCCGTTGGACCCAACCGACCCCTCACCCGTCCTAACCCGTTATCCAAACGTGAGCCAATTCGAGCCCAATAAATTCCCGAGCCCGTTCCTATTCATTTTTCAGCCCATTTCCTAGGCCCGCCTTTCATTTTCAGCCCAAGGGCACATTGGGAAATGTGCAAGGTGGAAATGACCAAAATACCCTTGGATATTTTGAAGAAAAGTCAAAGGAAGAGAGAGAAGATGATGTCACTTACCTTGGGAATTGGAGAAGGCATTTAATGCCCTTAATGAAGCTGAATTGAAGCCCTCAAGGCACTCTCTCTCCTCCTCCTTCAGCCCTCACAAATCGCAGCTCTCTCTCTCCTTTCTTCCATGGCCTTCCTGCAATTTCAGTTTCTGACCATCCACCGAAAATCGAGTTGTTCATGGCCTTCCCGTGTGAATCTCGGCCCGTACCACCCGCCGTTGCGTTCAGAAGACGAAAAACGTTCAGATAGCATCGGCCGATCGGCGAAAGGAGTCTCCGCCCGATCCGTACGGTCGCCGGAAGCCGGCTGCTCGCCGACCGCCTACTAATCACGCGGTACTGCACAGTTTTACATTTTGACCTGTTTTCCTCCATTTTCGACCTACCCACTGCCCACACCAGCCACCCACAACTCCCCCCTCAACCCCCAGGAGCCACCGATCACCGGCCACCAGCTCGCCGGAGCTCCGGGCAGCCCGTTCAACTCCGGTCAGTCACTTTCTCTTCAAGCAATGCTGTTTTCTGAGGTTGCAGTGGGAAGTAGAGGTTGTTGCTGCTGTTTTGACCCCGGGACTGCCTTGGATCGCTGTGGTGGAAGTCCCCGGGTGTCGGGTTCGTCGCCGCCGCCGCGCCCGTGTCGCCGGCCCGCTTAACGGGTGAGTTTAGCTCCTAAACCCTATTTAGTGCCTAAACTAGCTTAGGGTTGGATTAATTAGTGCTAAGGGTTGATTAAGGTGTTTAATTAAGTGTATTAGCCCTAAGATAGGTGGTTAGATAGTGGATTAAGATTAGTTTAGCTTAATCTTGCTTATTTGTGCTCAATTGTGCTTAATTAGGCCTAATTGTGTGTTTTGTGCTAATTAATCATGTTTTTCATTAATTGCTTGATTAATGTGATTAATTGATTAATTTATTGATTAAATTAATTTCTGCATTTAATTAAATAATTATTTAATTATTTATTTAATTTTCGGAATTTATTTATTTAATTTCTGAATTTAATTATTTATTTATTAAATTCGGAAATTACTGTTCATCCGGAAATTAAATTGCGCAATTTCATGTGTATTGATTTTATGGAGTGAATTGAATGTGTAATTGTATGAGCATCCGCATGAATTGTGTGATTTTCATAAAAAAAATGGGAAAAAGATGAGTTGTCTGAGGGACACCGGAAATGGACTGCCTTTATGAGAAAGAAAGTGATTTTTCCAATGGACACTGGAAATGGACCGCTTTTATGAGAAATGTGGGGAAAATGGTTTGTCCAAGGGACATCGGAAATGGACCGCTTTTGTGATAAATGATTTGAAGTTTTATATGCAAGCATGTGTGCATTGGCTAATGCTCAAAGATAATAAGTGGATTGTGATGGTATGCTTGTGTGATCACTAAGTTGAACCCGATTTATCGAAGATTATGGAAAGGGAGGGCACGGAAGGGCACGGTTGCGCCTCTGCGGAGGAAGGGCACCGTAGCGCCTCGGCCTGCACGGAAGGGCACGGTTGCGCCTCTGCGGAGGAAGGGCACCGTAGCGCCTCGGCCTGCACGGAAGGGCACGGTTGCGCCTCTGCGGAGGAAGGGCGCCGTAGCGCCGTAGCAATAGCACGGAAGGGCACGGTTGCGCCTCTGCGGAGGAAGGGCGCCGTAGCGCCGTTGCACCTCGGCCAAGTTGTAACCCTGTGAGGCAGGAATAATCGGAGCACGTGTGGATGCGAGAGTGCATGAGAAAACATTGCGTCATTGGTTCCGATTATGCATGAGATAATCACATCATTTATGGCACGCACGCATGAATTGATAACGTGCAGGGGTGGCAATGGCCAGGTGAGATCGCTTGTGATGTGACTCGCATGTGATTGATGAACTGCATCATCTAGCGACCATGTGCATTGCGTGTATTGTGCTGACTTATAACGTGCAAGGTATGGCATACCGGGTAAGGTTGCATGAGAACCGACTATATGATTGTTGGTTGCATTGCTTGTATTGTATAAGGTTTTACGTGCAGGGTATGGCATACCGGGTAAGGTTGCATGCGAACCGACTTTTGATCGTTGGTTGACCTTGTCTGCTGTTTGATTGTTGATTGCTGGTTGTTTGGTGTTGGGTTGAGTGAGGGGTGATTCTGGAGAGATACCCCAGGTTGAGTTGGTGTACTAACTGGGGCTTAGGGGAAGAACTCGCTGAGATTTTATCTCAACCCGTCGTGGTTAAACATTTTCAGGCCCCTAGAAAGGCGCACCCGCGGTGGAGAATCTTGCCCCTGCTCGACCAGTGATCGACCTGACGGAGTCGAGTCCGATGGGTCCGAGTGACCGTGGTGTTGAACCTGAGGGTTCATTGTGTACAGCTAGATTAGCCTAGCCTAGTTCCTTTTTGGTTTGGCTTAGAAGATGGATCGGCCCTTTTGTCGGGCGTGTATTGAGAAACGATCCTCCGTTGGTTAATCTAGTAAATTGTGTAAATGAGTAGTGATGGTTATCCTTGTTGTTCATCCCTTTATCCTTGACCGATTGATTGATTGTTTGTTGGATTGGGGATGGTTCGTCTTCCGCTTGCGCATAACGAAAGATTAAAATGAATGGTCATCGACGAGTGCTGGGACGTCGCTTTCAATCGACCAAGAGAAGGGGTTGTCGCGTGCTCTGGGTTCGGGGCGTGACATAGACTGTGTTTGAATGCTTTACTTCCAAATGGAGAAAGCTATAGATAAGAGTTAATAGAATAGATCCATCGGCTATTTAATGTAAACGCGTATGAAAATTTTCCTGTTGATAAACTTCTCTCGGAATAATGGAAGTTTAATATTCTCCTTTATGGAAGAGATGGTCTAAACAATTTAGAAGTATTAAAAAACGAGGCTATATAACATCACTTATCCACGAGCGTACGTACTTGAGTTTTTTGTAGGTATGTCAGAAATTAACAGGGAAATTTGTTTGGAAGATGGGATTTTATATATGACTATTTAAGCCATGAGAAGAAACAATTTGACTCAGCTTAATGTTATGTAATTTCATCTTATAAAAGGACAAAGACAACGAACTTGTCTGGTCCACCATCTATCTGGCAAGACCCTCCATGACACTCGACTTCTAAGTAGAACCAGTTGCATCATCTGGATAGGAACAAAGGCAGGCCAATACACTGTCAAGAGCGGCTATCACCTCATTCGAGACAAATTGGCAAAACAAACACAGGGCGATGCCTCAACTTCCTATTCCCCCCCCCCCTCCTGCCGCGCAATTTCTAGAAAATGATATGGCAACTACAAACACCCCCAAAAATCAAGCTATTAATGTGGCATCTATGCAACAACGTACTCCCAACTAAGGACAACCTGCATAGGCGAAAGATTCTCCAAGACCCCCTCTGTCCCTTATGCTATCAGCACTATGAAACCACAAAACACCTATGCCTTCTATGCCCATGGACTAAATCAGTGTGGGCCAATCTAGCTCTAGCAGTCAATGTTACATCAAGGGGTTTGAGCAAAATTGAGGAATGGCTGGCGGAAATTCAGAGGAAGGAAGACGCACCTGATCTGGCCACAGTAGCGTCGGTTCCGTGAAGTGTATTGGAAAGCTCGTAATGCGGCTGTCTTTAACAAGCAAGCACCATAGGCAAGCAAGGTGGTTGAATCCACACTTCTAAACCTACAGAACTTCCATAGATGGAACAAAACAACAAAACCCATCAAACCCATTGAAATCCCCCATAGCCACTAGATCCCACCAAGAACAGACAGTTATAAGGTAAATACAGATCGGGCTTTTGCACCTGGAGAATTAATAGGGTCGATTGCCTAGATTTATCGGGATTCCAGAGGTTGGATGATGCACGGAGAGGCAAAATCAGTACCAGCAGCCTCCTCTCTTCTCATTGAAGCACTTGCCCTTGCTGATGCTCTCAGTTTCTGTTCTGCAAATAGTCAGGTGCTGTATGGCCCACCAATGTTGTTGTTGACCCTTTAAGCGACGTCGTCCAGGTGGAATCCGATTGCCAGCTGCTAGTTGAAGCTGTCTCCTACCCTCATCATCTCTCGTGGGAGGCTAGATCCCCATCCAGAAATACTGAGACATTATGTTGTGTATGCCTAAAGTTTGGGTTATTTTTTATCGTCGAGAGGCTAATGTTGTAGCTGGCTGGGTCGCCAGAACCCATAGAAAAAAGGGTCTACCACTAAACTAGGTCTCCTCCCCACCTTATCGTCTTTGGGACTTACTCTGTAATGAAGCCCACCTCCCAGGCCTATCTTGTTTGATTTAAATTAATGAAGCTTTAGTTTTCAACCCAAAAAAAAGAAAGTAGAATTGGTTGCAATTGGATATCTCGGAACTCGGCCCTATATCAATAATTGTATCCTTCTTCTTCTCGATCTCCCATGAAACTGATTTTTCTTAGATAAAAAAATTAAAGAAATTTCACCAATGAATATAATTACATATAGAAAATTGATACCTACTATGACTAAATAAAAATTCAATTTAGAATTTGTAGGTTAGGAAAGTTATTTCGACATCGGCATGTTATGGCAAAATAAAATTGACATGATGTCGAGAATTCCAAATTTGGCTATCAGTCCCACCAAAGTACAAAAGATGGTTTAATTTTTTCAGTGCTTGGGAGAAAGAAAAAAGGTCGTTTGGATGGAAAATTGATGGCCGGGGGAACGAGGACGGCCCTTGACCAAAACAAGAAGAGGGGACCCAAAGCATGCTAAAAATTGGGAATCAAAGGGGCAATATAGTAAAGGCACTATAATGGGGATTGTCAAAGGTATTATAGAGATGGAAATAGCACGCTCCTTTAAAACTCTCCTACTTCTTATTCATCATTGCGTACTTTCAACTTTTGAATAGCATAGTCCAATTAAAATGGAATAAATTACTCTATGAATGCTTATGAAACATAAACTAACTTGTAAAGCAAAGAGAAATTAGGCGAATAAGGCAAATGAATAAACGAACTCTTTTGGAAGCCACACTTGTGATCTTTGTAACATCCTGAAATTCGAGCCCTTTGAGGGAGGAATGAATGTGAATTTCGCCAATGCATTGTTGGTTGATCTTACTCGAAACTGATCACTCCTGAGATACTGACCTTGAGGGGAAAGGCTAATGAGGACAGAACTCGTGCGACTAAAGAACTTGACCTGGGAAAAGGACTAGACCGTGAGACTTGCGTAAGGATGATCCTGTAGATATGCAGGCCGATTCCAAGGACGAATAGGAATCGATTTGCCGACAGAAATAATGGGATGACGGGTGATTCCGTCTACTATTATCGAACCAGCGAGCGACCCTATGTCGATCCTTGATAATCGTGTACTTTGAAATAAGAATCGATCATTCGCAATTTCATGTAGTCAAGGACGTCCATGTGTCGAGAAGTCTTGAACGTGAATTGGCACGAGTCGGTAACGTGTGAGTCCTCGAAGCCACCTGTTAGTCTGAGTAGTACCAAAATGGCATTTGAGCGAAATTGACATGGCATGAGAATCCAATATCGGACTTCGAATTTTCGGGAATGTTCGAGAAGGACTTTTGGACAATGCTTATGCGACAGTTAGCAGTGCTAGTTAAGCCGGGTATTTGGAAAAAAGGGACTTTTGGACCGAGGACCCGAGCCTATGAGGACGTGGGCCGGGCAAGATCAGTGTGGGCCTTATGCCCAAGGTGGGACAGCCGTCGTGGAAGGCCCGAGGCAAGCAAGTGAGCCCGTTGGGCCAAACCGACCATTTACCCTTCCGAGCCCGTTGTCTAACCTTGAGCCAATTCGAGCCCAATAAATTCCCGAGCCTATTCCTATTCATTTTCCAGCCCATTTCCTAGGCCCGCCCTTCATTTTCAGCCCAAGGGCACATTGGGAAATGTGTAAGGTGGAAATGACCAAAATGCCCTTGGATATTTTGAAGAAAAGTAAAAAAGGAAGAGAGAGAAGATGATGTCATGTTTTGGGAACTTGAGCCAAGCCATTAATGGCCTTAATTGAGGCCTATCTTCAGCCTCACTTCAGCCTCTCTCTCCTCTTCATCTTCCCCAAACCGCACACCCTTCTCTCCCCTTGCTTCCCTTCATTCCTTCAGTTTTTTAGTTCTGACCTTTCACCGAAAATTGAGTTGTTCATTGCCTTCCCGTTGGAATCTCGTCTCGTGCCACCTGCCGTTATGTTCAAAAGAGAAATTTCATTCAGATAGCGTTAGCCGATCACCGGAAGGAGTCTCCGGCCGATCCGTACGGCAACCAAAAGCCGGCTGTTGCCGGACCGTCACTGTTCCGCCTGTCCCTACTTTGTTCCGCCTTTTCCCCTGTTTTTCTCTCATTCCAGCCAAACCACAGCCCATACCAGCCACAAGTGGTTCCCACTCGACCCCCAGGTGCCGCCAGTCGCTGGCTCGCCGCTCGCCGGAACTCCGGGCAGCCCGTTCAACTCCGATCAGCTTCTTCCTCCTCCAGCAGTACAGTTTTTCAAAGTTACAGTGGGGATTCCGAGTTGTTTCTACTGTGTTGAGCCCGGGACCACCTTGGATCGCTATGGTAGAGGTCCCCGGGTGTCGGGTTCGTCGCCGCCGCCGTGTTCGTGTCGCCGGCCCGCTTAACGGGTGAGTTTAGCCCCTAATCCCTATTTAGTGCCTAAACTTGCTTAGGGTTGGTTAGTTAGTGTTAAATTTGGTTTAAGGGGTTTAATTAAGTTGTATTAGCCCTAAGATAGGTGGTTAGATAGATGATTAAGATTAAATTAGCTTAATTTTGCTTATTAAGCTTAATTGTGCTTAATTTGGGATTAATTGTGTTCATGTGATTGATTAAGCATGATTTGATTTAATTGAATTGATTAATTGTTTTAATTAATGTTTTTTTTTAAATTCTAGATTAAATGTTTTAATTAATTGAATTTCGGAAAAATCACTGTTCACGATTACCGTTCACCATTACTGTTCACAATTACTATTCACGGCACTGTTCATGCATAAGCTAAATTTAGTCTTATTTTGATGTGCTCTTGATTGTTGTGATTAATTGGAGTGACGATTGTTAATTATGCTTGTGAATATTGATGAAATGCGTGATCGAGTGTTGGTTGGATTTTGGATTTTGGAATTGTCGAGTGAGATCGCATGACATATTGCGTGGGTTATCTGGAATGGCATGTCGCATGAGTATGAGTGAGATTGCATTTATGACAAAGCAAAGATATAAATGGATTGATTGATGATGTGTTGCATGATCACATTAAATGAGAGAACCTGGCGTTGCCGGAAGACCGCCAATCCCTATGGGGTTGTGCCGTGGCCAGTGGGTCGCCTGACTTCGGTCGGATGCCTAACAGGGAGGGGTTAACTTTGTGGGACTACGGTATGGAGGCGGGTCCCGAGCCTCTGTCAGTTACTGGGCTGCGGTAGTGGGCGGGTCCTATGCTCCTTCGGGAATGCCGTCTTGGGAGTGAGCCCTTGACGTCGTCGTGCCTCGAGGTAAAGAGGACGAAGCTGGTTTAGCCAGGACCGCCAACCATAAGGTTGTGCCGTTGGCCCAGGAGAGGGCGTTAATAATCGGAGCATGTGTGAGTGTGAGACATGAGAAAGTTGTGTGAGATGCTCTAATTATTTGCATGCTCTTAATGTCGTGATGATTGCATTATTTATGGTACGCACGCATGAGTTGACAGTCGTGCAGGGTGTGGCAATGGCCAGGTGAGATCGCTTGTGAAGCGATTCGCATGTGATTGATGAAATGTTTCATCTAACGGCCATATGCCTTGCTTGCATTGTATGAGATTGAACGTGTAGGGTATGGCATACTGGGTAAGGTTGCATGCGAACCGAATAGTGTTTATTGGTTGACCCTGGTGGTTGTTTGAGTGTGGGTTGTCTGTTGTTGGTTGTTTGATTGCGGGTTGTCTGTTGTCTGTTGTGGGGTTGAGTGAGGGGTAGTTCTGGAGAGATACCCCAAGTTGAGTTGGCGTACTAACCGGGGCTTAGGGGAAGAACTCGTTGAGATTTTATCTCAACCCATCGTGGTTAACCATTTTCAGGTCCCTAGAATGGCGTACCCGCAATGGAGGATCTTGCCCCGTTCCTCCAGTGATCGACCCGATGGAGCTTGAGTCCGATAGGTCCGAGTGATCGTGGTGTTGAACCTGAGGGTTCTTCTTGTTTAATTGGATTAGCCTAGTTTCTTTTTGGTTTGGCTTAGAGGATGGATCGGCCTTTTTTGTCGGGCTTGTAATTTGGAAAACGATCCTCCATTGGTTAATCCAGTAAATTGAATAATTGAGTAGTTACTGTTGTTCTTGCTGTTCATCCCTCTATCCATGTTTGATTGTTTGTTTGTCTGGGGATGGTTCGTCTTCCGCTTGCGCTTAACGAAAGATAAAATGAATGGTCGTCGATAGGTCCTGGGACGTCGCTTTCAATCGACCAAGGTAATGGGGTTGCCGCGTGCTCGGGGTTCGGGGCGTGACAATCTTCACTTCTCACTTTTCTTTGAGCTATAATACAATAATACAATATGATGGTGCAATTGGTTATGAAGATTACTTAAGATTTCAACATAGAACAACTATGCTATTATAGAAATTGAGAGCAAACTATATAGAACACTTGCATATCCTGTATGAATTAAAACCTATAAATCTTTATGGTCTTTGTATCGAAAAATGCATCCACAATATAAGATAGTTTAAGCACATATATAACTAATTCTCAATAAATTGCCTATGATTAGATTCTTCCATTATCATATGGAAACACATCTAAGCAATATATGTTTCAACTTCCATTTTACCATATAATACAATGAAGGAAAATTAGATTTTTAAGATTTTTTAATTTATTCTAAGAAAATCTAGGGAAAATTTCAAAAAAGGACCCAAAGTGAGTCTATTTTCTCAAATAAGGATCCAAAGTGGCCATTGTTTCAAATGAGGACCCGAAGTGGTTAAACCAATATCAAATAAGGACCCCAAAATCACTGGTCAGCCAAATGTTTGCCAGCCGACAAGCGTATGGCATTTTCAATGGTCAGAATAGGGGCAATTTTGTCAAAAAAATTAATAGAAATTAACAAACCCTAAAAACAGAAACCCCAAACTCTTCACGCTCTTCTTCTTCTGCACTTCACCTTCTAGGCTCTTTGTCCCCTCTTACTCGGAGAACCCAAATTCTTTGTTAATGGAGCAAGATCCCTGACTCATCGAGTTCTAAAAGTACGTGCTAGCACCCCCTCGCTTGCCCCTCTCTCTCTCCATGGAAGTGGATTTGCATTGTGCCCAAATTAGTGTCGCAATTGCAACGTGTTACACATGAGTGTCTGAATAACGAAGATGTTGTTTTGCTTGAGATTTGTCTTTTTTGTTGGAAAGAAACGAAGGTAAGGGTTTCTTGTTGTGCTTCAATTTGTGTTCCATTAACAGAAAATTTGGGTTCTCCAAGTGAAAGAGGACAAAGAACGGAGAAGAAAAATACATGAGAACGTGAAGAGTTTAGGAGTTTTGTTTTTAGAGTTTGTTAAATTCTATTAATGTTTTTTTTGACAAAATTGCCCTTATTCTGGCCACCAAAAATGCTACATGCTCGCTGGCCAGCGAACATTTGGCTGCCCAATGATTTGAGGTCCTTATTTGATATTGGTTTAACCACTTTGGGTCATCATTTGAGACAATGACCACTTTGGGTCCTTATTTGAGAAAATAGGCTCACTTTAGGTCCTTTTTTGAAATTTTCCCGAAAATCTATTATGATATAAACTTGTCATGTCTTCTAGTTCAATATAAGTACTAACATAATCAAGTCTCTTTTCTCATGACACTTACGCTCTGCAGCCTCCATCATGCTGCTAGCTAGTATTCACTCTCTACTAAATAAGATTGGGCACAATATTGGAAGAACCATCTATATTGGTTTGAGTTATCTATTGTGGAGGAAATGGTAGCTCTCCATTGATGATCGAAATTGGTTTGTTTACTCAAAGGAAGGGAAGGATTCGAGCTTTCCACACCATGTAGTTGTCCCCGGTGAATTTCACCCCCAAGATTTGGACAACCAGATGATCACATGAGATTTCCAGATGATGGAATGACAGAGCTAGTGATAGACAAGATTGTTGAACTGGACGGCATTAGATGCTAACAACAGTGGGAGCCTCAGGACCAATTTCTCTTAAGGAATTTTGACTGGAACTCATGGTTATGCTGCTTTCGTATTTGATAGCTTTGATACCATGTTAAACCTCAATAAATTAATATCTTAAGGCAACAAGTGTGGCGTTTAAAGGCAGCCGCAATTGCCTCTGTATAGTGTATAATAATATTTTGTACATACGTTTTTTAAGAAAACGAATGAGAATAAATACAGGGAAGAGGGGCAGTGCTAGGACTCCAATTATAGTAACAAATTTAGTTATGGAATAGAAAAATGTACAAAGACTAATCAGGAAAATAATCATGGAGGAAATTTCTGTTGAGCTGTAGCCTTGCTAGGAAATCTCTGCTAAGTTGTAGCCTTGCAGGGAAATCTCTGTTGAGCTGTAGCCTTATTGTCTAACAATATATACAGGCAATCCAGGAACTCCTATAACAATCATCCTATACCGAAAATCAATTTAAAAATGTACGCTTTATTCTCCATTTTCAAGCGTATTCATCAAAGCTTTGGAGGGGAATTTCTTAGTTTTCTCAGTGAAGACTGTGGAGTGGCTCGATTCCTGTTTGATATCCTTTGCTAGTGCCGTCTTTTGATGTTGGTGGATATGGAAGCTTCCTTTATCGTCTTTAGCTACTGCTGATACTCGTAGCTTTAAGGTAATCTCTTACATGCCACCATACAATAAGTATATGATTTTTTGGACAATTATCCCCATGCCAAAAGTGTGCCAGAAATGTGACCAGCACGTAAACAGTTTAGCAAGCACATCCCACGACTCTCATATCATTGCCTCGAGAACTGAGGAGAGCAAAGAGCGTCTTGTGTACGGTGATCCTAGCCAGAGGTTGGTCTCCATGAGAGAACTCTGTGACCAACACGCAACTCTTGTACCTCTCTCCATCCACATTCGACGCCAAGTTTGACAAACGGAGAGCTATGGGATCAAAATAACGTGTTTCAAAGAGATGTGCGGATGTTCTTCATTGAATTTCACAAACGAAAGAGTCCTCGAAATTTTTCATCATTTGGTGTGATCACGTCTTTATTAACTTGGGAATTAGGAAAGACAAAAAAGCGGAAGCAACCTTACAAAGAGGAAAGATGGCTTGATAAGACTTGGTTGATGATGTTGTAGAAAGGGCGAGTGATCGAACAATAAAATAGACAGAATAAAGAAAATAAATCGGACACCAGATTTACGTGGTTCGGTCGTAGAGACCTACGTCCACGGGGAGAGCAGCGACGAATTCCACTATAGAACAAGCGATACAACGGAGATTACACACTCGAGTCACTCAAACACTCTCAGTGTTTCCCAAGCCCCAATTACACCCAATAACTCACGCAGTGTTTAGCCCCACAATTCCTAGTGAAATAATCTCTCAATCTCACAAAGGAATTATACACAAATTCTTACCACAAGAATTTAATCGGCTACAAACACTTCAATCTTCTCGGCGTAATTGTTCGAACGAGATCAACGGAGAAAACTCCTTCCAAGCACTCGATGACGAATCGGCACTTCAAGACCTCTTGCATCAATAACGGCTTAATTCTTCTCCACGCATGGCCGTATAAATATAGGGAACTTGAGGACTCTCCAATTCTTGAAAGCCACTCCTACTTGAAGTAGGAATAAATTAAGAAACCCACTCCTATTAGGATTAGGAAACCCACACCTACTAGGATTAGGAAACAAATCAAACTTTTGCTTTGGGCTCAAACTCGAGACATATTTTCAACAATCTCCACCTTGGCTCGACGTTTGAGCCAAGTGACAATCACTTCAAAATTCGAACTCTGCCGCTTCTCTTCTATAGCCCCAATGGACTCAACCGCCACAGATATCTTTCAAGCCCAAGTCCGGCTTGAACTTTGCCATAAACGAGAACCTCATAAGAACACCAACTCCACATGCACCTTTAACTTGTCAATATCAGCAGTTATAGCAACTGTTGGCTTTACAAACTCCACCTCGTTACAAGCACCATCTGTGTTGATTACCACATTAGTACCCGCTACCTCAGGAGTTTCTGGTTGCAACTCCACCTCAAGCTGAACACCGTTCAGATCCGTATAAGCACTGCTATTACCACTCCTAACCAGAAGTACTGGAGACTCGTCAAATGTAACTTCTCTGCTGATAACAGGTGAATTTAACTCCGGGCACCACAACTAATAACCCCGCTCACCTTGTGCATAGCCTAGGAATATGCACTTTCTTGCCCTTCCATCGAGCTTACCATCACTCGCTCGAACATAGCATGGGTAACCAAATATTCTAAGAATAGAATAATCAGCAACGTTATCCAACCACACTTCTTTGGGAGTCCGATGTTTAATTGCAGTCGATGGGGATCTATTCATCAGGTAGCTCGCCGTACTAAGGGCATCCGCTAGAAATCTCCTAGCCATACCAGCACTAGAGATCATTTTATGGGCCATCTCTAGTAATGTTCTGCTCAACAATTCCGCAACATGTTGTGGTTCATTGGCAATAGTGTGGTGTTTCACTATGCCTTCCTTCATACAGAATTTGTTTAACAGCTTCGAGCAGAACTCCATACTACCGTCAGTCTGCACCTGCTTGATCGTCTTACCAGTCTCCTTTTTTATCAAAGCTCTCAACTGCATGATCTTGACAATAGCATCAAACTTGTACCTAAGTACAAACACCCACGTCTTCATCGAGTAGTCATCAACAACTGTTAACATATATCTGGCACTCTTCCTAGAAGGAAACCGCGACAACCTGCGAACATTCAAGTGAAGTAACTCTGCAATTTCCGTGGTTTCTTTGACTATCACACTGAACTGCACTTTTCGCTGTTGATCTAAATCACAGCACCTGCATACATTCAGTTCGTCAGCAACATAACCACATAGCAGATTTCTTTCACTTAAAACCTTCAGGCTTCTCTTGTCAATGTGCCCCAAACGCATATGCCACAATTCGGACTTTCGAACAGATGCATCTGACGTCTCCGCAGCGAAATCTATCATTGTCTCACCTTGAAGCTCATACAGGCCATTGTACTTGATTCCTTTCATTATCACTAAAGCACCTCGAACAACTTTCAGAATTCCACATTCTGAAAAATACCAACACCCAACTGAATCCATGGCACTCAAGGAAATTAAGTTTTTCTTCAACTCTGGAACGTGCCTCACTCCAGTCAATGTCCTCACAATACCATCATGCATTTTGATTTTAATATCGCCAACACCTACAACATCGCATTCAGCGTTGTTCCCCAACTGCACTTTACTATTATCCGTGCACTGATAAGTAGTAAACCAGTTTCTATTTGGTGTAGCATGAAAGGAACAACCAGAATCCATAATCCATCCATCAAACGATGAATAATCGGATGACACAAGACATAATCGACACTATCCGAATTACCAACAGCTATACCTGCAACATCATCTGCAGTATCAACTAAGATTTCCTTACCATTTTCATTCTTCAGTTTAAGGCAATTTCTTCGAAGATGCCCCCTCTTGCCACGCCTCCAACAGACAGCACCACCGCCCCTTGATCGGCTACGTCTATTCATATTCATACTACCACGTGTACTAGTTCTTCCTCTGTTTTCACCTACTAAAGCAATAGATATGGGTTCACCAGATTCTCTTCTACGAATATCCTCACTTAGAATTAAATCTCAAACCCCATCAAACGTTAAGCTTGTTAACCCAGAGGAATTACTAACAGCAGTAACGGTAGTATTCCAACTATCGGGCAATGAGGATAACAAAATCAAAGCACATACCTCATCTTCAAAGTCAATATCAACTGAACTCAATTGACTAACAATCACATTGAATTCATTGATATGATCTCGCAACGACGCACCTTCGCTCATCTTCAAGTTAAACAGACGTCGCATCAAATAGACCTTATTGATTGCAGAGGGCTTCTCGTACATATCCGATAGGGCTTTCATCAAACCCGCAGTGGTAGTCTCCTTCACGATGTTAAACGCGACGTTACGAGCCAATGTCAGCCGAATAACACCCATAGCTCGTCTATCCAGCAAATCCCAATCAGCTTTCTTCATCGTCTCTGGTTTCTCGCCTGATAAGGGCGCGTGCAATTTCATCTGATAAAGATAATCTTCAATCTGCATCTTCCAAAAACCAAAATCCTTCCCATCAAATCTGTCGATTCTCACTTTTACTTCTTCTATCGCCATCGATTCGCTTCACCTCAGCCAAGCCTGGCTTTGATACCAATTGTTGCGGAAAGGGCGAGTGATCAAACAATAAAATAGACAGAATAAAGAAAATAAATCGGACACCAGATTTACGTGGTTTGATCGTAGAGACCTACGTCCACGGGGAGAGCAGCGACGAATTTCACTATAGAACAAACGATACAACGGAGATTACACACTCGAGTCACTCAAACACTCTCAGTGTTTCCCAAGCCCCAATTACACCCAATAACTCACGCAGTGTTTAGCCCCACAATTCCTAGTGAAATAATCTCTCAATCTCACAAAGGAATTATACACAAATTCTTACCACAAGAATTTAATCGGCTACAAACACTTCAATCTTCTCGGCGTAATTGTTCGAACGAGATCAACGGAGAAAACTCCTTCCAAGCACTCGATGACGAATCGGCACTTCAAGACCTCTTGCATCAACAACGGCTTAATTCTTCTCCACGCATGGCCGTATATATATAGGGAACTTGAGGACTCTCCAATTCTTGAAAGCCACTCCTACTTGGAGTAGGAATAAATTAAGAAACCCACTCCTATTAGGATTAGGAAACCCACACCTACTAGGATTAGGAAACAAATCAAACTTTTGCTTTGGGCTCAAACTCGAGACATATTTTCAACAGATGATGCGGATGATATTTGTATAGAGTCAGCAAAAACAGAGGAAAAATTTGATGAAATGAGACTATTTTTTGACAAGAGTTTGCTTCTCTTCTCTTTAACTCGGATAGGAGATGAACACTTTATATGCACCCGTGATCCATTATCCGCTACACCTCAAAGCTCGCTTCCTTTCGCTTCACCCCATCTCTGTTTCGTTCTTCACTGAGAGTGATGAACAGAGAGAGAGGAAGAATTAGTACTGGGAGCTGTGACTTTCAATCAGCGACTTCATAGAAGTGAATAAGTTCCAAAGACTTATTTCTTTTGCTCTGAGATGTTTGGTTCAGCGTTTGTGGGTTTGATTCTTGGGTTCTGATGAGGGTATGGGTTTCAATTGAGCTTTCACCGCTTTGGAATTGATTTTGGGCATTTCTTGGTCTCAAGGGTTTGCTTTAGAGATGTCGGGCCCATTGGATTGATTCAAGAGGTCTTGTGAGTAGTACAATTCTTACAATTTTTAAGTTCCCATTCAATGTGTTGTGATGATTGTTGTTTGTTGATGTGGGGTTCAAGATGGTGTGTGACTGTGTTCTTGTTTGGTGGGTAAGTTATAGGGTATCGCTAGCGATTCAGCTGGTTTGATTGTAATGCATTTGAGAACGAAGAAGGGAATGCTTGCTCTTGACTAAGACTTTCGCAATTTTGGTTCTGTGAGAGTATCATGCAGACTGGGGTTGACCTATGCTAGGCTGAAGGAAGGGACTGTGATTTTAGATTTTGAAATCTTTCACTTGATGGTTGCTGCCTGTTTGGTTGCATGTTCTCTCCCTGCACTTTTATTTTAATCTGGTAAATGGTCTGTAGTTTGTTCGTTTCAAATTGTCTGCCGTTCCGTTGGTGATCATTTTAGGATGTGATATAGTCTTACAGTACAGGTAGTTTTCTCCTTCCTTGAATTGATTGGTTGTTAGCTTTCTGAATGTAGTACATATGATTTGCTCTTTCCTTGACTTGAACTCAAGCTTCTTGAGAGATTGTTCATATTTCAAAAGCTAGTAGAGATTTGGATTCTAGGTGAACTAAAATAGCCTTGGAACACTTATTTGTGCCGAGTAGGATTACATGTAGAGCCGTGTGCAGACGTTCTTCATTGAATGTCACAGACAAAAGAGTCCTCTAACTTTTTCCTCATTTGGCGGAGACGTGTTGGATTCCATAGTTTTCTCAGTCAAGACCACGAGGTGGCTCAGTTCCTATTCGATTTCCCTTCGCTGGTGCTGTCTTTTGTCGCTGGTGGATATGGAAACTTCATTGACTTTAGCTGGTGCCGATTCTTGTAGTCACTTTACATGCCTTGCTTTACTATAACAAGGTTTATCATTGAATTGACCTCCATATAATAGGTATAAGACTAATTGGACGACTATTCCCCATGCCAATGGCCTGCCAAAAGCATGCGACTAGCGTGAAAACAATAAACCAAGCCCATTCCACAACTCTCACATCGTCACTTTGAGACAAGGAGAGGAGTTGATGCTTGCTCTTCCACCAAGCAAAGATCCTCTCATATACGGTGATCCTAGCCAGAGGTTGGTCTTTATGCGAGAAGCGCGCTACTAGCGCACAACTCTAGTACCTCTCCCCATCCACATTCAATGCAAGTCAACATTTGTCTCTCTCCACTCTGCTTATGATGCTGAGTGAAAATAGCTATAGATTAGAACGGATTTTAATTAGGTGAGGGATCCTTGAAACTTTTAAGTACATTTGTAGCTGTTCATATAACATGGACTTAAGAAGAATTTTCCCCTCCAGAGAGAGGGGGTTTATTATTATCCCGAGTCAGCTCCCTTCTTTAGTAGGATGTATTGAATTGGCAAATGATTAGTAGTTATATGAATCATGGACTGTGTGATATGAGCCTTAGAGTTCACTTGTCATGACTAGTGCTTTGAATTAATTATTTAAATACAATTCTAGTTCCTATCTTCATTTTTTCAATTTGTAATCGAATACTACTTTTACCGTTGGGGCATAAGTTATTGAATCGTAGTTATATTTGAAGAAACAAGAACCGGTTTAGAGCATCTCCATATCCTGCTCAAAATAGCCTGCAACGCGTTGTCATTTTCGGGGACATGGGAAAGGTTTGATATCTCTTGAACCAGCAACCCATATTATCAATATTTAATCCCTCTCTTGCTTGTGGCATTTTCTGGTATTGCCTTCAAGCAGTGGAACAGAAAGTGCACATCATGATTTGTGAGTGTGACTTTTTACCTTGTCTAAAAGATGACAGGCTATTATGAATGTTGGTATTTGCTTGATTTGGGTACTCCACTAATTATGACATATTCGGATTCTACATCGCTGATTCAGAACATGATTATAGGGAGGGAATAGAGCAATACAACTTCATCGAGCACTGTTTAGCATCCGTTCAAAGACAAAAACAACCATGGCTAATTTTTCTTGCACGTCAGTGTTGGGTTATTCTTCTATTTTTTTTCTTTTTTTAATGCTGAAAAAGGACCGTTTGAAGAAGCAAAGGGCAGGGAGAGCCTTCAAAAACATTGGCAGAAGTACAATGTTGACATTGCCATTTATGGTCATGTTCATAATTATGAAAGGACTTGTCCTAGTTATCAAGTATAGCTGTGACTTTATTTTTTTTATGGAGTTGCATCTCATCTTTATTTGCTTCACCATCATCAATTTAGCACTCCAATGTCATATTAATTTGTCCTAAAATTACTGCTATAACATTTCATTTATTTACGGTAAAAATTAACATTTCTTATATATAAAAGTTATGGAAAACATCGTATGTCCCCATACCTCTTTACTCTAGCCATGGAGGTGTTTTTAGGGATCATCTCTCATTAGGCACAACTACCTAGCTTTAAGTTTTTCTGGAGATGCAAATCCATCAGTTTGTCTCACCTATTTTTTGTTGATGATGTTTTCCTTTTTTGTGAAGCTTCCTTGGCGTCCTGCTTATGCCTTAAGGAGGGATTGCAAGTATTCTCTTCTTGGAGTAGTCTTAACCCAAATCTAAGTAAAAGTGAGTTATTTATTACTAGCGGCACTACTATTACCCGAGATTAAATTTGTCAATTGTGGGGTTTCCGAATGGGCTCCCTTTTGGTGAGATACCTAGGCGTCCCTATTATCACCAAACGGTTGGCCAAAGCTGATTGCAATGTTCTAGTCAGTCTTATTACTACACGTGTCCATTCTTGGATGCATCGTTTTTTGTCATTTGCTGGCCAGTTACAACTTATCAATTTGGTCCTACATGCTATTCAAGTATATTGGGCCAACATCTTTATTTTGCCCAACTTGGTTTTGAAAAGCATGAGCAAATATGCCGGCAATTTTTGTGGAAGGGTCTTGGACTTGGCCCTGGGGGTGCTAAAGTGGCCTGGGAAGTGGTCTGTCTTCCAAAGGCAGAAGGTGGACTAGGACTGCAGAAAATCCGAGAGAGAAATAGAGTTGCAATGATGAAACACATCTGGCTCTTGTTTACTGACAAGGAATTTATGTGGTGTAAATGGATTCATACTACTTACTTAAAGAACAAGAATTTTTGGGCCACCTCTTCACCTATAGTATGTTCTTGGGCATGGAAAAAATTACTTGCCTTGAGAATTGAAATCCTTGGTCTTGTAAGATGGCGGGTTGGAAATGGTCGTACTATCTCCCTCTGGTTTGATCCTTGGCATCTCTTAGGTCCACTGAATGCTTATTTTTCTAACTTCTTCTTCTACCGTTCCGGTCTCACGAGGGAAGCCAAGGTGGCGGACCTTTTTTCTCCAGATGGAGTTCATGTTCTTCAACAAATTCAAAATTGGTAGCATCCAATCCCTCAACTAAGCGATTTTCCAAATGAATTTACTTGGTGGCCTCACGCTTTAGGTAAGTTTTCCATAGCCTCGGCTTGGGATACTATTAGGAGTCGGGCTTTGTTGGTACATTAGGCCTCATTTGTATGGGATAAAACCATTGTGCCGAGGCATCAATTCCTGTTATGGATGATAGCTAGAAATTGTCTTCCTACCCAAATGCTCCTTTTTTCATTTGGTAGGATTTCAGGTGCGGTGTGTGCCTTTTGTAGCTTTGGTTTGGACTCCATTGACCCCTTGTTTTTTGGTTGCCATGTCACGCGAGCCCTCGCTAGTTTTTGGGCAGGTAAGTGTAACCTAGCGTGGCCGGGTGGATCATGGAGGAGTACTCTTGAATGGGCCATTAAATTTTTGCCTGGCCAAGGCTTTCATAGGGAGATTGCTTGGTTCTCATTTGGTGCCTTATGTTATGTCATTTGGAAGGCCCATAATGATGCTTTATTTCGTGGTAAAGCGATCTTCCTCCCTTCGTTGAAGCACCACATCTTCAAGGCTGTCAAGGACAAGGTGGTGGCTACCCCGCTTGTGCTAGATACTCTTGTAAATAGGCAGTTACAAAGATCATGGGGTCTTGATTCCTCCATTTTTGCCATCTAATTTGGCGCTTTTGCTATTGCTGTTTTTTGTGGCGTTAACAGTGTGTATGTCGCCTTAGTTTCTTTGGGTCACGATACCATTCCACTCATTAGTCATGTTGCTATGTGAGTGTAAGCGGGGCGCCGTTGTCCTCTAGTTTGTACATATTTGGATGGAAATTATTCACATTTACCTTACCCAAAAAAAAAGTTATGGAAAACCTAGTTTCCACAGCAAACAACACTATTAATTTTGTTCCTGATACCACACATTTCTTAGCAATTAAGTCATCTTAATAAGTGGTAATTTTTTCATTGCTTTGTGCCACTTGTTCAATGTGTTTTTGTTATGCCCCAACCATTGAGCTTGCGACAACCCCAATTCACTTATGGTCTGAAATATGTGACACCCCAGGTTCTGTCGTCGATTAGTTCATTTTATCTTGTTATTAAGTATATGCGGAAACGATACTAAACACATGTAGTCAAACATCAAGTAGGGATAGCAGAAAGACACGGCAGTAAAACAATAGCATCACATTTTATTTATCTTCAGAAGTTAGCCTAGGGAACAGTATATATATGAGCCCTTCTTCGGGCGGTGTTCTAAAGCCCAGCACAAAAAGGGGACTAGGCTTGGCTAACGTACTATCAACCAAAAAGGAGGGGAGAGTCAGTCAAAAAGGGATTAGGTGACAGGTGCCTAATTGCTAGCCTCGAAAAGGTTATACTCACTTGTTGTTGCGCCATCAAGGGGGTCGAGGTCCATAGGATCCCGCACATTGTTACCCAACTCCTCGTGCGACGGAGGCCAGTCATAGCCTCTTAGGGGACCATACATCATATCTCTCTGTTGAATGTACCACACCTTGAAGATGTGTGGCACGTAGTGGTTCCTCTCCCCCTCGTCCACCCAAATCGTTGTCACATGCAACTTGTACACAAAATTGAGCCCTGGGACAAGTCGTCTGATTTTTCCAATTTAATCAAACTAAAAATTTTCCCTTGTTCAAGGGGCAAATAATCACTTCCAATATAATGAATATCTTTTATCCTCATGATGATCAAGTACACTTCTAGAATAATTATTTCTTGTAATCAATTTCACAAGTTTTTTCTTGTGCATAGCACGAGTCCATAGGCTAGTATAAGGTCATCTTTTATAGTTTTGTGCTATCTACAAGGACATCATCCCTCAATTGTCATAATCTGCTAATAGAACTTGATAATTGGTATAATCTTCAATTCTAAAATGTTTGAGAAGCACCCTATATCAGGGTCAATATTATCAGGATGACGGACTACAATTTCACATTGCAGGCTGAAGCAGATGGCTCCAATGAGTACCACAATCTTGAGCTTGCCTCTCTTAATACCACCTATCAGCTTTCTAAGGACTTGGAGAACATTGACATAGTCTTCCACATTGGAGATATATCCTATGCAGTTGGATATGGGATCAGTTTACAGAACAGGTTGAGCAAATTGCTTCAAGTGTTCCTTACATGATTGCAAGGTTTGTCTTGGTTTTTCCCTTTCCTCCCATCCTCTTCTTGGCACAAAGATTTTGCTAATATTGAATAGTGGTTTCTCAATCTTTAATGTCTTCCGGCATGAGTTATGTTTAGAATCAATGTATCGGTCGCTAGTAGAATTTGTACTCTGGACTCATCCAGCATCTTCTAGTGGGACTTACTAGTTTTTTTTCTTAAATGTACAAGTTATGGAAACTTGGTTTTCACGTCAAAACAGTATTAATTTTGTTCCCGATGGAATACATTTCTTAGCAAATAAGCCATCTTCAAAAGTGGTAATCTTTTTGTTGCTTTGTGCCACTTGTTCAATGTGTTTTAACGCTAGTTGCACGCTTCTTGCACGTTTCTTGCACACTTATAGCACGCTTTTGGCACACTTCTAGCATGGAGATTTGCTTGATTTAGTCTTCCACGTTGGAGATATATTCTATGCGGTTGGATATCTTTCACAGTGGAATCAATTTACAGAACAGATTGAGCCAATTGCTTCTAGTGTTCCTTACATGATTGCAAGGTTTGTCTCGGTTTTTCCCTTCCCTCCCATCCTCCTCTTGGCACAGAGGTTATGCTAATGTTAAATTGTGGTTTCTCGATCTTTAACGGCATCCGACATGAGTTATGTTTAGAATAAATGTATCGGTCACTAGTAGAATCTATACTCTGGACTCATCCAGCATCTTCTAGTGGGACTAACTTAGTTTTGTTTTCTTAAATGTAGAAGTTATGGAAACTTGGTTTTCACGTCAAAACAGTATTAATTTTGTTCCCGATGGAATACATTTCTTAGAAAATGAGCCATCTTCAAAAATGGTAATCTTTTTGTTGCTTTGTGCCACTTGTTCAATGCGTTTTCACAGTAGTTGCACGCTTCTCTCATGATTCTTGCACACTTATAACACGCTTTTGGCACACTTCTAGCACGAAGATTAGCTTGACTTATGCACTCCACTAGTTTGGACATACTCGAATTTTGCATTGCTGATACAAAACATCACTGGAAGGAGTGAATCTATTTTGTTAGATAAATGTAAATTATTGCTTCAAAGCAACTTCAGTGGGTGGCCAGCACGTGGCACTCTCTATGAGTAGTACCTATCTTAACTTATGAAAAAATTGCCCCTAATTTTTCCAAGTTACTCGAACTAAAATTTTCCCCTTGTTCAAGGGGCATATAATCACTTCCAATATAATGAATATCTCTTATCCTCATGATGATCAAGTACACTTCTAGAAAATTATTTCTTGTGCTCAATTTCGCAAGTTTTTTCTTGTGCATAGCACGGGTCCATAGGCTAGTATAATGTCATCTTTTATAGTTTTGTTATGTCTGCAAGGACATCTCTCAATCTTTCATAATCTGCTAATAGAACCATGATAATTGGTAAAATCTTCAATTCTAAAATGTTTGAGAAGCACCCTGTGCCTATGAGTGTCAATATTATCAGGATGACGAACTACAATTTCACATTGTAGGCGGAAGCGATGGCTCGACCGATCACCACAATCTTGAGCTTGCCTCTCTTAATACCACCTATCAACTTTCTAAGGACTTGGAGAACATTGACATGGTCTTCCACATTGAAGATATACCCTATGCGGTTGGATATCTTTCGCGGTGGGATCTGTTTACATAACAGGTTGAGCCAATTGCTTCAAGTGTTCCTTACATGATTGCAAGGTTTGTCTTGGTTTTTCCCTTTCCTCCCATCCTCCTCTTGGCTCAGAGGTTTTGCTAATGTTGAATTGTGATTTCTCAATCTTTAACGCCTTCCGACATGAGTTATGTTTAGAATCAATGTATCGGTCACTAGTGGAATCTGTCCTCTAGAGTCATCCAGCATCTTGTAGTGGGACTAACTAGTTTTGTTTTCTTAAATGTAGAAGTTATGGAAACTTGGTTTTCACGTCAAAACAATATTAATTTTGTTCCCGATGGAATACATTTCTTAGAAAATGAGCCATCTTCACAAATGGTAATCTTTTTGTTTCTTTGTGCCACTTGTTCAATGCGTTTTCACGGTAGTTGCACGCTTCTTACACAGTTCTTGCACACTTATAGCATGCTTTTGGCACACTTCTAGCACGAAGATTTGCTTGACTTATGCACTCCACTGGTTTGGACATGCTCGAATTTTGCATTGCTGATACAAAACATGACTGGAGGGGGTGAATCTATTCTGTTAGGTGAATGTAAATTATTTCTTCAAAGCAACTTCAGTGGGTGGCCAGCACGTGGCACTCTCTATGAGTAGTACCTATCTTAACTTATGAAAAATTTGCCCCTGATTTTTCCAATTTAATCAAACTAAAATTTTTCCCTTGTTCAAGGGGCAAATAATCACTTCCAATATAATGAATATCTCTTATCCTCATGATGATCAAGTACACTTCTAGAATAATTATTTCTTGTAATCAATTTCACAAGTTTTTTCTTGTGCATAGCACGGGTCCATAGGCTAGCATAAGGTCATCTTTTATAGTTTTGTGCTACCTACAAGAACATCATCTCTCAATTGTCATAATCTGCTAATAGAACCTTGATAATTGGTATAATCTTCAATTCTAAAATGTTTGAGAAGCACCCTGTGCTTATGAGTGTCAATATGGGATGACGGACTACAATTTCACATTGGAGGCCAAAGCAAATTGCTCGAGTGAGTACCTCAATCTTGAGCTTGCCTCTCTTAATACCACCTATCAACTTTCTAAGGACTTGGAGAACATTGACATGGTCTTCCACATTGGAGATATATCCTATGCAGTTGGATATCTTTCACAGTTGGATCTGTTTACAGAACAGGTTGAGCCAACTGCTTCAAGTGTTCCTTCCATGATTGCAAGTTTTGTCTTGGTTTTTCCCTTTCCTCCGATCCTCCTCTTGGCACAGAGGTTTTGCTAATGTTGAATTGTGGTTTCTCGATCTTTAATGACTTTCGGCAGGAGTTATGTTTAGAATCAATGTATCACTCACTAGTAGAATATGTACTCTCGAGTCATCCAGCATCTTCTAGTGAGACTTACTAGTTTTGTTTTCTTAAATGTAGAAGTCATGGAAACTTGGTTTTCACATGAAAACAGTATTAATTTTGTTCCCGATGGAATACATTTTTTAGCAAATAAGCCATCTTCAAAAGTGGGAATCTTTTTGTTGCTTTGTGCCACTTGTTCAATGTGTTTTCACGCTAGTTGCACGCCTCTCCCACGTTTCTTGCACACTTATAGCACGCTTTTGGCACTCTTCTAGCACAGAGATTTGCTTGATTTAGTTTTCCACGTTGGAGATATATCCTATGTGGTTGGATATCTTTCGCAATGGGATCAATTTACAGAACAGGTTATGCCAATTGCTTCATGTGTTCCTTACATGATTGCAAGGTTTGTCTCGGCTTTTCCCTTTCTTCCCATCCTCCTCTTAGCACAGAGGTTTTGCTAATGCTGAATTGTGGTTTCTCGATCTTTAATGGCTTTCGGCATGAGCTATGTTTAGAATCAATGTATCGATCACTAGTAGAATCTGTACTCTGGAGTCATCCAACATCTTCTAGTGGGACTTACTAGTTTTGTTTTCTTAAATGTAGAAGTTATGGAAACTTGGTTTTCACATCAAAACACTATTAATTTTGTTCCCAATGGAATACATTTTTCACAAATAAGCCATCTTCGAAAGTGGTAATCTTTTTGTTGCTTTGTGCCACTTGTTTAATGTGTTTTCACACTAGTTGCACGCTTCTCACACGTTTCTTGCACAATTATAGTATGCTTTTAGCACACTTCTAGCATGGAGATTTTCTTGATTTATGTACTCCACTGGTTTGGACATGCTCGAATTTTGCACTGCTGATACAAAACATGACCGAAGGGAGGGAACAGAGCAATTCAAGTTCATCGAGCACTGTCTAACATTTGTTCAAAGAAAAAAACAACCATGGTTTATTTTCCTTGCACATCGGTGTTGTGTTATGCTTCTAATTTTTTTCTTTTTTGAGGTTGAGAAAGGATCGTTGAAGAACCAGTGGGTAAGGTGAGCCTTCAAAAACTTTGGTAGATGTACAATGTCGACATTTCCATACATGGCCATGTTCATAATTATGGAAGGACTTGTCTTAATTATCAGGTATAGGTGTGACTTTTTTTTTATGGAGTTGCATCTCATCTTTTGTTGCTTCACTATCATCAAGTAAGAACTTTAGTGTCATGTCAATCCATTCGAAAACTTGGTTTTCATATCGAAACACTATTATCGTGGCTGACAGTGGAGTACATTTCTTAGAAATTGGGTCATCTTCATAAGTGGTAATCTTTTCATTGCTTTGTGCCACTTGTTCAATTTGTTTTCATGCTGGTCTTTGCTTGATTTATGTACTTCAATGGTTTTGACATGCTCGAATTTTGCACTGCTAATACAAAGGATGATTGGAGAGAGGGAATAGAGCAATACAAGTCCATCGAGCACTGTCTAACATTTGTTCAAAGACAAAAACAAACATGGCTGATTTTCCTTGCATATCGGTGTTGGGTTATGCTTCTAATTTGTTTTGTTTTTTGAGGCTCAGAAAGGATCGTTTGAAGAACCAATGGGTAAGGAGAGCCTTCAAAAACTTTGGCAAATGTACAATGTCAACATTGCTATACATGGCCATGTTCATAATTATGAAAGGACTTGTCTTAATTATCAGGTATAGATGTGACTTTTTTTTCTAATGGAGTTACATCTCATCTTTAGTTGCTTCACTATGATCAAGTTAGCACTTTAGTGTCATGTCAAACTATCCTAAAATCACTAGTCAAACATTTTATTTATTTATGATAAAATTAACATTTCTTATATGTAGAATTTATGGAAACTTGGTTTTCACATCATAACACTATTAATTTTGTTCCTCATGGCATACATTTCTTAGTAATTAAGCCATCTTCAAAAGTGGTAATCTTTTTTGTTGCTTTGTGCCACTTGTTCAATGTGTCTTCATGCTGGTTGCATGCTTCTCACACATTTCTGGCACACTTATTGCATGATTTTGGCACACTTTTAGCATGGAGATCTGACTCTAGCTACGATTGCCATTCACACGACCATTTGATGCTCCTTTTTGGTTATGGCTATATAATACTTGTATTAGTGGAGCGAATAATTACTACAAAGGAACTCCAAATGGAATGATGCACATCATGGCTGGTGGTGGAGGAAAATTTCACTACTCTCCAAACAAAATGGAACTTGTGCAGAGATTTTGATTATAGATTTGTTAAGTTGATTGCTTTTAATCATTCAAACCTTCTATGTTCCCTAGAGGGAGGGAACAAAGCAATACAAGTTCATCGAGCACTGTCTAACATTTGTTCAAAGAAAAAAACAACTATGGCTGATTTTCCTTGCACATCGGTGTTGGGTTATGCTTCTGATTTTTTTTTTCTTTTTTGAGGCTGAGAAAGGATCATTTGAAGAACAATTGGAAAGGGAGAGCCTTCAAAAAATTTGGCAAATGTACAATGTCGATATTGCCATTCATGGCCATGTTCATAATTATGAAAGGACTTGTCTTAATTATCAGTTATTGGTGTGACTTTTTTTTTCTAATGGAGTTGCATCTTATCTTTAGTTGCTTCACAATCATCAAGTTAGCCTTTTAATGTCATGTCAATCTATTCTATAATCACTAGTTTAACATTTTATTTATTTATGATAAAATTAATATTTCTTATATGTAGAAGTTATGGAAACTTTGTTTTTCACATTAAAACACTATTAATTTTGTTCCTGATAGCATACATTTCTTAGCAATTAGGCCATCTTCAAAAGTGGTAATCTTTTTGTTTATTTGTTCCACTTATTCAATGTGTTTTCACACTGTGTGACGTCTTGAAATTCGAGCCCTTTGAGAGATGAATAAACGTGAATTTCGTCAATGCATTGTTGGTTGATCTCACTTGGAACTTATTACTCTCGAGATACTGACTTTGAGGAGAAAGGCTAATGAGGACAGAACTCGTGCAACTAAAGAACTTTACCTAGGAAAACGACTCGACTGTGAGACTTACATAAGCACGATCTTGTAGTTATGCAGTCCGATTCCAGGGACGAATAAAAGTCAACTCACGGACAGAACATAATGGGACGACGGGTGATTCCATTTACTGTTATCAAGCCCGCGAGCGACCCTATGTTGATTCTTGGTAATCGTGTACTTTGAAATAAGAATCTATCATTCACAATTTCACGTAGCCAAGGATGTTCATGTGTCGAGATGTCTTGAACGTGAATTGGCACAAGTTGGTTACGCATGAATCCTCGAAGCCACCTATCAATCTAAGTAGTACCAAAATGGCAATTGTACGAAATTGACAAGGCATGAGAATCCATAAATTGACTTCAAATTTTTGGGAACGTCCAAGACAAACTTTTGGACGATGCTTCTTAGACAATCGACAATGCCAGTTGGGCCGAGTAATTGGAAAAGGAGTTTACAAGCCGAGGAAATGAGCCCACGAGGGCGTAGGCCGAGCAAGACCAGTGTGGGCCTTACGCCCAAGGTGGGACAGCCATTGTGGTAGACCAAAGGCAAGCAAGTGGGCCCGTTGGGCCAAACCGACCATATACCCTCCCAAGCCCATTTCTATTCATTTTCTAGCCTGTTTCTTAGGCCCGCCCTTCATTTTCAGCCCAATGGCAGTTTGGGAAATGTGCAAGGTGGAAATGACCATTTTGCCCTTGGATATTTTGAAGAAAAGTCAAAAGAAGAGAGAGAAGATGATGTCATCTTGCTTGGGACTTGAACCATGCCATTAATGGCCTTAATGAGGCTGAATTGCAGCCCTCAATGCACTCTCTCTCCTCCTC
Source organism: Angophora floribunda (assembly GCA_014182895.1). NCBI lineage: Eukaryota > Viridiplantae > Streptophyta > Magnoliopsida > Myrtales > Myrtaceae > Angophora > Angophora floribunda. The sequence goes on along the minus strand of CM024707.1, from coordinate 19,199,925 downwards.
CTTTAGCCCTCACAAAATGCACACTCTCTTTGCTCGGTTTCCCTTCCTTCCTGTAGTTTTAGCTTTTCTGACTTTCTTCCGAAAATTGAGTTGTTCATTGCCTTCCTATGAGAATCACGCCCCATGCCACCCACCAATCTACTTAGGAGAGAAAATCCGTACGGCCTGCATTGGCCAATCGTCGAAAGGAGCCGCCGGTTGACCCTTACAGCGGCCAGAAGTTGCAGCTCGCCGAACCGCCACTGTAACAACCAGTTCTGACTAGCTCCGCTTTTTCACTTATTTTTCTCCCATTCCAACCAAACCACCACCTATACCAGTCATCAACAGTTCCCACTCGACCCCCTAGTGCCTTTGGTCGCCAACCGATCGCTCACCGAAGCTCAGGGTAGCTCGTTCAACTCCGGTCAGCCTCTTTCTTTTCAAGCAGTGCTGTTTTCTGAAGTTGTAGAGGCAGTTTGAGCTTGTTGCTACTGTTTTGACCCCAAGTGTCGGGTTCAACTCGGCCGCCGCGTCCGTGTCGCTGACTCACTTAACAGGTGAGTTTAGCCCCTAATCCCTTAGTTAGTACCTAAACTTGCTTAGGGTTGGGTTAATTAGTGTTAATGTTGGTTCATGAAGTTTAATTAAGTTGTATTAGCCCAAAGATAAGTGGTTAGATAAATGGTTAAGATTAGGTTAGCTTAATCTTGCTTAATTATGCTTAATTGATGTTATGTGTTAATTAAGCATGTTTTGCCTTAATTTCTTGATTAGTTTGATTAATTTTTATAATTAATGATTTATTTAATTTCGGAATTTAATTATTAGAGGATGGATCGACCCCTTTGTTATGCTTGTATCGAGAAACGATCCTCCGTTGGTTAATCTAGTAAATTGTATAAATGAGTAGTCGAAGTTTCTGTTTTTCATCCATTTATCCATGTTTGATTGTTTGATTGTTTGATTATCTATTTGGACTGGGGATGGTTCATATTCCGCTTGCGCATAATAAAAGATTAAAATGAATGGTCGTCGATGAGTCTTGGGACGTCACTTTCAATCGACTAAGAGAAGGGGTTGTCGCGTGCTTGAGGTTCGAGGCATGACATCCCTGTCGGTTTTGGTATCAGAGTGAGGTTGAGACTAGGAGTGATAAGGTGCATGGGATTTTGGTATAGTGAGATAGGAATGGCTTTTATATTACGTGCCTGTAATTGCTTTTGTGGTTTTGTGTGATGGTAGGTTGCTCATAGTCCAGAGTGATGAGCAATCCTGAGCAGAGTGAGCCCTTACGCGTAGGGCAACATCTAGTCAGACCAGTGCTAGAGGTAGCATTTAGGTAGATCCTAAGTTAGACGGAATCCTGCTGGCACTAGAGACCTTGATAGGACAACAAGCTAAGTGCTCCTGCTGTAGTCCTTGTGGTTCCCCTAGTGAGAGGAAAGGTTTGTGAGAGACTGATACCTAGACTAGTAGAGCAGTTCCTAAGACTGAAGCCATCAAAGTTCAATGGCGTGGGCGACCCTAAGACTGCAACCCTTTGAATAAGGGATAGTGAGGGGACCTTTTTCATTGTTGAGGTGTTCAGAGGAAGATCGAGTGCTTCTAGCAATTTATCAGTTTCAAGGTAATGCCATTAATTGGTGAGAAGTCACTTAAGGAAGAGTGTTCTCTGAAGGCACGGTTTAGACATGGGGTGCCTTTTGCGAAGCTTTCAACAAAAAGTATTTTTCGAACAGTGCGAGAGAGTCCAAGATAGCAGAGTTCCAACAGTTTCGTCAGAATCAGATTTCAGTGGATCAGTATAAGGCGAAGTTCACTGAGTTGGTCAAGTATGTGCCAAAGTCAGTAGAGGACCCTGTGGATAGGGTGAGACGTTTCAAAGATGGCTTGAAGCCAGAATTGAAAGCCCAGCTAGTGCCCTTGAATTTAAAAAGTTTTGATGAGATGTACGAGAGGGCCTAGATGATAGAAAAGAACATGATCAAGAGGGCAACCGCATCAGGCTCACGGTTTGTTCCTAATAGAGAAAATCATCGGTTTGGAAATGGACTAATGATGGGGCGAAGGAATTCCATCCCACCCAACAAAAAGAATTATGTGGGAAAACCGATGCCTAATTTCATGGGAGTCTGCTTCGGATATGGTCAGCAAGGCCACCGAGTGACGAGATGTCTAAGTAGGCATGTGAGGACGATCTTGCCACCACCGCAGGGAGGATGACTTGTAGGGAATGCACCGCCAAACAACCAAGGTAATAAGTGGGCTAAGATTAACTGTGCCGACCATCATAACATGTGTGATGTTTCCATTTGGAAGTTGCACTGAAATAGGTAAGTGTAATTTTTTGACCTTTGAAAAGAAATTTTTATCGCAGATAATATGGTCACTAGCTCCCGAATCAATTATCCATGCATCTTTAGAAATTGAATTCATCAAGAAAGATGAAGTACCTGTAAAACCCCCGCCCTTATCAAAAGTATCTAATCTCTTTAAGGCCTTAATAAGTTCTTGGTACTGGTCATGATTAATTGTTGGATGCCACATGTCCGAATGATGACCTGTGACCTGAAAAATTGTCAAAAAATCTATTTTTCCTTTTCCTCCAGGCTTGCCATGCAATTTCCAGCAATTGTTGATCGTATGATGTGGACGTCTGCAATAGGCGCAATATAATTTTTTCTTTTCTTTAAAATTACCCCTTGATGATGTGGCAGAAGATAGCCCGTTGGATGTTTGAAAAACCGGTGCCATCATGGCTTCATGAGAGCCGTCGGATCCTGCAGATGAAGGATTGCCCTGCGCGCTGTCCGAACCAGATGAGGGGAACACATATGAGCAGTCGAATCCAGTTAGTGGATGAGATGGCCGTGGACCGTCAAATTTTTCTATCAAATCTGGGCCGTCCATTCCTTTTTTCCTTTCTTCTGTAAGAGGAAACCCTAGCCCATTTCATCTCTCTCCTCGCCCTTTCATCGCAGCCCCTCTCTGTCCGCCTGTATAGGTGGACAAGGCCATTCCTTCTCTAGCATTCAGGTGGTCGGAGGTGGCGAGGCGTTGGCTTTCTTCCTGAACAACGAGCTAATAGATTCGTCCGAGTGGCGGCATGGGCTCCATTGTCAAGATCCATGATCGAAATGGTTGGTAAGATTTGTTCAAAATTAGAAGGAATCTGGTCACCTTTTCTCGCTCATTTATGGTTCGATACTGTTGTAGAGTCGAATCTGGCCTCTCTAGCTTCTCTCTAGCTTCTCTTCAACTGCTTCCAGTTCGTTCCATAAGGCTGAGAGCTTGTTGAATGTCGTGGTTATGCTCATGTTGCCTTGTTTTAGATCTGAAAGTTGCAGGGTTAATGAGAAAATTTTAACCTGATCCAATTTCCCATACATTTCTTTGATATTGTCCCACATTTTCTTCGAATCTTTTGTTAGAGGTAGTTCGACCGCGACTTCGGGGGTGATGCAATTTCCGATCCACATTCAGACAAGTTGGTTGCATTTCCTCCATAGTCATGCCGCTCACTCATTGAATGGAATCGGGATTGTTTCGTCAATAAACCCATCTTTGTCCTTGGTGACTAGCGTTCGCCGGAACTCCCATGATCAGTTTGAGCAGCTGTCAGCTCCAAACAGTTGATGCGTAATGAGTCACAGCTCCGATCTGTTAGTCGTCAAAGTGTAAAGCAGGTCGTTGGGCTCCGAGCGGCCGCTGGTCGCAACAAACGAAAACGGATAGAACCCGAGTTGAGGAACCAAGTAAGAATTCAATCCTGGACCCAAATTACCCGATTTGCCCATATTACATGCCTGTAATTGCTATTGTGGTTTCGTGTGATGGTGGATTGCTCATGGTCTAGAGTGATGAGCAATCCTGAGCAGAGTGAGCCCTTACGCGTAGGGCAACGTCTGGTCAGACCAGTGCTAAATGTAGCATTTAGGTAGATCCTAAGTTAGACGGGATCCTGCTGGCACTAGAGACCTTGATAGGACAACAAGCTGAGTGCGCCTGCTATAGTCCTTGTGGTTCCCCTAGTGAGAGGAAAGGTTTGTGAGAGACCGATACCTAGACTAGTAGAGCAATTCCTGAGACTGAAGCCACCAAGGTTTAATGGCGTGGGCGACCCTAAGACTGAAACCCTTTGGATAAGGGATAGTGATGGGACCTTTTTCATTGTTGAGGTGTTCAGAGGAAGATCAAGTGCTTCTGGCAATTTATCAGTTTCAAGGTAATGCCATTAATTGGTAAGAAGCCACTCAAGGAAGAGTATTCCCTGAAGGCACGATTTAGACATGGGGAGTCTTTTGCGAAGCTTTCAACATAAAGTATTTTTCGAACAATGTGAGAGAGTCCAAGATGGCAAAGTTCCAATAGTTTCGTCAGAATCAGATGTCAGTGGATTAGTATAAGGCGAAGTTAACTGAGTTGGTCAAGTATGTGCCAAAGTCGGTAGAGGACCCTGTGGATAGGGCGAGACGTTTCAGAGATGACTTGAAGCCAGAATTGAAAGCCCAGCTAGTGCCCTTGAATTTAAAAACTTTTGATGAGATGTACAAGAGGGCCTAGATGATAGAAAAGAACATGATCAAGAGGGCAACCGCATCAGGCTCACGGTTTGTTCCTAATAGAGAAAATTGTCGGTTTGGAAATGGACTAATGATGGGGCAAAGGAATCCCATCCCAACAGAAATAATTATGTTGGAAAGCCGATGCCTAATTTCATGGGAGTCTGCTTCGGATATGGTCAGCAAGGCCACTGAGTGACGAAATGTCTAAGTAGGCATGTGAGGACGATCTGCCACCGCCGCAGGGAGGACGACCTGTAGGGAATGCACCGCCAAACAACCAAGGTAATAAGTGGGCTAAGATTAACTGTGCCGACCATCATAACATGTGTGATGTTTCCATTTGGAAGTTGCACTGAAATAGGTAAGTGTAATTTTTTGACCTTTGAAAAGAAATTTTTATCGCAGATAATATGGTCACTAGCTCCTGAATCAATTATCCATGCATCTTTAGAAATTGGATTCATCAAGCAATATGAAATACCTGTAAAACTCCCGCCCTTATCGAAAGTATCTAATCTCTTTAAGGCCTTCATAAGTTCTTGGTACTGGTCATGATTAATTGTTGGATGCAACATGTCTGGATGTTGACCTGTGACTTGAAAAATTATCAAAAAATCCCTTTTTCCTTTTCCTCCGAGCTTGCCATGCAATTTCCAGCAATTGTTGATCATATGATGTGGACGTCTGCAATAGTCGCAATATAATTTTTTATTTTCTTTAAAATTACCCCTTGATGACGTGGCAGAAGATAGCCAGTTGGATGTTTGAAAAACTGGTGCCATCATGGCTTCATGAGAGCCGTCGGATCCTGTCGATGAAGGATTGCCCTGCGCGCTGTCCGAACCAGATGAGGCGAACACGTATGAGCCATCGAATCCAGTTAGTGGACGAGATGGCCGTGGACCGTCAAATTTTTTCATCAAATCTGGGCCGTCCATTCCTCTTTTCCTTTCTTCTGCAAGAGGAAACCCTAGTCCATTTCATCTCTCTCCTTGCCCCTTCATCGCAGCCCCTCTCTATCCACCTGTATAGGCGGAGAGGGCCATTCCTTCTCTAGCGTTCAGGTGGTCGAAGGTGGCAAGGCATTGGCTCTCTTCCTGAACAGCGAGCTGATAGATTCGTCCAAGTGGCGACATGGGCTCCATTGTCAGGATCTGTGGCTAAAATGGTTAGTAAGATTTGTTCAAAATTAGAAGGAATCTGGTCACCTTTTCTTGCTCATTTATGGTTCGATACTGTTGTAGAGTCGAATTTGGCCCCTCTAGCTTCTCTTCAACTGCTTCCAGTTCATTCTATAAGGCTGAGAGTTTGTTGAATGCCGTGGTTATGCTCATGTTGCCCTGTTTCAAATCTGAAAGTTGCTGGGTTAATGAGAAAATTTTAACCCGATCCAATTTCCCATACATTTCTTTGATATTGTCTCACAATTTCTTCGAATCTTCTGTTGGGGGTAGTCCAACCGCGACTTTGGGGGTGATGCAATTTCTGATCCACATTCAGACAAGTTGGTTGCATTTCCTCCATAGTCATGCCACTCACTCGTTGAATGGAATCGGGATTGTTTAGTCAATAAACCCATCTTTGTCCTTAGTGACTAGCACTCGCCGGAACTCCCATGACCAGTTTGAGTAGTTGTCAGCTCCAAATAGTTGCTGTGTGATGAGTCACAGCTTCGATCTGTCAGTCATCAAAGTGTAAAGCAGGTCGCTGGGCTCCGGGCGGCTGCTGGTCGCGACAAACGGAAACTGATAGAACCCGAGTTGAGAAGCCGGGTAAGGATTCAATCCTAGACCCAAATTACCCGATTTGCCCATATGGCCCGCTTGTGAAAAATCCAGCCCGGTGGATGGGCTTGCCCCGCTTGTGGCGGGTGGGCTCTCATCGACCTAGATATTGTAGCCCTGAATTCTTGGCGATGATGTATTTGGGCTTGGCCCATAGTATAATGGGTAGGGTTGCATTTGAATTGGTAGCCACTGGTAAGGTTGACCCGCAATGGCCTGACTCGCAAAGGGTTGGCCTAGAGTGGGTTGCCCTAGATTGGATTCAGCTTGGAAAAGGTGCCACTGCACATACTGGGCCGTATTGGGCTGATCTTGGGCTTAAACACCTGAAGTTAGGTTCTGGATTTCTACAGTATGCTGTGTGTTCTGTTCATCAAATGCTAGAGAAGGATTCTACTCCATGGTAAGACATTCCTTTCTTCACTTGTTTTCCCTTTGACAGACTTGATTCTTGCACTAATATTCCTACTCTAATACCAGTTTGTTGGGAGTACGCAACAAAAGTCCAATACCTTCACCTGGGGAGATCTCCAAGGAGGAAATCCAAGCCCGAGCTCTTTAATATATCTAGTTGAACCCATATTTACTCAAAAGCTTAAGCTAGTGAGTTATGGGCCAAATGGGATACATTAATTGCTCAACACCACATCAATTCTCCGATGTGGGACTACTTTTCTAACACAACTCACACATGTATAGACCCTTGAATCAGATATCCCCTCACATGTGAACTCCAGTGTTAGGCATACTCCCCCTTAAATCAGATATCCTTCTGACCCAACATTATACTTACAGGCCCGCGTTATTACGCCACAACACCCACCTAGGCCATCCTTGCGGGCCATCCACCACAATGCCTACCTATCTGGAAACCGTAACCATCAGCTCCGATACCATGAAAGAAGATGGGAAAATTCAAGGAAGGCAAGGAAAAATTGACATGAGGGAGAGAGATTGTGAGAGAGTTTTCTATATTTCTTGATGTGTTGTACAGTGTACAAAGGCAACTATATATAGTGAAGAGAATGATTAATAAAGAAGGAAGGATTCTACTAATCAACGTGTATCAAATATAATTCTAAATTGATCTAAGACAATCAATTACAATCTTTGGTATCTTCAAACATATCTTCCAACATAATCAACCATCTGCCAGTAACTGCTTCCCTAGTTGATTATCTCATTATATATATATGAGAGAGAGAGAGTTTTAATTCATTTAATAATGGGGTCATATTTAAAGTGTATTTTTCTCTATGAACCGATCTTTGTTTCCATTTAATCACATTTCCATTGTTCTTTTAGATTCTTTTGTTGGTGCAATTGCTGATTTTCAAATTATGGAGATGAATTCATTAAACTTTCCAAATTGAGGTCCACCATCAATTTACTAAAATGTTCTTACAATTTATAGATTCAAACCAAGTCTAAAATAACAATTTTTTAGTTATTCGATCCCATTTGATATTCTTTTGGTAAAGGGTAGTAACTCCAACTTTCATTTGACCGGATAGTTTTTAAATAGTGGTTTGTTTTATTTGATTTCATTAGCTGTAAAATTAATAGTCACGTGTGTAGTACATGTAAGATATAAAAGTAAAAACTTCTTAAATTACTAATAAATTCCACATATATATATATATATGAATATAAACTAAAAGAATAGCTTCACATTTTTCTAAGAAGGTGTAAGCTGATCCGTGTTCCAAATGATCTGAAGGAAAAAAGTATTTTGACTTGAATTTTTACACAACTTATTTTGACACCTTAACTCACACTCCTCAAAATTTTGCTCAAATAGGATAGGGGACGAGCACGTACTCATTTTTGCAAGACTATGCAAACAGCCCAAGCCAATTAGATTTTGTATGTGGGCAGAGCCCAATTCCTTGGCCCACCAAGCCCTTTAACCCAACCTAGGACTAATTAGAGTCAAAGTTGAAAACCCAAGGTGGGTTAGGGTCCCTCGCCCTCTTTCTTGTTTGGGCACACCCCTTGAATCAAGGGGACTATGTTGCTCCCTTGCACTCCTCTTATCCTCAAGTTGATTAAAGGTGCATCTGTTTTGCAAAAAATGAGTGTTTTGAAAAATATTTTCCAAAATAAATCAATTATATTATTTAGAAAAATAAATTATTTAATTGTTTTCACTATGAAAATAGTCAAACAGATATTGTTTTTGATGATGAAAATATTTTATATATACCAATTTTTCTAAATGATGTAAACTATCATTTTTCACGAAATGAACATATTCTAAATAAAGGATTAGGAGGGTTTTGAGGGTGATTGCTATAATTTGACAAAACCAAAGCATGATGTGGTGAGATAATAGGGGGCTAAGGTCCATTGGGTAATGACCCATAGATAAAACCAGCGGGTAATAGAGCATCGACAGATAGATAATAATCCCAAATGGTTGGTCACTAAGATGCCATTTAGTAAATTTTAAACATTTCTATTTTTTTTGTCCTTTTGTTCCCCGAAATGAAGAAAGAACAAAAATCTATTTCATAACATCAATTAATTTTTTTATTTGTTGAAATAAAAAAGTGGCTAGGGAATAGATTTATAACTGAAATAAGAAGTAAGAAAAAGTTGCATTTTGTTCTTAGGAACAATTTCTGGAATAAATCATTTTCTTTTATTTATTTTTTTCTTCTTTCTCTTCTAACTAGTCGTCGCTCTCACCGCAGTTGTCGCCACTGTTTGCCATTCGCAACCCACTGCCCACCGTTGGTTGCCGCCACCTGAAGAAGAAGAGAGGAAAAATAGAAAAGAAAAAAAAAGAAAAATCTCAAACAATTATTAAAAATTAAAAGAAAATTTTCATCACAAAAACATTTGTGGGTTGTCAAACGCATTTCTACTATTTTTTCTATTTTGAAAGTAGAAATTTCATGCAGTTATCAAACACATTCTCTTACACAACAACTCTTCTAGGTAATAGAAATATAAAAATACTATTTCTAAAAATAAATTATTCTCGAGAATAAAATATTATCAAACACACCTAAATAACCTCATCTATAGCATTTGCCCTCTCTTAACTCATTCTTCATTTAGCCTTCTTAATTCTCATCGTCTCCTCTCAAGCTCCCATGGCCAAGACCTCCTAAGCTCTCCAGGAAGGCCAAAACCGTGACCCTCTCCATAAGCCACTAGGGTGTGTGATTTAATTCCCAAGCTAAGGCCGCCTCTCCTTGCTTATTTTAGGTGTGAATTTTCCTCTCCTACGTGTTTTGACTTCAAGTCGTTTGCTAGAGGATCCCAAGCTCAAATCGTAGTTGAAAGTCAAAATTTTGTGGCTCACCTCACACTTGTGGGTGTTGCGAGCCTATTACCTCGATCTATGATCCATTAGCCCATGGTGGTTTGTATGCTTGGTTACATTTTTGTATATGTTGAACATGCTTTTTGCGCTAGGAATGACCTTATTCCCTTTGTACCGTGACCCCCATACCCATTTATTTGGCTATTTCTCATTGCCATTGGCTACTTTTATCTTGTAAATGTGTTCACAGCTCTTGTGGTGTTCTTGGCCAAGGTAGTCGTTGAAGATACCGTTACCCTAATTGATCTAATTGTGATATTATTCTTTGGGATATTATTTAGGATATTTTTCTTTCCTTTTTTTGTATATTTCTTCCTCTAATTAGTTAAGACTTGTACATTATAAATAGAGCTGTAATTGCATTTCTGGTTTTGTATGTTGATGATATACCTTTGATTAGGAATGATGTACCGATAATATCATCAATAAAACTATTCTTATCACATAAATTCTCCATGAAAGACTTAGGAGAGGCAACATACATTTTAGGTATCAAGATCTATAGAGATAGATCGAGACAATTGATTGGCCTCTCACGGTCTACGTACGTAGACAAGGTATTAACACGTTTTAACATGCAATGTTCCAAGAGAGGATTATTGCCTTTTAGGCAAGGGATCCGTCTTTCTAAGGAAATGTGTCCCAACACTTCTAAAGAAAGAGAGCGAATGGCAAAAATACCATATGCATCCGCTATTGGAAGCATAATGTATGCTATGTTATGTACTAGACCTGATATTGCACATGCTGTAAGTATTACTAGCATATATCAGTCTAATCCAGGACAAGAGCACTAGATAGCAATCAAGAATATTCTTAAGTACTTGTGAAGGACTAAGGATTTATTCTTGATATATGGAGAAGGAGAATTTAAAGTTATAGTTTATACAGATTCTGATTTTCAATCAGATCCTAATGATTATAAGTCTACATCCGGGTTTATCTTTACATTCAATGGTGGCATAGTTAGTTGGAAAAGTTCCAAACAAAACATAACTGCCGATTCCACCACTGAAGCAGAGTATGTAGCTGCTTCTGAAGCAGCAAAAGAAGACGCTTAGATGAAGAAGTTTATTTCTGAACTTGGAGTTGTTCCTTCAATTGAGTAACCGATTACATTGTTTTGTGATAACAATGGGGTGATAGCTCAAGCTAAGGAACCAAGGTCTCACCAGAAGTCCAAGCACATTGAGAGACGCTTCCATCTAATCAGAGAAATTGTTAGGAGAGGTGATATCGCCTTGCAAAAAATTTCCTCAGCAAAAATCGTGGCAGATCCCTTCACTAAGGCCTTACCTCAGTCTTATTTTTAAAGGTATATTGAATAAATGGGTTTGAGATACCGGACAAGTTGGCTTTAGTGCAAGTGGGAGATTGTTGGATGTATACCCTAAAGCTAATATGTAATAGTTACATATTAGGGATTTCAGTTGTACTATCATTATTATTATTTAATTAATGGCAATGACATATTCATTCATTTTTCCAATTATTTTATGAATGATTCCATAAGATCAGTTGCAACTAGACATATTCTTGAGACGTCAAGAATATATGTAACGGGTTCATTAGTTAGACTGAATCTTTAAACCGTTCCTGGTCAATGGATTATTGAGTGGATATTTATAATCATGTTAAGACCAGTGTGTTCTTTACTTCACAATTAAGTATTAGATACTTAAGGGAATGATGAGTCGCAAATCATTAGGTATTGTGATACCTGAGTTAGAACACAGGTGTTTGTATTAGACAAATTCACTAAACGTGATACATATGGAACGATTAACAACATAGAAGCTTTTAGCGTGATCAATGTCTAATTGTTCATGCTTGGGTCTTGTGTAAATAATCCTTAGACCTGAGGCACAATGTTAACTTGTGTGTCAAACAACTATGGTTCATGGGTGTACATAATGCCAGGTCGTTGATCCGTCTTTATACCTGATGGTCATAATTTGTTCATATACGAAGTTGCACATGTACGCAATATGGAATCTATCTCTTTGTTATATGTAAGGTACAATAATGATGTCATATGCAATCTAATTATGACAATGCATTGAAATCCTCGGCCAAGGTTGTAACCGAGAATAAATTGTTTATGTCTCAAACAAATGCATGTCAATTAGATTTGTACATATGATCGAATTGGTGACTTAACAAATATTCAATGGTCTTTGTTCGATCGGGACATAGTAAGATAGAGGGATTAAATTACACTGTAGCCAAAATTGATAGGTTCATTATATTTTTAAAGCATTCACACTATCTGGGTAACCATGAGATATTGCTAGATGTCAATCATGTCTTGTAGGACCCAAAGATTAATTGGGATAATTAATTCTTTTGGGAGTACTTATGTGTTAGTACAAGTCTTATTACCAATTTAGTTATGAACCTAGGGATGTCGCACACCATAACCAATTAGGATAACGTTGAATAAGAGAGAAATAATTTGTATTATAGTCATGAGCCTACGTGCATACAATGCACACGTATGTCCAAAGTGGATACATGTTAATGTACCCTAAATGCGCACACAAAGATTATGTCCTTTTTATTTATTTTTAGGAATTGATTCAATGGCATCTAGCTCGACGACTCTAATATTGAGTCTGTCTTTTCCCTAAATGATCAACCATCTGAAAATACTTTATGTGCTATCCAGACATACAGCTCAGACTCAGTTTCAGACTCTGAAAACGATGTCTTCACCTTTTTCCCCGATTCGCCTGATGAAATCCAGATCACTGAACCAATCAATCACCTATACATCCCCATTCATATCCTCTTATCCAAATACCACAAACCAATCCCTCTTGTGGCACTCATCGATACTAGAGCAAGCTCTTCCATTCTATACACAAAGATTCTCCCTGAAGAATTTTGAAAACCGTACACTGGGTATTTCAATTATGCTTATGGTGATACTTTCGCTACAAAGTATCGTAGCAAACTCATTACCATCAAATTCTTTCCTCAGTGTTCCATCACCACTAAAATCATTGGTTCTAGATCTCTTGATAAAGATATCATCATTGGCTGGGACATTTTGACCCATCTCCCCAAGCTTAGAATCCTTTCGAATGGCCTCCATTTCAAAAATCAATTTCATGAATTTGTGGATATCGAGAGATTCTATACACTCCAGCCAGCTATACTGGATCCAATCATTCAAAATCTACTCTCCTCTTGTGCTGAGACCCACTCCCAGTTTTCTCAAACTTACACTCAGCCCTTATGGAAAAACTCTCTGTTTTACGTCAAACTTCTTTTCAAATGGAATGAAGACATAAATCCTACAAAAGCCAGTCATTCTAGGATGAGTCCAGAATACCTTGCACTTGCTCAACAAGAATGTACAGAACTACTAACACAAGGTCTCATTGAACCCTCTAATTCCCAATGGGCATGTGAAGCATTCTATGTCAACAAGCGATCCGAACAGAATCGCGGAAAAATGAGGTTTGTAATCAACTACCAACCTCTCGAATCGCCTCCTTCGAATGACAAATTCCCATTGCCCCACCGTAATTCCCTCTTTCTTAGTCTTGCCTAAGCAAAAAATTTATTCAAAGTTTGATCTCAAGGCAGGATTTTGGCAATTAGGCATTAACCCAGTCGACAAACCCAAAACCGGGTTTTGTATTCCAAACCAACATTTCCAATGGACAGTTCTCCCTTTTGGCCTCAAAACTGCACCTTCCCTGTTCCAGAAGATTATGTGTAAAATCTTCGAACCCATTCTACCCCACTCACAGATTTACATTGATGACATCCTTCTCTTCCGTCCCGATGAAGAATCTCACCGTCATCTTTTGACCAAATTCGATGATATTGTGAAAAGGCATGGAATTATGCTTTCTCATAAGAAAATGGTTCTTGCCCAAAAGGAAATCGAATTCCTTGGCATGCGTCTCAAAGACGGAACCTATTTTCCCGAACCCCATATTGCTGATGAACTTCAGAAATTTCCTAACACGAATTTCACCCAAAGCAAGTTCGGCAATTTTTGGGCATTGTCAATTGTCTCCGGGATTTTATTCCCTATATTTCCAAAACCCTCAGACCGCTCCAAAGGATGCTCAAGAAAAATGCTCCCCCATGGGGACAAAAGCAGACTCAAGCCGTATCTCGGTTTAAACAAATTTTATGACACCTTCCTCCTTTAAAAATCCCTTCCACTATCAAACGGATTCTTCAAACTGATGCTAGCGACAAATATTGGCAACCATTCTTTTTGAAGAAATTGATGGAACCAGGCATATTTATGCCCACAAAAGTGGTCAATTCTCTCGAGCCAAAGTCCATTACCATTCCACTTTCAAAGAGATACTTGCAGTCAAATATGGAATCAAAAAATTCGAATTCCACCTTATTGGACATCATTTTCTTGTTGAAATGGATATGTCCTCCTTCCCTTAGATGCTCAAGTTTAAACAAAAGCAAGTTCCTCATCCATAGTTGCTCCGATGGGCTGAATGGTTTTCAAAGTACTCCTTTGATGTTAAACATATTCTATGGACTAAAAATGTCATTGCCGACTTCCTGTCCAGGCCAAAAGAATCAATGGAAACTATCAATATGTATGTCAAAAAAGAACCTCTCCAAGAGACATACCGCACCACCAACATACGAGGTGGTTGGCCAAGCCTCAAGTATCCTCCTGATGTCCCATTGGCAATTAGGCACAATGTTCTAAAGGAAAGACTTCGAGGATTAATGTGGGAATACTATCTCCACATTTTTCGAGAATATGGCGGATTGATGTTTAGACCAAAAGGACTTCATCATGGGAAGCTGAGTTTCTAAAATCTTACTATCCTCAGTGAGGTAAGCAACCTCATAGAGATAGTCTATCTTCAAACATGAGGACTTTCGAAGTTCTGGAGGAGGTTGTAGTGAAAGATTGGAAGTAAGAGAAATGGGAAGAGAAATGGGGGAAATGGGGGAAGGAGAATCAAAGGTATCCATGAGGAAAGGGGCTTCTCTTCTAGTGTCAAAACAAAGGTTTGAACAAACTAAAAAGATTCAAAGAAATCATGGCTCCGATACCATAAATGAGTCCTATGAGCTAATTTCATAAAGCTAAAGTCGTAAACTTGTGACAAATATGCTATCCCACACACGGCACTCCTAGCCTTCATAGGGACTGCCTGTTATCCACCAAATTTTCTCTCAAGTTTATGAACTTAGACCATAGTAATCTCTAGAATAACGGAGATTCTGGTGTACAGGATCCCATAAGGGCAAGTGCAGAACATACTCCAGAATTTTCCCCAATCATAGTGTTTACTCAGAATTAACGTTGTGAACTAGAAGAGAATGTGAGTATTTAGAAGATCATGTTGACAATAGAGTACACAACACACTTCTTATTTTACTCTCTGGTTTTTACAATGGGGAGGCTCCTTGCTTATATAGGTAGAGGAGGATACAAGAGACAAGAGTATGCAGACTAGCCATGCTCAGACACAATTATGGGAACAACTAGCCACTTATGGGCTACAAGGGAGTCCTAAAGAAATCTCGTGACAAGCTATAAATAGTGATTTTTCACCTTGTGCTATAGTGAACAGTTAATAGTGAACAGTGATTGTTGCTATAGTAATTTCGTAGCGGCTATTTTGGCCACACCCGATCTCTAGCATTATAGTCATAGTTTGAATCATCGAGCCGTGATGAGCTAGTTGTGCTTTGAGTGGAGCGTCCTCGTCTGCATCTAATGGACTAGAGCTTCCGTCTTTTTTTCTTTTAAAAGCTCAAATGAGATTCTCAATCTCTTTTGCCGACAAGTTGGGTGGACAAGAAGAGCTAGCACCGAAAGGATCGGAGAAAGAGCCGTGAAAGGGGCCGTGATTTTAGGTGTCACCCCAAGGGTCTTGAGAAAGTGGTCCCCCCCCCAAGGGTCATAGGGGGTGGAGGAGTCTGAATTATACTGTCGAAAGACATCGAGAGTTTATTGGATTTCATTTCTCATAGGATCCCAAGCTTCAAGGTGATCCCAAGACATAAGGACATTTGCAGGGGGCCATGCTTTCGGTGGGATGACTCGATTTTCTTGACATAGGATCCTCTAAAGTTCTCAAGATGCAGGTCTACTAGTTGTGATGGAATATGGAAGTGTCTGGTAAATTCGTGCTACTTCTTGAAAAACTTAGGGCTAATAGGATGAAGTTCCTGCAATAGAAGGTTTGTCGAAATCCATCCAAAGGGATGACCGTATGTCCATGGTCGGTGGAACAAGATAACCGTGTGTCTTTCCGGGTCGCCTTCCTTGACGATTCTGGACTATGAAGAGTTCCTTCCAGCATTGGAACTGTTTAAACCATGCGAAAATGTCCAAAAGATACTTCTGGTTATGATCATGACCATCTGCGTTTTTACAAAAACCTGCAAAATTTTGTCAATGGGAAATTCAATGGCTATGGTGTACAGGTTGAACATGTACCAAAATAACCATTTCAAGTCTTTTGGAAATTCATCATTGGGAGACCATTGGAGAGTATGGATGAATGGATATTGTGGATGAAGTCCTTCTAGTCTAAACATCAATCCGCCATGTTCTCGAAAAATGCGGAGATGGTATTCCCACATTAATCCTGGAAGTCTTCCCTTCAAAAAATTATGCACATGGTCAGCAACAATTGCTGACCATGTGCAACGCACTCATGTGCATGTGTTTTTTATTTTGAATAAAAAAATAAAAATTTGCGTATGATGGTCAACAACCGTTGTTGACCATCATGCATGAACCCATGACCAATGACGGTTGCTGGTCGTGGGATCATGCATGAACCCATGACCAGCAACAGTTGCTGGTTGTGGGATCGTTGGTGGTTACCCACTTGTAGAACAATTCTATAAATAGGGTGTGTGTGCGTTTTTGTGTGCGTGCGTATGAAAACGAAAAAAATATTGTGGGTTGTCAAACGCATAACATAGTACTCGAGAATATTCGTATTATTCTTTCAATATTCAGGAAAGATGTCGGATGAAATATTGAAAAAATATTGCAAGTGGGATACAATAGCTAAATAGGCAATGTGCAAATTTATTATCTTTCCTTAAATAACATAGTACTCTCACTTATAAAAAGGAGCCACATACCCTAAAGAGACAAAAGTATAGAGAAGGCAGAGAGAAAGGAGAGAGCATGGAGAGTCACAGATTAGAGAGTAAAAGGGATGAGAGAAAAAGGGGATTCTTCTTCGACCATCTCGACTGAAGATCCCGATGCCGCTGCTGCTCTCTTTGTTCCAGTTGACGATTTGCTGCTCTGATTTCTTGCCCGTTCTGACGAATCTATTGAATCAGCGTGTAGTTTTCTACACCCATGAAGTCGTAGTTGCTCCTTGGTCTTGGCCGCGACTACGTTGCCGCTCCCCTCATTGACGATGACCAGCTGCTGCTACCGCTCTGCTGGACTTTTACTATCAACGACGAGGCTGTTGTGCTGATTTCCCTTGCCGGTGGTTGCCTCACCATCACCTGCACTTGCACTGTGTCCTGCTGCAATTCTCGACGAAGCCGCTGTCTCAGTTTCATTGTTCTTGATCGTGACATTGGACAAGATTCAACATTGACTGCCTCTCATCATTGCTTGGCTTGTTGCTCTCACATAGTTGCCAATGAGGCTCATGGCCCTTAACCAAAATAGAAAAAAGTAAAGAAGGAAAATTAAAAATGAAGAAAAGAAAAGAAGAAAGAAAAAATATAAAAAAATATAATTAAAATTTGTCCACATCAGCGTTGACCGTCTCACGTGACACAACCAGCATCTAGTCAGTATTTTCCAATTAAAATTGACCGGATGGAATCAATTGGCAACACATGAAAAGTCTAAGATTCAATTAACGCAATTAAAATGTATAGAATTAAGTTGCATTTAGCAATCGGCATAAAATTCAATAAAAATAAAATTGATCCTACCTTGCATTTGATGCTTGTCAAAAAGGATAAAGTCGAATATAGTAGGGATGTAGGCTAGATAAAATTATCACATGGGGAAATAAGATAAATATAGATAAAATTTTTAATATCCATAACAGAAAAGTTATTTTTCTCAAATAATAGATTTCTTAAAGTAAAAAATTAAAGTTATATTTGAATTATAATATAAGAAATTTAAAATAACATAAAATAGCAATTTAGTTTTAAAATTTAATCTTATTTTTATTTATATATTCAAATTTAATTCTATCTTATAATATAAATTCATTATATAAACATAAATATATTTATATTTATATTTATATTTATTACATATTTTAGCTTTATTAATACAATTTATTTAATAATTTTTTATTAGAGAATGATGGAAGGGGAACAAAGAAAATAATTAAAAAAGAGAGGAAAAAAAAAAGTAGACAAGAGTAAAGTGATGCAGAGATTTTTGATATCTCCGTTTGTAAATTTTTTTTGTTCATGTCATTTATTGCTGTGTTCACCAAAGAGTTGGTAGGATATACAAAATCACTTGATTTCATTTCCTATTCTATTCAGTCTCATTCTGGTAAAAATCTATATAGCTACACTTAACCTAAGTTGATGATAATTTTCCCCCGAACTACCAAAGGCAGCTTCACAATGTAACATTTACTTAAGTACTCGCCGGATTTGGGCTATCCAAACTCCCATAAATGTTGTAATTATCTAAGTTGATGATTGGAGTTACTAATTCCTTCCAAATTTAGCCCGAATAGAATCAATCCTTTTGGATAATAACTAGTCAAGTAATTAATTGGTCGATTACAGATTCCGTATATATATAGCCACATCTATATCAATGTATGTTCATTCACACCTCTCGTATTTTCTTCATTTTCCCAAAATCCTGGTCTCATAAAACTCGAGAGTCCAAGCCTACCTTGCGTGTCGACGGTACTTTGACTGCCCCCACGATGAAGAGCTTTGCCACCTTGGCCTTTGCACTTCTCGCGGCGCTAGTCATCTTATGCAATTTCATCAAACAATTTTGGTGCAAAAGCGTCCAAGGAAAATCCAAGCGGTACCCACTCCCTCCAGGGCCCGCCCCGTGGCCTGTGGTCGGCTGCGCCCCTGAGATGCTCCGGAACAAGCCCGCAGGCCGGTGGATGCTTCGTTGGATGGAGGAGATGGACACCAACATCGCGTGCTTTCGCATAGGGAACACAAACGCCATTCCTGTAACTGACCCGAAGATCGCCCGGGAGTTCCTCTTGAAGCAAGATGCCACATTCATCTCGAGGCCCGTCTCAATGGCGGCCCAAGCACTCAGTGGTGGTTATGCGACCGCTGTCATATCGCCCTACGGGGAGCAATGGAAGAAGATGAGGCGAGTCCTCACGTCGGAGATCATATGCCCCGCGCGACACAAGTGGCTCCATGACAAGAGGGCCGAGGAAGCGGATAACCTAGTGAAACATGTCTTCAACCAATGCAAAAGCTTAGGGCGAGTGGACTTGAGGCTCACAACAAGGCACTATTGTGGAAATGTGATAAGAAGGTTGGTGTTCGACAAGAGGTACTTTGGCAAAGGAAGGGAAGATGGAGGACCAACCATTGATGAAGAACAACACGTGGATGCACTGTTCGACTCACTAAACTATCTCTACGCATTCTGTGTTTCCGATTATTTCCCATTCTTGGTGGGACTTGACCTTGATGGGCATGAGAAGGTAGTGAAAATTGCGTGAGGACGTTTAGGAGGTTGCATGAGCCTATCATAAACGAGAGAATCAAACAGTGGAGGGACAATTCGAGTTCGGAGAGTAATGGGAAAGAGCCTCAAGACTTGTTGGATGTTCTTATTTTGCTTAAAGACTCAAAAGGGGAGCCATTGCTAACGCCACATGAAGTCAAATCACAGGCTACGGTAAAAGAATCATTCTTTCCTTTTGGATATATTTATTTATTGTCATCTTTTAAGGTTATAAAGCAATGTCGTTACACTTGTCCCAAAAGCACTTTAAGAAAGATTTTCCTATAGTCAGAACATTATTACCTACATATTGTGGTTATAAATTAGATTTTAAAGTTAACCTAAGATGCATACGTTTCTCTACATCTTGCTATGTGTAGGAAATTTTGATGGCCGCGGTGGACAATCCATCAAATGCAGTGGAATGGGCAATGGCGGAGATGATAAATCGGCCCGAACTCATTAAGAAAGCCAAAGAAGAAATTGATAGAGTCGTGGGAAAGGAGAGATTAGTCCAAGAGTCAGATATCCCCCAGCTCAAATACATCAAGGCATGCGCTAGGGAGGCCTTCAGGCTCCACCCGATCGCGCCCTTCAATGTCCCCCATGTCGCCTTGTCGGACGCCGTTGTGGCTGGGTACCACATCCCCAAGGGCAGCCACATCCTCTTGAGCCGGTGGGGTCTTGGCAGAAACCCTAAAGTGTGGGATGAACCCCTCGAGTTCAAGCCAGAGCGGCACATCATGAGTGATAATGTGGAAGTCGTGCTCACAGAACCCGACCTGCGGTTCATTTCCTTCAGCACGGGCCGGCGAGGTTGTATTGCCGCGCAGCTTGGGACAGCCATGACCGTGATTCTCCTTGCCAGGCTGATTCAGGGGTTTGAATGGAGTATGCCCCCCAATGTTGACAGCATCAATCTTAATGAGTCAAGGTTTGACTTGTCCCTGGCCGAGCCATTGGTTCTTCAAGCTGAGCCATGCTTGGGAGACCATCTCTATCCAAAGTGACTTGAGTATACTTTTCTATGTCACATATCAGAATATCATCACCCCATCAATAAAAAAAAATTCTGAACTTTATAATAAATATATTGTGGAAGCAATCTAATTTCAAACATTGCATACGCCATATAATTCAAATACAATGAAAAGATATGAGGCATAACTATGCTGCCGGCCCCCCTTGGGTCAATTCCTACTCATGCGCAGCAGTGATGACATAGTGGTACGAGAGTCAATATCCTAAATCTTTTACATTAGTATAAATTCATTCATAAACGTTTCAATTGGACGAATTTAGCCTTAAACCTTTTTATATTGGTATTAATTCAGCCCATCTGACCAATCTAGGCTGGAGTTCGGTGACGTGAATATCGGCAATCCTACGTGGCATTGCCGGCGTTAACATGGACATTTTAAAATAATTTAAAATAATTTTTCGATTTTCGATTTTTTAAAATTTTCCCTTTTTTTTTTCCTTTTTTTTTATCCCTATTCTTATTGTTGGCAAGGGCGAGACCCTCATGGTCTACACAAGGGTGGCCCTTGCTAGACTCTTGCCCTCACTAGACCCGGCAAGAGAGAGGGGGTGGCGATCATCTCACCCTCACCGAATTTGGCGAGGGTTGCCCTTGCTCAAGCTACAAGGGTCTTGCCCTCACTAGACCTGGGAAGGGGCATGATGCCCTTCCCAACCACAAGCCAAGGAAAAATAATGAGGAAAAAAAAAGAGGGGAAAAAAAGAAAAAAATTTAAAAATAAAAATTTTATTTGAAATATTTTAAAATGTCCATATCAGCACTTGCGATCTTACGTGGCATCGCTAGTGCTGCCCCTTGAGATTAAATTGGTACAAATGTAAAAAGTTTAGAACCAAATTGGCTGGATCTACCCCTTGATGCCATGTAGGATCGTCGGTATCCATGTCATCGATTTCCAGCCTAAATTGGCTGGATAATTGAATTGGTACCAATATGAAAAGGTTTAGGACCAAATTGGTATAATTGAAAAGTGTAGGACTAAATTGGTACCAATGCAATATGTTTTAAGACTTTGGTACTTTTCCCTCTAGCAGAAGGTTCCATTGTAATAAGCACCTTACATCTCTTTATTACATCTCTCAATTACAAGAAAAAGAAACTATATATACTCAATAGCTATTCATGAGTTCAAGCACAAATTACTAATAAAATATAGGTCCAAAATATAATAACCGTCTAGCATTTAGGCAGTGCTGCCCCTTAAGACCCTAGCAGGGCAACCCCTGATTTCCATGCCTTCCTGTCGTTGTGAAGTATGGACCACACTCAATAAGAGGAGCTCTAATGACGAATTCAACAAACCTCATGTACTTTCTGATCATTGTTGATGCTAAGCAATCGTGATCAAATATTTCAGAATGGGTGAGACTTTTGTAACAACGTCAATGAGAGTGATCACGCAACCCATCCATCCCGTGTTAAAGAGGACGAATATTTGATATAATGGGAATCAAAGTACATGGCGGGTTTGGACATGAAGATAAAGAGGGACTGCCCCGAATTACGGCTAGCGCGTCTGCGATTCCATGCAGAAGCAAACGCGCCTCCGGTCTATTTGTCGCTTGATGTTTTTGCCTAGTCTTATTTCGTATGGTTCATTTTTTTCTCTCTTTCTCTGCAACTTGATCAGTCGCCGGACAGAGCGACTTTATGTTTGGAACAATTATGTTTCATTGAACTGGCGAGCTTTCGCTTTAATATCACTGTGAAAGAAATTGAGCATGCTTGCTGCATGTCTCGATAAATTCGTCATTTATGCAAATTTGCTGCCATTCGATTGTTGGTTCTCTTGTTGAGATGTTCATGATGCCTTTTCTAATTTGGGGCTGGTGAAGCAGATAACCCTGAATTCTTTCTGAAAAGTCTCCACATAATAATCGAACCAAGGACCCCTTACATTTGATTGCGGAATTTCAGCGGTGAACAAACGGTATCTTCACCATCTTGATCCTCTTCTTCCTCAGCAAGCGTGAGACCAGGAGATAAATGGTTCGATTTAACTTTTACAGAATGCCGTGAAGCGTAAGAGGATCTTGATCTTTGGTGCCAAAGCAATCTTGAAGCTATGGTTGTTGATGTAGTTTTGGTAAAGAGAGCATTAAACCGGGACCCAGCCAATTTTTATCCCAAGACGGAACCATTCAAGAATTTGTCGTAGAAAGAACTACATTCAAATTGCTGGAACTATAGCTGGTCAGGCGGCGCTAGGAAGTGTTGAGAAAATTTTTTGCTGGAACTCTAACCTGAAGGAGCTTAAGGAAGTGGAAGGAGTGAAAAGATAATAGTGAGAAGGATGGTGCTGGGGAAAAGTAGAAAAGAAACAAAAATCCTAAATTTATTATATTGATATCAATTTAGTTCTAAATTTTTCAATTTAATCAATTTTCTAAACCAATTTTATTACTACCAATTCAGGCAGGCCTTGTTGATAAACGGGCTTGGAAATACTAGATCTGCTATCAAGACTGCTAACACTAGCAACAGTAGGATTGCTAACTTGGTTGGTAACCATTTTTGGATTGGTAGTGCTGCCTTGGCTACTAGTTGGATGGGTAATAATAGGCAGGAGAATTGAATGAAGATCAATTGACCTTCTTGATGAGGACGATTGAAATGAACTAATCTTAAGCCAAATGATCTTCTAGGAAATTGGATGGTTACCTTGCCTTTTGGATTTTGTATTATGTTGGTTAGAGCCATATTTTGGACTAGTTGTTTGGGAATTTGGCTTTCTAATTCCCATTGTTCTTGTTGAGAAAAATTCCCAATCTGTTAAACTGACAAAAACATTTCCATAAGTGTTTAATGATTATGATGAAAGCATTTCTAGATGATAGTCTTAGTGAAACTTATGTCAAACTTTGTTTTGAATATCATCAAACTCAAAAAATCAGACTCAGATTGTTTATGGTGGAGATTGTGTTATGTTATGATAGTCAAGGACAACGATATAATTTGTTCCAGATTTGTCAACACAATACACATCATCAAACGTTTTTTAGAAAGTCTCAAATCTTCGCAATTATTGGAAAGCCTGATGTAATAACATCAGAGGTTATCAATCAGAACCATAGTTAAGGTTAAATTATTTCCTTCCATATATGTTTTGTCAAACAGCTAGGAAGGAGTTGATACACTCGTGCAACGGGTAGTGGAGATTGATTGGATTCCCTGCCTTTTATATAAGGAGTTCCAAATGTGAGTTTTCCACAATGCCTCTTGAAGATTTGGATTTCCTAGAATATCTATCTAGAGGTGATTTGTTTCCAAATTGGAGTGCTTGACTAATGGAAACTCAAACTGGTATATGGGCGGTCGAATCTATGGGGAGCTTCATTCTTTGCCATTCTAAAGCAATTAGATCTTCTAAACAAGATCTAGGCTAATGGGTAGATTAGCTAGATAATCCTCCAAAGATTATGTCTAATGGTCAGCTTGAACAAAGGAGTAGTATAAAAAGAGATCTCAAAGTAGAAGAGTGTAGAATGCAATGAGAATCAAAGCTTATAATTCCAAAGTCCTAAAAGCATCTTTCCAATCAAATACATCCGTCTCTATGAACTGTCTGGTATAATCACTAAGAGGTTGAGAGTGTGTGAGGAGTTGTTTACATGAACTGAAGCAATTGATACTTAGATCTTGTAACCTCTGATTGGTTCGAATAATGGAATCTAGTCAATAGACTATTAGTACAGTAGAGTAGACATAGGTTTTTCAAAGCCAAACCACTATAAACATTTGTGTGTAATTTTCTATTGTTACTCTTTTTATTTTATTAGATAGAAACTCTTGCACACTAGTAAGATCTGGCCATTACTATTTCCATCACTTGAAGTTGTTCTGTTACAATATTGATTTTAAATTTTTCTAAATTTTGTATATCACCTATTCACCCCCTCTTAGTGATCATACTAGCCATAATAGTTCTAATAAAACCACCTGATTCTAATTGATTGATATGGGGATGGTTCGATTGGCTCTTAAGATATCAATTTAGATGAGGAGGGTTTCCCCTTTTAGACTGTGTTTGAATGCTTTACTTCCAAATGGAGAAAGCTATAGATGAGAGTTAAAAGAATAGATCCATCGGCTATTTAATGTAAACGCGTATGAAAATTTGCCTGTTGATAAACTTCTCTCGGAATAATGGAAGTTTAATATTCTCCTTTATGGAAGAGATGGTCTAAACAATTTAGAAGTATTAAAAAATGAGGCTATACAACATCACTTATCCACGAGCGTACGTACTTGAGTTTTTTGTAGGTATGTCAGAAATTAACAGGGAAATTTGTTTGGAAGATGGGATTTTATATATGACTATTTAAGCCATGAGAAGAAACAATTTGACTCAGCTTAATGTTATGTAATTTCATCTTATAAAAGGATAAAGACAACGAACTTGTCTGGTCCACCATCTATCTGGCAAGACCCTCCATGACACTCGACTTCTAAGTAGAACCAGTTGCATCATCTGGATAGGAACAAAGGCAGGCCAATACACTGTCAAGAGCGGCTATCACCTCATTCGAGATAAATTGGCAAAGCAAACACAGGGCGATGCCTCAACTTCCTATTCCCCCCCCCCTCCTGCCGCGCAATTTCTAGAAAATGATATGGCAACTACAAACACCCCCAAAATCAAGCTATTAATGTGGCATCTATGCAACAACGTACTCCCAACTAAGGACAACCTGCATAGGCGAAAGATTCTCCAAGACCCCCTCTGTCCCTTATGCTATCAGCACTATGAAACCACAAAACACCTATGCCTTCTATGCCCATGGACTAAATCAGTGTGGGCCAATCTAGCTCTAGCAGTCAATGTTACATCAAGGGGTTTGAGCAAAATTGAGGAATGGCTGGCGGAAATTCAGAGGAAGGAAGACGCACCTGATCTGGCCACAATAGCGTCGGTTCCGTGAAGTGTATTGGAAAGCTCGTAATGCGGCTGTCTTTAACAAGCAAGCACCATAGGCAAGCAAGGTGGTTGAATCCACACTTCTAAACCTACAGAACTTCCATAGATGGAACAAAACAACAAAACCCATCAAACCCACTGAAATCCCCCATAGCCACTAGATCCCACCAAGAACAGACAGTTATAAGGTAAATACAGATGGGGCTTTTGCACCTGGAGAATTAATGGGGTCGATTGCCTAGATTTATCGGGATTCCAGAGGTTGGATGATGCACGGAGAGGCAAAATCAATACCAGCAGCCTCCTCTCTTCTCGTTGAAGCACTTGCCCTTGCTGATGCTCTCAGTTTCTGTTCTGCAAATAGTCAGGTGCTGTATGGCCCACCAATGTTGCTGTTGACCCTTTAAGCGACGTCATCCAGGTGGAATCCGATTGCCAGCTGCTAGTTGAAGCTGTCTCCTGCCCTCATCATCTCTCGTGGGAGGCTAGATCCCCATCCAGAAATACCGAGACATTATGTTGTGTATGCCTAAAGTTTGGGTTATTTTTTATCGTCGAGAGGCTAATGTTGTAGCTGGCTGGATCGCCAGAACCCATAGGAAAAAGGGTCTACCACTAAACTGGATCTCCTCTCCACCCTCTCGTCTTTGGGATTTACTTTGTAATGAAGCCCACCTCCTAAGCTTATCCTGTTTGTTTTAAATTAATGAAGCTTTTGTTCTCGACCAAAAAAAAAAAAGAAAGTAGAATTGGTTGCAATTGGATATCTCGAACTCGGCCCTATATCAATAATTGTATCCTTCTTCTTCTCGATCTCCCATGAAACTGATTTTTCTGAGATACAAAAATTAAAGAAATTTCACCAATGAATATAATTACATATAGAAAATTGATACCTACTATGACTAAATAAAAATTCAATTTAGAATTTGTAGGTTTGGAAAATTGTTTCGACATCGGCATGTTATGGCAAAATAAAATGGACATGATGTCGAGAATTCCAAATTTGGCTATCAGTCCCACCAAAGTACAAAAGATGGTTTAATTTTTTCAGTGCTTGGGAGAAAGAAAAAAGGTCGTTTGGATGGAAAATTGGTGGCCGGGGGAACGAGGACGGCCCTTGACCAAAACAAGAAGAGGGGACCCAAAGCATGCTAAAAATTGGGAATCAGAGGGGCAATATAGTAAAGGCACTATAATGGGGAGTGTCAAAGGTATTATAGAGATGGAAATAGCACGCTCCTTTAAAACTCTCCTACTTCTTATTCATCATTGCGTACTTTCAACTTTTGAATAGCATAGTCCAATTAAAATGGAATAAATTACTCTATGAATGCTTATGAAACATAAACTAACTTGTAAAGCAAAGAGAAATTAGGCGAATAAGGCAAATGAATAAACGAACTCTTTTGGAAGCCATACTTGTGATCTTTGTAACATCCTGAAATTCGAGCCCTTTGAGGGAGGAATGAATGTGAATTTCGCCAATGGATTGTTGGTTGATCTTACTCGGAACTGATCACTCCTAAGATACTGACCTTGAGGGGAAAGGCTAATGAGGACAGAACCCGTGCGACTAAAGAACTTGACCTGGGAAAACGACTAGACCGTGAGACTTGCGTAAGGATGATCCTGTAGATATGTAGGCCGATTCCAAGGACGAATAGGAGTCGATTTGCGGACAGAAATAATGGAATGACGGGTGATTCCGTCTACTGTTATCGAACCAGCGAGCGACCCTATGTCGATCCTTGATAATCGTGCACTTTGAAATAAGAATCGATCCTTCGCAATTTCATGTAGTCAAGGACGTCCATGTGTCGAGAAGTCTTGAACGTGAATTGGCACGAGTCGGTAACGCGTGAGTCCTCGAAACCACCTATCAGTCTGAGTAATACCAAAATGGCATTTGAGCGAAATTGACATGGCATGAGAATCCAATATCGGACTTCGAATTTTCGGGAATGTTCGAGAAGGACTTTTGGACAATGCTTCTACGACAGTTAGCAGTGCTAGTTAAGCCGGGTATTTGGAAAAAAGGGACTTTTGGACCGAGGACCCGAGCCTATGAGGACGTGGGCCGGGCAAGATCAGTGTGGGCCTCACGCCCAAGGTGGGATAGCCATCGTGGAAGGCCCGAGGCAAGCAAGTGAGCCCGTTGGGCCAAACCGACCATTTACCCTTCCGAGCCCGTTGTCTAACCTTGAGCCAATTCGAGCCCAATAAATTCCCGAGCCTGTTCCTATTCATTTTCCAGCCCGTTTCCTAGGCCCGCCCTTCATTTTCAGCCCAAGGGCACATTGGGAAATGTGCAAGGTGGAAATGACCAAAATGCCCTTGGATATTTTGAAGAAAAGTAAAAAAGGAAGAGAGAGAAGATGATGTCATGTTTTGGGAACTTGAGCCAAGCCATTAATGGCCTTAATTGAGGCATATCTTCAGCCTCACTTCACCCTCTCTCTCCTCTTCATCTTCCCCAAACCGCACACCCTTCTCTCCCCTTGCTTCCCATCCTTCCTTCAGTTTTTCAGTTTTGACCTTTCACCGAAAATCGAGTTGTTCATTGCCTTCCCATTGGAATCTCGTCTCGTGCCACCTGCCGTTATGTTCGGAAGAGAAATTTCGTTCAGATAGCGTCAGCCGATCACCGGAAGGAGTCTCCGCCCGATTCGTACTGCAACCGAAAGCCGGCTGTTGCCGGACCGTCACTGTTCCGCCTGTCCCTGCTTTGTTCCGCCTTTTCCCCTGTTTTTCTCCCATTCTAGCCAAACCACCGCCCATACCAGCCACAAGTGGTTCCCCCTCGACCCCCAGGTGCCGCTAGTCGCTGGCCCGCCGCTCGCCGAAGCTCCGAGCAGCCCGTTCAACTCCGATCAGCTTCTTCCTCCTCCAGCAGTACAGTTTTTCAAAGTTACAGTGGGGATTCCGAGTTGTTTCTACTGTGTTGAGCCCGGGACCGCCTTGGATCGCTATGGTAGAGGTCCCCAGGTGTCGGGTTCATTGCCGCCGCCGCGTCTGTGTCGCCAGCCCGCTTAACGGGTGAGTTTAGCCCCTAATCCCTATTTAGTGCCTAAACTTGCTTAGGGTTGGTTAGTTAGTGTTAAATTTGGTTTAAGGGGTTTAATTAAGTTGTATTAGCCCTAAGATAGGTGGTTAGATAGATGATTAAGATTATATTAGCTTAATTTTGCTTATTAAGCTTAATTGTGCTTAATTTGGGATTAATTGTGTTTATGTGATTGATTAAGCATGATTTGATTTAATTGAATTGATTAATTGTTTTAATTAATATTTTTTTTAAATTCTAGATTAAATGTTTTAATTAATTGAATTTCGGAAAAATCACTGTTCATAATCACTGTTCACAATTACTGTTCACGGCACTGTTCATGCAGAAGCTAAATTTAGTCTTATTTTGATGTGCTCTTGATTGTTGTGATTAATTGGAGTGCCGATTGTTAATTATGCTTGTGAATATTGATGAAATGCGTGATCGAGTGTTGGTTGGATTTTGGATTTTGGAATTGTCGAGTGAGCTCGCATGACATATTGCGTGGGTTATCTGGAATGGCATGTCGCATGAGCATGAGTGAGATTGCATTCACGATAGAGCAAAGATATAAATGGATTGCTTGATGATGTGTTGCATGATCACATTAAATGAGAGAACCCGGCGTTACCGGAAGACCGCCAATCCCTATAGGGTTGTGCTGTGGCCAGTGGGTCGCCTGACTTCGGTCGGATGCCTGACAGGGAGGGGTTAACTTTGTGGGACTATGGTATGGGGGCGGGTCCCAGGCCTCTGTCAATTGCGGGGCTGCGGTAGTGGGCGGGTCCTATGCTCCTTCGGGAATGCCGTCTTGGGAGTGAGCCCTTGACGTCGCCGTGTCTCAAGATAAAGAGGACGAAGCTGGTTTAGCCAGGAACCGCCAACCATAAGGTTGTGCCGTTGGCCCAGGAGGGGGTGTTAATAATCGGAGCATGTGTGAGTGTGAGACATGAGAAAGTTGTGTGAGATGCTCTAATTATTTGCATGCTCTTAATGTCGTGATGATTGCATTATTTATGGTACGCACGCATGAGTTGACAGTCGTGCAGGGTGTGGCAATGGGCAGGTGAGATTGCTTGTGATGCAATTCGCATGTGATTGATGAAATGTTTCATCTAACGGCCATATGCCTTGCTTGCATTGTATGAGATTGAACGTACAGGGTAAGGCATACCGGGTAAGGTTGCATGCGAACCGAATAGTGTTTATTGGTTGACCCTGGTGGTTGTTTGAGTGTGGGTTGTCTGTTGTTGGTTGTTTGATTGCGGGTTGTCTGTTGTCTGTTGTGGGGTTGAGTGAGGGGTAGTTCTGGAGAGATACCCCAAGTTGAGTTGGCATACTAACCGGGGCTTAGGGGAAGAACTCGCTGAGATTTTATCTCAACCCGTCGTGGTTAACCATTTTCAAGTCCCTAGAATGGCGTACCCGCAATGGAGGATCCTGCCCCGTTCCTCCAGTGATCGACCCGACGGAGCTTGAGTCCGATGGGTCCGAGTAACTGTGGTGTTGAACCTGAGGGTTCTTCTTGTTTAATTGGATTAACCTAGTTTCTTTTTGGTTTGGCTTAGAGAATGGATCGGCCCTTTTTGTCGGGCTTGTAATTTGGAAAACGATCCTCCATTGGTTAATCCAGTAAATTGAATAATTGAGTAGTTACTGTTGTTCTTGATGTTCATCCCTCTATCCATGTTTGATTGTTTGTTTGTCTGGGGATGGTTCGTCTTCCGCTTGCGCTTAACGAAAGATAAAATGAATGGTCGTCGATAGATCCTGGGACGTCGCTTTCAATCGACCAAGGTAATGGGGTGCCTCGTGCTCGGGGTTCGGGGCGTGACAATCTTCACTTCTCACTTTTCTTTGAGCTATAATACAATAATACAATATGATGGTGCAATTGGTTATGAAGATTACGCAAGACTTCAACATATATATATATATGCAATTCAAGCACCCATAGAACAACTATGCTATTATAGAAATTGAGAGCAAACTATATAGAACACTTGCATATCCTGTATGAATTAAAACCTATAAATCTTTATGGTCTTTGTATCGAAAAATGCATCCACAATATAAGATAGTTTAAGCACATATATAACTAATTCTCAATAAATTGCCTATGATTAGATTCTTCCATTATCATATGGAAACACATCTAAGCAATATATGTTTCAACTTCCATTTTACCATATAATACAATGAAGGAAAATTAGATTTTTAAGATTTTTTAATTTATTCTAAGAAAATCTAGGGAAAATTTCAAAAAAGGACCCAAAGTGAGTCTATTTTCTCAAATAAGGATCCAAAGTGGCCATTGTCTCAAATGAGGACCCGAAGTGGTTAAACCAATATCAAATAAGGACCCCAAAATCACTGGTCAGCCAAATGTTCGCCAGCCGACAAGCGTGTGGCATTTTCAATGGCCAGAATAGGGGCAATTTTGTCAAAAAAATTAATAGAAATTAACAAACCCTAAAAACAGAAACCCCAAACTCTTCATGCTCTTCTTCTTCTGCACTTCACCTTCTATGCTCTTTGTCCGCTCTTACTCAGAGAACCCAAATTCTTTGTTAATGGAGCAAGATCCCTGACTCATCGAGTTCTAAAAGTACGTGCTAGCACCCCCCTCGCTTGCCCCTCTCTCTCTCCATGGAAGTGGATTTGCATTGTGCCCAAATTAGTGTTGCAATTGCAACGTGTTATACATGAGTGTCTGAATAACGAATATGTTGTTTTGCTTGAGATTTGTCTTTTTCGTTGGAAAGAAACGAAGGTAAGGGTTTCTTGTTGTGCTTCAATTCGTGTTCCATTAACAGAAAATTTGGGTTCTCCAAGTGAAAGAGGACAAAGAACGGAGAAGAAAAAAACATGAGAACGTGAAGAGTTTAGGAGTTTTGTTTTTAGAGTTTGTTAAATTCTATTAATGTTTTTTTTGACAAAATTGCCCTTATTCTGGCCACCAAAAATGCTACACGCTCGCTGGCCGGCGAACATTTGGCTGCCCAACGATTTGAGGTCCTTATTTGATATTGGTTTAACCACTTTGGGTCATCATTTGAGACAATGACCACTTTGGGTCCTTATTTGAGAAAATAGGCTCACTTTAGGTCATTTTTTGAAATTTTCCCGAAAATCTATTATGATATAAACTTGTCATGTCTTCTAGTTCAATATAAGTACTAACATAATCAAGTCTCTTTTCTCATGACACTTACGCTCTGCAGCCTCCATCATGCTGCTAGCTAGTATTCACTCTCTACTAAATAAGATTGGGCACAATATTGGAAGAACCATCTATATTGGTTTGAGTTATCTATTGTGGAGGAAATGGTAGCTCTCCATTGATGATCGAAGTTGGTTTGTTTACTCAAAGGAAGGGAAGGATTCGAGCCTTCCACACCATGTAGTTGTCCCCGGTGAATTTCACCCCCAAGATTTGGACAACCAGATGATCACATGAGATTTCCAGATGATGGAATGACAGAGCTAGTGATAGACAAGATTGTTGAACTGGACGGCATTAGATGCTAACAACAGTGGGAGCCTCAGGACCAATTTCTCTTAAGGAATTTTGACTGGAACTCATGGTTATGCTGCTTTCGTATTTGATAGCTTTGATACCATGTTAAACCTCAATAAATTAATATCTTAAGGCAACAAGTGTGGCGTTTAAAGGCAGCCGCAATTGCCTCTGTATAGTGTATAATAATATTTTGTACATACGTTTTTTAAGAAAACGAATGAGAATAAATACAGGGAAGAGGGGCAGTGCTAGGACTCCAATTATAGTAACAAATTTAGTTATGGAATAGAAAAATGTACAAAGACTAATCAGGAAAATAATCATGGAGGAAATTTCTGTTGAGCTGTAGCCTTGCTAGGAAATCTCTGCTAAGTTGTAGCCTTGCAGGGAAATCTCTGTTGAGCTGTAGCCTTATTGTCTAACAATATATACAGGCAATCCAGGAACTCCTATAACAATCATCCTATACCGAAAATCAATTTAAAAATGTACGCTTTATTCTCCATTTTCAAGCGTATTCATCAAAGCTTTGGAGGGGAATTTCTTAGTTTTCTCAGTGAAGACTGGAGTGGCTCGATTCCTGTTTGATATCCCTTTGCTAGTGCTAGTACCGTCTTTTGATGTTGGTGGATATGGAAGCTTCCTTTATCGTCTTTAGCTACTGCTGATACTCATAGCTTTAAGGTAATCTCTTACATGCCACCGTACAATAGGTATATGATTTTTTGGACAATTATCCCCATGCCAAAAGTGTGCCAGAAATGTGACCAGCACGTAAACAGTTTAGCAAGCCCATCCCACGACTCTCATACCATTGCCTCGAGAACTGAGGAGAGCAAAGAGCGTCTTGTGTACGGTGATCCTAGCCAGAGGTTGGTCTCCATGCGAGAACTCTGTGACCAACACGCAACTCTTGTACCTCTCTCCATCCACATTCGACGCCAAGTTTGACAAACGGAGAGCTATGGGATCAAAATAACGTGTTTCAAAGAGATGTGCGGATGTTCTTCATTGAATTTCACAAACGAAAGAGTCCTCGAAATTTTTCATCATTTGGTGTGATCGCGTCTTTATTAACTTGGGAATTAGGAAAGACAAAAAAGCGGAAGCAACCTTACAAAGAGGAAAGATGGCTTGATAAGACTTGGTTGATGATGCGGATGATATTTGTATAGAGTCAGCAAAAACAGAGGAAAAATTTGATGAAATGAGACTATTTTTTGACAAGAGTTTGCTTTTCTTCTCTTTAACTCGGATAGGAGATGAACACTTTATACGCACCCATGATCCATTATCCGCTACACCTCAAAGCTCGCTTCCTTTCGCTTCACCCCATCTCTGTTTCGTTCTTCACTGAGAGTGATGAACAGAGAGAGAGAGGAAGAATTAGTACTGGGAGCTGTGACTTTCAATCAGCGACTTCATAGAAGTGGATAAGTTCCAAAGACTTATTTCTTTTGCTCTGAGCTGTTTGGTTCAGCGTTTGTGGGTTTGATTCTTGGGTTCTGATGAGGGTATGGGTTTCAATTGAGCTTGCACCGCTTTGGAATTGATTTTGGGCATTTCTTGGTCTCAAGGGTTTGCTTTAGAGATGTCGGGCCCATTGGATTGATTCAAGAGGTCTTGTGAGTAGTACAATTCTTACAATTTTTAAGTTCCCATTCAATGTGTTGCGATGATTGTTGTTTGTTGATGTGGGGTTCAAGATGGTGTGTGACTGTGTTCTTGTTTGGTGGGTAAGTTATAGGGTATCGCTAGCGATTCAGCTGGTTTGGTTGTAATGCATTTGAGAACGAAGAAGGGAATGCTTGCTCTTGACTAAGACTTTCGCAATTTTGGTTCTGTGAGAGTATCATGCAGACTGGGGTTGACCTATGCTAGGCTGAAGGAAGGGACTGTGATTTTAGATTTTGAAATTTTTCACTTGATGGTTGCTGCTTGTTTGGTTGCATGTTCTCTCCCTGCACTTTTATTTTAATCTGGTAAATGGTCTGTAGTTTTTTCGTTTCAAATTGTCTGCCGTTCCGTTGGTGATCATTTTAGGATGTGATATAGTCTTACAGTACAGGTAGTTTTCTCCTTCCTTGAATTGATTCGTTGTTAGCTTTCTGAATGTAGTACATATGATTTGCTCTTTCCTTGACTTGAACTCAAGCTTCTTGAGAGATTGTTCATATTTCAAAAGCTAGTAGAGATTTGGATTCTAGGTGAACTAAAATAGCCTCGGAACACTTATTTGTGCCGAGTAGGATTACATGTAGAGCCGTGTGCAGACGTTCATCATTGAATATCACAGACAAAAGAGTCCTCTAACTTTTTCCTCATTTGGCGGAGACGTGTTGGATTCCATAGTTTTCTCAGTCAAGACCACGAGGTGGCTCAGTTCCTATTCGATTTCCCTTCGCTGGTGCTGTCTTTTGTCGCTGGTGGATATGGAAACTTCATTGACTTTAGCTGGTGCCGATTCTTGTAGCTTCACTTTACATGCCTTGCTTTACTATAACAAGGTTTATCATTGAATTGACCTCCATATAATAGGTATAAGACTAATTGGACGACTATTCCCCATGCCAATGGCCTGCCAAAAGCATGCGACTAGCGTGAAAACAATAAACCAAGCCCATTCCACAACTCTCACATCGTCACTTTGAGACAAGGAGAGGAGTTGATGCTTGCTCTTCCACCAAGCAAAGATCCTCTCATATACGGTGATCCTAGCCAGAGGTTGGTCTTTATGCGAGAAGCGCGCTACTAGCGCACAACTCTAGTACCTCTCCCCATCCACATTCAATGCCAAGTCAACATTTGTCTCTCTCCACTCTGCTTATGATGCTGAGTGAAAATAGCTATAGATTAGAACGGATTTTAATTAGGTGAGGGATCCTTGAAACTTTTAAGTACATTTGTAGCTGTTCATGTAACATGGACTTAAGAAGAATTTCCCCCTCCACAGAGAGGGGGTTTATTATTATCCCGAGTCAGCTCCCTTCTTTAGTAGGATGTATTGAATTGGCAAATGATTAGTAGTTATATGAATCATGGACTGTGTGATATGAGCCTTAGAGTTCACTTGTCATGACTAGTGCTTTGAATTAATTATTTAAATACAATTCTAGTTCCTATCTTCATTTTTTCAATTTGTAATCGAATACTACTTTTACCGTTGGGGCATAAGTTATTGAATCGTAGTTATATTTGAAGAAACAAGAACCGGTTTAGAGCATCTCCATATCCTGCTCAAAATAGCCTGCAACGCGTTGTCATTTTCGGGGACATGGGAAAGGTTTGATATCTCTTGAACCAGCAACCCATATTATCAATATTTAATCCCTCTCTTGCTTGTGGCATTTTCTGGTATTGCCTTCAAGCAGTGGAACAGAAAGTGCACATCATGATTTGTGAGTGTGACTTTTTACCTTGTCTAAAATATGACAGGCTATTATGAATGTTGGTATTTGCTTGATTTGGGTACTCCACTAATTATGACATATTCGGATTCTACATCGCTGATTCAGAACATGATTATAGGGAGGGAATAGAGCAATACAACTTCATCAAGCACTGTTTAGCATCCGTTCAAAGACAAAAACAACCATGGCTAATTTTTCTTGCACGTCAGTGTTGGGTTATTCATCTATTTTTTTTCTTTTTTTAATGCTGAAAAAGGACCGTTTGAAGAAGCAAAGGGCAGGAGAGCCTTCAAAAACATTGGCAGAAGTACAATGTTGACATTGCCATTTATGGTCATGTTCATAATTATGAAAGGACTTGTCCTAGTTATCAAGTATAGCTGTGACTTTATTTTTTTTATGGAGTTGCATCTCATCTTTATTTGCTTCACCATCATCAATTTAGCACTCCAATGTCATATTAATTTGTCCTAAAATTACTGCTATAACATTTCATTTATTTACGGTAAAAATTAACATTTCTTATATATAAAAGTTATGGAAAACATCGTATGTCCCCGTACCTCTTTACTCTAGCCATGGAGGTGTTTTTAGGGATCATCTCTCGTCAGGCACAACTACCTAGCTTTAAGTTTTTCTGGAGATGCAAATCCATCA
This sequence comes from Angophora floribunda, assembly GCA_014182895.1. Taxonomy (NCBI): domain Eukaryota; kingdom Viridiplantae; phylum Streptophyta; class Magnoliopsida; order Myrtales; family Myrtaceae; genus Angophora; species Angophora floribunda. The sequence goes on along the minus strand of CM024707.1, from coordinate 19,163,979 downwards.
GTTTGTCTCACCTATTTTTTGTTGATGATGTTTTCCTTTTTTGTGAAGCTTCCTTGGCGTCCTGCTTATGCCTTAAGGAGGGATTGCAAGTATTCTCTTCTTGGAGTAGTCTTAACCCAAATCTAAGTAAAAGTGAGTTATTTATTACTAGCGGCACTGCTATTACCCGAGATTAAATTTGTCAATTGTGGGGTTTCCGAATGGGCTCCCTTTTGGTGAGATACCTAGGTGTCCCTATTATCACTAAATGGTTGGCCAAAGCTGATTGCAATGTTCTAGTCAATCTTATTACTACACGTGTCCATTCTTGGACGCATCATTTTTTGTCATTTGCTGGCCGGTTACAACTTATCAATTTGGTCCTACATGCTATTCAAGTATATTGGGCCAGCATCTTTATTTTGCCCAGCTTGGTTTTGAAAAGCATGAGCAAATATGCCGGCAATTTTTGTGGAAGGGTCTTGGACTTGGCCCTGGGGGTGCTAAAGTGGCCTGGGAAGTGGTCTGTCTTCCAAAGGTAGAAGGTGGACTAGGACTGCAGAAAATCCGAGAGAGAAATAGAGTTGCAATGATAAAACACATCTGGCTCTTGTTTACTGACAAGGAATTTATGTGGTGTAAATGGATTCATACTACTTACTTAAAGAACAAGAATTTTTGGGCCACCTCTTCACCTACAAAGATGTTCTTGGGCATGGAAAAATTACTTGCCTTGAGAATTGAAATCCTTGGTCTTGTAAGATGGCGGGTTGGAAATGGTCGTACTATCTCCCTCTGGTTTGATCCTTGGCATCCCTTAGGTCCACTGAATGCTTATTTTTCTAACTTCTTCATCTACCGTTCCGGTCTCACGAGGGAAGCCAAGGTGGCGGACCTTTTTTCTCCAGATGGAGTTCATGTTCTTCAACAAATTCAAAATTGGTAGCATCCAATCCCTCAACTCAACGATTTTCCAAATGAATTTACTTGGTGGCCTCACGCTTTAGGTAAGTTTTCCATAGCCTCGGCTTGGGATACTATTAGGAGTCGGGCTTTGTTGGTACATTGGGCCTCATTTGTATGGGATAAAACCATTGTGCCGAGGCATCAATTCCTGTTATGGATGATAGCTAGAAATCGTCTTCCTACCCAAATGCTCCTTCTTTCATTTGGTAGGATTTCGGGTGCGGTGTGTGCCTTCTGTAGCTTCGGTTTGGACTCCATTGACCCCTTGTCTTTTGGTTGCCATGTCACACGAGCCCTCGCTGGTTTTTGGGCAGGTAAGTGTAACCTAGCATGGCCGGGTGGATCATGGAGGAGTACCCTTGAATGGGCCATTAAATTTTTGCCTGGCCAAGGCTTTAATAGGGAGATTGCTTGGTTCTCATTTGGTGCCTTATGTTATGTCATTTGGAAGGCCCATAATGATGCTTTATTTCGTGGTAAAGCGATCTTCATCCCTTCGTTGAAGCACCACATCTTCAAGGCTGTCAAGGACAAGGTGGTGGCTACCCCGCTTGTCACGCCCCGAACCTCGAGCATGCGACAACCCCTTCTCTTGGTCGATTGAAAGCGACGTCCTAGGACTCGTCGACGACCATTCATTTTAATCTTTCGTTATGCGCAAGCAGAAGGCGAACCATCCCCAGTCCAACAAACAAACAATCAATTAATCAGGGATAGAGGGATGAACAGCAAGAACAACCATTACTACTCATTTATACAAATTACTAGATTAACCAACGGAGGATCGTTTTCCGATTTACAAGCCCGACAACAGGGGCCGATCCATCCTCTAAGCCAAACCAAAAAGGAACTAGGCTAGGCTAATCCAGCTGTACAAAATGAACCCTCGGGTTCAGCACCACGGTCACTCGGACCCACCGGACTTGATTCCGTCAGGTCGATCACTGGTGAAGCGGGGGCAGGATTCTCCACTGCGGGTGCACCATTCTAAAGGCCTGAAAATGGTTAACCACGACGGGTTGAGATAAAATCTCAGCGAGTTCTCCCCCTAAGCCCCGGTTAGTACACCAACTCAACCTGGGGTATCTCTCCAAAACCACCCCTCACTCAACCCAACCACAAACAGCTAGCAATCAGCAATCAAACCACAGACAGGGTCAACCAACAAACAAAAGTCGGTTCGCATGCAACCTTACCCGATATGCCATACCCTGCACGTTAAACCTCATTCAATGCAAGCAATGCAACCAACAATTAAATAGTCGGTTCGCATGCAACCTTACCCGGTATGCCATACCCTGCACGTTATACGTCAGCACAATACACGCAATGCACATGGCCGATAGATGATGCAGTTCATCAATCACATGCGAGTCACGTCACAAGCGATCTCACCTGGCCATTGCCACAACCTGCACGTTATCAATTCATGCGTGCGTGCAATAAATGATGTGATCATCTCATGCATAATTGGAACCAATGATGCCATGTTTTCTCGTGCACTCTCGCATCCACACGTGTTCCAATTATTACTACCCCATAAGGCTACAACCAAGGCGCAACGGCGCTACGGCGCCCTTCCTCCGTAGAGGCGCAACCGTGCCCTTCCGTGCCCAAAAGACGTCAAGGGATACTCTCCCAAGACCGCATGCCCAATGAACGTCAAGGGATACTCTCCCGAGACCCCATGTGTAAGGACCTGGGGCTCGCTGAGTAATATTGTCCGCTTTGGGCCGAGACCCGCACGGCTTTAAAACGCGTTACTCAGAGAAGAGGGATCCCAGCCTTATAAACCATCCCAGGACTCCCCCCCTAGGCGATGTGGGACTCCCCCCTAGGCAAGAGACATGTGACCCCCCTTCCTTGCGCACGTCCGAGGACCGAGGCGCGGACGCACTGCCATCCCTCCTCCTCGCGCACCGTCGCTTGGGTCATCACATTCTCCCCCCTTCGGGCACAGCGTCCTCGCTGTGGCCCCACATGCGGTCGGGAGTCGGCTCTGATACCGAAATCGACGGGGTTGTCACGCCCCGAACCCCGAGCACGCGACAACCCCTTCTCTTGGTCAATTGAAAGCGACGTCCTAGGACCCATCGACGACCATTCATTTTATCTTTCGTTAAGCGCAAGCGAAAGACAAACCATCCCCAGACAAACAAACAATCAAACAGGGATAGAGGGATGAACAGCAATGACAACAACAACTACTCATTTATACATCTTACTGGATTAACCAACGGAGGATCATTTTCCGAATTACAAGCCTGACAAAAAGGGCCGATCCATCCTCTAAGCCAAACCAAAAAGAAACTAGGCTAATCCAACCGTACACAAAGAACCCTCGGGTTCAACACCACGATCACTCAGACCCATCGGACTCAATCTTCGTCGGGTCGATCACTGGAGAAGCGGGGGCAGGATTCTCCACTGCGGGTACGCCATTCTAAGGACCTGAAAATGGTTAACCACGACGGGTTGAGATAAAATCTCAGCGAGTTCTTCCCCCTAAGCCCCGGTTAGTACGCCAACTCAACCTGGGGTATCTCTCCAGAACCACCCCTCACTCAACCCAACAACAAACAACCAAAACCAAACAACAGCCAACAACAGACAGGGCAACCCACAATCAATATTCGGTTCGCATGCAACCTTACCCGGTATGCCATACCCTGCACATTCAATCTCATACAATGCAAGCAAGGCACATGGCCGTTAGATGAAACAGTTCATCAATCACATGCGAATCGCGTCACAAGCGATCTCATCTCGGCCATTGCCACACCGCACGATGTCAACTCATGCGTGCGTACCACAAATCATCACGACATTAAGAGCATGCGAATAATCGAGCATCTCACACAACTTTCTCATGTCTCACACTCACACATGCTCCGATTATTAACGCCCTCCTCGGGCCAACGGCACAACCTTATGGTTGGCGGTTCCTGGCTAAACCAGCTTCGTCCTCTTTACCTCGAGGCACGGCGACGTCAGGGGTCATCCCTTCCCTTTGACGGCATTCCCAAAGGAGCACAGGACCCGCCCACTACCGCAGTCCCACAACTGACAAGAACATAGGACCCGCCCACTACCGCAGTCCCGTCACATGTCCCCCGTCAGGCAACTGACAAAAGTCAGGACGACCAAATGGCCACGGCACAACCCCATAAGGATTGGCGGTCTTTCGGCAATGCCGAGTTCCCTCTCTTAATGTGATCATGCAACACATCATCAAGCAATCCATTTATATCTTTGCTCTGTCGTGAATGCAACATCGCACATGCTCATGCGACATGCCATTTCTGAAAACCCACGCAATATGTCATGCGATCTCACTCGACAATTCCAAAATCCAAAATCCAACCAACACTCGATCACGCATTTCATCAATATTCACGAGTATAATTAACAATCAGCACTTCAATTAATCACAACAATCAAGAGCACATCAAATTAAGACAAAAATTAGTTTCTGCATGAACAGTGCCGTGAACAGTAATCGTGAACAGTAATTATGAACAATGATTTTTCCGAAATTCAATTAATTAAAACATTTAATCCAGAATTTAAACAAAACATTAATTAAAAAAATTAATCAATTTAATTAAAGCTAAACATGCTTAATCAATCACATAAACACAATTAATCCCAAATTAAGCACAATTAAGCTTAATAAGCAAAATTAAGCTAATCTAATCTTAACCATCTATCTAACCACCTATCTTAGGGCTAATACAACTTAATTAAACCCCTTAAACCAAATTTAACACTAACTAACCAACCCTAAGCAAGTTTAGGCACTAAATAGGGATTAGGAGCTAAACTCACCCGTTAAGCGGGCCAGCGACACGGACGCGGCGGTGGCGACGAACCCGACACCCGGGGACCTCTACCACGACGATCCAAGGTGATCCCGGGGCTGAGAACAGCAGCAACAAACTCGAAATCCCTCTGCAACTCTGAAAAACTGACTACACAGGAGGAAAGTTGCTAACCGGAGGAAAAAGGGCTGCCCGGAGCTCCGGCGAGCGGCGGGCCAGCGACCAACGGCACCTGGGGGTCGAGGGGGAACCACTTGTGGCTAGGATGGGCGGTGATTGGGTCAGAAAGGGAGGAAAATGGCCGAAACAGCAAAACAGAACAGCAGTAGGCAGTCAGAAAACGGTCAGGCCGGCGGTGGCTTTCGGCCGGAATACGGGTTGACCGGCAGCTCCTTCCGGCGATCAGCCAATACTATTTGAACGTAATTTCTCTTCTGAACACAACGGCGGGTGGCAGGAGACGATATTCCAACGGGAAGGCAATGAACAACTCAGATTTCGGTGAAAGGTCAAACTGAAAAACAGAAGGAAGGAAGGAAAACCATGGGAGAGAGGTGCTGCGATTTTGGAGAAGATGAAGAGGAGAGAGAGAGTGAAGTGAAGGCTGAAGGATAAGCCTTATCAAGGCCATCAATGCTTGCCCCACTTGCCAAACAATTGACCTCATCCTCTCTCTCTTCCTTTTGACTTTTCTTCAAAATATCCAAGGGCATTTTGGTCATTTCCACCTTGCACATTTCCCAATCTGTCCTTGGGCTGAAAATGGAGGACGGGCCTAGGAAATGGGCTTGAAAATGAATAGGAACGGGCTCGGGAATTTATTGGGCTTGAATCGGCTCGGTTTTAGACAATGGGCTAGGAAGGGTAAAGGGTCGGTTTGGCCCAATGGGCTCACTTGCTTGCCTCAGGCCTTCCATGGTGGCTGTACCACCTTAGGCGTGAGGCCCACACTGTTCTTACCCGGCCCACGTCCTCGTAGGCTCGTTTTCTCAGTCTAAAAGTCCCTTTTCCAATTACTCGGCTCAACCGACAGTGTCGATTGTCTAAGAAGCATCGTCCAAAAGTCCATCCCGAACGTTCCTGAAAATTTGAAGTCCAATACTGGATTCTCATGCCTTGTCAATTTCGCCCGAATGCCATTTTGGTACTACTCAGACTGACAGGCGGCTTTGAGGATTCACGTGTAACCTACTCGTGCCAATTCACGTTCAAGACTTCTCGACTTCAACTTAGTGATCACGTAAGCATACCATTACAATCCACTTATTATTTTTGAGCATTAGCCAATGCACATATGCTTGCATATGAAACCTCAAATCATTTCTCACAAAAGCGGTCCATTTCCACGCATGTCCCTCGGAAAACCATTTTTCCCACATTTCTCATAAAAGCGGTCCATTTCCGGTGTCCCTTGGACAAATCTCCCACTTTCTTTCTCAAATAAAGATGGTCCATTTCCGGTGTCCCTCGGACAAACCATTTTTCCCATTTTTTGAAAATCACACGATTCATGCGAATGCTCATGCAATGCCACACATTAATTCACTTCATATGATCAAGGCACATGAAATTATGCACAATTTCACTTCCGGATGAACAGCCATGAACAAATTTAATAAATAAATAATGAAATTCCGAATTTAATAATTAAATAATTAAATTCATAAATTGCATAATTTAATCAATAAATGCAGAAATTAAATAAATCAATTAATTAAAACAATTAATCAATTTAATCAAGCAAAACATGCTTAATTAGCACATAACACACAATTAAGCATAATTAAACAAGATTAAGTTAATCCAATCTTAACCCTTAATCTAACCACCTATCTTAGGGCTAATGCACTTAATTAAACATCTTAATCGGCCATTAGTACTAATTAACCCAACCCTAAGCAAGTTTAGGCACTAAATAGGGTTTAGGAGCTAAACTCACCCGTTAAGCGGGCCGGAGACGCGGACATGGCGGCGGCGACGAACCCGACACCCGGGCAACTCTCCCACGACGATCCAAGGCGGTCCCGAGCTCCACACAGCAGCAACAACTTCGGATGCCTCACTGAACTTCACAAAACAGCACTGCAGGAGGAGAAAGCTGCTGGTCGGAGCAAAAACAAGCTGGCCGGAGCTCCGGCGAGCTGGTGGCCGGTGACCGGAGGCTCCTGGGGGTTGAGGGGGAGTTGTGGGTGGCTGGTATGGGCGGTGGTTAGGTCGAAAATGGAGGAAAACAGGTCAAAAGGCGGAACATAGCAGAACTGGTCGCTACAGTGACGGTCCGGCGAGCAGCCGGCTTCTGGCCGCCGTACGGATCGTCCGGTGGCTCCGTTCGACGAACGGCCGACGCTATCCGTACGGAATCTCTCTCCCAAGCGTAACGGTGGGTGGCACGGCCCGAGATTCCATCGGGAAGGCAATGAACAACTCATATTTCGGTGGAAGGTCAGAAGCTGAAAATTGTAGGAAGAAGGGAAACAAGGGGAGAAAGGGCTGCGATTTTTGGAGAAGATGAAGAGGAGAGAGAGTGAAGTGAGGGCTGGAGATAGGCCTCATCAATGCCACAAATGCTTGCTTCAAATCCCAACCAAATGACATCATCTTCTCTCTCTTCCTTTGACTTTTCTCCAAAATATCCAAGGGGTCATTTCCACATTGCATTTTGGTCATTTCCACCTTGCACATTTCCCAATGTGCCCTTGGGCTGAAAATGAAAGGCGGGCCTAGGAAATGGGCCGGAAAATGAATAGGAACGGGCTCGGGAATTTATTGGGCTCGAATTGGCTCACGTTTGGATAACGGGCTAGGACGGGTGAGGGGTCGGTTGGGTCCAACGGGGCTCACTTGCTTTCCTCGGGCCTTCCACGGTGGCCATCCCACCTTGGGCGTGAGGCCCACACTGATTTTTCCTGGCCCACGTCCTCGTAGGCTCAATTCCTCGGTCCGTAAACCCCTTTCCCAAAAACTCCGCTCAACCGACACTGTTGACTATCAAGGAAGCATCGTTCAAAAGTCCATCCCAGACGTTCTCGAAAATTCGAAGTCCAATATTGGATTCACATGCCTTGTCAATTTCGCCCGAATGCCATTTTGGTACTACTCAGACTGACAGGCGGCTTTGAGGATTCACGCGTAACCGACTCGTGCCAATTCACGTTCAAGACTTCTCGACACATGGACGTCCTTGACTGCATGAAATTGCGAAGAATCGATTCTTATTTCAAAGTACACGATTATCAAGGATCGACATAGGGCCGTTCGCGCGTTCGATAACAATAGACGGAATCACCCGTCATCCCATTATTTTTGTCTGCGAATCGACTTCTATTCGTCCCTGGAATCGACCTGCATATCTACAGGATCGTCCTTACGCAAGTCTCACGGTCGAGTCATTTTCCCAGGTCAAGTTCTTTAGTCGCACGAGTTCTGTCCTCATTAGCCTTTCCTCTCAAGGTCAGTATCTCGGAAATGATCGGGTTCCGAGTGAGATCAACCAACAATGCATTGGCGAAATTAACGTTCATTCATCTCTCAAAGGGCTCGAATTTCAGGATGTTACAATTCTTCCCCCCTTATAAAAATTTCGTCCTCGAAATTTGCAACTACTAACAAATCCTCAAAGATGGGGGTGCTGATGCTTCATCACTTCTTCACTTTCCCTTGTAGCTCCCTCTGTTCTGTGATGCTGACAGATCACCTTAACTAAGGCGATAGTCTTGTTTCAAAGTACTTGCTCTTTACGATCCTCTATTCGTATCAACCTCTCCACGTACGACACCTTGTCGCCTACGTCCATTTCCTCAAAATTCAAACATGAGTCGGGTTTGGTTCATACTTTCTCAACATAGACACTTGGAAAACATCATGTACTTGAGCAAGTTTCGGTGGCAACGCAAGACGTACGCTAAAACCCCGATCCTTTCCAAAATTTCAAAAGATCCAATGTACCTCGGACTTAACTTTCCTTTCTTGCCAAATCTAGAAGTACCCCTCATCGGCGATACTTTCAAAAACACATGATCGCCCACCTTAAACTCCAACGGTCTACAACGCTTATTTGCACAACTTTTCTAACGACTCTGAAGGGTCTTTAGTTTGACTCAGATAATCTAAATTGCATTCAATAATTGCAAAACTGAATTTTTGAACCAGCGATTCCTAGTTCCCTAACCTCGTTCCATAAACTGAAATTCCACAAACTTGGTCATATTACGGCTATCCCATTCCGATAAAATCTTATCCCATAAGCATTCTCTTTTTTGCACGGTGTGTAGTTCAATCCATTTTTGCCTCTTTCGACATCCCAGAAGCCTGCTGGGAGTCGCTCCTTGCTCAGGCACTCTAGCCCCGGCGACCACTCCCCGCCCTCGTCGGACCAGTCGTTATGGGCATCTTCGAACTGCACCACTACTAGTCCCTTTTTGATATGCACCATCTCATAGAGGTATTATCCGCTTTGGCCTGTCTCATACCAAGCCTCACGGTTTTAACCTCGTCTGAGCATCTCAAAGTGCAAAACTTTTTCCAACTCGTCAACCCACGAGTTCGTTTCCATGAGGTCACTTATCGACACTTGAAATTTTATTCATTGAATTTCCATTGAACTACTATCCGAATTCCACAAACCACCTATCTTATTGCAGTTCGTCCCCAAGGTCGACTTCTTCAAACTTTTCCAAAAGTTGCCATAAACTTAGGATCACGGTCGATATGATCGTCACTAGAATTCCATGAATGCGTACAATCTGACGTACGTACAACTCTGCAAACCTATCCAACATAAAATGTTTTCTTACCGCAACGAAGTGAGATGCCTTCGTCAATCTGTTAGCCACTATCCAAATCGAGTCATTGCCTCGCTAACTCCTTGGCAATCCCATCACAAAATCCATCATAATGTGTTCCCACTTCCACTCAGGAATCTCAAGAGGTTGCAGTAGTCCACCAGGCTTACAATGCTGAGCCTTTACTTGCTGGCACGTCAAACACTTAGCCACGTGCTTAGCGATGTCTAACTTCATGCCGTTCCACTTCTTAAGTTCGGCATCTTTCAGAACGCATAATCGCCCTCAAAACCTTAATGTCCCATCATCGGACACTTGAAAATCTGTTTTTCTCTTTGCCTGGTCCATCTATAGGATCTTAAGAATTTTAGGATCTGTCACTTGAGCACTCTTAATCCTACTTTGCATCTCGGGTTCCACCCTGAGAGTGGCCATTAGACTAGTAAGATGGCCAACCTCAATTTTTAAAATCTGAGTCCTCGACTCCCTCCAAGAGAATCCATTATCGTACCCTCATCTGTGCAATTGTCGACTTTCGACTGAGCGCATCTGCCACTTTGTTTGCTTTCCCCGGATGATACAAATTTCACAATCATAGTCCTTAAGAAGTTCCATCTATCGTTGTTGAACATGAGGCAAAGATGATCACCGCACCTTGCCATGTTGCATTAACACGCAGCCTAATCCTTTATACGACACATCACTATAGATCTCATACCCGCTAGGACCAAATGGTATTGTTAGAACAGGTGCGGTAGTCAATTTACTCTTGAGCTCTTGGAAACTACACTCATTCTTGTCCGTCCAATCAAACCTCTCCTCTTTCTTTAACAACCTCATCAATGGCATGACTATCGCAAAGAAACTTCTCCATGAAACATCTGCAATATCCCGTCTGTGCCAAGAAATTTCGAATCTCAGTTACCGTCATAGGTCTCGGCCAATTCATGACCGCCTCGATTTTAGTCGAGTCAACGTCGATCCCTTCACCTGAAATTACATGCCCTAAAAATGCCACGCGAGATAACCAAACTCGCACTTGCTAAACTTGGCATACAGCTCATGTTCTCTCAAGGTCTACAGTACTGATCTCAAGTGTCTCTCATGATCCTCTGGACTCCTCAAGTATACCAGGATATTATCAATGAACACAATCATCAATCATTGGGAATGGATACTTATTCTTAATCGTCACTTGATTAAGTTGCCAGTAATCAATGTACAGTCTCCACGAACTGTCCTTTTTCCTTACAAACAGTACCAGTGCTCCCCAAAAGAGACGCTCGTCCTAGTGCGTCTGCACCTTCAATTCTTTCAATTCTGACAAGGCCATCCTATAAGGCGCCTTGAAAATCGGTTTAGTCCTATGGGCCAACTCAATCACAAACTCAATTTCCTCATCTAGGGCAATCCCAGCAATTCCTCAAGAAACACATCCATGTACTCTTGTACCACAGCAATATTCTCCACCTTTGATCATTTTTACCAGTGTGACTGCCACCAATGCCAAATACCCTTGGCACCCAGATTCCAACAACCGAGTCACCTCAAGTGATGAAATCAGAAGAACGAAGGGTTCTCCTCAATTTCCCACAAACTCAAAACGACCACCAACTACTGAGTTAAACTGAAATGTCTTTCCACGACAATCTACCATATGCAATGACTTCCTCGCGACCTAATCTCGGGCGGTTGGCTTTCTCACGTAATTCTTTCTATCGAGTGGGATGGGATTCCTTCGCCCCATCATCGGTCCCTTCCCGAACCGACGATTGTCTCTATTAGGCACGAACCGCGAGCCAAATGCTGTCGCCCTCTCGATCATGTTCTTTCCTATCTTCTAAGCCCTCTCGTACATCTCATCAAAGCTCTTTAAGTTCAAGGGCACTAGTTGGGCTTTTAATCATGGTTTCAAGCTATCTTTGAAACGTCTCGCCCTATCCACAAGGTCCTATACCAATCTCGGCGCATACTTGGCCAACTCGGCGAACTTTGCCTCATACTGATCCACTGACATCCGATTCTGACAAAATTGTTAGAACTCTGCCATCTTTGACTCTCTCGCATTGTCCAAAAGTACTTCTTATTGAAAGCCTTACGAAAGGCACCCCAAGTCTGAGCCGTGCCTTCAGGGAACACTCTTCCTTGAGTGACTTCCCACCAAGTACTAGCATTACCTTGAAGCTGATAAACTGCCATAAGCACTCTGTCTTCTCTGAACACCTCAGCACTGTAACAATCCTCTCGCTATCCCTTATCCAAAGGGTCGCAGCTTCAGGGTCGCCCACGCCACTAAATCTCGGTGGCTTCAGTCTCGGGAACTGCTCTACCAGCCTAAGCATCGGTCTCTCACAGACCTCTCCTCTCACTAGGGGAAAACCGCAAGGACCACAGCAGAAGCACTCAGCTTGCTGCCCTAACAAGGTCTCTAGCGCCAGCAAAATCCCGTCTAACCTAGGATCTGCCTGCACGCTACCTCTAGCACTGGTCTGACCAGACGCTGCCCTACGCCTAAGGGCTCTCTCTGCTCAGGATTGCTCATCACTCTGGACTATGAGCAACCCGCCACCACACAAAGCCACACAAGGCCACAAAAGCAATCACAAGCACATAATATAAAAGCCATCCCTATCTCACTATCCCAAAAATCCCACGCACCTTATCACTCCAAGTCTCGACCTCGCTCTGATACCAAAACCGACGGGGATGTCACGCCCGAACCCCGAGCACGCGACAACCCCTTCTCTTGGTCGATTGAAAGCGACGTCCCAAGACTCATCGACGACCATTCATTTTAATCTTTCGTTATGCGCAAGCGAAAGACGAACCATCCCCGGCCTTTTCGCCGTCCAACAAACAATCAATCAATCAATCGGGATAGAGGGATGAAAAAGAAGAACAACCATCACTACTCATTTATACAATTTACTAGATTAACCAACGGAGGATCTTTTTCCGATTTACAAGCCCGACAACAGGGGCCGATCCATCCTCTAAGCCAAACCAAAAAGGAACTAGGCTAGGCTAATCCAGCTATACAAAATGAACCCTCGGGTTCAGCACCACGGTCACTCGAACCCATCGGACTCGACTCCGTCAGGTCGATCACTGGTGAAGCGGGGGCAAGATTCTCCACTGCGGGTGCGCCATTCTAAAGGCCTGAAAATGGTTAACCACGACGGGTTGAGATAAAATCTCAGCGAGTTCTTCCCCTAAGCCCCGGTTAGTACACCAACTCAACCTCGGGTATCTCTCCAAACCACCCTTCACTCAACCCAACCACAAACAACCATCAATCAGCAATCAAACCACAGACAGGGTCAACCAACAAACAAAAGTCGGTTCGCATGCAACCTTACCCGGTATGCCATACCCTGCACGTTATAAGTCAGCACAATACACGCAATGCACATGGCCGTTAGATGATGCAATTCATCAATCACATGCAATGCACATGTCGCGATGATGCGTTCACAATCGATCTCACAAGCGATCTCACCTGGCCATTGCCACACCTTGCACGTTATCAATTCATGCGTGCGTGCCATAAATAATGTGATCATCTCATGCATAATCGGAACCAATGATGCCACGTTGTTCTCATGCACTCTCGCATCCACATGTGCTCCGATTATTACTGCTTCACAGGGCTACAACTTGGCCGAGGTGCAACGGCGCCCTTCCTTCGCAGAGGCGAAACCGTGCCCTTCCGTGCAGGCCGAGGCGCTACGGCGCTACGACGCCCTTCCTCCGCAGAGGCGCAACCGTGCCCTTCCGTGCCCAAAAGACATCAAGGGATACTCTCCCAAGACCGCATGCCCAACGAACGTCAAGGGATACTCTCCCGAGACCGCATGCCCAATGAATGTCAAGGGATACTCTCCCGAGACCGCATGCCCAAAGGATGTCAAGGGATACTCTCCCGAGGCCACGGTTTCAATTTAGTGATCACGCAAGCATACCATCACAACCCACTTATTATCTTTGAGCATTAGCCAATGCACACATGCTTGCATATGAAACCTCAAATCATTTCTCACAAAAGCGGTCCATTTCCGGTGTCCCTCGGACAAACCATTTTTCCCACATTTCTCATAAAAACGGTCCATTTCACAAATCACTTTCTTTCTCATAAAGGCGGTCCATTTCCGGTGTCCCTCAGACAAACCATTTTTCCTTTTTGTGAAAATCACACAATTCAAGCGGATGCTTATGCAATGCCACATTAATTCACTTCATATGATCAAGGCACATGAAATTATGCACAATTTCACTTCCGGATGACAATGAACAATGAAATTTCCGAATTTAATAATTAAATAATTTAATTCAGAAATCACATAATTTAATCAATAAATGCAGAAATTAAATAAATCAATTAATTAAAACAATTAATCAATTTAATCAAGCAAAGCATGCTTAATTAGCACATAACACACAATTAAGCATAATTAAACAAGATTAAGTTAATCCAATCTTAACCCTTAATCTAACCACCTATCTTAGGGCTAATGCACTTAATTAAACATCTTAATCAGTCATTAGTACTAATTAACCCAACCCTAAGCAAGTTTAGGCACTAAATAGGGTTTAGGAGCTAAACTCACCCATTAAGCGGGCCGGAGACGCGGACGTGGCGGCGGCGACGAACCCGACACCCGGGCAACTCTCCCACGACGATCCAAGGCGGTCCCGAGCTCCACACAGCAGCAACAACTTCGGATGCCTCACTGAACTTCACAAAACAGCACTGCAGGAGGAGAAAGCTGCTGGTCGGAGCAAAAACAAGCTGGCCGGAGCTCCGGCGAGCTGGTGGCCGGTGACCGGAGGCTCCTGGGGGTTGAGGGGGAGTTGTGGGTGGCTGGTATGGGCGGTGGTTAGGTCGAAAATGGAGGAAAACAGGTCAAAAGGCGGAACACAGCAGAACTGGTCGCTACAGTGACGGTCCGGCGAGCAGTCGGCTTCTGGCCGCCGTACGGATCGGCCGGTGGCTCCGTTCGACGAACGGCCGACGTTATCCATACGGAATCTCTCTCCCGAGCGTAACGGTGGGTGGCACGGCCCGAGATTCCATCGGGAAGGCAATGAACAACTCAGATTTCGGTGGAAGGTCAGAAGCTGAAAATTGCAGGAAGAAGGGAAACAAGGGGAGAAAGGGCTGCGATTTTTGGAGAAGATGAAGAGGAGAGAGAGAGTGAAGTGAGGGCTGGAGATAGGCCTCATCAATGCCATAAATGCTTGCTTCAAATCCCAACCAAATGACATCATCTTCTCTCTCTTCCTTTTTGACTTTTCTCCAAAATATCCAAGGGCATTTTGGTCATTTCCACCTTGCACATTTCCCAATGTGCCCTTGGCTGAAAATGAAAGGCGGGCCTAGGAAATGGGCCGGAAAATGAATAGGAACGGGCTCGGGAATTTATTGGGCTCGAATTGGCTCACGTTTGGATAACGGGCTAGGAAGGGTGAGGGGTCGGTTGGGTCCAACGAGCTCACTTGCTTTCGTCGGGCCTTCCACGGTGGCCATCCCACCTTGGGCGTGAGGCCCACACTGATTTTTCCCGGCCCACGTCCTCGTAGGCTCAATTCCTCGGTCCGTAAACCCCTTTCCCAAAAACTCGGCTCAACCGATACTGTCGACTGTCAAGGAAGCATCGTTCAAAAGTCCATCCCGGACGTTCCCGAAAATTCGAAGTCCAATATTGGATTCACATGCCTTGTCAATTTCGCCCAAATGCCATTTTGGTACTACTCGATCGACATGCGGCTTTGAGGATTCACGCGTAACCGACTCATGCCAAACCACGTTCAAGACTTCTCGACACATGGACGTCCTTGACGACATGAAATTGCGAAGGATAGATTCTTATTTCAAAGTACACGATTATCAAGGATCGACATAGGGCCGTTCGCGGGTTCGATAACAATAGACGGAATCACCCGTCGTCCCATTATTTTTGTCTGCGAATCGACTTCTATTCGTCCTGGAATCGACCTGCATATCTACAGATCGTCCTTACGCAAGTCTTACGATCGAGTCGTTTTCCCAGGTCAAGTTCTTTAGTCGCACGAGTTCTATCCTCAGTAGCCTTTCCCCTCAAGGTCAGTATCTCGGAAATGATTGGGTTCGAGTAACATCAACCAACAATGCACTGGCGAAATTAACGTTCAATCCTCCCTCAAAGGGCTCGAATTTTAGGATGTTACACTTGGAGAACATTGACATAGTCTTCCACATTGGAGATATATCCTATGCAGTTGGATATGGGATCGGTTCTGATTTGGCGCTTGAGCAAATTGCTTCAAGTGTTCCTTACATGATTGCAAGGTTTGTCTTGGTTTTTCCCTTTCCTCCCATCCTCTGCTTGGCACAGAGATTTTGCTAATATTGAATTGTGGTTTCTCGATCTTTAATGTCTTTCGGCATGAGTTATGTTTAGAATCAATGTATCGGTCGCTAGTAGAATTTATACTCTGGACTCATCCAGCATCTTCTAGTGGGACTTACTAGTTTTTTTTCTTAAATGTAGAAGTTATGGAAACTTGGTTTTCACGTCAAAACAGTATTAATTTTGTTCCCGATGGAATACATTTCTTAGCAAATAAGCCATCTTCAAAAGTGGTAATCTTTTTGTTGCTTTGTGCCACTTGTTCAATGTGTTTTAACGCTTCTCGCACGTTTCTTGCACACTTATAGCACGCTTTTGGCACACTTCTAGCATGGAGATTTGCTTGATTTAGTCTTCCACGTTGGAGATATATTCTATGCGGTTGGATATCTTTCACAGTGGAATCAATTTACAGAACAGGTTGAGCCAATTGCTTCTAGTGTTCCTTACATGATTGCAAGGTTTGTCTCGGTTTTTCCCTTCCCTCCCATCCTCCTCTTGGCACAGAGGTTATGCTAATGTTAAATTGTGGTTTCTCAATCTTTAACGGCATCCGACATGAGTTATGTTTAGAATCAATGTATCGGTCACTAGTAGAATCTATACTCTGGACTCATCCAGCATCTTCTAGTGGGACTAACTTAGTTTTGTTTTCTTAAATGTAGAAGTTATGGAAACTTGGTTTTCACGTCAAAACAGTATTAATTTTGTTCCCGATGGAATACATTTCTTAGAAAATGAGCCATCTTCAAAAATGGTAATCTTTTTGTTGCTTTGTGCCATTTGTTCAATGCGTTTTCACAGTAGTTGCACGCTTCTCTCATGATTCTTGCACACTTATGGCACACTTTTGGCACACTTCTAGCACGAAGATTTGCTTGACTTATGCACTCCACTAGTTTGGACATACTCGAATTTTGCATTGCTGATACAAAACATCACTGGAAGGAGTGAATCTATTTTGTTAGATAAATGTAAATTATTGCTTCAAAGCAACTTCAGTGGGTGGCCAGCACGTGGCACTCTCTATGAGTAGTACCTATCTTAACTTATGAAAAATTTGCCCCTAATTTTTCCAAGTTACTCGAACTAAAATTTTCCCCTTGTTCAAGGGGCATATAATCACTTCCAATATAATGAATATCTCTTATCCTCATGATGATCAAGTACACTTCTAGAAAATTATTTCTTGTACTCAATTTCACAAGTTTTTTCTTGTGCATAGCACAGGTCCATAGGCTAGTATAATGTCATCTTTTATAGTTTTGTTATGTCTGCAAGGACATCTCTCAATCTTTCATAATCTGCTAATAGAACCATGATAATTGGTATAATCTTCAATTCTAAAATGTTTGAGAAGCACCCTGTGCCTATGAGTGTCAATATTATTAGGATGACGAACTACAATTTCACATTGTAGGCCGAAGCAGATGGCTCGACTGATCACCACAATCTTGAGCTTGCCTCTCTTAATACCACCTATCAACTTTCTAAGGACTTGGAGAACATTGACATGGTCTTCCACATTGAAGATATACCCTATGCGGTTGGATATCTTTCGCGGTGGGATCTGTTTACAGAACAGGTTGAGCCAATTGCTTCAAGTGTTCCTTACATGATTGCAAGGTTTGTCTTGGTTTTTCCCTTTCCTCCCATCCTCCTCTTGGCTCAGAGGTTTTGCTAATGTTGAATTGTGGTTTCTCAATCTTTAACGCCTTCTGACATGAGTTATGTTTAGAATCAATGTATCGGTCACTAGTAGAATCTGTCCTCTAGAGTCATCCAGCATCTTGTAGTGGGACTAACTAGTTTTGTTTTCTTAAATGCAGAAGTTATGGAAACTTGGATTTCACGTCAAAACAATATTAATTTTGTTCCCGATGGAATACATTTCTTAGAAAATAGCCATCTTCACAAATGGTAATCTTTTTGTTGCTTTGTGCCACTTGTTCAATGCGTTTTCACGGTAGTTGCACACTTCTCACACGGTTCTTGCACACTTATAGCACGCTTTTGGCACACTTCTAGCATGAAGATTTGCTTGACTTCTGCACTCCACTGGTTTGGACATGCTCGAATTTTGCATTGCTGATACAAAACATGATTGGAGGGGGTGAATCTATTTTGTTAGGTGAATGTAAATTATTTCTTCAAAGCAACTTCAGTGGGTGGCCAGCACGTGGCACTCTCTATGAGTAGTACCTATCTTAACTTATGAAAAATTTGCCCCTGATTTTTCCAATTTAATCAAACTAAAAATTTTCCCTTGTTCAAGGGGCAAATAATCACTTCCAATATAATGAATATCTCTTATCCTCATGATGATCAAGTACACTTCTAGAATAATTATTTATTGTAATCAATTTCACAAGTTTTTTCTTGTGCATAGCACGGGTCCATAGGCTAGTATAAGGTCATCTTTTATAGTTTTGTGCTACCTACAAGAACATCATCTCTCAATTGTCATAATCTGCTAATAGAACCTTGATAATTGGTATAATCTTCAATTCTAAAATGTTTGAGAAGCACCCTGTGCTTATGAGTGTCAATATGGGATGACGGACTACAATTTCACATTGGAGGCCGAAGCAAATTGCTCGAGTGAGTACCACAATCTTGAGCTTGCCTCTCTTAATACCACCTATCAACTTTCTAAGGACTTGGAGAACATTGACATGGTCTTCCACATTGGAGATATATCCTATGTGGTTGGATATCTTTCGTAGTGGGATCTGTTTACAAAATAGGTTGAGCTAATTGCTTCAAGTGTTCCTTACATGATTGCAAGGTTTCTCTGGGTTTTTCCCTTTCTTCCCATCCTCCTCTTGGCACAGAGGTTTTGTTAATGTTGAATTGTGGTTTCTCGATCTTTAATGACTTTCGGCATGAGTTATGTTTAGAATCAATGTATCAATCACTAGTAGAATCTGTACTCTTGAGTCATCCAGCATCTTCTAGTGGGACTTACTAGTTTTTTTTCTTAAATGTAGAAGTTATGGAAACTTGGTTTTCACGTCAAAACAGTATTAATTTTGTTCCCAATGGAATACATTTCTTAGCAAATAAGCCATCTTCAAAAGTGGTAATCTTTTTGTTGCTTTGTGCCACTTGTTCAATGTGTTTTCACGCTAATTGCACGCTTCTCGCACGTTTCTTGCACACTTATAGCACGCTTTTGGCACACATCTAGCACAAAGATTTGCTTGATTTATGCACTCCATTGGTTTGGACATGCTCGAATTTTGCATTGCTGATACAAAACATTCATGGAGGGAGTGAATGTATTTTGTTAGATAAATGTAAATTATTAGTTCAAAGCAACTTCAGTGGGTAGCCAGCACGTGGTACTCTCTATGAGTAGTACCTATCTTAACTTATGAAAAATTTTCCCCTAATATTTCCAAGTTAATCGAACTAAAATTTTCCCCTTGTTCAAGGGGCATATAATCACTTCCAATATAATGAATATCTCTTATCCTCATGATGATCAAGTACACTTCTAGAAAATTATTTCTTGTACTCAATTTCGCAAGTATTTTCTTGTGCATAGCATGGGTCCATAGGCTAGTATAACGTCACCTTTTATAGTTTTGTTATGTCTGCAAGGCCATCTCTCAATCTTTCATAATTTGCTCATAGAACCTTGATAATTGGTATAATCTTCAATTCTAAAATGTTTGAGAAGCACCCTGTGCCTATGAGTGTCGATATTATCGGGATGACGAACTATAATTTCACATTGCAAGTTGAAGCAGATGGCTCAAGTGAGTACCACAATCTTGAGCTTGCCTCTCTTAATACCACCTATCAACTTTCTAAGGACTTGGAGAACATTGACATGGTCTTCCACATTGGAGATATATCCTATGCGGTTGGATATCTTTCGCGGTTGGATCTGTTTACAGAACAGGTTGAGCCAATTGCTTCAAGTGTTCCTTACATGATTGCAAGTTTTGTCTTGGTTTTTCCCTTTCCTCCCATCCTCCTCTTGGCACAGAGGTTTTGCTAATGTTGAATTGTGGTTTCTCGATCTTTAACGACTTTCGGCAGGAGTTATGTTTAGAATCAATGTATTACTCACTAGTAGAATCTGTACTCTCGAGTCATCCAGCATCTTCTAGTGAGACTTACTAGTTTTGTTTTCTTAAATGTTGAAGTTATGGAAACTTGGTTTTCACGTCAAAACAGTATTAATTTTGTTCCCGACGGAATACATTTCTTAGAAAATGAGCCATCTTCAAAAATGGTAATCTTTTTGTTGCTTTGTGCCATTTGTTCAATGCGTTTTCACGGTAGTTGCACACTTCTCACACGTTTCTTGCACACTTATAGCACGCTTTTGGCACACTTTTAGCACAGAGATTTGCTTGACTTATGCACTCCACTGGTTTGGACATACTCGAATTTTGCATTGCTGATACAAAACATCACTAGAAGGAGTGAATCTATTTTGTTAGATAAATGTAAATTATTGCTTCAAAGCAACTTCAGTGAGTGGCCAGCACGTGGCACTCTCTATGAGTAGTACCTATCTTAACTTATGAAAATTTTTCCCCTAATTTTTCCAAGTTAATCGAACTAAAATTTTCCCCTTGTTCAAGGGGCATATAATCACTTCCAATATAATGAATATCTCTTATCCTCACGATGATCAAGTACACTTCTAGAACAATTATTTCTTGTACTCAATTTCGCAAGTTTTTTCTTGTGCATAGCACGGGTCCATAGGCTAGTATAACATCATCTTTTATAGTTTTGTTATGTCTGCAAGGACATCTCTCAATCTTTCATAATCGTCTCATAGAACCTTGATAATTGGTATAATCTTCAATTCTAAAATGTTTGAGAAGCACCCTGTGCCTATGAGTGTCAATATTATTGGGATGACGAACTACAATTTCACATTGCAAGCTGAAACAGATGGCTCAAGTGAGTACCACAATCTTGAGCTTGCCTCTCTTAATACCACCTATCAACTTTCTAAGGACTTGGAGAACATTGACATGGTCTTCCACATTGGAGATATATCCTATGCAGTTGGATATCTTTCGCGGTTGGATCTGTGTACAGAACAGGTTGAGCCAATTGCTTCAAGTGTTCCTTACATGATTGCAAGTTTTGTCTTGGTTTTTCCCTTTCCTCCCATCCTCCTCTTGGCACAGAGGTTTTGCTAATGTTGAATTGTGGTTTCTCGATCTTTAATGACTTTCGGCAGGAGTTATGTTTAGAATCAATGTATCACTCACTAGTAGAATATGTACTCTCGAGTCATCCAGCATCTTCTAGTGAGACTTACTAGTTTTGTTTTCTTAAATGTAGAAGTTATGGAAACTTGGTTTTCACATGAAAACAATATTAATTTTGTTCCCGATGGAATACATTTTTTAGCAAATAAGCCATCTTCAAAAGTGGTAATTTTTTTTGTTGCTTTGTGCCACTTGTTCAATGTGTTTTCACGCTAGTTGCACACTTCTCACACGTTTCTTGCACAATTATAGTATGCTTTTGGCACACTTCTAGCATGGAGAGTTTCTTGATTTATGTACTCCACTAGTTTGGACATGCTCGAATTTTGCACTGCTGATACAAAACATGACCGAAGGGAGGGAACAGAGCAATTCAAGTTCATCGAGCACTGTCTAACATTTGTTCAAAGAAAAACAACCATGGTTTATTTTCCTTGCACATTGGTGTTGTGTTATGCTTCTAATTTTTTTCTTTTTTGAGGTTGAGAAAGGATCGTTGAAGAACCAGTGGGTAAGGTGAGCCTTCAAAAACTTTGGTAGATGTACAATGTCGACATTTCCATACATGGCCATGTTCATAATTATGGAAGGACTTGTCTTAATTATCAGGTATAGGTGTGACTTTTTTTTTTATGGAGTTGCATCTCATCTTTAGTTGCTTCACTATCATCAAGTTAGAACTTTAGTGTCATGTCAATCCATTCGAAAACTTGGTTTTCATATCGAAACACTATTATCGTGGCTGACAGTGGAGTACATTTCTTAGAAATTGAGTCATCTTCATAAGTGGTAATCTTTTCATTACTTTGTGCCACTTGTTCAATTTGTTTTCATGCTGGTCTTTGCTTGATTTATGTTCTCCAATGGTTTTGACATGCTCGAATTTTGCACTGCTAATACAAAGGATGATTGGAGAGAGGGAATAGAGCAATACAAGTCCATCGAGCACTGTCTAACATTTGTTCAAAGACAAAAACAAACATGGCTGATTTTCCTTGCATATCGGTGTTGGGTTATGCTTCTAATTTTTTTTGTTTTTTGAGGCTCAGAAAGGATCGTTTGAAGAACCAATGGGTAGGGAGAGCCTTCAAAAACTTTGGCAAATGTACAATGTCAACATTGCTATACATGGCCATGTTCATAATTATGAAAAGACTTGTCTTAATTATCAGGTATAGATGTGACTTTTTTTTCTAATGGAGTTACATCTCATCTTTAGTTGCTTCACTATGATCAAGTTAGCACTTTAGTGTCATGTCAAACTATCCTAAAATCACTAGTCAAACATTTTATTTATTTATGATAAAATTAACATTTCTTATATGTAGAATTTATGGAAACTTGGTTTTCACATCATAACACTATTAATTTTGTTCCTCATGGCATACATTTCTTAGTAATTAAGCCATCTTCAAAAGTGGTAATCTTTTTGTTGCTTTGTGCCATTTGTTCAATGTGTCTTCATGCTGGTTGCATGCTTCTCACACATTTCTGGCACACTTATTGCATGATTTTGGCACACTTTTAGCATGGAGATCTGACTCTAGCTACGATTGCCATTCACACGACCATTTGATGCTCCTTTTTGGTTATGGCTATATAATACTTATACTAGTGGAGCGAATAATTACTACAAAGGAACTCCCAAATGGAATGATGCACATCATGGCTGGTGGTGGAGGAAAATTTCACTACTCTCCAAACAAAATGGAACTTGTGCAGAGATTTTGATTATAGATTTGTTAAGTTGATTGCTTTTAATCATTCAAACCTTCTATGTTCCCTAGAGGGAGGGAACAAAGCAATACAAGTTCATCGAGCACTGTCTAACATTTGTTCAAAGACAAAAACAACTATGGCTGATTTTCCTTGCACATCGATGTTGGGTTATGCTTCTAATTTTTTTTTCTTTTTTGAGGCTGAGAAAGGATCATTTGAAGAACAATTGGAAAGGGAGAGCCTTCAAAAAATTTGGCAAATGTACAATGTCGATATTGCCATTCATGGCCATGTTCATAATTATGAAAGGACTTGTCTTAATTATCAGTTATTGGTGTGACTTTTTTTCTAATGGAGTTGCATCTTATCTTTAGTTGCTTCACAATCATCAAGTTAGCCTTTTAATGTCATGTCAATCTATTCTATAATCACTAGTTTAACATTTTATTTATTTATGATAAAATTAATATTTCTTATATGTAGAAGTTATGGAAACTTTGTTTTTCACATTAAAACACTATTAATTTTGTTCCTAATAGCATACATTTCTTAGCAATTAGGCCATCTTCAAAAGTGGTAATCTTTTTGTTTATTTGTGCCACTTATTCAATGTGTTTTCACAATGTGTGACGTCTTGAAATTCGAGCCCTTTGAGGGATGAATAAACGTGAATTTCGTCAATGCATTGTTGGTTGATCTCACTTGGAACTTATTACTCTCGAGATACTGACCTTGAGGAGAAAGGCTAATGAGGATAGAACTCGTGCAACTAAAGAACTTTACCTGGGAAAACGACTCGACTGTGAGACTTACATAAGGACGATCTTGTAGTTATGCAAGCCAATTCCAGGGACGAATAAAAGTCAACTCACGGACAGAACATAATGGGACGATGGGTGATTCCATTTACTGTTATCAAGCCCGCGAGCGACCCTATATTGATTCTTGGTAATCGTGTACTTTGAAATAAGAATCTATCATTCACAATTTCACATAGCCAAGGACGTTCATGTGTCGAGATGTCTTGAACGTGAATTGGCACAAGTTGGTTACGCATGAATCCTCGAAGCCACCTATCAATCTAAGTAGTACCAAAATGGCATTTGTACGAAATTGACAAGGCATGAGAATCCATAAATTGACTTCAATTTTTTGGGAACGTCCAAGACGGACTTTTGGACGATGCTTCTTAGACAATCGACAATGCCAGTTGAGCCGAGTAATTGGAAAAGGAGTTTACAGGCCGAGGAAATGAGCCCACGAGGGCGTAGGCTGGGCAAGACCAGTGTGGGTCTCACGCCCAAGGTGGGACAGCCATTGTGGTAGACCAAAGGCAAGCAAGTGAGCCCGTTGGGCCAAACCGACCATATACCCTCCCGAGCCCATTTCTATTCATTTTCTAGCCTGTTTCTTAGGCCCGCCCTTCATTTTCAGCCCAAGGGCAGTTTGGGAAATGTGCAAGGTGGAAATGACCATTTTGCCCTTAGATATTTTGAAGAAAAGTCAAAAGAAGAGACAGAAGATGATGTCATCTTGCTTGGGAGTTGAACCATGCCATTAATGGCCTTAATGAGGCTGAATTGCAGCCCTCAATGCACTCTCTCTCCTCCTCCTTTAGCCCTCACAAAATGCACACTCTCTTTCCTCGGTTTCCCTTCCTTCCTGTAATTTTAGCTTTTGACTTTCTTCCGAAAATTGAGTTGTTAATTGCCTTCCTATGAGAATCACCCCCCATGCCACCCACCAATCTACTTAGGAGAGAAAATCCGTACGGCCTGCATTGGCCAATTGTCGAAAGGAGCCGCCGGTGACCGCTACGGCGGCCGAAGTTCTTTGCTCGCCGAACCGCCACTGTAGCAACCAGTTCTGACTAGCTCCGCTTTTTCACTTATTTTTCTCCCATTCCAACCAAACCACCGCCTATACTAGTCATCAACAGTTCCCACTCGACCCCCTAGTGCATTTGGTCGCCAACCAATCGCTCACCGAAGCTCAGGGCAGCTCGTTCAACTCCGGTCAGCCTCTTTCTTTTCAAGCAGTGCTGTTTTCTGAAGTTGTAGAGGCGGTTTGAGCTTGTTGCTCTTTTTTTGACCCCGTGTCGGGTTCAACTCGGCCGCCGCATCCGTGTCACTGACTCACTTAACAGGTGAGTTTAGCCCCTAATCCCTTAGTTAGTACCTAAACTTGCTTAGGGTTGGGCTAATTAGTGTTAATGTTGGTTCATGAAGTTTAATTAAGTTGTATTAGCCCTAAGATAAGTGGTTAGATAAATGGTTAAGATTAGGTTAGCTTATCTTGCTTAATTATGCTTAATTGATGTTATGTGTTAATTAAGCATGTTTTGCCTTAATTTCTTGATTAGTTTGATTAATTTTTCTAATTAATGATTTATTTAATTTCTGTATTTAATGTTTAAATTATTTAATTTCGGAATTTAATTATTAGAGGATGGATCGACCCCTTTGTTATGCTTGTATCGAGAAACGATCCTCCGTTGGTTAATCTAGTAAATTGTATAAATGAGTAGTCGAAGTTTCTGTTGTTCATCCATTTATCCATGTTTAATTGTTTGATTGTTTGATTATCTATTTGGACTGGGGATGGTTCATATTCCGCTTGCGCATAATAAAAGATTAAAATGAATGGTCGTCGACGAGTCTTGGGACGTCACTTTCAATCAACTAAGAGAAGGGGTTGTCGCGTGCTTGAGGTTCGAGGCATGACATCCCTGTCGGTTTTGGTATCAGAGTGAGGTCGAGACTAGGAGTGATAAGGTGCATGGGATTTTGGTATAGTGAGATAGGAATGGCTTTTATATTACATGCCTGTAATTGCTTTTGTGGTTTTGTGTGATGGTGGGTTGCTCATAGTCTAGAGTGATGAGCAATCCTGAGCAGAGTGAGCCCTTACGCGTAGGGCAACATCTAGTCAGACCAGTGCTAGAGGTAGCATTTAGGTAGATCCTAAGTTAGACGGGATCCTGCTGGCACTAGAGACCTTGATAGGACAACAAGCTAAGTGCTCCTGCTGTAGTCCTTGTGGTTCCCCTAGTGAGAGGAAAGGTTTGTGAGAGACTGATACCTAAACTAGTAGAACAGTTCCTGAGACTGAAGCCATCAAGGTTCAATGGCGTGGGCGACCCTAAGACTGCAACCCTTTGGATAAGGGATAGTGAGGGGACCTTTTTCATTGTTGAGGTGTTCAGAGGAAGATCGAGTGCTTCTAGCAGTTTATCAGTTTCAAGGTAATGCCATTAATTGGTGAGAAGCCACTCAAGGAAGAGTGTTCCCTGAAGGCACGGTTTAGACATGGGGTGCCTTTTGCGAAGCTTTCAACAAAAAGTATTTTTCGAACAGTGCGAGAGAGTCCAAATTAACAGAGTTCCAACAGTTTCGTCAGAATCAGATTTCAGTGGATCAATATAAAGCGAAGTTCACTGAGTTGGTCAAGTATGTGCCAAAGTCAGTAGAGGACCCTGTGGATAGGGCGAGATGTTTCAGAGATGGCTTGAAGCCAGAATTGAAAGCCCCGCTAGTGCCCTTGAATTTAAAAAGTTTTGATGAGATGTACGAGAGGGCCTAGATGATAGAAAAGAACATGATCAAGAGGGCAACCGCATCAGGCTCACGGTTTGTTCCTAATAGAGAAAATCATCAGTTTGGAAAGGGACTAATGATGGGCCGAAGGAATTCCATCCCACCCAACAAAAAGAATTATGTGGGAAAACCGATGCCTAATTTCATGGGAGTCTGCTTCGGATATGGTCAGCAGGGCCACCGAGTGACGAGATGTCTAAGTAGGCATGTGAGGACGATCTTGCCACCACCGCAGGGAGGATGACTTGTAGGGAAACGAATAGAACCCGAGTTGAGGAGCCGAGTAAGGATTCAATCCTGGACCCAAATTACCCGATTTGCCCATATGGCCCGCATGTGAAAAATCCAGCCCGGTGGATGGGCTTGCCCCGCTTGTGGTGGGTGGGCTTTCATCGGCCTAGATATTGTAGCCCTGAATTCTTGGCGATGATGTATTTGGGCTTGGCCCATAGTATAATGGGTAGGGTTGCATTTGAATTGGTAGCCACTGGTAAGGTTGACCCGCAATGGGCTGACTCGCAAAGGGTTGGCCTAGAGTGGGTTGCCCTAGATTGGATTCAGCCTGGAAAAGGTGCCACTACACATACTGGGCCGTATTGGGCTGATCTTGGGCTTAAACACCTGAAGGTAGGTTCTGGATTTCTCTAGTACGCTATGTGTTCTGTTCATCAAATGCTAGAGAAGGATTCTACTCCATGGTAAGACATTCCTTTCTTCACTTGTTTTCCCTTTGACAGACTTGATTCCTGCACTAATATTCCTACTCTAATACCAGTTTGTTGGGAGTACGCAACTAAAGTCCAATACCTTCACCTGGGGAGATCTCCAAGGAGGAAATCCAAGCCCGGGCTCATTAATATATCTAGTTGGACCCACATTTACTCAAAAGCTTAAGCTAGTGAGTTATGGGCCAAATGGGAAACATTAATTGCTCAACACCACATCAATTCTCCGATATGGGACTATTTTTCTAACACAACTCACACATGTATAGACCCTTGAATCAGATATCCCCTCACATGTGAACTCCAGTGTTAGGCCTACTCCCCCTTAAATCAGATATCCTTCTGACCCAACATTATACTTACAGGCCCGCGTTATTACGCCACAACACCCACCTAGGCCATCCTCACGGGCCATCCACCACAATGCCTACCTATCTGGAAACCATAACCATCAGCTCCGATACCATGAAAGAAGATGGGAAAATTCAAGGAAGGCAAGGAAAAATTGACACGAGGGAGAGAGATTGTGAGAGAGTTTTCTGTATTTCTCGATGTGTTGTACAGTGTACAAAGGCAACTATATATAGTGAAGAGAATGATTAATAAAGAAGGAAGGATTCTACTAATCAACGTGTATCAAATATAATTCTAAATTGATCTAAGACAATCAATTACAATCTTCGGTATCTTCAAACATATCTTCCAACATAATCAACCATCTGCCAGTAACTGCTTCCCTAGTTGATTATCTCATTATATATATGAGAGAGAGAGAGAGAGAGTTTTAATTCATTTAATAATGGGGTCATATTTAAAGTGTATTCTTCTCTATGAACCGATCTTTGTTTCCATTTAATCACATTTCCATTGTTCTTTTAGATTCTTTTGTTGGTGCAATTGCTGATTTTCAAATTATGGAGATGAATTCATTAAAATTTCCAAATTGAGGTCCACCATCAATTTACTAAAATGTTCTTACAATTTATAGATTCAAACCAAGTCTAAAATAACAATTTTTTAGTTATTCGATCCCATTTGATATTCTTTTGGTAAAGGGTAGTAACTCCAACTTTCATTTGACCGGATAGTTTTTAAATAGTGGTTTGTTTTATTTGATTTCATTAGCTGTAAAATTAATAGTCACGTGTGTAGTACATGTAAGATATAAAAGTAAAAACTTCTTAAATTACTAATAAATTCCACATATATATATATATATGAATATAAACTAAAAGAATAGCTTCACATTTTTCTGAGAAAGTGTAAGCTGATCCGTGTTCCAAATGATCTGAAGGAAAAAAGTATTTTGACTTGAATTTTTACACAACTTATTTTGACACCTTAACTCACACTCCTCAAAATTTTGCTCAAATAGGATAGGGGACGAGCACGTACTCATTTTTGCAAGACTATGCAAACAGCCCAAGCCAATTAGATTTTGTATGTGGGCAGAGCCCAATTCCTTGGCCCACTAAGCCCTTTAACCCAACCTAGGACTAATTAGAGTCAAAGTTGAAAACCCAAGGTGGGTTAGGGTCCCTCGCCCTCTTTCTTGTTTGGGCACACCCCTTGAATCAAGGGGACTATGTTGCTCCCTTGCACTCCTCTTATCCTCAAGTTGATTAAAGGTGCATCTGTTTTGCAAAAAATGAGTGTTTTGAAAAATATTTTCCAAAATAAATCAATTATATTATTTAGAAAAATAAATTATTTAATTTTTTTCACTATGAAAATAGTCAAACAGATATTGTTTTTGATGATGAAAATATTTTATATATACTAATTTTTCTAAATGATGTAAACTATCATTTTTCACGAAATGAACATATTCTAAATAAAGGATTAGGAGGGTTTTGAGGGTGATTGCTATAATTTGACAAAACCAAAGCATAATGTGGTGAGATAATAGGGGGCTAAGGTCCATTGGGTAATGACCCATAGATAAAACCAGCGGGTAATAGAGCATCGACAGATAGATAATAATTCCAAATGGTTGGTCACTAAGATGCCATTTAGTAAAGTTTAAACATTTCTATTTTTTTTGTCCTTTTGTTCCCCGAAATGAAGAAAGAACAAAAATCTATTTCATAACATCAATTAATTTTTTTATTTGTTGAAATAAAAAGTGGCTAGGGAATAGATTTATAACTGAAATAAGAAGTAAGAAAAAGTTGCATTTTGTTCTTAGGAACAATTTCTGGAATAAATCATTTTATTTTATTTATTTATTTCTTCTTTCTCTTCTAACTAGTCGTCGCTCTCACCGCAGTTGTCGCCACTGTTTGCCATTCGGAACCCACTGCCCACCATTGGTTGCCGCCACCTAAAGAAGAAGAGAGGAAAAATAGAAAAGAAAAAAAAAGAAAAATCTCAAACAATTATTAAAAATTAAAAGAAAATTTTCATCACAAAAACATTTGTGGGTTGTCAAACGCATTTCTACTATTTTTTCTATTTTGAAAGTAGAAATTTCGTGCGTTATCAAACACATTCTCTTACACAACAACTCTTCTAGGTAATAGAAATATAAAAATACTATTTCTAAAAATAAATTATTCTCGAGAATAAAAATATTATCAAACACACCCTAAATAACCTCATCTATAGCATTTGCCCTCTCTTAACTCATTCTTCATTTAGCCTTCTTAATTCTCATCGTCTCCTCTCAAGCTCCCATGGCCAAGACCTCCTAAGCTCTCTAGGAAGGCCAAAACCGTGACCCTCTCCATAAGCCACTAGGGTGTGTGATTTAATTCCCAAGCTAAGGCTGCCTCTCCTTGCTTATTTTAGGTGCGAATTTTCCTCTCCTACGTGTTTTGACTTCAAGTCGTTTGCTAGAGGATACCAAGCTCAAATCGTAGTTGAAAGTCAAAATTTTGTGGCTCACCTCACACTTGTGGGTGTTGCGAGCCCATTACCTCGATCTATGATCCATTAGCCCATGGTGGTTTGTATGCTTGGTTACATTTTTGTATATGTTGAACATGCTTTTTGCGCTAGGAATGACCTTATTCCCTTTGTACCGTGACCCCCATACCCATTTATTTGGCTATTTCTCATTGCCATTGGCTACTTTTATCTTGTAAATGTGTTCACAGCTCTTGTGGTGTTCTTGGCCAAGGTAGTCGTTGAAGATACCGTTACCTAATTGATCTAATTGTGATATTATTCTTTGGGATATTATTTAGGATATTTTTCTTTCCTTTTTTTGTATATTTCTTCCTCTAATTAGTTAAGACTTGTACATTATAAATAGAGCTATAATTGCATTTCTGGTTTTGTATGTTGATGATATACCTTTGATTAGGAATGATGTACCGATAATATCATCGATAAAACTATTCTTATCACATAAATTCTCCATGAAAGACTTAGGAGAGGCAACCTACATTTTAGGTATCAAGATCTATAGAGATAGATCGAGACAATTGATTGGCCTCTCACGGTCTACGTACGTAGACAAGGTATTAACACGTTTTAACATGCAATGTTCCAAGAGATGATTATTGCCTTTTAGGTAAGGGATCCGTCTTTCTAAGGAAATGTGTCCCAACACTTCTGAAGAAAGAGAGCGAATGGCAAAAATACCATATGCATCCGCTATTGGAAGCATAATGTATGCTATGTTATGTACTAGACCTGATATTGCGCATGCTGTAACTATTACTAGCATATATCAGTCTAATCCAGGACAAGAGCACTAGATAGCAATCAAGAATATTCTTAAGTACTTGTGAAGGACTAAGGATTTATTCTTGATATATGGAGAAGGAGAATTTAAAGTTATAGCTTATACAGATTCTGATTTTCAATCAGATCCTAATGATTATAAGTCTACATCCGGGTTTATCTTTACATTCAATGGTGGCATAGTTAGTTGGAAAAGTTCCAAACAAAACATAACTGCCGATTCCACCACTGAAGCAGAGTATGTAGCTGCTTCTGAAGCAACAAAAGAAGACGCTTAGATGAAGAAGTTTATTTCTGAACTTGGAGTTGTTCCTTCAATTGAGTAACCGATTACATTGTTTTGTGATAACAATGGGGTGATAGCTCAAGCTAAGGAACCAAGGTCTCACCAGAAGTCCAAGAACATTGAGAGACGCTTCCATCTAATCAGAGAAATTGTTGGGAGAGGTGATATCGCCTTGCAAAAAATTTCCTCAGCAAAAATCGTGGCAGATCCCTTCACTAAGGCCTTACCTCAGTCTTATTTTTAAAGGTATATTGAATAAATGGGTTTGAGGTACCGGACAAGTTGGCTTTAGTGCAAGTGGGAGATTGTTGGATGTATACCCTAAAGCTAATATGTAATAGTTACATATTAGGGATTTCAGTTGTACTATCATTATTATTATTTAATTAATGGCAATGACATATTCATTCATTTTTCCAATTATTTTATGAATGATTCCATAAGATCGGTTGCAACTAGACATATTCTTGAGACGTCAAGAATATATGTAACGGGTTCATTAGTTAGACTGAATCTTTAAACCGTTCCTGGTCAATGGATTATTGAGTGGATATTTATAATCATGTTAAGACCAGTGTGTTCTTTACTTCACAATTAAGTATTAGATACTTAAGGGAATGATGAGTCGCAAATCATTAGATATTGTGATACCTGAGTTAGAACACAGGTGTTTGTATTAGACAAATTCACTAAACGTGATGCATATGGAACGATTAACAACATAGAAGCTTTTAGCATAATCAATGTCTAATTGTTCATGCTTTGGTCTTGTGTAAATAATCCTTAGACCTGAGGCACAATGTTAACTTGTGTGTCAAACAACTATGGTTCACGGGTGTACATAATGCCAGGTCGTTGATCCGTCTTTATACCTGATGGTCATAATTTGTTCATATACAAAGTTGCACATATACGCAATATGGAATCTGTCTCTTTGTTATATGTAAGGTATAATAATGATGTCATATGCAATCTAATTATGACAATGCATTGAAATCCTCGGCCAAGGTTGTAACCGAGAATAAATTGTTTATGTCTCGAACAAATGCATGTCAATTAGATTTGTGCATATGATCGAATTAGTGACTTGACAAATATTCAATGGTCTTTGTTCGATCGGGATATAGTAAGATAAAGGGATTAAATTACACTGTAGCCAAAACTGACAGGTTCATTATATTTTAAAAGCATTCACACTATCTGGGTAACCATGAGATATTGCTAGATGTCAATCATGTCTTGTAGGACCCAAAGATTAATTGGGATAATTAATTCTTTTGGGAGTACTTATGTGTTAGTACAAGTCTTACTACCAGTTTAGTGATGAACCTAGGGATGTCGCACACCATAACCAATTAGGATAACGTGGAATAAGAGAGAAATAATTTGTATTATAGTCATGAGCCTACGTGCATACGATGCACACGTATGCCCAAAGTGGATACATGTTAATGTACCCTAAATGCGCACACAAAGATTATGTCCTTTTTATTTATTTTTAGGAATTGATTCAATGGCATCTAGCTCGACGACTCTAATATTGAGTCTGTCTTTTCCCTAGATGATCAACCATCTGAAAATACTTTATGTGCTATCCAGACATACAGCTCAGACTCAGCTTCAAACTTTGAAAACGATGTCTTCACCTTCTTCCCCGATTCGCCTAATGAAATCCAGATCACTGAACCAATCAATCACCTATACATCCCCATTCATATCCTCTTATCCAAATACCACAAACCAATCCCTCTTGTGGCACTCATCGATACTGGAGCAAGCTCTTCCATTCTATACACAAAGATTCTCCCTGAAGAATTTTGAAAACCGTACACCAGGTATTTCAATTATGCTTATGGCGATACTTTCGCTACAAAGTATCGTAGAAAACTCATTACCATCAAATTCTTTCCTCGGTGTTCCATCACCACTAAAATCATTGGTTCCAGATCTCTTGATAAAGATATCATCATTGGCTGGGACATTTTGACCCATCTCCCCAAGCTTAGAATCCTTTCGAATGGCCTCCGTTTCAAAAATCAATTTCGTGAATTTGTGGATATCAAGAGATTCTATGCACTCCGGCCAGCTATGCTGGATCCAATCATTCAAAATCTACTCTCCTCTTGTGCTGAGACCCACTCCCACTTTTCTCAAACTTACACTCAGCCCTTATGGAAAAACTCTATGTTTTACGTCAAACTTCTTTTCAAACGGAATGAAAACATAAATCCTACAAAAGCCAGTCATTCTAGGATGAGTCCAGAATACCTTGCGCTTGCTCAACAAGAATGTACAGAACTACTGACACAAGGTCTCATTGAACGCTCTAATTCTCAATGGGCATGTGAAGCATTCTATGTCAACAAGCGATCCGAACATAATCGCGGAAAAATGAGGTTTGTAATCAACTACCAACCTCTGAATCAGTTCCTTCAGAATGACAAATTCCCATTGCCCCACCGTAATTCCCTCTTTCTTAGTCTTGCCTAAGCAAAAAATTTATTCAAAGTTTGATCTCAAGGCAGGATTTTGGCAATTAGGCATTAACCCAATCGACAAACCCAAAACCGGGTTTTGTATTCCAAACCAACATTTCCAATGGACAGTTCTCCCTTTTGGCCTCAAAATTGCACCTTCCCTGTTCCAGAAGACTATGTGTAAAATCTTCAAACCGATTCTACCCCACTCACAAATTTACATTGATGACATCCTTCTCTTCCATCCTGATGAAGAATCTCACCGTCATCTTTTGACCAAATTCGATGATATTGTGAAAAGGCATGGAATTATGCTTTCTCATAAGAAAATGGTTCTTGCCCAAAAGGAAATCGAATTCCTTGGCATGCGTCTCAAAGACAGAACCTATTGTCCCGAACCCCATATTGCTGATGAACTTCAAAAATTTCCTAACACGAATTTCACCCCTAAGCAAGTTCGGCAATTTTTGGGCATTGTTAATTATCTCCGGGATTTTATTCCCTATATTTCCAAAACCCTCAGACCGCTCCAAAGGATGCTCAAGAAAAATGCTCCCCCATGGGGACAAAAGCATACTCAAGCCGTATCTCAGTTTAAACAAATTTTACGACACCTTCCTCCTTTAAAAATCCCTTCCACTATCAAACGGATTCTTCAAACTGATGCTAGCGACAAATATTGGCAACCATTCTTTTTGAAGAAATTGATGGAACCAGGCATATTTATGCCTACAAAAGTGGTCAATTCTCTCAAGCCAAAGTCCATTACCATTCCACTTTCAAAGAGATACTTGCAGTCAAATATGGAATCAAAAAATTCGAATTCCACCTTATTGGACATCATTTTCTTGTTGAAATGGATATGTCCTCCTTCCCTTAGATGCTCAAGTTTAAACAAAAGCAAGTTCCTCATCCATAGTTGCTCCGATGGGCTGAATGGTTTTCAAAGTACTCCTTTGATGTTAAACATATTCCATGGACTAAAAATGTCATTGCCGACTTCCTGTCCAGGCCAAAAGAATCAATGGAAACTATCAATATGTATGTCAAAAAAGAACCTCTCCAAGAGACATACCGCACCACCAACATACGGGGTGGTTGGCCAAGCCTCAAGTATCCTCCTGATGTCCCATTGGCAATTAGGCACAATGTTCTGAAGGAAAGACTTTGAGGATTAATGTGGGAATACTATCTCCGCATTTTTCGAGAATATGGCGGATTGATGTTTAGACCAGAAGAACTTCATCATGGGAAGCTGAGTTTCTAAAATCTTACTATCCTCAGTGAGGTAAGCAACCTCATAGAGATAGTCTATCTTCAAACATGACGACTTTCGAAGTTCTGGAGGAGGTTGTAGTGAAAGATTGGAAGTAAGAGAAATGGGAAGAGAAGTGGGGGAAATGGGGGAAGGAGAATCGAAGGTATCCATGAGGAAAGGGGCTTCTCTTCTAGTGTCAAAACAAAGGTTTGAACAAACTAAAAAGATTCAAAGAAATCATGGCTCCGATACCATAAATGAGTCCTATGAGCTAATTTCATAAAGCTAAAGTCGTAAACTTGTGACAAATATGCTATCCCACACACGGCACTCCTAGCCTTCATAGGGACTACCTGTTATCCACCAAATTTTCTCTCAAGTTTATGAACTTTGACCATAGTAATCTCTAGAATAACGGAGATTCTGGTGTACAGGATCCCATAAGGGCAAGTGCAGAACATACTCCAGAATTTTCCCCAATCATAGTGTTTACTCAGAATTAACGTTGTGAACTAGAAGAGAATGTGAGTATTTAGAAGATCATGTTGATAATAGAGTACACAACACACTTCTTATTTTACTCTCTGGTTTTTACAATGGGGAGGCTCCTTGCTTATATAGGTAGAGGAGGATACAAGAGACAAGAGTATGCAGACTAGCCATGCTCAGACACAATTATGGGAACAACTAGCCACTTATGGGCTACAAGGGAGTCCTAAAGAAATCTCGTGACAAGCTATAAATAGTGATTTTTCACCTTGTGCTATAGTGAACAGTTAATAGTGAACAGTGATTGTTGCTATAGTAATTTCGTAGCGGCTATTTTGGCCACACCCGATCTCTAGCATTATAGTCATAGTTTGAATCATCAGAGCTGTGATGAGCTAGTTGTGCTTTGAGTGGAGCGTCCTCGTCTGCATCTAATGGACTAGAGCTTCCGTCTTTTTTTCTTTTAAAAGCTCAAATGAGATTCTCAATCTCTTCTGCCGACAAGTTGGGTGGACAAGAAGAGCTAGCACCGAAAGGATCGGAGAAAGAGCCGTGAAAGGGGCCGTGATTTTAGGTGTCACCCCAAGGGTCTTGAGAAAGTGGTCCCCCCCCCAAGGGTCATAGGGGGTGGAGGAGTTTGAATTATACTGTCGAAAGACATCGAGAGTTTATTGGATTTCATTTCTCACAGGATCCCAAGCTTCAAGGTGATCCCAAGACATAAGGACATTTGCAGGGGGCCATGCTTTCGGTGGGATGACTCGATTTTCTTGACATAGGATCCTCTAAAGTTCTCAAGATGCAAGTCTACTAGTTGTGATGGAATATGGAAGTGTCTGGTAAATTCGTGCTACTTCTTGAAAAACTTAGGGCTAATAGGATGAAGTTCCTGCAATAGAAGGTTTGTCAGAAATCCATCCAGTGGGATGACTGTATGTCCATGGTCGGTGGAACAAGATAACCGTGTGTCTTTCCGGGTCAGGCCTTCCTTGACGATTCTGGACTATGAAGAGTTCCTTCCAGCATTGGAACTGTTTAAACCATGCGAAAATGTCCAAAAGATACTTCTGGTTATGATCATGACCATCTGCGTTTTTTACAAAAACCTGCAAAATTTTGTCAATGGGAAATTCAATGGCTATGGTGTACAGGTTGAACATGTACCAAAATAACCATTTCAAGTCTTCTGGAAATTCATCATTGGGAGACCATTGGAGAGTATGGATGAATGGATATTGTGGATGAAGTCCTTCTGGTCTAAACATCAATCCGCCATGTTCTCGAAAAATGCGGAGATGGTATTCCCACATTAATCCTGGAAGTCTTTCCTTCAAAAAATTATGCACATGGTCAGCAACAATTGCTGACCATGTGCAACGCACTCATGTGCATGTGTTTTTTATTTTGAATAAAAAAATAAAAATTTGCGGTATGATGGTCAACAACCGTTGTTGACCATCATGCATGAACCCATGACCAATGACGGTTGCTGGTCGTGGGATCATGCATGAACCCATGACCAGCAACAGTTGCTGGTTGTGGGATCGTTGGTGGTTACCCACTTGTAGAACAATTCTATAAATAGGGTGTGTGTGCGTTTTTGTGTGCGTGCGTATGAAAACGAAAAAAAAAATATTGTGGGTTGTCAAACGCATAACATAGTACTCGAGAATATTCGTATTATTCTTTCAATATTCAGGAAAGATGTCGGATGAAATATTGAAAAAATATTGCAAGTGGGATACAATAGCTAAATAGGCAATGTGCAAATTTATTATCTTTCCTTAAATAACATAGTACTCTCACTTATAAAAAGGAGCCACATACCCTAAAGAGACAAAAGTATAGAGAAGGCAGAGAGAAAGGAGAGAGCATGGAGAGTCACAGATTAGAGAGTAAAAGGGATGAGAGAAAAAGGGGATTCTTCTTCGACCATCTCGACTGAAGATCCCGATGCCGCTGCTGCTCTCTTTGTTCCAGTTGACGATTTGCTGCTCTGATTTCTTGCCCGTTCTGACGAATCTATTGAATCAGCGTGTAGTTTTCTACACCCATGAAGTCGTAGTTGCTCCTTGGTCTTGGCCGCGACTACGTTGCCGCTCCCCTCAGTGACGATGACCAGCTGCTGCTACCGCTCTGCTGGACTTTTACTATCAACGACGAGGCTGTTGTGCTGATTTCCCTTGCCGGTGGTTGCCTCACCATCACCTGCACTTGCACTGTGTCCTGCTGCAATTCTCGACGAAGCCGCTGTCTCAGTTTCATTGTTCTTGATCGTGACATTGGACAAGATTCAACATTGACTGCCTCTCATCATTGCTTGGCTTGTTGCTCTCACATAGTTGCCAATGAGGCTCATGGCCCTTAACCAAAATAGAAAAAAAGTAAAGAAGGAAAAATAAAAATGAAGAAAAGAAAAGAAGAAAGAAAAAATATAAAAAAATATAATTAAAATTTGTCCACATCAGCGTTGACCGTCTCACGTGACACAACCAACATCTAGTCAGTATTTTCCAATTAAAATTGACCGGATGGAATCAATTGGCAACACATGAAAAAGTCCAAGATTCAATTAACGCAATTAAAATGTATAGAATTAAGTTGCATTTAGCAATCGGCATAAA
Organism: Angophora floribunda; assembly: GCA_014182895.1. Lineage (NCBI taxonomy): Eukaryota > Viridiplantae > Streptophyta > Magnoliopsida > Myrtales > Myrtaceae > Angophora > Angophora floribunda. The sequence continues at coordinate 19,125,933 of CM024707.1, read as the reverse complement.
ATTCAATAAAAATAAAATTGATCCTACCTTGCATTTGATGCTTGTCAAAAAAGGATAAAGTCGAATATAGTAGGGATGTAGGCTAGATAAAATTATCACATGGGGAAATAAGATAAATATAGATAAAATTTTTAATATCCATAACAGAAAAGTTATTTTTCTCAAATAATAGATTTCTTAAAGTAAAAAATTAAAGTTATATTTGAATTATAATATAAGAAATTTAAAATAACATAAAATAGCAATTTAGTTTTTAAATTTAAACTTATTTTTATTTATATATTCAAATTTAATTCTATCTTATAATATAAATTCATTATATAAACATAAATATATTTATATTTATATTTATATTTATATTTATTACATATTTTAGCTTTATTAATACAATTTATTTAATAATTTTTTATTAGAGAATGATGGAAGGGGAACAAAGAAAATAATTTAAAAAGAGAGGAAAAAAAAAAAAAGTAGACAAGAGTAAAGTGATGCAGAGATTTTTGATATCTCCGTTTGTAAATTTTTTTTGTTCATGTCATTTATTGCTGTGTTCACCAAAGAGTTGGTAGGATATACAAAATCACTTGATTTCATTTCCTATTCTATTCAGTCTCATTCTGGTAAAAATCTATATAGCTACACTTAACCTAAGTTGATGATAATTTTCCCGAACTACCAAAGGCAGCTTCACAATGTAACATTTACGTAAGTACTCGCCGGATTTGGGCTATCCAAACTCCCATAAATGTTGTAATTATCTAAGTTGATGATTGGAGTTACTAATTCCTTCCAAATTTAGCCCGAATAGAATCAATCCTTTTGGATAATAACTAGTCAAGTAATTAATTGGTCGATTACAGATTCCGTATATATATAGCCACATCTATATCAATGTATGTTCATTCACACCTCTCGTATTTTCTTCATTTTCCCAAAATCCTGGTCTCATAAAACTCGAGAGTCCAAGCCTACCTTGCGTGTCGACGGTACTTTGACTGCCCCCACGATGAAGAGCTTTGCCACCTTGGCCTTTGCACTTCTCGCGGCGCTAGTCATCTTATGCAATTTCATCAAACAATTTTGGTGCAAAAGCGTCCAAGGAAAATCCAAGCGGTACCCACTCCCTCCAGGGCCCGCCCCGTGGCCTGTGGTCGGCTGCGCCCCTGAGATGCTCCGGAACAAGCCCGCAGGCCGGTGGATGCTTCGTTGGATGGAGGAGATGGACACCAACATCGCGTGCTTTCGCATAGGGAACACAAACGCCATTCCTGTAACTGACCCGAAGATCGCCCGGGAGTTCCTCTTGAAGCAAGATGCCACATTCATCTCGAGGCCCGTCTCGATGGCGGCCCAAGCACTCAGTGGTGGTTATGCGACCGCTGTCATATCGCCCTACGGGGAGCAATGGAAGAAGATGAGGCGAGTCCTCACGTCGGAGATCATATGCCCCGCGCGACACAAGTGGCTCCATGACAAGAGGGCCGAGGAAGCGGATAACCTAGTGAAACATGTCTTCAACCAATGCAAAAGCTTAGGGCGAGTGGACTTGAGGCTCACAACAAGGCACTATTGTGGAAATGTGATAAGAAGGTTGGTGTTCGACAAGAGGTACTTTGGCAAAGGAAGGGAAGATGGAGGACCAACCATTGATGAACAACAACACGTGGATGCACTGTTCGACTCACTAAACTATCTCTACGCATTCTGTGTTTCCGATTATTTCCCATTCTTGGTGGGACTTGACCTTGATGGGCATGAGAAGGTAGTGAAAAATTGCGTGAGGACGTTTAGGAGGTTGCATGAGCCTATCATAAACGAGAGAATCAAACAGTGGAGGGACAATTCGAGTTCGGAGAGTAATGGGAAAGAGCCTCAAGACTTGTTGGATTTTCTTATTTTGCTTAAAGACTCAAAAGGGGAGCCATTGCTAACGCCACATGAAGTCAAATCACAGGCTACGGTAAAAGAATCGTTCTTTCCTTTTGGATATATTTATTTATTGTCATCTTTTAAGGTTATGAAGCAATGTCGTTACACTTGTCCCAAAAGCACTTTAAGAAAGATTTTCCTATAGTCAGAACATTATTACCTACATATTGTGGTTATAAATTAGATTTTAAAGTTAACCTAAGATGCATACGTTTCTCTACATCTTGCTATGTGTAGGAAATTTTGATGGCAGCGGTGGACAATCCATCAAATGCAGTGGAATGGGCAATGGCGGAGATGATAAATCGGCCCGAACTCATTAAGAAAGCCAAAGAAGAAATTGATAGAGTTGTGGGAAAGGAGAGATTAGTCCAAGAGTCAGATATCCCCCAGCTCAAATACATCAAGGCATGCGCTAGGGAGGCCTTCAGGCTCCACCCGATCGCGCCCTTCAATGTCCCCCATGTCGCCTTGTCGGACGCCGTTGTGGCTGGGTACCACATCCCCAAGGGTAGCCACATCCTCTTGAGCCGGTGGGGTCTTGGCAGAAACCCTAAAGTGTGGGATGAACCCCTCGAGTTCAAGCCAGAGCGGCACATCATGAGTGATAATGTGGAAGTCGTGCTCACAGAACCCGACCTGCGGTTCATTTCCTTCAGCACGGGCCGGCGAGGTTGTATTGCCGCGCAGCTTGGGACAGCCATGACCGTGATTCTCCTTGCCAGGCTGATTCAGGGGTTTGAATGGAGTATGCCCCCAATGTTGACAGCATCAATCTTAATGAGTCAAGGTTTGACTTGTCCCTGGCCGAGCCATTGGTTCTTCAAGCTGAGCCATGCTTGGGAGACCATCTCTATCCAAAGTGACTTGAGTATACTTTTCTATGTCACATATCAGAATATCATCACCCCATCAATAAAAAAAATTCTGAACTTTATAATAAATATATTGTGGAAGCAATCTAATTTCAAACATTGCATACGCCATATAATTCAAATACAATGAAAAGATATGAGGCATAACTATGCTGCCGGCCCCCCTTGGGTCAATTCCTACTCATCCGCCAGCGGTGATGACATGGTGGTACGAGAGTCAATATCCTAAATCTTTTACATTAGTATAAATTCATTCATAAACTTTTCAATTGGACCAATTTAGCCTTAAACATTTTTATATTGGTACTAATTTAGTCCATCTGACCAATCTACGTTGGAGATCGGTGACGTGAATATCAACAATCTTACGTGCCATTGCCGGCGTTAACATGGACATTTTAAAATAATTTTTTCGATTTTCGATTTTTAAAAATTTTTCCCTCTTAGTCTACACGAGGGTGGCCCTTGCTAGACTCGATAGAGACCGGGTGGCGATCATCTCACCCTCGCCGAATTTGGCGAGGGCCGCCCTTACTCAAGCTACGAGGTCTTGCCCTCACTAGACCTGGCAAGGGGCATGATGCCCTCCTAGCCACAAGCCAAGGAAAAAGAATGAGGAAAAAAAAAGAGGGGAAAAAAAGAAAAAATTTAAAAATAAAAATTTTATTTGAAATATTTTAAAATGTTCACATCAATGCCTGCAATCTTACATGGCATCGCTAGTGCTACCCCTTGAGATTAAATTTGTACAAATGTAAAAAGTTTAGAACCAAATTGGCTGGATCTACCCCTTAATGCCATGTAGGATCATCGGCATCCATGTCATCGATTTCTGGCCTAAATTGGCCGGATGATTGAATTGGTACCAATATGAAAAGGTTTAGGAGCAAATTTGTATAATTGAAAAGTTTAAGACTAAATTGGTACCGATGTAATATGTTTAAAACTTTTTTGGTACTTTTCCCTCTAGCAGAAGGTTCCATTGTAATAAGCACCTTACATCTCTTTATTACATCTCTCAATTACAAGAAAAAGAAATTATATATACTCAATAGATATTCATGAGTTCAAACACAAATTAATAATAAAATATAGGTCCAAAATATAATAACCATCTAGCATTTAGGCAGTGCTGCACCGTAAGACCCCTAGCAGGGCAACCCCTAATCTCCATGCCTCCCTGTCGTTGTGAAGTATGGACCACACTCAATAGGAGGAGCTCTAATGATGAATTCAACAAACCTCATGTACTTTCTCATCATTGTTGATGCTAAGCAATCATGATCAAATATTTCAGAACGGGTGAGACTTCTGTAATAACATCAATGGGAGTGATCACGCAATCCGTCCATCCCATGATAAAGAGGACGAATATTTGATATGATGGGAATCGAAGTACATGGCGGATTTGGACATGAAGATAAAGAGGGACTGCCCCGAATTACGGCCAGCGCGTCTGCGATTCCATGCAGAAGCAAACGCGCCTCCGGTCTATTTGTCGCTTGATGTTTTTGCCTAGTCTTATTTCGTATGGTTCATTTTTTTCTCTCTTTCTCTGCTACTTGATCAGTCACCGGACAGAGCGACTTTATGTTTGGAACAATTATGTTTCATTGAACTGGCGAGCTTTTCCTTTAATATCACCGTGAAAGAAATTAAGCATGCGTTGCTGCATGTCTCGATAAATTCGTCATTTATGCAAATTTGCTGTCATTCGATTGCTGGTTCTCTTGTTGAGATGTTCATGATGCCTTTTCTAATTTGGGGCTGGTGAAATGCTTATAGCTGTAGTTTAGGATATTCTGTTCTCTTTTTTTGTCATTGGGGTTCCGGCAATTTTAAAGGTGTGTCTTCAAATATGGCATCATTCCACTAGATTCGGGGCGGATGAAGCAGATAACCCTGAATTCTTTGTGAAAAGTCTCCACATAATAATCGAATCAAGGACCCCTTACATTTGATTGCGGAATTTCAGCGAGGAACAAACGGTGTCTTCACCATCTTCATCCTCTTCTTCCTCAGCAAGCGTGAGACCAGGAGATAAATGGTTCGATTTAACTTTTACAGAATGCCGTGAAGCGTAAGAGGATCTTGATCTTTGGTGCCAAAGCAATCTTGAAGCTATGGTTGTTGATGTAGTTTTGGTAAAGAGAGCATTAAACCGGGACCCAGCCAATTTTTATCCCAAGACGGAACCGTTCAAGAATTTGTCGTAGAAAGAACTACATTCAAATTGCCGGAACTATAGCTGGTCAGGAGGCGCTAGGAAGTGTTGAGAAAAAAAATTTCTGGAACTCTAACCTGAAGAAGCTAAGGAAGTGGAAGGAGTGCAAAGATAATAGAGAGAAGGATGGTGCTGGAGAAAAGTAGAAAAGAAAAAAAGCCTAAATTTATTATATTAATATCAATTTAGTTCTAAACTTTTCAACTTAATTAATTTCTAAACCTATTTTATTACTACCAATTCAGGCAGGCCTTGTTGATAAACGGGCTTGGAAATACTAGATCTGCTATCAAGACCGCTAACACTAGCAACAGTAGGATTGCTAACTTGGTCGGTAACCATTTTTGGATTGGTAGTGCTGCCTTGGCTACTAGTTGGATGGGTAATAATAGGTGGGAGAATTGAATGAAGATCGACTAACCTTCTTGATGAGGACGATTGAAATGAACTAATCTTAAGTCAAATGATCTTCTAGGAAATTGGATGGTTACCTTGCCTTTTGGATTTTGTCTTATGTTGGTTAGAGCCATATTTTGGACTAGTTGTTTGGGAATTTGGCTTTCTAATTCCGATTGTTCTTGTTAAGAAAATTTCCCAATCTATTAAACTGACAAAAACATTTTCATAATTGTTCAATAATTCTGATGAAAGCATTTCTAGATGATATTCTTAGAGAAACTTATGTCAAACTTTGTTTTGAATATCATCAAACTTGAAAAATCAGACTTAGGTGGTTTATGATGGAGATTGTGTTATGTCATGATAGTCAAGGACAACGATATAATTTGTTCTAGATTTGTCAAGACAATACACATCATCAAACGTTATTAGAAAATCTCAGATCTTCGCAATTAGTGGAAAGTTTGATGTAATAACACCAGAGGTTATCAATCAGAACCATAGTTGAGGTTAAATTATTTCCTTCCATATATGTTTTGTTAAACAATTAGGAAGGAGTTGATATACTCGTGCAATGGTTAGTGGAGATTGATTGGATTCCCTGCCTTTTATATAAGGAGTTCTAAAGGTGAGTTTTCCACAATGCCTCTTGAAGATTTGGATTTCCTAGAATATCTATCTAGAGGTGATTTGTTTCCAAATTGGAGTGCTTGACTTATGGAAACTCAAACTGGTATATGGGTGGTCGAATCTATGGGGAGCTTTATTCTTTGCCACTCTAAAGCAATTAGATCTTCTAAACAAGATCTAAGCTAATGGGTAGATTAGCTAGATAATCCTCCAGAGATTATGTCTAACGGTTAGCTTGAACAAGGGAGTAGTATAAAAAGAGATCTCAAAGCAGAAGAGTGTAGAATGCAATGAGAATCAAAGCTTATAATTCCAAAGTCCTAAGAGCATCTTTCCAATCAAATACATCCGTCTCTATGAACTGTTTAGTATAATCACTAGGAGTTTGAGAGTGTGTGAGGAGTTGTTTACATGAACTAAAGTAATTGATACTTAGATCTTGTAACCTCTGATTGGTTCGAATAATGAAATATAGCCAATAGACTATTAGCGTGGGAGAGTAGACATAGGTTTTTCAAAGCCAAACCACTATAAACAGTTGTGTGTAATTTTCTATCGTTACTCTCTTTATTTTATTAGATAAAAACTCTTGTACACTAGTAAAATCTGGCCACTACTTTTTCTATCACTTTAAGTTGTTCTGTTGCAATATTGATTTTAAATTTTTCTAAATTATGTATTTCACCTATTCACCCCCTCTTAGTGATCATACTAACCATAATAGTTCTGATAAAACCACCTGATTCTAATTGATTGATCTGGGGATGGTTCGATTGGCTCTTAAGATATCAATTTGGATGAGGAGGGTTTCCCCTTTTAGACTATGTTTGAATGCTTTGCTTCCAAATGGAGAAAGCTATAGATGAGAGTTAAAAGAATAGATCCATCAGCTATTTAATGTAAACGCGTATGAAAATTTGCCTGTTGATAAACTTCTCTTAGAATAATGGAAGTTTAATATTCGCCTTTATGGAAGAGACGGTCCAAACAATTTAGAAGTATTAAAAAACAACGAGGCTATACAACATCACTTATCCACGAGCATACGCAACTTGAGTTTTTTGTAGGTATGTCGGAAATTAACAGGGAAATTTGTTTGGAAGATGGGATTTTATTTATGACTATTTAAGCCATGAGAAGAAACAATTTGACTCGGCTTAATGTTATGTAATTTCATCTTATAAAAGGACAAAGACAACGAACTTGTCCGGTCCACCATCTATCTGGCAAGACTCTAGATGACACCTGACTTCTAAGTAGAACCGGTTGCAATTGGATATCTCGGAACTCGGCCCTATATCAATAATTGTATCCTTCTTCTTCTCAATCTCCCATGAAAAAACTCAAGTTAGTCGAGTGCCACTTACTCCACTCTTTACAAATCTCTCCCCATTGCTAGGACTGTCTAGAAGTTAGCAAGTGGAGTTGGTAGATTTTTAAATATAGACGTAAAAACTTACCGCAGCGGGACTTTGCTGAAGCGCTCATTCCCTCTGCCATTGTAGACTGAGGATTCAGAACTTTGGCCGATTTGCAGAGCTCTTTCTGAAGAATTCGTAGGTCATTTCAATTACAGTAAGGGAAAAAGAAGAGCCAGAAAATCGAATCTAACTCCTGCCCTAAGGAAAAGAAGAATATATAACACTAAAAATATTATCAGTACTCTATATTACAACAAATCAACTAACTGATGGATAAATCAGTACATGGGAGTAGGGACAGCCGGTTGCCCTGAGACCTCACTTATTGAATGGTATCTATACTCACAAAAGAAAGGAAAGCCTCTAACAAGAATGGTTCAGCAAAACTGTGGAGGGAAAAAGAATGTAGTAATGGAGATGAGGGCTGCTTAATTTTCTCAGACCAGCTTCAGAGATCTCAATAAATAACTCCACTCAATGTCGCTTCATCTCCTGGAATATGTTTGATACCTTTGGTGACAATCTAGGGAGGAACTTGAATAACTGTTTGATGAGGAAAAGCATTAGTGAACCAAATGATCCATGTCATGGCCAAAAAAAGAACCAAATCATAAGTGAGAGAGAGCAAGAGATTGTATCGAGCATATTAATTGCAGAGAATGCGTCAACAGTACACTCAAAAGTTACCTATAACAGCCAAATATTGAAAACCATAACTACAGATCTCAGCTTAAAAAATTGCTGATTGGAAGAAAGAGATTGGAGCTCTCTTGTTCTTCCACAACACCTTCGAAAGGGGGCAAATAGAGAACACAAACTTCCATGCTTGCATGCAAAACCAAGGATCAGGGTACTAGGCAGGAAACAACTAGGAATGAGTTCCAAATAAATGATGACAACATTATTACACTGGTGAGCAAAAGGTCGTTTATATATAACAGACTAGTGCCTCTTTGCTTTCCTACTTGATGTGAGAATAGATGTTAGAAAAAAAAAAAATCTCAGAAATACTTTCTCATTCCTACATGAGGTACTCCAACAAGAAAGACAGTGAGCATTGCAGACTAGCAGTAAGATAAAAAATCATAGCACTTATCAACTCAAAAGGTAGCATCCTCATTGGGCACCTCTTGCTATTTCACGAATGAATCAGATAGATGTAACTTTGAATCTATGAGATATTTCTTGATCAGAAATTCACCACAAAAAGTCATACCCAAAGCTTCACACAAGCGTCAATGATGACGGGAATCAGGCATATAAAAATAGTAATAGCAGACTGATCAATTTCCAGTCCATAATGCTCAACAATTACTTCTAACAAAGTCTGCCAACCAGATTCGGAATGATACCTGCAGGTAACCAATTGAAAAGGTGCATGAGAGACAAGACATGAGTGCCAAAGAAATTTAGTAACTTCAAAGGAATTACGCTCTACTTTCCAAAAGCCTAAACATGATTCATAAAGAGTAGTAACATAAAAATGCATGAACCAACAAATGACCTTTTATCAAAGACCAAAGGCCTAAAGCACAATCGGTAAAGAAAGGTAAAACATAATGATGAGCATATAGCATTTGAGGGGAATAAGTGAGAGGAAGAAATGAGCAAATTTAAAATCCAAACTGAGATATATTAACTTCTTCAAATGCAGATATCCTCCGTAAACTGTTGCATTTATATCAATTGGCATAAGAATAACGACCAGTTCCCATTAAGTGTACTCTAACTGAAAATAACAAGAGTAACATGCCATAGCATGGCAGAGGAACGTTACCCCAAGAAGATATCCGTGATAAGAATAATAAGAAATGCCTTCCCAGTATCCGAAATGTTATTTATAATTTTGTAACCTGTAAATTTCAGCAATGCTACCTGCAAATGGTCACAAGGTTAGAAAATTCGACAGGCAGGACAATAACCAAAAAGGAAGGGACAGACCTGCATATTTCTGTGAAAGTATATGTGCATCAGGTTATTGTTGAAATATTGTCTTATATCGCTTAACAACAGGTAAATGCTCTTTATATTCATGAAATCTTCCTCCACCTCTTAGCTTAAGCTTTAATATTAGACTTTCTAACATGGTATCAAGGTCAGTGATATCCCTTTCACGAATGTGCATGGTCAAAATTCCATGTGAATGTTGAAATATTTCAACTAACTGTTGAAAGATTGTCCCACGTCGCTTGACAATGGGTCCTAAATGCTTTTAATATTCATGAGATCTCCCTCCACCTCTTAGTTTAAGCTTTAATGTTGGACTTTCTAACATGCATCAGGGCTAGTGATATCCCTTTCGCGAATGTGCATGGTCAAAATTCCACGTGCATGAAAAACTTATTATCTTGTTGCATTTATGAAGTACATGGCACACATTCAGATGAACAACCAAAAACTGAATTTCAAACTCATGGCTATCTCCTGAGATATTCTTAATGAACTTCTAAAATTGAATAAAACAAAATAGTGAATTACTAACTTCATTTTCCCACATCATTTCATCTTTAAAGGCATCCAAATAAGTGAAGGTAATTACAGTTCCTTGCCTTCTTTTTCCTTCAATATTTTTAAATTCTTTTCTATTTACTTCATCCTAACCTGAGAGCCTTACATAGAGTTAGACTGACCTGGAATGTTTTCTGTCGTGATAATCACACCCAAGTTTGAAGTACAAGCAGCACAACTATGACAGCTAATTCATCATTAACTCCATATGTTATGGCATCATTATTATGTTGTGGTGATTAATCAATGACTTATAAATGAAAACATCATAAGATTCTATCACCTCACAAATATTAAAGAATACTACAATTAAAATGGAGAGGGCAGAGGACAAAACTCACCTTACTTTGATTGAAGTACAAAATCAGAAAAAGTGAAATCCCAAAGACCATATCTGACCATATGTTGGCAAATGCTCTACGATTTTCTAGTCTCCACTCATCTCGCAACTCCAAGCTGTTCGAACAACAAAGAAAGGAAACATATTATTACAAGATTTATACTATTTCTTCTATTGTAAGAATTCTCGAGCTAAAACTTATAACATGTCCAAAGAGAGAGAATGCTATCACTTAACAAACAGAAGTAGTGTTTAGAATGGGTAAATTTCATTCGTGGTCACTGAAGTTTAGTGGATTATGCAGTCAGATAACTAAACTTTGATTTTGATCACCCAGTTCACTAATTTGAATATTTTGCAATTCATGCTCCTGGACTCAAATCCAGCTAATTTTCCAATGAACAGTTGACAAGGCAAACGTGCAAAGCATTTGATGAAAGCCGCATTATTGCTACATGGGCACACACACACAACATGATTATCTGACTTAATTGGCCAAATTCTGGTCACAATGCATCAATTGCGAAATTTTGAAAGATTAGAGCATTGTTTATTTTCCCCATCTTATTTAATTCAGATTTTTGGATGCACATTCCAGGGTGTATATTTTAATAGATGTTCTTCGCATAGGTATTTCAGTTGACTAGCTTGCGTGTCTTTGCTGTGACTTAAGTGCAACATCTCTTTGTATGAAGGTGAAAAAAGAAATAATAATGAAAGAAATTTGCCATATCTTACAACTGACATCTACATCAACTAAGTTTAGACAGAAAAGGCGATCTTACGCTTTATGCCGTAATTCCAACCAGGCCTCTTCGTCAGATAGTGGTGGAGATTTACCAATCTCTTCCTCAAACCTATATCTTGCCTTTTCAACTTTCAATTCTTTAACCATTTCAAGTTTCTGGTGCTTTCTCACATCAAGCAACTGGGCTGCAAGTGGAACAGTCTTTACATACCTGTCAAAAACGAAGTGTGTGATTTGATCAGTCAGGGAAAATTCCAATGATTTTGATTAGGACAAAAGAGCAAAACACTCAATTTGATGCAAGACTGAATGCCAAATCATAAACTTAAGGAAAGCTCCATTGAACAACAACAAGGCCCGCAATGCTTTATGACATGTATTGCTAGGCAGTTAAAACACCAGCATGCACAAAAAGATGAGTGGCAAAGATGAGAATGATTCATTGCATGTATCAGCCTAACAAAAGGTAGGATTTGAAATGAAGCCATACAAGAAAGGTAGGTGTGGCACCGAGAAAGGACCATACAAAAGAAACTGGTTTGAGTTGCTTTGGACACGCAAAACCAAAGCCTCTAGATACTCCAGTGAGGAGAGGCATTTAACAGATGAAGAGTCCCAAGGATAAATTTAAGGGGGGAGCCAGGAGGGCCCTGATATAAATTTAAAATTTGAGAAGAAATTTTTGGTGGTCCCATGTACCTTCAAATGCACTACAAATTAGTTAGATGCAAGTACAAATCTTGCAACAGGAGACATGATTTTTCCATGACCATCCTTTGACATTAATTCTTGGCAACAGTAAGATGCTCAGGTATAGCATCAAGCACCACAAGACCCAGTCATGCATGAAGGACAAAACAAGTTAAATTGGCAAACCTATCCAGTATAGCATCAAGCACCACAACTACAACTGGCTGTAAAATGTAAACAAAAGATATCTGGTCACTCTTCCTAATTTTAATAAAGTACCAAGTCTCATTGATATGTTCTTTTCCCCTGTTGGATATTTCTCTAAGAAAACAAATAACCTTATTCCTTTTAACAGAGCCAAATCAACCAGTCAGAGTCTACGAAAACATCACCAGCTCATATTAGTTTTATCACACTCAACAATGTTTAATAGAATTAAAAAAGAAAAAGAAAAAACATGGAGATCTTGATGTTTACCTGTCCAGAAAAGGCATAAGAACATAGTCATGAACCATGAAGTCCAAGGCCCAGGGTATTATTATTAGTATCGCCAGAAACTTAGCCTACAAGTCAAAGAACGACAATTTTTCATTAATTCTGCAAGTAATCTCACATGGTTGCGATCAGAAGACATAACACCTAAATACCAGAAGTAACAGTATGAGGTAAGTGAACAATGAGCATCAACCGTACAATAGAGTAAACTTCAACCACAACAACAAACAGTCAGCTATCTCATCAAGTGTTCTTAAGACAGGTACTCTATCAAATGGCACAAGAGGCCAGATTTGAGCATGGAAAATGGAATTTTATTAGAAAGCCTGTCCCAAAAACACAATTGCTTAAATTAATAGAGCACTAACCAAGCTGGCAATACAAGTGAGTCTCAGTAGTTTTACTTTCATCAGCTACTTAAGCAAGCTTTTGCAAATGCATCATAAATCACAACCCTTCAAGAAAACTTCATTCCAAGTAGTTCTAGATCCAATAACAGTAAATATTCAGAATGTATATTCTAAACGCCCTAGCAATTGTTCTGCAGCAAATTTTGGCATTAAAAAGAAGCAGCAAAGTACTAGAGTGGATGATATCTTTTCACTTTTATGGGTTCAGATGAGGGTAGTGAGGGTTGTAGGAGTGGGGGAGACATTTGATGAGAATTGAACAAAGAAGTTGCACATGAAGCAGCGGTGTATTGGGAAAAAGCATAGAAAACGTAGTTCTGACTTAGCTGTTGAGGCAATAGAGAAGTCCCCTTTTCCGTAGCCCAGCTTTAAATAAGAAACGAGAGTCATAAATTTAGAAGCTTTGAGGCAACAGAGCCATAAGAAGTCCCCTTTCTGTCACCCAGCTTTAAATAAGATTCAAGAGAGATACTCATCAATAGAACCTTCAGTCTCTCTATTAAGGGTTTGTAGAGGGGAAAACTATGTTTTTCCAGTAACAAACTTGAGCTTCTATATAGTCATGCTCTAATAGCAGTCAACTCACTGTTATGGAAAAACAAAGGAATCTCCTTGAAATTAGAAAGGCATGAAGATTAGTCCAAAACCCCATTGCATCCTTGTTTGACAGAATGTCAACATTTATCCAAGTGTACTACAGCTAAAACCCCATTTGACCTTGTCTGGTGAATTTTCAAGGTTTGTCCATGTGTTGATTCTATTGTGTAGATGGATTTATTGCTCGGTGTCATCAATGAATTTCAAATCAACACAACTAACTTCTGTTTGTAAAAGAAGATCCCTGAGTCAAATGCTTGTCAATACTATGCATATTAGATAGCTAAAAACATGTATAGCTACCCATCAGACATTCATAGCAGTCTTGTACCTATTTCTCTTATAAAGAAATAGGTAATTGAATCATAAAACAAGTCTAGCTTATTGATGACATATTGCATTCACCTATTTCCGACCAGGCATATAAGCAGGAATCAGTGACCACAACATTGATGTTTGAGGACCATTTTAATCATCAGTCATGTTTTACGCGTTTCATGATAAGTATTTCAGTCTGTTCAAATACACTATTTTCATCTTTTGAATCTTCAGATGAGCCTGCAAAAGCGATGCCAACGATATTTCAAACAACAAGATCAGACGATCCACTTTCTAGTCCTGAATCTTGAGCAAAACAGACAATAACTAACCTTGAAATACTTAATCCTAAGTTTCTTTTTCTTTATACACATGCCAAATGAAGAACTAAATGAAAGACAATAACTGAAATTGCATCATCTTTTTATTCAACAGATCAAGTTAAGAAGAGAACCCTGCCTTCCATCTTTTGATATGTACTCAGAAGTTAAGTTGTATCTAGCTACTCAATTCATCAAGGCATCTCCCCGTGATCAAAATGAGGGGAAAAAAAAAAAGCAACCTCCTTTGTAAGATCTTATGTAAACAGAAAGCAAGCACTACACAAGCTGAAGTGTAGCAAAAGCTAGTAAGACCAAACAGAAGCTATGTTTGTAATTCAAGACACGGCATATATGCACCCACCGAATTCTGCGAGGCATACCGAAAGATGCGATCCTCATACAGCATATCTTCATCTTCTCTTCCTAAAATCATATCCCTGACTGATTCCACAATACCTCTTTCACCAGAATCCAACACCAACTCTTCCCCCGAACTCCCTGCTCCGCCATTCCCATCATCCCAAGAGGCGGCGCCATCATCAACGAGCCAATCCTCCCACATCCGAGACTCCTCGTTCCTCGAGTCCTGCTGCGCTTCCCTCAGCTCCACAATGGCCTCCGCCCTCCTCTTCCAGGCCTCGAACTTGTCGCCGTCCGCCAACTCCTCATCGCTCGAATGCTCCACTTCGTCCTCGAGCATGTCCTCGTCCTTCAGCCCTAACCAATTCCCATCGTCCTCGAGGAAGAACCTCTTCCACCAGCTCGTCCGCCTGCCGTGACGGCCCTTCCCCTTCGAATTAGGAATCAGAGCATCGAATCGCAGCCTCGCGCAGCAGCGCAGCTCGGCAGGGAACTTCACGGAGCGCGACGGGCGGCTAACACGGCCGTTGGCGTCGAAGAAGATGAGGCCGCGAGTCGCAACAACCGAAGTGCTCATTTATCCTATCCGGAGCCAACATCTTTCGGAGCCGCCCGGGAAGCGAAGCCGGAAGCCCCCGAAGTCCGCTCAGTCGGCATGGAAATTGCTCATCGGCGGAGAAGGAGGCGCGGACGCCGGGGAAATCGTCCGACCGGCGCGGCGGCGGCGGCGGCGGCGGCGGCGGCGCTCGATCCCGACGACGGAAGCGAAGGCGGCGAGAAAATGCGGAGGTGAGAGAGACTGCGTATGTTGTACTTTCAAATGGATAAATGGATAATGGACGTTATCAGTTTCTGTTTAAGGAAGGAGAATGGCTAAATCCGCGGCGAAAAATTGCTGCTTCCACGCCCTTTTAGGTGATGAGACGAAAATACCCCTAATGGAGGTGAGATTTTAGGAGACGGGGTGCTTCGCCTTAGATAAATGCAAGTCCCATTTGACGAATTTTATTTCTAGAGAGCTTTGGGAGATGCATTTGTTATTTAAATAAAAAAAAAAGAAATTTGTTATTTTTTGTTTTGAACTTTTTATATTAGAATTCAAATATTTTTTATACTTTCTGTTTGTTTCACGAAAATAATTTCTAAAGAAACGTTTTTCGGATTTTCCAACGTTCATTTCACGGAAAATAAATTCATTGAGAAAAACATTTTTCATGAAGGAAAAAAAAGTCTTCTAAAATGGGAAAAAATGATTTTCACTTTTCAAGTTGGGAAAAATGTTTTCCACACTCTCAATCTCTCCTATCTCACACCCTCTATTAGTCATCACTTCTTTCTTTTATTTTTTTAAATCAATTTTTTCAATTTTTTCATAAATTCGAATTTTTTGTTATTTTTTAATAAAAAAATTTTATTTTTTTATTTTTTATTTTTTATTTTTTATTTTTTATTTTTTTTTTTTTTGTCTTTCCTTTTGCTGTTTTTCTTTTTCGGCCGATCGCCGGCCACCGCAACGGCAAGCCAAGCTTGCCGATCTAGTGTCACCAGATGGCAAGGAGGCTCAAGCGTCGCCAGATGGCGGGGAGGCTTGGGCGTCGCCAGACAATGACAAGGCTCGGGCCTTGCAGATCGGCGACGCCCAAGCATCGCAGAGGCGGTGAGGCATAGGCATCGCCAAACTACTACGGCAAGGTTCAGGCGTCGCTGATTTGCGAGGCCCGAGCCTCACCGCCGTCTGGTGACACTCAGGCGTCGCCAATCTTACGAGGCCCAAGCCTCCCCGCCTCGAGCTCGCCTTGCTAGTGAACTAATCAAGCGAGCTCGCAGAGGTAGGCAAGCCTCGCGCCTCGCCGGCAAGGCGAGCTTGAGGCGTGGCCGGCGATCGATCAAGGAAGGAGAGAACACAAAAAAAAAAAAATAATCAATTTTTAAAAATAATAAATAACGATTTTAAAATATAAAATAAAAAAATTATTGAAAATAGTTTATAAAGGAAAATATTTTTCCAAGCGAACAATGGAAAATATTTTCCACTTCAAAATCAAATTTCACCCGAATACCGAAAAATAATTACATTTTCCTAGAAAATAATTTCCTAAAAAATATTTTTCAGAAAAGCAACATTTTTCGTGAAACGAACGGAGCCTAAAATATAGTTCTAGATTTAAAAAAAATTATATAATTAGAAATCCTATCAATATTTATCACACATCTACCATTGGATAATTTTATCTAGCCTATATCCTTTTTTATATCCGACTTTGTCTTGTCTTGAATAGACACTAAATACAAAATAGGATAAATTTTATCCTATCATGAATTTTATCCTAACTGCAAAACATAAATGAATTTCACAGGATAGAATTAATAAAAAGACTCGATTAAATCAAACAAGTTTTAAGAGTATTTGTTTTCGTAAATTATAAGATTTAATGGCATCTTCCCGATAAATTTTAAGATTTTTACTAACGAGGGAAAGCTTTCTATTAACAATTTTAGGTAACCGTTCCAGCGAAATTACAATTGTGGACACCATCTGGTTATAGAGGAGGGAGGAGGGCTTATTAGGGTTTATCACAGAAGAGAGAGAGAGAGAGAGAGAGAGAGAAAGAGTAGAGGGAGAGAGGATGAAGGGGGTGGTGGGGATGGTGGTGTCGAACAAGATGCAGAAGTCGGTGGTGGTGGCGGTGGACCGCCTCTTCCACCAGAAGCTCTACAACCGCTTCGTCAAGCGCACCTCCAAGTTCATGGCCCACGACGAGCTCGACCAGTGCAACATCGGCGACCGCGTCCGCCTCGACCCCTCCCGCCCCCTCAGCAAGCGCAAGCGCTGGGTCGTCGCCGAGATCCTCAAGCGCGCCCGCATCTACCAGCCCCCGACGCCGACCACCACGGCGGCGATTAATCAGGTAGCTTGCTTGCTTCTCCATCCATCTCTTTCCTTCGGTTGAATTATTATTAGCCGGTAAGTTTGTGATCGAATTATTCGTAGGGCTTCTCGGGTAGTCATTGTCGGGGGAATGCGGAGGGTAGGCCTCTCTGGGGGTTAGTCTGAATTACTAGATGCTCTCTCATTATGCATTTGGAGAGGATTGAAGAGGAATTGTAGAGAGAATTTATTGGGATTTGGATTAGTTGCGTGATTGGAACTTGCTTATCTCCCGTGTTGTTTGGTTCGGAAAGGTATAGGCTCTTTCAATTCCGAAACCAGTTCGACATTTGGGTTTGTTCATTAGGGTATTTGGTACAAAGTTTGGAAGTGAGTGATCACTCCAGTCCTGACTCCAGAGTAACCCAATAAAGGACGAGGAGGACCTTGCATGTTTTCAATTGAATTGTCCACTTTTCTCTGTCGGATCGGCTTTTTTTCTTCTATGACTAGCAATTCAAATGTTGGAAACTTATAAAGAAGCATGAGAATTAATGCAGCAGGGATTAAGTTAGCCCAAATCCCCTTTTAGGGAGTCAATAAGGGTTATTTAGCATGCATTGTTGCTTTCAGATGAGTTTTAGCTTGCTTGCTGACATCAAAAATAACCTTCAGGTTTGTTTGTTAATAACATCTGAATAATGTCGCCGCTGCTTATTCAATTTGTTGTACAATAGGGAAGGAGGGAGGGAGATCCTTTCTGTGGCTTGACATTGTTTAGCACGTACTGTCAGCTTACACAATTTTCATGCAAACTTCTGTTTCACTGTAAAAGTTTAGTGACAGTACTGGCTATTGGGTTCTCGATCTATATTGGCTTCAGTAAATTTCTGAAATGGGCTATGCAAAACTTCGGTAGGAGTGAGGTGCAATTTGTGGGTGGAGTATCTCTTGAATCCTGACGGAATCAAAAGTTTCAAATTGGGAATGCTCAGATCAAGACCAAGGCACATCATTGACAAAAGTCCTGCCTAATTCAAAACAAAATTTCGGTCTGCACCATTTTGCACTTGAATGTGCATTGGCCTTGATCTTAACAGTTTGACGTTTATGGTTGCCAAAGTCAGGATTCTTGGCTCAACATAAATGAAGATAGAAGCTGAAATAAAAAAGGATTAAATTTTCAAATGAAGATAGGCATAACAACTGTATAGTTTTGTAAGCCCACACATGAGAGAACTACAAGCCAAGGTATATCAGCACTATAAAACTTTTGGTTATGAGTCTAAGAAATTTGTGGGTTGCAAGGACCTGGGATGGGAATTCTGATAATGTAACATATATACAGTGAAATTAAATATGGAAATCCTATATTTTCAATATATTTGTGTTTCCTCCGCCTCCTTTCATGTGGAAAAACGTTCTGCTTCAGTCATCTTAGGCTAGAAGACTGCTACCAGAAAGAAATCTTATGTTGCCTCTACTTTTCTTGCAGAAGAAAGCTTGAACATAGAGATGCTAAAAGCTGCGACCCTGAATATAGTGGCTAAGATCAGCATGGTTTGTAGTGGCTTCTGCTTGAGTGTCAGATAAGATGAGGATTGCTGCATCCACACTGTCGAGTATTGTCTGGACTAATTTGTTGGAGAGGAGGTGTTGATAACCAACTTCATGGAAAAACTCATGTATTTGGATGATCTTTTCCGGTGAATTGATGGTTCAAAAGTTACCCTTTCTTTGTAAACAGTCCAACGTCATTTCACTGATAGAACATCGGATGCTGTTCTTTGGATAATGTTTTAGGATATAAATTCTTGCTTTGATCATATGTTAGGGATGCTACATGACAGTTATTCAGTAGAAGCTGCTAGTGTCACAATTGCAGCGCCCATGGTTTTGACTAATAAATGAGACCATATGTTTGTCTGTGGCATGGATATTCAGAAGCTGCATGCATTGCTGCCGCTACATGTCTACAATGTTCATCCCTTAAAGTCATGTGGCTTATTTGTTCTTCTTTTGTTGTGCTTTCCCTCATTTTTACATGGTTGCTAGTTTCCAACTGCTGAGGCATAGCCATACACTGTGAACCCGAGTCAGGACTCTGATGCCAACCATTTAGATCAGTTTAGTCCCCAATGGCTTTTATATGGTGTTTCAGGGTTGATTTCAAGAATTCGTGGCTTGAGTTATTGTGGTACACTTGATCCAACCTAATGCCGCTTATATCATTTACTTTTCATTTAGTGGTCCTCAGCCATTTCTATTTTAATTCACTAAACTATCTATATTTTTCTTTGTCGATTCTGCTTTAATTCTACTTTAATTGTCGTTATAAGACTTTTTATGCTACCCCCTTATGGAGCGTGAGTCCTTGAAGCTAAAAATCGTTCTCACCCCAACCTCGTGAGAATATTGGGATTCGAACCCCTCAATCTCCTCCTTCCCATGTGGGAAGAATGGTCACTAGGACAAACTCTAGTGATTATCTATTTTCTTGTTGTCTTAGTTATTTTCTTCATTCTTTGAAATCATTTAATTGACGAAGGAGCCAAGTGAACTCATGATAAGAAAGAATGGCAGACTAGAAGGCTCCTACTAAAATCGTTGAAATGAACGGCTCCTACCAAAATTGCCGAAATGAACCATCACCCGTGAAATGTCTAGGTTTTGTTTTAGTACACTACAATAGGTGGTTAAGGTCAACATGGATCTTGGGATAATGGTATAAATAATACATGAATTTTGATGAAATGAGCAGTATGATCGTTAAACTTTTAATGTGCAATATTGTTGTTCAATGTCATTTTTAAACTTCAATTTTTGAATGTGATCTATAAACTTTCAATTTGTTTAACGTGATTATTAGATTTTTGTTACATATTTAATTTAGTCCTAATTATATTTATTTCATTAATTGAAGTTCAAGGATAAAATTGAGTATTTTCATATAGTTTGAAGATTAAATTGAATAGATACTAAAAGTGCAAGGACCATATACTCCTTGCCTTTTGGTCAGTGTTGGATCTACTTGTCATAAGAAATCAAAGGACATAGAAAGAATTAGCAGAAGGGCAAGTCCGTCTCCTTTGACTTTTCCAGTTGGTTGCTTTCAATTAACAATTTGAAAGTACAATGGTCCGATGGAAAGGAATCTTAATATCCAAGAACCCTATAAGATAAACACGATAAACTTGTCTTATCCCGGTGGCATGACGAAGGCCGAGTGGTGCCATTTCTTCCCTTTTTAGGATAATTTTTTTAAAGGAAAAAGTATCAAAAAAGTCCTAAACTATTTTGTATTTATACCAATTTAGTTCTAAATATTTTATTAGTGTCAAATTAGTCCTAAATTGTTTGATTTAGTGCTAATTTAGTCCTAAAATTTTTATGTTAGTGTCACTTCAGTCCTTCTGACTAATTTTGGTCAGATTTTGCTGATGTGGACTCTGGTTGGCTAATGTAGCATGGCCGGCAATTGACGTTGACAAATTTTAATAATATTTTAAATTTTTCTAATTATTATTTATCTATTTATTTAGTTTCTTTCCTTTTTTTTCCTTTTTTTTCCCCTACTCTCCTCCTTCCTCTAGTTGGTCGCTGGCTAGGCGACTGACTAGAGGTGAACGCCGGGGAGGTCAAGGTCGACCTCGTCGGCCTCCGACGTGCCTAGGGCAACCTCATGCTAGGCAAACGAAGGCTTGCTCTCGCCGGATCTAGCGAGGGTTGAGCCTCACTAGTGAACGGCAAGGTGCATTAGAGTTTGGCAAGGACCTTGCCAGCCCTTATCTCTAGCAAGCCACTCAGTCAGACAACTGGTTGGAGGAAGGAGGAAGGAGGAGTACAAGGGGAAAAAAAGAAAAATAAAAAAAAAGGAAAAAACGAAAGAAAATAAATAAATTATTTATTAAAATATTATTAAAGGTTATCCACATTAGCCGCTCATCGTGCCATGTTAGCAACTAGCATCCACGTCAATAAAATCTGGTCAAAATTAGCCAGAAAGACTAAATTGGCACTAAATTAAAAGTTTTAGGACTAAATTGATACCATCAACTTTAGGTTGAGTGACAAATCTGGCCCAAACTACCAACCACAAAAAAAAGAAGAAGATAAATCTCGCCCAAACTTTTTTTCTTGTAATAAATCACAAACTTTCACCCTTATTCCAAATATGGCCTCTACCACTAACTTTCTATCTAAAGCTTATTTCAAAAAAAAAAAAAAAAAAAAAAAAAAGGTTCTAGTCTTGAGCTTGGCGGATCTCGTCCATAATATCTCTCGACAGGCAGTGGTGCACAGCTTTATATTACGACAAAATAGTTAAGTCTGGCAAGAGAAATTCAATTTGAAGATCTTCCTAACTTGCGAGTGAAGTGTAAGAGACTATGATCAATTTCACTATCATTCTCGAAGCTATAACTCAGACAAGAAGATAACGAATAGTACTTTAAATCTAGCCAGCAAGTGTACATAAATTTATTGTTGATGTCAAATTGGGGGTTTAAGTGAAAGTTTGTGATTTTTTTCGAGACAAAAATATATTAGGGTCATAATTATTACTTGACTTAAAGTTGGTGCTTTTTGACAAGACCAAAAAAAGAGTTGGATGATATTATTATCACTAGTAGTAATTCAAATGGTATCCAATAACTTAAATAGTTTCTACACACAAAATTCAATACTATCTGGGATGCCTGCAATATTTTCTTGGGATTAAAGTTGCCTACTCACATGCAAGTATCAATCTATAACAACAAAAATATGTACTTGACATCCTTCACGAGATTGCATTTCTTGGAGCAAAACTAGTTGATACTTCTATGGAGCCTAATTTGAAACTTGATTGTGTCACATGATCTAGTAAAATATTAGACATTAGTGTGTAAATTAAACTATCTTACCGTCACATGACTTAATATACCTTTTGCTATTAGTGTAGTAAGTCAGTTTATCAGCTCTTGTCATACTACTTACTAGGATGATGTATTATGGATTATCAAGTATTTGAAGAGAATACTAGGTAAAGGGCTACTTTTCAAGAATTATGACCATATGAACACTATAAGGTTCTCTTATGCAGATTGAGCCAAATGTCCTACCGATAGAAGATCTACATTAAGGTACTGCACATTTCTTGGAAGTAATTTAGTTGCCTAAAAAAGGTAAGAACAACATGTGATTTCCTATATCAAGTGCTGAAGCATAATATAGAGCTTTGGTAGAATAACATAAGGATATTGTCAAAAATAATTATGTCAGCATCAGATCCATTGACATTATATTGTTATAATTAAATCGACTACTCATATTGCAAAAAATCCTATCTTTCATGAGCAAACCAAACACATTAGAGTCGATTATCAATTTATATGAGAGAAGGTTCAAAAAGGGTATATCACTTGCATGTTAATCTATATGAGAGAAGGTTCAAAAAGGGTATATCACTTGCATGTTAATCTATATGAGAGAAGGTTCAAAAAGGGTATATCACTCTTCAACATGCAGGCAAATATCTTTACTGAATATCTACGAGAGAATAAAGTGAGTCTTTTTTATATAACAAGTTGAGACCATTTGATACGTACATCCCAACTTGAGGGGGAGTATTAAGAAAAATGATAATGAAAGTAAAATTGTAATATAATATTTAGAGGGTTTGCTTTAAGCATATAAATATATATATTGTAATTCATTCATTATAACAAGACAATTATTATCCTCTCAAGCCGCTCCTTATATGCAAGTTCACTAAAACGTTTCCTAACCAGGTGCTCAATCCATGGGAGCGCATATCCTAAAGAACCTGCACCCGGCTTGTACAGACTGTCCACACACACCACAACAGCACAGTAAAAGGGAAAGGATTCGCCAACTGGAGAGACTGAGAAAAGGCGCATAAGAAAGAACACGAGAATTGGACTAGAGCACCGTCGCTTACACAAGTAAAGGCATTTTGCCAAGCCTAAATTACCTTCAGCAAGATAAGCAGAAAGATAAGTAGGCAGCTTACAGGTGATCAAAACAATACTCATCCTAGTAAATCACGAAAATATAAAATGTTCTTAGACTTGGCAAAGCTAAATACGTGAACTCATCAGCCATTTGTCCCCACATCAACAATGCGCCACCTCCTCTTGATAGGCAAACCTATCATGAGCGAGGAAGAGTGCGAGTAGGGCATGACCGAACACCCAAAAACAAATCCCTTCTACCCAAAAAATAGGACATGTAGATATCGCATGCGCTTGTGTATACATTCACCATGTACACACCAAAGGAAAGGCAAGGAAGACAATTCATGTTCTTTTTTTCTTTTTTTTTTTCCAAGACAACATATTTCTAAGTAACCCTCGCATCGTGCCTCATCCTGGTGATATGCATTGTGATAACCATGATCTTGCCTAATCCACTGACCAATTTGCCAAGCAAAACAGTGAATCAAGCTTTGCTGCCATCCTTGTCTCTATGCAATGGCCTTCACCTGAATCCTGCTTGGTTAAGATTAGTGCTGACAAAGTTATGCAGAAACACAGTGAATACCAATCGGACTCTGAAGTAAACCCGTGCCTACAATGCAAAAATCGAGGTACAAATACACCACCAATTTAGCACGACTCTTGCTATCCTAGGACCAGAGAAAAATAGTTTAGGGAAAAAAATTGGTACCTTATGAACTTAGAAATAAAGTCACAGAATCATCAGTAACAAAACAATCAGGCTGAGTGACGACCCAAGTACATTTCCAAGATAGCCACGTAGCCTTCCCGCACTCCCATAATAGGGTTGGATCATGATGTCGAATTTGCAAGTCCCTACTGAAGGATTTGACTTAGTGATCGTCGCCAAGCCTTGAAACTTGCAAGCGCTGTCAAGCTGATTATTTATCTGGTAGTAACTGTTAAATGCATACGAGATGTTCTCTGCAGCATCTAGATTCCCACAAGATGTCCCGTAACCAAGACTAGTGCAATCACCATTCGAACATGCATAGCTCACAGTAGGCGCCACTTGATCGTCTGTGAGGTTGGGTGACGGCTTCAGCACACACCACTTTTGCTCAAGATAGTGCACGCCATCTGCAGGAATCAAGCCATTGGAATTGGTGGTGCCAAGATTGAACAAGTACTTCGGCTTCCCGTCATAGCCGAAAATCCCCCAGTGACGCTCGAAATTTCCTGGCTCGATGCTCTTAGCATCCTCATCAATCAGACTGAACAAGTATACGTCAATGGGTCCTGGTCTCATGGGAGTTCCTTTGCCACCTGATATGTGGGACATGAAGCCTTGGTTGAAGCGCTGGGCATAGACCAGGTTCGCGTTCCTGTCCCCATCCGTGGGCCACCCAATCTCTCCTACTATGATGGGCAAGTTCCCGAAGCCATTCTTCTGCAGGGCCCACACGAGCGTGTCGTAGTTAGCATCGAACATGTTATAGTACGTTGAGCTGCCATCGACTACAGGGGATGCGTTGCCATCAAAGAAGGCATATTCCGCAGGGAAGTTGGGGTCAATGTAGAGACTAATGAAGGGGTAGATATTCACAGTGAAAGAACCCCCGTTATCGCTCAGGAACTTGACAATTTGGATCATGTACTGCTGGATGTCTGCACGAAAATCCCCACCAGATGGTAAGTCAGTTGAGCTCGCATAGACGTCGGCATTGGAGGGGACAGTGACCTTCACTTGGCTGCTAAGGCCAGCTTTTATAAGGGCAGATTGGACGTTCTGGAGGGCCGGATAGGTTGTGGTGAGGAAACTTCCATTGTAGGTTTGCAGGAAAGGTTCGTTACCAACAGCAACATACCTGCATGTCATAAGTTGGATCTCTTGGTTAAGCTCACCACATGACCATAAAAAACAAGCACTCTTTAAGAGCCAGCCAATAAAATCACAGCCCATAGGATCCGGAAGGGAAAAGGGTGAACTGAAGTCTTGACACAAATATAAATTAGACCTTACCAAGAATATCCTTACTCAGGAGCACAATGAAAAAATTTAAGGACAAAAATAAATGAAAAAACCAAACATAGCAAGTGTCACATGGAGTGAATTTTAACCTTTCTGTATCAAACGTGGGCCATCGTCACTCCATTGAAGACAAAAATCAACCCAAATCAAAGGCAAGTATTAAACTCAAACACTGGGAACAATCACCATTTAGCTGAATGTCATTCAAGTTCTAATGACTGACTTTCAATGAGATAAAATGTAGATGGTACATGAACTGACAAAATGCTAGTTAATTAGCCAGCAACATGCAACAAAGAGAGCATTTGTGACTTTGGTCAGGGGAAATATGACATAACGAAATCAGAAAAGCAGAAGACATTTCGTTTGGAATCATCAGCTGATCAATTTCTGAAGAGACTAACTCGTTATGTTGGCAACAACCTCATAAATCTGAACTGTATTTAAGGGTGCCATGATACAAAGCTAGCCGTAAGCCCTTATTCATGAAAGGACAACTTTTATCCACTTTGATCTGTCCATGAGCTGCTAGCATGAGTGATGCAGTGACTTTTATGCAGAAGAATGAAGTTAAAGAAAGCATGAGGGTCCGAGCAATTGCCTGCCCAACATAAGTAGGCCATAGAAAAGTCAAAACAGGAGAGAAGAAAAACAATGAAATAAACCCAATGGCATTTAGCAGCTGTAGCATTGATTTGCACTGAAGCAACTAAAAGATTTAGTTCACTGAATGTGGCCACATCAAAAGCACAGGATCTGATCTCATTTCTCCTTTCTATGACTGCTGCTCTTCAACTACCACCTCCCTACTGCACCTTACTGTCTTTTATAGTTGCTACAAGCATTGCTATCTCTCAACGGAACCTTTCCACAATTGGGAAGATTTGCCACCACAATAAAGTTTACACCAAGAATTTTGACAACCCAAAAGAATCCAACATGCATATTGACAGTTTTTATCTACATAATTGGCAGCAAAAGGAGAGGGTAAGTCAATTCAGCAGTTAGGAGCTCGTGACATGGGCATAGTGACCTTCTAATGTTCTCATACCATTTGTTGTGGAGAATGTCTATCCATCTCTCTTAGGCATTATTTGTTGTGCCATGTAAATCTCTTGGTAGCTTTTCCATATGACCACGAAATGATACTATAAAGTTGTATTTCTTACTTCAGATGGTCACCCACACATGAGCTCCTCTATGGAGAATAAGGATGATAAACAGAGCAGAGTGCTTTCTCTATTAATGGAGGAGATGCAACTTACCCCATTTCAATCACTAAGGCAGAAACCACAGAACTTCTTGCTATAAAGGACACAGGCTCTGCCTTGGAACTTCAACGTGCAAAAGGAGGCAGAAAGGATAGGAACTTTACCTTATATTGTTCTTGTATTATTACAATAACTAAAAAGCTCATGTGATGCCTTATATCAATCTAATATAGATATTCCTAATTGCTCCTCAATCGCAGAGCTCTCATCCACCACCTAACTACGGCATTGCTATGTATGATGGATTTCATTTCTTTCCTCGAAAATGATAAGCCTCTAGCTTAGTTATCAGGAAACATCAGGCTACAGAAGTGCAGAAAAAACTTTCAATGCATACAGATGACAATGGAACCCATTTTATGCTTAAATCTAGGCATACTAAAATCAAACACCTAAGGTAGAAGGCATATAAAATGATTGCTCTACAAAATCTCAAAGCAACAACTTCATGAGTTATTACACACATGAACCAATTAGCCTGTCAAACTATTGTATCCCCTAAATGTAATTCTTAAAGAATAAAAATCCTATACGTGTGTGCTTTAGCAGCTATTTTTATCCCATAGGAACTACTACACCTTTAAAAGTCAAATTTGACTAAGCATACAACTGAAACAAGGTGGAAATTATGTTGTCAATCCACTATAAGGGCACGCAACAATTAAGTTCTTTGAATTGAAAACCAAAACTTATGTAGGAAAACTTAAGACCCTTCATTGATCATCGTATCTAAATCAAGCATTAGTGATAGATTCCTTCAGTTTTGGTTCAAGCCCTACAATGCAGAATCTTAAGTTGAAAAGGGGAAATCATTTTCACAAATATTCTAAGTGGGTAATTGATAGGAAGTTTCAAAATCTACTTCTGTTTTCAGAAAGTTACAAGAGCATTAGTGGAAAGTTTCTCAAGCCGCAAAAGCAGATGGACACTGTAGCAATCAAAAGCTGATTTTGAAGTAGCAGCACTATAATGCTTCTATAAATTTCACTAATCTGGCTTTTGCATCCAAAGCTTTCTTTGAACATCGATAAAGTTTAAATAAAAAGGTTTTCAAGGAGAATCATTGTCTTTTTTAGAAAAAACTAAATTATATGAGACTTCAATTCTACTGAAAATAAAAAATAAAGTGCCATATAGTGTCACTCTGAAAAGTCAATAAGCACATTTATCATTTGCTAAATACTTAATGAGCTGCATATGTGTCACAGCAAAACATCAAAATTATAGCACAAAAAACTACAAGTGAACTCTAAATCATATGAGGAACTCCGAAATACAGATAAAGTAATTATATAAACATAATATGAGACTATGTGCTTAACTTTATTGGCCTCAATTTCTAAGTTTCAAATACCACCATCTGCATTGTCATCCAAGCCATCAACAATCAGTTCATTCTCTGATTGTATACATCCCATCTGAATTGATTGTCCTTCCAATCAATTCTTTCAGGATTATTATGAAAACTCTTCACATCTGATGCAGGACAATTGCTTGCCTTATAGAAACTTCCAACCCACATATTGTGAAGTGCTGCAATCAATTCGCAACAAGCACAAGAGAATGCCATAACCCCATTGTTTGATTTATTAAATTCGCATTATCGGACAGAAGCGTAGCACGAATTCTACGTACATCCAAATGATTAATCATCTTTTGAAGTAACTGGTCTCTTGTTCTGTTTAAGATCTCTTCCTCAGATTCATGACCAAACTGCAGCTGCTCATGCAATCTACCTTGCTCTAGACTTCACATTGTTGGCCATCTTGTTTAGCCTAATCTTCCTTCATGTTCCAATTATCATCACATTTGAGGGTAATCATATCTACAAACTAAACACCTCTCACACCATTCAGGAATATTATGTAAATTATTCCCATATAACCCATAACCAGGATAAATGAGCACATCATTACTCATCTAGTACCAGTACTAATTACTAATGTAAAAAATTTCAACTCCTACGCAGAGATACATGTGAAGTAAATATCAGGTCCGTCACCATGGTCCCTCTTGCAGAGTGAATAAATCTGCGTAGGCTTTATATTATTCACACTTGCCATGAACTACAGACTGCTTGCACCTTCCATTTCGAGACACATCATATTTCCAGTTCAACAAGTAATCGAGAAGATTTTAGACAGGCAAAAGTGGTGAGGTACAGAGTATATACCTTATGTTGACATTAAAGTTGGTGATGTGAGTGGAGACATTCTTGGACACCCATCTCTCAGCAGCTTTCACACTGCTCGCCAAAGAAGCGAGCATGTCGTTGGGAATCCCCACCATGACCTCAATCCCAGTCCTTCCCAGAGCTCTCAACGCCCCATAGTCCGCGTCGAAAAGCTTCACCTTTTGGAAGTTATTTTCTCTCAGCATCTTCACCACCGTTGCTGGTGGGAGAGGGTGTGTGGCCTGAGTACCCCAGTTAGCCCCTATCCCATTGACTGAGCACACCATTAAGAGCGACAACACGGAGGCCAACCCCAGAGACACCAACCACCCCATCAAAAGCGATTGATACCTCAAAATAGGGACTTGGGTCGGGGAAAAGAACTTGAAATGTAGCTTAAATTACTCAGAAGCCACGACCTTTATTTCATGTATGCAGACCTAGAAGCAAAACTGAGACAAAGCAGAAATTCCACCAGGATCTTGTCAGCCTAGTGAAGTGGGGAAGCTGAGCAACTCCGAAACTCTGAAGTAGAAGATAACAGAGCAGAATCTTCGCTGATACTCTCTGAGAAAGACGAAAGCACAAGTGGGTATCTGTTGCATTAGGGGAAATCAGCTCAAAACCCCCATCCCCATCACATATTCTTCAGAATATGAAAAAGAAGTAACTGGAAAGACGCAATAAGAGCGAATATATTCACTTTGGAAAAATGGGTATGCTGGGTTTGAGCTCGAATAAAGACGGGGAGTTAGAAGCTGAAACCTGAACCAGATGTGAAGCAGAAGCAAAAAGGAAAATCAGATAGGAAGAGGAAAACGGAAAGCAGGCTCTCAGAAACGATAGATATGGATTTATAAAGCAAACATAAGAAAATGGAAAGGAAAACTGACGAAATGAAGCTAAGGATCCTGTTCTTGGGCGACAACCGAGCTCAAGAATCTATCCAAACCCAACGCGACCCATCATTTCCACTGCAAAAAGAAACACAAAAAAATGGCAGAGGCTCGTTCACTTGTCACAGACCCTCTCTCTCTCTCTCTCTCTCTCTGAGTGAGAACGCAGAGAGAGGTACGTTAAAGGGAGAAAGAGAGACGGTTCTGGGATTAATGATGCTTGTGTGACGAAGTTAATGCGATGTACGGGCCATAAATGAATAGAAAAATGGGGAACAAAACGAGTGAGTTCAAGTGTCATGTGGCGCGTGTCTCGGGCGGCATCTCGAGCAGTGGCGTTTGCTGTACACATTGGGACGGGGCAGTGGTGGGGCCGGTCCCCTTCACGGCGACCGAAACGCCGTCGTCCCGCGCACCTTCTGGTTCAAGCCTTGACACTGGGGTGGTCGGCCGGTGACCGTGGTTCGCCGGTTGAATGGATGCCATTGGACGAGCAGGTAGGGAGGGCACGAGCTCTTTTCTTCCTCGCGCTTTTTCTTTACATACAGTACGGTTTGAATGTGAAGGCGCACCGCCACTGTACGTTGTTAACAGCTTCCTCGTGTTAAGGCTGGGAAATTTTTTACTCGATCGTGTCGTAGGCTTAGATGATTTGTATCTTATCGAGTCAAAGGTCATGTTAGATCTTGTCCTCAAGCTACAGCCATGTGGTGATTGCGAAGATCTCTTGACCTTTGATCATGTACTGTAGATTTATGGAAGATTTCTCGATAGATGATTGTGACAATGGTTGCCAATTCTAAGGACCATCGTGATTATAATCTCATCATGTGCTCAAGTGACCGTCACTTAAATTTATGGGTGGAGAGGAGGGCGACCACATCGCCTGAGTATGAGATTTGCTTTCTCAAGTGCATCCTAAGGCTTTGTTTTATAAATCTATGGAGGATGGCATCAATCCACCGTCACAAAGGTGGTCACCAACCCCAAGGACCTTTGTGACGATGGTCACATTGCATTCTCGCATATTGATTCACTGAGATCATGATGGTTGTGTCGACTAGCACAAATCAATATTTCTTACTAAGTTTGCTTTTTGTCCATGACCCTTTTGATTTTTTAATCTAGTGTTGGACTAGCGCCACGTGATGGTCACCAACCTAAAGTGGGAATACTTTTGGCCCCAATCTACCACGATGAAGTAATTTGACTTTGGTCGATGGCTGTGTAGTGGCTCATAGTTATGAGCAGTAAAATTGTCCAAAAAGTCATAAACCTATCATACGATAGATAATTCAGTTTTAAACTTTTCAAATATGTCAATTTAAATATAAACTTTTTAATTGTATCAATTTAGTTTTAAGCCTTTTTTCCACAATTTGCCAATTTCGTGCTTATGACCAATTTTGACTAAAAATTATTGATTTTACGATTTAGTTAGTACCAATTGTGCTATGTGACACGACTGATGCCAATGTGGACAATTTTTGTAGTATTTTATTATCTGAAGTTTTCTTTTTTCCCTTTGCCAAGCAAGGTTGGCCCTATAGAGAGAAAAAGGTAAATAAGAAATAATAAAAACAAAAAAGTTTAGAAAATTAAAAAAATTATCAATGTCAGCATCAATTGCACTATGTAAAATGATCAACGCTAACTAGACCACCACTATCAGTGATTTTTGGCCAAAATTAACTGAAGTGACTAAATTGACAAATCATTAGAAAGTGAAATATTAAATTGATATAATTAAAATGTTTAGGACTAAATTGACAAATCGTCAAAAGGTTTAGGACAACATTGACTCAATTGAAAGTTTTGGGATTGCATTAGCCTCCATACAATTAATTTAGGATTTTTTGGATAATTTACCCATTATGAGCACCTTTTTTTTTTAATTTCTTTCAAAAATGTTATTTTCTTTTTTACTTGATCTTGACTTTATTTTTCCTTTATCATGATTAAAATGAACAAAACCACTTTTTCATTTTGATTTTTTTGTTTCTAGTGCTAAATATTTTTAATTAAAGTAAAGTAAACTATTAACAAATCATAGAGTTATATGCTTAATGTCAAGAAACATCAAACTCAAAAGGGGAATTGGGGGAAGACAAACAACTCGATGGACACGTCGCCCTTCTAACTCGGGTTAGTACCCAGTCGCAGAAGAATGGGTAGCTCTACCAATTAAAGAGATGTTACAAGTAGCAACATAACCTAAAAGGTTTGTTTGTTTGAAAGGAAAGTTGTTTTCAAAAATATTTTTCAACATTTCAATATTTAGATGATGGAAAATTAATCCGCACACAAAAAATGCTTTTTATGGATTGAAAACAAGTTTAAATATGGGGAAAATGATTTTCCCTTATAACAAGAAGGAAATCACTTTCTCTTACTAAATAAATTAAAACTAACCATTGTCCTCACAAATGATTTTCATGGAAAATATCATAAAGTATTCAATAAAACAAATGCATATCTTAATATTGGCTTCCAAGTCTCAAAAGTAACTTTCCGTGTATTGTTAATAGCTTCAGCAAGACTTGCGACATCAAATACTCAGCACAACATGATGCTACAGTCTACGTTGGACTATGCTTTTGGCTCCGCTCATCAAGCAAAGCCTTGCAATCACAATCGAGACAATGTCTGGATTCATATGAATGTGAAAATGAAGCAAGCGATTTTACCAAAGAAAATCAAAAATATCATATGGACTCTAGATAAGTTCAATAAGTCAGTGAAAGCCTTTTAAGAGATTAGCCTCAGTTATTAATATAAGTTATTTATTTTACGAAAAATGGATAATTTGAAAAATATTCTATAAAAATAATCGTTTGTATCACTTGCAAAATAAATAAAAAAGAAATCATTGTCCAAAGAAGCGTTTAAATATAAATCATTATTGATAATGAAAAAAATTTCATTATCTAATTATTTCAAATAATTTAATTTATTATTTTAAAAAATACTTTTTAAATAATTTTATTTTTCGTGAAATAGAACGATCCTAAAAAGTACATTCCAATCACCTTTCGCGATCGCCTAGGAATTTTCTCTTCTTCCTCTCCTCGATGAGCCCTTCCATAAATTCTTTTCTAAATTCCCAAACTAGCCTTTGATAGCTTTGACTTCTGTGGCGTCCACACCTTGAACGCGACCAAACTTCCGAACTCATCAACTAATCTCTAAAATCTACCGCGGGAGCTGCAACTTTTATTTGTGGATTAAAAGCATAATCACGATCAATCTTCAGCATTGACAAAATTATCTAAAAAATTCTAAGTACTTTTGTTAATTTAGTCCTTAATACTTCAATTTTATCAATTGAATTTTAAATATTTTCACATTTGATCAATTGAGTTCATCCAATCACTTTTAGCCTAAAATCCAATCACTTTTATCCTACGAAATCGATAATGTTGATATTATTTTTTATTTTTTATTTTTTTCTAACTCTAGGCAAATAATGTCACTGGATCTAGTTTGGACGAAGGCCTTCACACCCTCATCAATCACAAGCAAGGGCGTCCCAACCCTCACCTCACCCAAGCAATCGAGGGCATCATAGCCCTCAACTGAATTTGGGGAGGGTCGATGCCCTTGCTTGTGGCCAGCAATGGCATGGAGGCCCTTGCCCCGACTAGGCAAGGGCTACTGATGACCTCAATAGTCTAGTTAGAAAAAAAAAAGAAAAAAAAAAATTTAAGAAATCCAAAAATATCAAATTAATATTTAAAATTATCAACATTAACATTGATATATGACGTTAATAATTTCCAGCCAAAATTAGCTATATGTACTCCCTTGGTAAAATATAAAATATTTAGAACTAAATTAACAAAAAAGTAATAAATATATTCCTTTTTGGATAATTTTCCCCGTCAAGATATTTGCCAAACGTTTTTTTCTTCTAAATTTTGGTCTTTCTTTCCTCGGCAAACATCCTACTCAAGTTATTACTTTTGCTTGAAGAAATTCCCTCGTAGCCGAATTAGTTCCCATTATCCTTTGTGTTTTTTTGGCATCACAGGTTTATCCTAAAACACGACCTCGTTTCGCCTTTTTCATACTCGTATAGGCTGTGTGATTCCCAACATTGTCTTTTTGGCCCGTTGGCCCCTGCTCAGCTTTATCAACTTTTTACATAATCTATTCATAGATTGTGGATATCCAACCACTCTTATTCCCAACTTTTTTGACTAAGCAATTTTGGGGAAAGAATATCAGAAGTACCATGACTTTTGATAGGGGTATGTAAAAAAATTGGAAACCATTCGAACCGCCTAAAACCGAACCATCCCAACCTAGAACTTACAATAGTTCCCATAGGGACTGTTTCTACTCCCATTCACTAAAACCAATGAGTATTGGTACGGTTCTCGATTCTAGGCATGAAAATCATCCACCTATTCACCTGGATCGGACCTCTGTGTGTGTGTGTGTGTGTGTGTGTATCTATATATATATAATGTCTACCCTCTATTATAACTTCCTAGAAGATTTAGTAAGGACTTGTGTCAACTGAAATACAGAGGCCTTCTCTGGTATATCTTTCAAGATCTATAGACTGATAAAACCAAAAGAGTATCAAATGTCAATTGAAATACACAAGTACTCATCATTTGAATAATTAACATGTTGTTCATGTGTCTATCAAGTGAGTAGAGTTTCATTTATTAGTCCGTCTAGACTTTACTTGAAGTACAAAGGAAATCATTTGTGAACATATGTTGTTTAGGCCTGTGTGAGATTTGCAATTGATTTGATCTACATATACTAACTAAAAGGCATAATGGCATTAAGATTCTTTGGGTGGTCATAGGTGAGGGTCAGCAAAGTCGACCTTGCCCGCCACTAGTGAGGCTTGACCTAATCGAATCTAACAAGGGCTTGCCTCACTAGTGGTTGGGCAAGGATGACCTTGCCAACCGCGCCTCTAGAGTTGCTGGGCATAGGAGATAAGCCAAAGGAAGTAGTAAGAGGATAAAAACAAAGAGAAAGAAAAGGAAAAAATATCTAGAAATTATTAAAAAATTGTCCACGTCAGTGTTAAGTCGTGTCACGTCCATACCAAACGGTCAAACTTGGCCTAATGAACTAAATTGGTACTAGTCAAAAGATTTGAATTCAATCGACAAAATAAGTTTAGGATCCATACGGGTGGGTTGGGTCGAGTTTGGGTCGGGTCAAAATGGCCTACCCAAATTGACCCATTAACCCGTTTATGACCCATTTAAGTATATTTTTAAACAAATTATAGATACACCTATCAAAATGGGTGTAAAAGATTTGAATTTAATTGACAAAATAAATTTAAATGGGTTATGTTGATATCATTTAATATTTAAATGGGTAAGTTTATATTATGTTGATATAATTGCAATAAGTTTATAACTGTTTTAGTTATTTTTCCCCTCAAGCTAGGTGGTGGTTGTGAAGATCTCTCGCCCTCTTGACCTTTGGTCTTGCACCATTGATCTTTGGAAAACTTATTGATCAATGATTGTAACAAGAGTCAACTGATTCTAAGGAATATTGTGATTGTGGTCATCACATCGTGTGCTCAAATGACAGTCACTTGAAAGTATGGGGGCTATATCACCTAAGCATGAGGTTTGCCCTCTCTGGCCGATCCTAGGGCTTTTTCCTAACAAATCTATGGAGGATGGCATTACTCCATTGCTATGAAGGTGGTTGCCAACCCCAAGGACCTCTGTGACTGGTCGCATTGCATTCTCACTTAAACCTTTTACTGAGATAATCATGGTGTCATTGCTCAACACAAATTCATCTTTCTTGTTAAGTTTTCCTTTTGTCCCCGACCCTTTCAATTTTTGAATCCAACGTTGACTAGCATCACCTGATGGTCGCCAACCTCAATTGTGATTGTTGTAGGCCCCAATTTGCTACAATGTGGTGGTTCAACTTCAGTCGATGGTTGTGGAGTGGCTTGTAGTTGTTAGTGATAAAATTGTCTAAAAAGTCTTAAAACCATTGTATGACAACCAATTTAGTTTTAATATTTTCAATGGTGTCAATTTAGTTTTAAACCATTCAATTATGTCAATTTAGTCTTAAACCTTTTAACGATTTGTCAATTTGGTACTTACAGATAATTTTGGTCAGAAATTAATAATGTGACGATCTAGTTAGTATTGGTTGTCCTATGTGAGATGATTGATGCTTATGAAGATAATTTTTGTATTTTTTATGATGTTTTCCTTCTTTTTTATTTTCTTTTTTCCCTTTTCCAAGTGAGGCGGCCCTTGCCAACCTAGGAGAGGGATGCGCTTGTGGTGGCCAATGGAGAGAAAAAGGAAAAAAAGAAAAATAATAATAAAAAAGTTCAAAAAACACACACACACACATATATATATATATATATATATATATATATATATATATATCAATGTCAATGCTAACAATGTAATTTAAGACGGTCAACGCTAACTAAACTGTCATGTCTATAATTTCCGATCAAAATTAGTTGGAATGACTAAATTGATAAATCGTTAAAATGTTAAGTATTAAAATTGGTACAATTGAAAAACTTATGATTATATTGACAAATTGTCAAAAAAATTTGGGACTTTAATTGGCAACCGTATAATAGATTTACGACTTATTGGATAATTTGCTCATCATGGGCACTTTTTTTTTATTTCTTTCAAAAATGTCCTTTTCTTTTTACTTCATCTTGACTTTATTTTTCCTTATTATGATTAAAATGAACAGCACCACTTTTTCATTTTGATTTTTTTGTTTTCAGTGCTAAATATTTTTAATTGAATTAATAATCGCTAATTAAAGTAAGCTATTAACAAATCATACAGGTATATGCTTGATGTCAAGAAACACCAAACTTAAGGAGGGAATTGGGGGAAGACACACGACTTAAAAGGACACATCCCCTTCTAACTCGGGTTAGAACCCAATTGCACAAGAATGGATAGCTCTACCAATTAAAGAAATGTTACCACTAGCAACATTACCTAAAGGTCTATTTGCTTGAAAAAAAAAAAATTTGGAAAATTGTTTTCCAACTTTGCAATGTTTAAACGATGGAAAACTAATCAATGTGCTAAAAACGTTTTTTTATGGATTGAAAACAAGAAGGTTTAGACAGGGAACGACTTTCCCTTATAACAAGAAGGAAATCACTTTTTTTAAATTATGAAACAAATGAAAACTAATCATTTTCCTTTAAAATTATTTTCATATAAATATTTTCCTTGAAATCATAAAGTATTCAGTGACACAAATGCACACGGGAGAATTGTCAAAAAAGTCATAAACCTATTAGGATTGTGCCAATTCAGTCATAAACCTTTTTTTTTTATTGATTCAATGCTAAACCTTTTGTGATTATACCAACTTAGTCCATCCAGCCAAATTTGACCGGCTGAAGCTGACGTGGACGTTGGTCGGCACCGGCGATAATA
Organism: Angophora floribunda; assembly: GCA_014182895.1. Taxonomy (NCBI): domain Eukaryota; kingdom Viridiplantae; phylum Streptophyta; class Magnoliopsida; order Myrtales; family Myrtaceae; genus Angophora; species Angophora floribunda. The sequence goes on along the minus strand of CM024707.1, from coordinate 19,089,044 downwards.
TTTTAATTATTTTTTGAATTTTAATTATTTTCTGAATTATTTTTATTTTTTATTATTTTTTAATTTTTCTGTTTTTTCTTCCTTTTCTTTTATTCTCTTGCCCCTCCCCCCTCCGCCGACGGTAATGGCTGGCCATCTCCGATGAGACTTGCCGGCCATTGCGTGAGGGCCGCAAAGCCCTTGCCGGTGGCCAACGAGGGTCGCGGCCCTCGTCAAACCGGCCACCCTTGCTAGCGGCCTCGCCCTGGTAGTGCAAGGTCGCCGGCGAGGGTCGCGGCCCTTGGCAGCCTTGCCTTGACTAGGGCAAGGCCTGGGGCCCACGACCTCGCCTAGATTTGGGCGAGGCGACCCTCACCGGCGGCCTCGCATAGACCAGGGCAAGGCTGCTAGCGAGGGTGGCCGGTCTAATGGGGGTCGCGACCCTTGTTAGCCACCGACGAGGGCTTCAAGGCCCTTGCGTAGTGGCCGGCAAGCCTCGTTGGAGCTGGCGGTCCACTGCTGCTGGCGGAGGGGGGAGGGGCAAGAGAAAAAAAAAAGAAAAATTAAAAAAATAATAAATTCGGAAAATAATTAAAAATTTCAAAAAATAATTAAAATATTGTCGCCGGCGCCGATCGGCGTCCACATCAGCTCCGGCCGGCCAAATTTGGCCGAATGGACTAAATTGGCACAATCATAAAATGTTTAGGATTGAATCGGTAAAAAAAAAAGATTTAGGATTGAATTGGCACAACCTTAATAGGTTTATGACTTTTTTAGACAATTCTCCCAAATGCACACCCTAATATTGACTTCCAAGTCCCAAAAGTAACTTTCGGTATCCTGTTAATAGTTTCAACAAGACCTGCATCATCATATATTTAGTACAACATGATGCCACTGTCTACATTGGAGTATGCTTTTGGCTGGGCTCATTAAGCAAAGCCATTTTAGTCGAGACAATCTCTTGATTCGTATGGATGTGAAAACCATGAAGCAAGCAGTTTTACTGAAGAAAACCAAGAATGACATACATAATTAAATTAGGTTCAGTAGGTCACTAAAAGCCTTTCGAGAGGTTAGCCATTGTTTCACGAAAAATAATTAATTTAAAAAACAATTTTCTAAAAATAATCATTGATATCACTTACAATAATAAATGAACAAAAAATATTTTCATTATTGACATAAATGTTTAGATGTAAATTATTATCAATAAAAGAACATTTTTTAATGATTAATTATTTCAAATGATACAATTTATTGTTTAAAAAAATATTTTTAAACAATTTTAATCTTTACGAAATATAGTGAGTCTTAAAAAAGTACATTCCAATCACCTACAACAACCGTTGAGGAATCTTCTCTTCTTCCTCTCTTCGTCGAGCACTTTTTTGACAGCCATGACTTCTGTAGCATCCACATCTTGAACACAACCAGACACCAAATGTCATCAACTAACTTCCAAAATTTGTCTCTACAAGCATCACAGGAGCTGCAGCTTTTATTTGTGGAATTGAATTCTAAATCTTTTATGCTTTTAAATATATTACAAAAAGTTCAGAACTTGTCCAAAAAATATTAAATATATTACACTTTTACCAATTCATTCATAAATATTTCAATTTTGCTAATTGAATTCTAAATCTTTTTATGTTTTGCAAGTTGAACTATGTGGCCAATTTTGACCAAAAATAAATAACATAGATGTCAACTATCCTAAATGACACGACTTGCGATGACGTAGATATTTTTAAATAATATTTTAATAATTTTTTGAATTTTTTATTTTTATTTTTTATTTTCTAACCCTAGGCCGATGTTGCCAGCCACAAGTAAGGGAGTCTTGGCCCTCACCTATGACTAGCCTAAGGTTAGGAAAAAAAAAAAGAAAATTTTAAAAATCAAAAGAATATTAAATTATTTTTGAAAATTATTTACATTAGTATTAACTATGTCACATAACATAATTAGTATCAATATCAGCAATTTCCAGCCAAAATTAGCTAGATGGACTTAACTAGCAAAGTGTGAAGATATTTAGAATTCAATTGGTAAAATAGAAATATTTATAACTAAATTAGCAAAAGTGTCATGTTTATGATTTTTTAGACAATTTTCATTTCAAGATATTTGTCAAAGGTCTGGCTTTCTTCTGAATTTGGTCTTTCTTTCATCAGCAAACATTCTATGTAAGTTACAACTTTTGGTTGAAGAAATTCCCTCATAGCCATATTAGCTCCCATTATCCGTTTTATTTTTTTTGGGCGGGGGGGATCAGAGGCTCATCCTAATAACACAACCCCGTTTTGCCTTTTTCATACTTGTACAGGCTATGATGCCCAACATATCTTTTTTGTCCATTGGCCCTGCTCAGCTTCATCAACTATTTACATATTCTGTTCATGGATGGATTGTGGATATCTTTTGCTTCTCCACTCTTGTTCCCAACTTCTCTAACTAGCCAAATTGTTGGGAAAAATGGTACTGCAAGTGGCATGACTTTCACATCACGTCCACTTCAGCGCATCAATTGTTTTTTTTTCCAACCGGTTGAGTGTGACTTTAATAAAAAATCGAACGTTTCAATGTCATATGTGATTTCTGTGACTAGAAAAACCTAAAATTAATGTTAGATGGCATCATACATCACAGTCATTTGCCCCCAACTTAACGAATTGGAGCTAAAATCGTTGTGTTCTTCAAACCCTAATCCACAATCGAGGAATTGAGGGAATATTAGATGTTGAAATTTGCAATGGAGAGTAGGAGCAGGAGAGGGTTCCATGGATGCCTGCCGATACTCAGAATTGATGTAGTAATCGAAGAGTTTTAGGAATCAAGAGATGTCGGAAAAGTGCACGATGATGGTGGACCGCGTGACCGACGTCTTCCCGAAGATCTTGAAATGGCGGTCGCGAGGATTCATCTTCAGATTGAGATCGAAGAGCTCGTGCTCGACTTGCAACGTCTTGCACATCAATTCCACATTGTTCCCTCCTCCTCCTCCTCCACTTGAATTCCCTCCATTTCGCTCTATCCACAAAAAGCCCTCCTTCTACAAGCACACCCCGCCCCAAATTCCCACCTTGGAACGAAAGTTACAAACAAAATCAAGCGTATTTCAATTTTCTTTGACCCGACGGCAGTCTTGTGACAGTTCAGACAAGGTCGACAAGCCTAGCCAAAGCCGTAGGGCTAAGGATAATACAAAGAGAGAGTGAATTATAAAGAATCAATCAGTTTTCTCCTTTTAGTTACAAGTGCCAAGTCGTCTTATTTTCTGTCATCGTTAGTTTTAATTTTTTTAAAATGTCACATCACACTAAAAAATTAAGTCAAAATAATCGCATAAGATGAATAGTTAGAATATTTTAATGGAGGCACAAAGTGATCGAGTTTAATCCGAAACGATGCTCAAGTGATTGAAAATAAGATCATGTCATTGAAGCGTGTGCTATGTTATGACATTTATTTTGTCCTTTTCTCATCAATTTATTGTCCCGAATCAATATAATTTTGGATGAATTGTAAAGGGAAGTTCAGGATTCCAAAAGGTAACATGTCTTTTAATGTTACGATTGTTTCCACGCAAATAAGAGTTGCACGCGCATTTCACTTGCACCTATGATGCAGGTGCATTGCCCTTGAGTGGCACCCGCATTGCACATGTGATGAACATGATAAAATCTATTGAATTAGTTCACGTTCCTTTATTATTAAGTTCCTCACTTTGCAATCTCTTGATATTTTAGTGCAAAAAAAATTGAATCAAGACTATTTATTTTGTGAAAAATAATGATTTGAAAAAAATTACGCTAAAAATGATTATTTGCATTGCTTAAAATAATTAGTTAATGAAAAATATTTTCATCATCAACAAAAATTTATGTCTAAATATTTTCATTTATAATAAGAATAGTTTTTGTTCATTCATTTTGTATGCGATAAAAGCAATCATTTTTAGGAAAATATTTTCTAAATCATTTATTTTCCATAAAACAAATAAAACCCAAATTACCTAATTCTTTTTTCCTATTTCAAGATCATATAATGGCGGAGTTTTTCCATGTCCATGGCCATTTCAAGAGGAAAGTTTCTCACCGGGAGTCTTGGGAACTGTCAACTGGGATAGGGCACTTGAACTTAGTGATTGTAAAGTTGGGATTCGTTCCGATAAAACGAGTTCCGATTGACTTTTTAAAACAGTGAAGGTTTGGTAGTAGTGGGATACAAAGTTAGTCCACAAAAGCTGTGAAAGTTTGGTAGTAGAGGGATACAAAGTGAGTCCATAAAGATGGTGACGAGAAAACTTACTAGTCTCTTCAACAGTTATTTTCTCCCAACTCAATTTGGGGTAAATATTTGAAGAACACATTTAATTTAGCCTCAATTCATTAATGGGTCGTGCTTTTTCCATTCATCCTTTAACTTATACACTCTTTTTTGTGTGTTTTGACCATCGTGGGGCTTATTACTTCCGTACAACTCTAAAAAATGATCCATTTTTTATTATTTGGTCTAGTCTTTCTGTTTTGTTTCTTCTTTTTTAACTTACGGGTCTCACTGTTCTTGTTCTTCTTTCTTTCCACGCCGTCTCAGTTCTCCACTTTTGTGAATCGTCTCTCTATTCTCTCTCTTCTGTCTATGCCTTTCACTCTTTCTTCTTTTTCTTTCAAAAACCAGTTGTCCTCCACACTTTTGCTGGCATTGGCATGGCATTGGGTTCAACAGTGACCTCCCCAGCTAGCCCTTTTTCTCTGCCACACGAAGGCTCTTCTTGCACCATGAAAGAATTATAGAGAAGCACCGCTTCTCTCCCTTCCCTTTTTTTTTTTTTCCATGTACTTTTTTTTTTCTCTCCTCTTCTTGCACATGTGAGAGCATAGAGGGAGAAAAAAAGAAAGGTGTCTCCACCTTGTGTAGGCATAAAAGTCAAGGGCAATAGGCAAATTGTGTTCTTTTGAGTAATATGAAGTGGGATTAAAATAATCGGTTTAATTTGATTGCACTTTTTAGTGTCGTGTCCAAGTGTTGAAGCATTGTTTCGATGCATGCTACGCTATAAACGCATGATTGAAACACAATATCAAGCATTGCCACAACCCAAACTCAAATTCAATATTATGAAAAAAATAACAAGAAACACTCAATAAGGACTGGAGTGAGCATGATTCAAGACCAAGAAAACAACAAAGGAAAAAAAGAGAGGCTTTGCCATAACTGAATCTCTGATAGAGAATGAGGAGGGTGCAAATTGCGGAAATAAGTAGTTCTTTGGGGGATTGCAAATGTAGGAAAGATTTGTGGAGGAAAAAGAAGAAGAGAGGAAGGCTTAAAAAGAAGAGAATGGAATGCAAGAGAGAAAATCAGAGAGGCGATATGCAAGAGTGGAGCAACGTCAAAGTTGTCAAAAGAAAGAAGGAAAAGGAAAGTAAAAGAAGAAACAAAATAAAAAAGAGTTAATCAAATAATACAAAAGGAGATCACTTTTGTAGAGCGGTACTAGAAGAGTGAGCCCCCACAAAGGATAATAGGGTACAAACACACAAAAATTGGAGTATCTACGCCAAAGGAGGAAAAGAGTGCATCCCTTAATTTATGATAAACAAATGGGCCAAACAATGTCATTTACACATTATGTTGGTAACTTCATTTTGCCAACGAGCCATGGAAATAGTTTGAATGAAACTAATGCCATGCCATATTTTTCGGTCACATGAATTGTCAATTTCACTCAAATAAATAATTTGTTCAAGAATTTAAAAATTTATGATATTTGTGGTGTACTTTTGCTTAAATTTATGTTACGAAGTTTGAAGAAACTCCATCATCTGAATTTTTTCTTTTTTTTATGGAGGTTCATTACAAAAGATTGCCTTATGCCAACTTTTTCTAAGTTCTAACTTGTTTAACCGGCTACACGACGTCGTTTAGGGTTTATATGCTGATTGGGCACGCCAACAAGTCACGTAAGATTGAGATATTAATAAAATATGCCCACATCGGATTTTCAATAACCCAGAACGGAGTTGGCACTTAAGTAGTCATTTTAAAAAAAAAGTGGTACTTAAGTGATTTGAAAAAAAAGTTGTGGCATTAAATGAATGCTGTATGCAAGTTAAAGCACTTTTGATGTCATTCTCCCAATTGCCAACATATCTTTTTGCCCATTGCCCTCGCTCAATTCATGGACTGGGGGTATGCTTTGCTTCTCCACTCTTATTCCCAACGTCTCTAGCTAGGCAATTGTTAGCGTAGATCAAGGCACAATGTTAATTATCCGGGATTAATATAACGTTTTTAATCACCGATTCAAAGTTAAAAGATGGAAAATACATATTTTAGAGATAATTTCAAGATTACAAAAGGTAATATCTCTTCCAATGGTGGAACCGTGTTTATGAACGTGAGTTGCGCGCGCATTGCAAGAGCAATGCACCTGATAAAATATATTGAATTTAATGTGTATTCTGCATAAACAGTGCATGCAAATTATCAAGGAAATCATTTCAACTTCTTGTTGTGCAAAATCCTTCACAATCTCCATAAAGCAGATGGATTGTACGAATCCCCCCCTCCCAAAAAAATCCCTTTTTGGGGTTCTTATGATTGTGCCACATCAGACCTCCGTGGCTTGTTTGGCTCTTGTGGCTTTCGTCCTATCCGTGGATCCCACCACCGTCAGCCATCGAATAACGGTGCATGTTTTGGTTGCCGAACTGCGCGTCCTCCGCACACTATGAGGTAAAGGTTTGGATAGGCAATTGAGCGGTCATCTTCTATTATTCTACAAGGAAATGTGAGTTTGAAGACCTTATTTCTTTTTATTGACCTAGTAGTCTTCTCACAATGATGTAAGTTGAAAGCTCATGCATATTTGTTAATGATCTCTCAATATCTTACTATACATTTCTATTCAGGAGCATCAATGCTTAGGATCAAATCGGGTTTCTGCCGATACCAGATCTAACCTGAACATGGAGGATGTGTTTTTTATTGTGACTAAGACCCGCATGGAATCCGAACCAAAACATGATCGGATAGGCTTAGCTTTTCACTACTTTTTTTTTTCTCACAGGATAATGTCTTTTATCCCGTGCATATCTTTAGAGGGAAGTCCAAGATTTCAAAAGACAATCTCTCTCGGGAGGTTTGATTCTTAATATAACATCAGCGACACTCGTGAGCCCAAAGAAATTAAACCTCTGTAACTAAGAAGCAAGAACTCTAGCCGCAATCCCTTTTCTTAATCAATTACAAGAAGAAAAATAGGGGAATTTGCAGAGTACAGGAGAGGGAGAAGATATTGGAGGGGCTGGTCCCTTCATGTCAGTGTGATCCCAAAGCACTTAGGAAGAGCCATGCATGGAGCCACATCAAGTGTGGGATTGGCTCGTCCGGAGAAATTTCCACACAATTTTTTTTCTTCTTGTCCTCTCACTAGACCTGCACACACTAGCCTGCACACATTTATTTCACTTTCTCTCTCTTATATTCTCTCTCCTCATTGTTTCTTTCTCTGTAGAAGAAAAGCAAATGCTCCTCTCTCCGGCAAAGGCATGTTGAGAACTCTCCGGCGAACGCTTTCCCTCGCCCTCTCGTAACTTCAAAGTTCAAGTCTCTGCCTTGCTCTCAGATTTTGCTGCTCTGGTGTTCACATTAATTCAAATCTTATTGATGTTGGACAAAGTGATAACTGCCATTTATAGCACATTTTGCTTCCTCTTGTTACCTTTCAAAGAATCTTGCCTATAAAAACTTTGCAACGAAACATGAAACAAAAGAACAATTTCTCAGGACGAGCCAACCCTACATGCTGTCGTGGCTCCATGTGCCGCTTCCTGAGTGGTTCAGGACCACGCCGACCTGAAGGAGCCTACCTGCCCAATTTTTCCTCTAGAAGAGAGGTTTTCACACATTGTACACATTTCATGTACTACTATCCCTAGCTTTCAAGAAAATAATTCACTGTCACACACATAAATAGACATAAAAGACCTACTCACTTGAAACAAACGGTCCAAAGCAGTAGTAGCTGTCGATGTTGCCTTACAAGAAAATGTTACAGTGAATATCAGCAGATTCGACATCGTTCCCATCTTTACCTACGCAAACACAAAACCTACCCTCGTTACATAGCTTCAAGTTGAACTTTACTTTACGGAGGACGCGAGGAGCAACTCCGAGTCGTCCAAAATGCAGGCATGTTTCGCGGCGGCGAGAAAGTTTCTTTTTCCAACTCATGCGCGCGTGTGTAATTGCACAGAGTGGAGAAGAGAAGACGATGGAGACTTTTTATAAAATTTGTTAGGTCAGAAAAGAACACTTTCATTCGTGTATAGAAGAAGTTCGTGAACACAAGCAAGGAATTTCAGGGCTGGGGGATAGCGAATCCGATATCGTGGCAGGCTACTTTCACTTTGGGCCTTCATAACTCAATCTAAGGTTCTCTTTGTTTTGCAGAAAATGAATGAATTAAAAAATAATTTCATCACTACGAAAATATCTAAACATAAATTATTATCAATAATAAAAATATATTCTATTGATTAGTTATTTCGAGGATTATAAGCGATCATTTTATTTTTTTAATTATTTATTTTTCGAAAAATAAATGGAGCTTTAATATGGGCTAGTTCGAGATTTAGAGAGGCCTTACGAAAAGACTGGGCTTCGGCGGTCACTTCCCCAAGTGAGCTGTGCTGAGACCGGGAGACTACGGATGAAAGTCTTGATGGTCCTTCAATTGTGTCACTTCAAGAGCGCTTGCCGGCATTGTGTAGTGCGGAAAATGTTTGATAATACAGATAGAATGTTGGGATTTATATTTTTTGAACAATTTTTTCTCGCGCTATGTGGAGGCACAGCACTAGACGTTGGGAAAATTTCAAATGGAATTCTGAAGTGGGATCTTCTTTTTTTTTTGGAAGGTTTTAGAGGGACCTTAATTTAAAAGAAGCCATAAAGTGATCACTTTAGTTTTAAAACACGCCCTAGCTCACTAATTAGCCGGCTCACCTACATGGGCGACTCATGTGATTATTCCGGTGGCAACTTCACGGTCAATTTTGTTGGAAATGTTTTAATTTTTGCTTAAGTCGCGGAGAAGTCCTAAATTGTAGATAAGAGCGCAATTGACTCAAGCACTCGTCACGTTGTCACCTGCACGAACTGACAAGCTAAGTCCCAAAAAATCTCTCCTAGGCCCTCGGCCTCCACAGCCCCATGCCGATCTTTCTGACCTTGAGTTGATCTTGTGTAAATCAGCTTAGAAACGGTCAAGTTAGGCTAATTCGGTTTGATTACTAGGTTGGATTGGTCTGGATGCTCGTTGCTTTCTCTGTAATCATACATAGGCATGAAGAAGGAGAAAAGGAATTAAAATGGTTTAGTCGACTAAGGACCCTTGGAAGCCTATGTCCTAGATGGAAAACCCTCAATTCTGCATGTCACCTTGGCAGATTTCATTATTTTTAAATAAGGTAGAATACATCTCTAGGGATAAATATGAATGTCTTTTGAAAAGGCAATACAATTGTTAGTTCCTTCTTTATCAATTTGAGCCAAATCTGTTACTAAAGTTAGACTCTATTGACTAGTTATCCTCATCTTTCCAACACTCCCCCTCCAAATTGGGTGAAGATGTTATCAGAGATCAACTTGGTCATCACAAGCTGAAAATTTTTGGTGGAAAGCACTTTAGTTAATTTGTTAGCCACTTGATCTTCACTTCTAATGTATGGAGTCTCACTTGTCTGATCTTGAATTTTCTTAAGAATATGGTGACAGTTGACCTTTATGTGCTTCGTCCTTTCATGAAAAACCATATACGAAGCAATATGAATTTCTACTTGATTATCGCAACACAATTTGGTAGGAGTTTGAAGCTTATTAAGATCAAATCCTGCAACAATAAACAATACCAAACTAACTCACACATGGTTAAAGCCATGGTTTTGTACTCAGCCTCTGCACTTAATCTTGCTGCCACACTTTGCTTTTTGCTCTTCCAAGTGATGAGATTACCTCCTACAAAGGTGTAGAACCCTCCCATTGATCTTCTATTTGTGGGATTTCTGATCCAATCTGCATTAGCATAACATTCAATCTCCATGTAAGCATGGTTTTTCATAAGAATGGGCACATCTAGGGCATGACTTTAGACATCTCATTATATGGTCGATCAACTCCATGTGACCTTCCATAAGATTATGCATGAATTGACAACAAAACTAACTGCATATGTGATATTATGTCTTGTAATAGTCAAATAAATCAACCAACCCACCAATCATCGGAACATTTCACTCTCTTTGAGGGGAATAGGGTTGGTGGCAAGGATAATCCATAGGTGACTTTGTCGGTTTAGCTCCAAACTTCCTTCAACAAGTCTAATGCATACTTTCTTTGGGACAGAAACAATCCTTTGCTTGAACTAGCAATTTCAATTTCAAGAAAGTAACGTAACCTCTCTAAGTCTATGATGTCGAATTTTTCATTCAAGTACTTTTTGAAAATTTTAATCTAGATTATCACCAATCATGACAATGTCATTAATATAAATCTAAATGACCATAGTTCCTTTGGAGTTCTTAACAAAGAGGGAGGATTCGACTCACCAATTTTGAAACCAAACGTCACAAGAGCAGTATTGAGCTTGCCGAGAAAAGAATAGCTCAAGTGCCAAAACTTGGCATGAGGGGACATTTAAGTGTCAAAAGTTACAAAATGTATACTTAAGTGCTATTTAAAAAAAAAATTGGATCATTTAAGTGTCAACTTCGGCGAAAGTTGCTAGAAATCCAACGTAACTTATTTTAATAATTTCTAATATCTATGTGGCTCGCCAAAATTCTATGTCGGTTACTTTCACAAAAAACGACGCCATTTTGGCCTAAGTTTAATTTTTGATATAAATATTAATTAAATAATATTAAAAATTAAAATAAAAATAAAAGGGAGTAGAGCGCTTGTGGCTTTCCCCATCACTGATGGGGCGATAGCAATGGATGGTGAGGGTTGTCGTCGCCTTCTCTCGGTGTCCGGCAACGGTCACGGCCCTTGCCTAGACACCGATGACCCTCGTAGCCATGGACGGGAAGAGGCTCCAGCTTGTCCTCTGACTTTTTTTAAAAAAAAAAATTATTTTGTTTTTAATATTATTTAATTAATATTTATATAAAAATCTAATTAATGTCAAAATGGTGTCGTTTTGGGCTGATCTAGTTACGTCAGTGCTCAAAGCGACATCATTTTGGGCTTATTTGGCCATGTCAACGCCCAAAACGATTGCGTTTTGAAGATTATAAGTGATCATTTTATTTTTTTAATTATTTATTTTCCGAAAAATAAATGGAGCTTGGGCTAGTTCGAGATTTAGAGAGGCCTTACGAAAAGACTGGGCCTCGGCGGTCACTTCCCCAAGTGAGCTGTGCTAAGAACGGGAGACTACGGATCAAAGTCTTGATGGTCCTTCAATTGTGTCACTTCAAAAGCGCTTGGCAGCATTGTGTAGTGCGGAAAATGTTTGATAATAAAGATGGAATGTTGGGATTTATATTTTTTGAACAATTTTTTCTCGCGCTATGTGGAGCCACAGCACTAGACGTTGGGAAAATTTCAAATGGAATTCTGAAGTGGGGTCTTTTTTTTTTTTTTCCTCTGGAAGGTTTTAGAGGGACCTTAATTTAAAAGAAGCCATAAAGTGATGTTTTAGTTTTAAAACATGCCCTAGCTCACTAATTAGCCGGCTCACCTACATGGGCGACTCATGTGATTATTCTGGTGGCAACATCACGGTCAATTTTGTTTGAAATGTTTTAATTTCTACCTCAATTGCGAAGAAGTCCCAAATTGAAGATAAGAGCGCAACTGACTCAAGCACTCATCACGTTGTCACCTGCACGGACCGAGAGGAAGTGTATAATGCATTCGAGCCTTCCACAAGAGTGGCAACGGCGTCCTAACTCCCAAAAAATCTCTCCTAGGCCCTCGGCCTCCACAACCCCATGCTGATCTTTCCGACCTTGAGTTGATCTCGTGTAAATCAGCTTAGAAAAGGTCAAGTTAGGCTAATTCAGTTTGATTACCAGGTTGGATCTGTCCGTTGTTTTCTCTATAATCATACACAAGCACGAAGAAGGAGAAAAGGAATTAAAATGGTTTAGTTGACTAAGGACCCTTGGAAGCCTACATCTTAGATGGAAAACCCTCAATTCTGAAAGTCACCTTGGCGAATTTCATTATTTTTCAATAAGGTAGGGATAAATATGAATATCTTTTGAAAAGGCAAACACAATTGTTAATTCATTCTCTATCAATTTGAGCTAAATCTGTTGCTTAAGTTAGACTCTATTGACTAGTCATCCTTATCTTTCCAACACTCCCGCTCCGAGTTGGGTGAAGATGCCATCGGAGATCAACTTGGTCATGACAAGCTGAAAGTTTTTGGTGGAAAGCACTTGTTTCCACTTTAGTTAATTTGTTAGCCACTTGATCTTACTTATAATGTACGGAGTCTCACTTATCTAATCTTGAATTTTCTCAAGAATATGGTGACGGTTGACCTTTATGTGCTTCATCCTTTCATGAAAGACTGGATATGAAGCAATATGAATTGCTACTTTATTATTGCAACACAATTTGGTAGGAGTTTGAAGCTTATTAAGATCAAATCCTACAACAATAAACAACACCAAACTAACTCACACGTGGTTAAAGCCATGGTTTTCAACTTAGTCTCTACACTTAATCTTGTTATAACACTTGGCTTTTTGCTCTTCCAAGTGATGAGATTACCTCCTACGAAGGTGTAGAACCCTCTCATTGATCTTCTATCTGTGGGATTTCTGATCCAATTTGCATTAGCATAACATTCAATCTACATTTAACCATGATTGTTCATAAGAATGGGCATGTCTAAGGCATGACTTTAGACATCTCAATATACGGTCAATCAACTCCATGTGACCTTTCATAAGATTATGCATAAATTAACTAACAAAACTAACTGTATAGGTGATATTATGTCTTGTAATAGTCAAATAAATCAACCAACCCACCAATCATCGGAAGATTTCACTCTCTAAGGGGAGTAGGGTTGGCGGCAAGGATAATCTATTGGTGACTTTGTGGATTTAGCTCCAAACTTCCTTCAACAAGTCTAATGCATACTTTCTTTGGGACATAAACAATCCTTTGCTTGAACTAGCAATTTCAATTTCAAGAAAGTAACGTAACCTCCCCAAGTCTATGATGTTGAATTTTTCATTCAAGTATTTTTTGATAATTTTAATCTAGATTATCACCAATCATAACAATGCCATTAACATAAATCTAAATGACCACGGTTCCTTTGGAGTTCTTAACAAAGAGGGAGGATCCGACTCACCAATTTTGAAACCAAATGTCACAAGAGCAATATTGAGCTTGCCAAGAAAAGAACAACCCAAGTACCAAAACTTGGCATGATGGGATACTTAAGTACCACAACTTACGAAAGGTATACTTAAGTGCTACTTTTTTTAAAAATTGAATTATTTAAGTGTCAACTTCGGCGAAGGCCACTAGAAATCCAATGTGGCTTATTTTAATAATTTCTAACATCTATGTGGCTTGCCGGAATTTTACGTCAACTTACTTTCACAAAAAAATGATGTCGTTTTGGCCTAAGTTTAATTTTTAATTTATATAATATTTAAAATGAAAATTAAAAAAAAGGGAGCAGTAGCACAAGTGGGGGAGCCTCCCCCCACCTATGGCTGCCGCCCTATTGCCGGTGGGGTGGCGGTGATGGACAATGAGGGTCACCATCGCCTATATCTATGAGAAGGTCGCTGCCCTCTCCTAGCATTTGGCGAGGGTCACTGGCCCTTGCCTAGGCATCAATGACCATTGCGGCAACAGGTGGGGAGAGGCTCCCCATCCTGTCCTTTGCCTTTTAAAAAAAATTAAGAAATTTGTTTAATATTATTAATTAATATTTATATAAAAATCTAATTAAGATCAAAATGGCGTCGTTTTAGGCTAATATAACCATGTCAGCGCTCAAAAAATGAAAGCGCTCAAAAAATGAAGTCGTTTTGGGCTTATTTGGCCATGTTGGCGTCCAAAATGACACCGTTTCTACCTTAACTCGTCGGAAAAGTGTCACGTCAATATTTTGGCTGGATTTTCTCACAGTTGGCACTTAATTGATCATTTTTGCTTCAATCTTGGCACTTAAATGTACATATCCGAACTTTTAGCACTTAAGTATCATCTCGTGCCAAGTTTTGACACTCTAGGGGTTTGCGCATCTAAGCTTGCCATACCAAGCTCATTGAGATTGCTTGAGATCATAAATTGCTTTATTTAGTTTACACACAAATCCCTATCCTTCCAAGGAATGTCCTTGGAGAAAATCTATGTACACTTCTTCTTCAAGGTTGCCTTGTGAGAAGGCATTCTCAACATCCATTTGAAAAAGTGACCATCCATAATTACCTACAACTAAGATGAGAACTCTGATTGTGTTTATCTTCGGTATAGGGGCAAATGATTCTTTGTAATCCATCCCACATGTTTGAGTATAAACTTTCACCGCAAGTCTTGCTTTGTGCCTCTTAATAGATCCATCAATTTTGTATTTGATCTTATAGATCTATCAATAAAAAACAGGTCAATTTTTAGATTGCAATGGAACTATATCCCAAGTGCAGTTTTTGTCTAGAGCATGTAGTTCGTCATCCATGGCTTTCTTCTCATATAGCCGAGCTTTGTGCCTTAAGAAAGTTTGTTGGTTCTCTATCCTTATCAATGGTGGTAAAAAAAAAAACATTGAACTTGGGTGAAATATGTTCATGATAGATTTATGGTTGTATGGGATAAGGGGTGGATGAGTGATATGTTGAGAAGTCACAAAGCAGAGTTGATGATTGAGAAGTTTTAGTTGACCAATGATGTTGGAAAGATAAAAATGATTAGCCAGCAGAGTCCAAATTTAGTAGAAGATTTGGCTCAAATCGATAAAGAAGGAAATAACAATTTTTTTGCATTTCCAATAGATATCCATATTTATCTCCATAGACGTATTCTATCTTATTTAAGGATAATGAAATCCCCCTAAGGTGATATGCAAAATTTGGAGTTTTCCATGATGGCCGTAGGCTTCCAAGGGTCCTCTCCTTGGTCGACTAAACCATGTTAAGTCCTTTTTCTCCTGTGTGTGTGTGTGATTACAATGAAAACATGGTATTAGAGCTAGGTTTGAGCGTGATGCTCTTGTGCTATTGAAGTTGCTATTTGCTACTTCATTATTCTTTTGATTCAAATAACTATTGACCATCTTTGTTGCAATGAGTATAGTGAAGCCTAGAATTTCAACCCTTACCTTTTCCTTTCCCAAAATTAGATTTATTGCAACTATTTTGAAATTAACAGTATTAGCCAAATTCTCCATCATCTCTCCCCCTGATTTTGAGTCTGGATTCATAACACACCATCAAGTTTTTTCACGTTGGATAACGGCACAAAATTAATGAAAGATGGAAGAGTGGGGGTCATGAGGATTTTTCTTTTGACATTATCATATTATGGCCGAATGCTGGCTAATAATTGATAAATCTGATGTAGCTCTTCCTTTGGAGAGAATATGGTCACATAATCAATAAGTGGACGATACTAACGAAGTTCATCCCATTTGTATTTCAGAGTTCGAAGATGCTTGATAAATGATTAATTGGGAGCTTGCTTGGTGTGAGCAATTTCCTGTTGCAACTCAAAAATTCGAGAGGCAACATCTTCATGGCGATACATATCTTTAAGATACTTCCATAAAAATTGCACCACTTTAGCGTCATAAAAAATTTCATCTATGTGTGGATCTATGGAGTTGAAAATCCATGACATAACAAAGTTATTAATAGATTGTCATTCAACATATTTAAAATTGGTGGATGATAGGGCTTTGATCGAACCATTGACATGGCCTAACTTGGATTGTCTTTCAAGGGCAATTATAACTATGACATCCCAGATATGTTACCATTAAATCTGCCTATTTGAATATGTTAATTTTTCAATATTTTTGTTTTTGGTAAGGTAAACTTGTATAATTTCCAACTAAAAAGCTATACAGCACTAAGGAACTGGGCACCCATATGCACTCACCACGACCACATGTCAAGTGAGTGGAATGGTACCAAGATCAAAGGCAAAAGAAACCAAGCTTTACATGGCAAGCACCAAAATACAACAAGAGCGAAAGAAAGGCACAACACAATTACAAAAGAAGTCAGCCACTATTTGCATCAAATATGGCCACGTCTAATCCCCAGGATCTTTGAAGCCTCCTATTCGCAGGAGTGTCTTGAATAGACTTGAAGGCCACCACTTTGTCTTTGACTACCTTTATGATGCGGTATTTCATAGAGGGAATAAATAAAGCCCTACCCCGAAAGAGAATATTGTTCCAAGCTTTTCAAATGGCATAGCATAAGGCACCGAAGGAAAACCGTGCAATCTCCTTGTGGAATCCATAGCCAAACAACGAGTTGATAACCCACTCAAGAATGTTCCACCAAGTACCAACTAGCCAGGAGAGGTTGCATTTACCAGCCCAGAATGAAACTAGGGCTTTGGTTACATGGTGGCCAAAGAACAAGTGTTCTATGGAATCCGGAACTAAGTTGCAAAACCCGCACACCCCATCCGAGATTCTACCGTATGAAATCGGAAATATTTGGGTAGGAAGGCGATACCTAGAGATCAACCACAAAAGAAATTGATGCCTCAGAACCAGAGCCCTGTCCTAGACAAATGAGGACCACTGGACAGTATTGGCTTTATGCCTAATAGCCTCCTAGGCCGAAGCTACAAAGAACTTGCCTGAAGGGTGCAGTAGCCATGTAAACACGTTAGGAGAGTGATTAAGAGATGGAATTGGCTGATGCCATGATTGAATCTCATGGAGAATATTTTGACCCACCGGAGAAAATAGTTCTGCAATCGTAGCTTGTCTAGTGAACCCTGATTGATAGATATCAGCATTAGAGAATATTGCATTCAACGGTCCCTTTTGGTGCCATGGATCAAACCATAGTGAAATGGATCGGCCATTTCCCACCCACCACCTAACAAAGCCTAAGATTTCACTGCGAAGAGCAAGTAATTTCCTCCACACTTAATTTTTCAATATTCACCACATTTCATACAGAAAAATTTGCACTAGTCAAACTATTGAATATATGCTTCTTTATATTCACATAAATATTACAAACATAAACAACATGTCCAACTAGTCACAAAAGACCTGGGAAGGTGTTAGGGTCACCTATCTCCATACTACCCAAAAACATGCCTATATAAAAGAACTTTCCATTGTAGGTTGAAGATCTTTTTCTCCGACTTGTCTACTTAATTATCATACCCAGGAGGACCCTTAAACTATCTTAAAGATTTGATTGTATTGCCATTTATCTCAATGTACTAAGCAATGAAATGGTAGGGAATAAACTCAGGTAAATCTGCATCCACTGAGATAGTGGAATTATGTTTAACATACACTACCTCCGATCTTGGGACATGTATATCCTAATATTCTGAGTCTATGTACACAAAAATCCCAAAACATGGCTCGATAGATGGATCAATCCTACGAATATGTAAAAATAGAAGAGTGACCCATAACTCAATAACTGAAATCTCTAGTTCTAAGGTAGGAGATCGATCCACTACTCAACTTGACATAAAATTTGAGATGGGCAAGAATATCCAATGGACATATCAATGACAAATTTATAGCAAGGCTCAATTACGATAGTTAATTATATAAATTAACATGTACTAATGCTATAAAAGAAACGTGACATGTATAAAGTTCATTGCACTTCAATATACATCTTGAATATTCCCATGGTATCTTAACTCATTCGGGACACTCTATATCCACACAATGGGGCATTACAGCCTCGCGACATCCCAATTAACAACCCTTCCTTGGGGCATCTCGTCCCAAACAGGGTATCATAACTCCTATGGCATCCTAAAACACTTCTCAGAGAATCTTGTCCTATACGGGACATCTCAACACATAGGGCATCGTCAGATCACCCTCACGTAGATGGCAAAACAATGTTTATCATAGCTTCACATACATGCGATTATCATAAGGAAATCAAAGCACGTGATTGTTACAATTCTCAATTATTAAACATCATAATACATAATAGGCATCGTCTGACATCGTTACAAGCGTAGCACAACAATGCATCAAATGAACATCAAATCAAGCACTTATTAAATCAAGAGCACTAAGTGAATCAACCTAACTTAGTCTCTAAAAAGTTCACTTACCTAAAAGAGGTATGGGTGCTTGGAACAAAATCAGTAGGATGAAACAAGGGTTTACGACAAGCGCTTGAGCGAGTGGCGAGTGGCTAGAGGGGGGAAAGAGAGCTTGAATGTGTGTGAAGTTGGTGGTGAGGTGTGTCCCCATGAGAGGGGAACCACCCCTTTATATAGTCTCCATCCCATGACCTTCATCATTACTTTCATTTATTGAATGTGCTAATGGGCCAAATGGCCTTTATCTCACTTGGTTAAGCTAAGAAAAAGGTATAGCACCCTAAAGAGATATATGTGGCCCATAGCATAATCATGATGGGTCATTTGGCATAATTTCAATGGAAGATGGCCTCTTTTCAAGCCATGTGTGGCCTTAGGGTAATGCTGGTCTATGAGGTAGATTAATGAGTAGTGCGGTGATTCATGGGTTCCATAAATGCAAGTCCATTATTGAGGGGTCACTTGGCATGGTTTTAATGAAAAATGACCTCTTTTGAAGCCATGTGTAACCTTACGATAATGATGGCTTATGAGGTAGATTAATGATTAATGGGGTGATTCATGGGTTCTATAAATACAAATCCATTGTTTGGAGGATCTTGATGTAAGCAATGATGCAAGACGGTGATCTAAGCACTTATATCAGCGGATACGATCTATTCATCGCCAAGGATAGAATTCCATGGCCCGTTCATGGTTGTGCCATGATCAGGTAGGCCAATCGCATGGTTGGGGTGGTTGGGCCCATGGCTAGGCGTAGTTGAATCATGACTAATGCAAAAATTCTTAGATGTTATAGTAACTACTAGACGCTAAGGAAGACGGTTTCTTCCATTAAAAAAAGGATGTCATTTTATTGATCATCTCCTTTCTTCTTGTTATAATGATTAGTTCTTTAGTCGTTATTGATTTCTTTGTGAACACACACGAAGAAGGAGAATAGGATTTGATGTGGTTCAGTCAACCAACTTGAAAACTCTTAGAAGTCTACCTCTATGATGGGAAACCCAATTCCTCATCTCACTTTGGGGATTTCATTATATTTAAATAAAGTAGAATGCATATCTAGAGATAAACATGAATATTCATTGCAAAGGCAAATACAATTGTTATTTACTTATTTATGGATTTGAGCCATATCTCCTATTTAATTTGGACTCTGTTGACTAGTTATCTTTACCTTTCCGATACTCACCCTTTATAAGAAGTCTATTAGTCAAGTATTTTTGGACTTTTGAGAGGAAGATAATTATTTTTTCTTAATATGAATAGAGAAAAATTGTGCTTTAAATACTTCATATTTTCAAAATAAATACACTGGAGATGTGCATTATTTGCCTTTCATCATGGGAAATTTTTTTGTGAGCAAAGTATTATTACTTGATTCTATTTAACTTTTTTTAATTAAATGATAGGACAATCAAAATTTTTTTGAAATAATAACATGCTATGTGTTTGCGTTTATTTTTGTGTTCACTATAAAAGAATAAGAAAGAGCACATGATCAAAAGCTACTACTCTTGTGCATGTTAAACTAGAAGTCTCTTTTGACTCATTTTATCCAGTTTCCAAAACTACTCCTAAATAAAATCAATACAAATTTTCCAATAATGCCTATAAATGTAAATCACGTTAGTAAAATTCTGATTACGTGAATATAACTTGCAAATAGCTAATAATCATGCCTTCACTAACACTCATCACTTGCAAATACCAAAATTGACTATTACAATTCAGTTTATAGTGGTAAGCAAGTAGAAAAGTGTGTTTATTTTGCGAAAAACAAATGTATAAAAATATTTTCTTGTATTGAACATCACACGCAACCATGTGTTTTTTATAGTATTATTTTTCTTTGACATGCGAAATCATAATTAAACATTTTCAAAATATAAAGAAAGTCATACAAGTACAATTAACATACTTGTTCCTCTTTTATTTATACCACATTTTAAGTTTGCAACTTTACTATATTACGGGCAAAATACAAAAGTCCAGATAGGAGATTGGAGAGACCTATCTTCATACTACACTATACTTCAAAAGTCTGTCGGTATAATCGTCCATATAGAAGTCACGGATCGATAACTTTCCCTTTGCTGTGTCACCATCATCATTAAGGTCAAAACCCCTCAATGGATCAACCAACTTACTATCAATGTTCCGATATTAGGTGACGAATCAATAAGGAACCCACTTTATGAAACCTACATCTATCGACATAGTAGAACTATATTTGATATGTACTATTTTAGATTTAGGTTTAAACATATTTTCATAAATACCTTCGTAATGCATAAGAACTCCATAGCATGAAGGTTGTGGGTTGTCTATCTTACTTGTTTGAAAAATAAAGGAATCATGAAGGTTGTGGGTTATCTATCTTATATGTTTGAAAAAAATAAAGAAATGGGTTAAAATCTAGTAAATGAAATTTCTATTTTTAAATTAGAAGAATCATCTTATCACTTCACTTGGTACAAGTAAAATGAATGCATAACAATCAAGTGAATGTGATGAGAACATAAATAGACTTTAGCTTTTCCATTTTCATATAACACATAAATCATCATCTCACTATATATTCATCTAGACCTATGCATATGTTATATCATGTATCAACATAAGATAATCAATTTAAACAATATTTGAATCTATACATAGTAATGCATTTTATTTATTATTATTTCTACATCCTAAATATTCTCGGGGCATCTCAACTCCAAGGTATCCCGCATCATTCACCAACACAACATCTTGACTTATGAGATATTTCAACTCCTAAAGCATCCCGAACACTTCCCAAGGTATCCAAATACATGGGACATTGTCACATACTACAATATGGGTGAAAAAAGTACATCAATCTCATGTAAGCCATGATAATATGTACTTTTATAAGCATAGCACATATTTTTCCACTCAATTTGATATATTAGTCAAATAATTGA
The DNA here is from genome assembly GCA_014182895.1 of Angophora floribunda. NCBI lineage: Eukaryota > Viridiplantae > Streptophyta > Magnoliopsida > Myrtales > Myrtaceae > Angophora > Angophora floribunda. Next base: position 19,067,787 of record CM024707.1, on the reverse strand, counting down.
ATAAAAAATAATTTATAGTCACATTGTAGTCGTTAAAGTTTAAATAATCAAATTTGGTATATTCTAAGCTTGAATAAATGAGTATATTTTGATCATTGAAGTATGGATAATTAAATGGGTACATTTGGAGTCTCAACATTGAGTATGTTCAGTCCAACGAGGATGTTATGTCTTGACCCTCGAGCACGCGACAATCTATGTTTACTTGTGCTCAAATAAGTGCAACATCGTAAGATGCGTCGCCATCGCCAACTATTCTTTTTATCTTATAATTATGTGCATGCAGAAATGAATCTCAAACCTTGATCAACGAGAAAATATTCAGTGGTATTAGCACGCCACGTCCTCTGCTGACGTGGTGTGCATGTACCATTGAAATGTTGACACGTGTCTCATAAGTGGGACCCGCCATTGGAAAAGAAAGGGCTTCCTTTTTTTTTACCTTCAGCTGGTTCTCGGCTAGTTCTTGGTTGGTTGGCTTGGCTGAAAGGATAGGGCAATAAATGCAGGTTAACTCCCGCCTAAAATTTCTGCTTTTTCTCTTTCTTAGAAGAACAACGCTTTGCCGTGTTTCCTTCTCTGCCAAGAACAACCCAACCCAGACACTTTGCTCCTTTCTCCTCACGTTGTACCTCCTCCGCCTCCACCTCTCCACCTCCCTAAAAACCTTGCCCGTCATCTGCTCTAGCACATCGCCTCCCCCAAGAGCCTCTCCAGTCGTAGTTGAGTCCCGAGCCTCCTTCACCTCCTCGGTTGCAGCTGTGTCCCAAGCCCCTTCTGCCTCCGCCTCCGACTTTTTCCAATGTGAAGACCAATTGCATCCCTCCACCGAACTTGCCGTCACATCTCACCCCATCCAATTGCATCCCGACCCCCCTTCGCATTGCCATTCATAGTTGGGTCTTGACCCCCCTCCGCATTACCATTTGTAGTTGGGTCCCGACCCCCCTCCGCCTCCATCTATTTCCAACACGGAGATCGATTGTGTCCCTCCAACGACCTAGTCGTCCGATTGCGTCCTTCCGACTAAGTTGCCGTCACACCTCACCCCATCCATGATTCTCTCGATCATCTCAAGAGCCCCGCTTCATGTCCTCATCTTCTCAAAGCTTTAAAAGGTTGGTCTTTCTCTCAGAAACCTCATCAAATTTAAGGGACAATCACTCTATTTTGTTGAAAGATTATATTTTGATGGATTGAAATGATAGTGGTAGAGAATTTTCCTTCGCGTCGTCAGGATTCCTTTCCTTGAGAAAGAAATCAAAGTAATGCCTCATGTCCTCATCTTCTCAAAGCTTTAAAAGGTTGGTCTCTCTCTCTGAAACCTCATCAAATTTGAGGGACAATCGCTTTATTCAACTGAAAGATTATATTTTGATGGATTGAAATGATAGTGGTAGTGAATTTTCCTTCGCGTCATCAAGATTCCTTTCCTTGAGAAAAAAATCAAAGTAATGCCTCATGAGACTGTCAATCCTTAGTAAGAGATACTCCTAGTTGGCCAACAAGTATTGCCAATTGCACTTTTCGTGCAAGAAGTCAATCTAGATTTGGGGGGGGGGGATTCAGCATCCATATAGAAGAAAAATCTACTTAGAAAAGGAGGAGGGGGCTGATCACGTCATAATCACCAAGTGCATGTTGATGACTTCTTATGTTGTTCAACTTGTTGAGCATGACCATAAAGGACTGATGGTGGGGTGGGGCAGGGCACGAAACATTTGGATGGCCTAGATCCTGTATGAGATCTCTTTACCTCCTCCCAACGATAATTGCAAGAAGGAAATTTTTTTTGCCAAATCGAAATCTTCGATCAATTCTAGACTAACTTTGAATAAGGTAAAGAGAGGTTAGCCCCCAAAGGAGGAATCCTCTAGAGGGACCCGCATTTGCCTCCTCCATATTCCTCCTCTAAAAGTCAAATTCAACTGAAAAATAGGGGCGCTTTTTTCCAAATAGGTTGTGTGCACATTCCAAGCAAAAGGAAAAGAGTCCCTTACTGAAAGAGAAAGAGAGAGAAGAAAAGGGTTAGCAGATTTCTTATGATGGAAGAAAATGCGGTCAAGTTGGAGTAGTTTAGTTGGGAGAATAAGTCATCGGACCTTTTGCTTTTAGAATCTAATGGCATTTTTTTATACATTAAACCTGGTCGAACAATTATTTGGGAAGAAAAAGCATGGATTGCTTGCCAACATTGCATTATAGCCTTTTGCATTATTATATAGTGTTTTTGGTTGAATGGTTATCACAAATGTTGTGTTTGCATATTTAGGCTCTTTTCAATGAAGTGAGAAAAGAAGGGGATACATGTATGAGCAATACATGAGGTTTCCAATTACCAAGTTCCTATCTTCTATTGATTTTTGTTCAGGGTTCATAGTGGGAATCTTAATTGTGACATTTTCTTTTCAGTCTTTGGTCTGGGTTTTTGTCTTTCTTCATTGGGTGGATGCAGACCATAGGACATGGAAGGACATATAGCATGTTTAGGTGTAATTTTGAAGAGTGATGGAAATAGCAAGCCGGTAATTAGACTTTTAAGGAAAGAAGATGATTATGTTGGTCGTGAAGATTAATATGCACTTTACACATATGTCATAGAAGAGGCCAATGCCTCATTTTACTCAATTCTGTTGTTATTTACAAGTTCACATGCTCTAGTCTAAGGAACAATGACCTTACAAGATGTTCTTCCAACAATTATTGAATGCTAATCAGCACTTTCGGATATATGAATATGGTAGGTTGCTCCTCCTGGTTTGTCATGCTTGATTTGTGATTGGTGTTATTATGTCCATGTAACACATTCCTTGCTTATTATTGATCTTCCAAGCATTGCAAGGTACATTTTTTCTTGAATATGTTAGGTAATTTCATAAATTTTTGTCTCTCTACTTCATAATCCAATCTTTGGATGCGATCGGATGAGCCCTTTATGATGGACTCCTCCTTTCAAAGTTCAACTAGAATACATGTGAATAAATGGATTTTAGAGTAGCCATTTGAGTCCTTATAGGAAATGTCTAATATGTTTCGTAGTTTCTAATCTTACTTTGGTTTCTATATATACCTAATGATGCTAGTCTAGGCAAAAATTACCTTACAAGGCACCTTATATTTCTTTCTAGTTGGTATTGGCTATTCTGACGCATTTTGAATCAAATGATCTTGTTTTATTTTGGTTGCCTGTACAGTAGCTTCCATGTAAGCAAACAACTTTTGTCTACAAATAGCTCTATGCAATTTCTTGTAGTTGCATTGGAGAGACAAGATTGAGAATGCTGCGTTGGCAGCAAAATTTTCGTTATGCTCATTGTTTTAGTACTCTATTTTAGGGTATCATTTGGGTTATTAATAGGTTCCTATGCTTTTATAGGGTATGGGAAAATGCCAAAATATGAGCATATTTTCACGAACTGTGTATTGATCTTGGTAGAGAGCAAGTGTCAAAAAAGATATGGCTCTTAGTTTTTTCAAAATTCAACCTCAGATGATAATGAAGAATATGGGTTTGTGCATTAAATCTATACTATAGTCACTTCCTTGTACAGAGGCCTCTTGTAATGATTCATGCTAGCAATTGGGGGAGGACACATGTGAAAGTGAAAGATTCCAACCTTCAGCTTCTATAATTACTAATTGGCTCGGGTAGAACAATTAATCATGTATACAATTTTTATTCATATGACTTAACTGTTGTAGTGCTTGAAGGCATTCTCGGCTCTAGAAATGAATAAAAAGTTTCTCTTTTTTTTCTCTTTCATGTAGTGTCTTTATCTGGTGTCCAATGGATATGTCTTGTCTAAATTATCACTTGATGAATTCGAGAATATTTGATCTATTTATATCATTTTTGTTTTGGGCGATTTGAACCTAAAATTTAGGAGCATCCCAAAATGCTTGTTTCTTTAAGTTGCTTTGTCGTGTTCCTTATCTCGGTGGGAATGAGTGGTGGATGAGGTGAGGTAATTACTTTAAATCCAAATTGTTTTTTGATGATTTTGGTTGTTATTGTTGTTGATGCATAAATTTTGGATGATAAAACATAGGGGCTTTTGTGTCTACCTTTGTTCTTGGAGCGCACTTAACATGTTCGACAATCTATTTCTTATGTTGCCTTGTTCTTGGTAAGGTCAAGTAATGCTCCTACCATTAACAATCTCAATTGATAATTGTTGCTTTTATTATTATTTTATTTTCAATTTTAGTTATTATTTGTTAAGGGTAATTGTTGTTTGTATTATCAGAATATGTTGGCCAAAAGGTTTTTGGCTGGTGGGAGTGATTATGAGGCTATAACTATAAAAAAACCCAATATCGATAGACACCAAAGCTCATGTTTGAGATTCACTTCCAACAAAAGTCGTCCTGTTCTCTTGTGAATTGGGTATGTCTTCATCTTTTTAGAATTAAATTTATATTTACTTCATTTTTCTTCTTTAATTAATTAGATATTTTCCTCAAATTGTAGAGACTTCAAAGGACAATATCATCATGCATAATGTTAATGAAGAATTTCAATTTAGAATTGGCATGGTGTTTGCTAATGAGAATGAAGCCTATAATACATATAAAGCATATGCAATTTGCAAATGATTTGGAGTGCGAAAAGGACAAAAAGCAAACAACAGTAAATGAGTATTGCGAAGATGCACATTTGTCTGTAATTGTGAATGACACTCTCCACCAATCCCACCTCATGAATAAAGAGATGTTTATAGGACAGTGAAGAGAACTGGATGTCAAACTTGCATCAAATTTAAAATCGAAGATGGAGTTTGGGAAGTTACTAAGTTTGAAGATGTCCATAATCATCCTTTCATTGATGATAAACAAAAACACCTTATACGGTCGTATCGACACATTACAGATACTAGTAAAGGTATTTTGACTTTTATGACCAAGGCCGATATAAGGGCTACAAAGGCATATTCCTATCTATGTGATGAAGCGGGTTGGTCAAATAACATTGGTTTTACATTACGTGATTGTCAAAATTTCTTACAATAAAAAAAGAAGGAATCTGATTTGTGCAGGTGATTGTCAAGGTCTCATTAACCATTTTAATTACTTATAATTAGATGGAAGCAATTTTTCTTATACGTTTCAATTGGATGAGGAACAAAGACTAACGAATGTTTTTTGGTCCGATGGTGTATCCAAGTTGAACTATGAGAGTTTTGGAGATGTGGTAGTATTTGAAACTGTTTACCATACAAACAAATACAATATGTACCCCTTTTGTTGGTTTAAATCATCATTGGAAAAATGTTCTGTTTGGTTGTGTATTTTTGATGGATGAAACTATTGGTTCTTTTGTTTGGGTATTTCGATCCTTTTTGGAGGTAATGGGTAATAAGGCACCTAAGACTATTTTCGCTGATCAAGATCATGCTATGGCAAATGCCATTAGAACTATTTTTCCTAATTCTAATCATCGTTTATATATATGGCATATTGGGAAAAATGCTATGCATCATATTTCACATCTTCTTGGAAAGTTGAGTTTTCGCGATAAATATTGGCACAAGGTTTTATATCATTGTGAATTTGAAATTTAAATGGAGAGAACTTGGAAAGCCATGTGTGAGGAGTGGAATTTGGCTGACAACAAGTGGTTGGACAATATGTATCGCTTGCGTCATAAATGGTGTCCTACATTTGGCTGTGATTTTTTTTTCTGCAGGAATTAGATCTATATAAAGAAGTAAGAGCACAAATAGTATATTTCAAGATATGGCATGAAAGTCCATGACTTTATCTGAATTTGTCATTCATTATGAGAAGCAACTTGAAAAAATGCGCAACAACGAAATTGCTGATGATTTTGAGTGTGATTGAGGAAAGCCATATATTATGGTGGAAAATAGCGGAATTTTGCAACATGCTACAAAAGTACATACTCATGTCATTTATAGGAATTTTCAAGCTGAGTTCTTACATGTTTTATCTGAGCATATACTTCGATCAGAAATTGATGGGCCATTGTACACTTATATCGTTGGAATCGAAAGTAGTAAACGGAAGTATATTGTGCATTTTTGTCCAAGTGATTCTACCATTTCATGTAGCTGCAAGTTATTTGAAATGTAATGATGGTTATGTAGGCATGCCTTACACGTATTGACAAATGTTGCAAAAGTTACAAACATTCCATCAAAATATATTTTGAAAAGGTAGATTATGGCTAAACAAGGGACTTATTGTGAAAATGTTGCACAAAGCTCTCATCATCTAGTTAAATCAAAGACATTGCATTTGAAGAGATTGATGTAGTTAGCTTTCAATGTTATGAATGACTATGCCAATCATGATGTTATAGAGGAGTTTGCAACTAAATATGACGGCTCGGGCGACGATGCGCGGGGAGGAGGGATGGCGGTGCGTCCGCACCTCGATCCTCGAACGTGCACAAGGGAAGGGGTCACATGTCTCTTATCCCACATCGCCTAGGGGGAGTCCTGGATTGGTTTATAAGGCTATGATCCATCTCCCTTAAGTAACGTGTTTTAAAGCCATGCGAGCCTTGGCCTAAAGCGGACAATATTACTCAGCGAGCCCCAGGTCCTTACAATTGGTATCAGAGCCAACTCCCGACTGCGTGTGGAGCCATAATGAGGACGCTGTGCTCGAATGGGGGTAGAATGTGATGGCTCGGGCGACGGTGCGTGAGGAGGAGGGATGGCGGTGTGTCCGCGCCTTGGTTCTCGGATGTGCGCAAGGGAAGGGGGTCACATGTCTCTTGTCCCACGTCGCCTAAGGAGGGAGTCATGGATTGGTTTATAAGGCTGTGATCCCTCTTCCCTGAGTAACGCGTTTTAAAGCCGTGCGGGCCTCGGCCCAAAGCGGACAATATTGTCTGGGGTAGAGGCGCAGCCGCACTGCCATCCCTCAGCCTAGCCCAATATTGTCCTCTTTGGGCCTCACACTGGCGCGAACGCATCACCATCCTAGTCGGGCCACCCTCAAGGTTTTGTTCTTAGCACAACGGAAGCATGTGTGAAACACGTTACTCAGGGAAGATGGATCTCAGCTTATATACTAACCTAGGACTCTCCCCTAAGCGATGTGGGACAAGAGACATGTGACCCATTCCCTTGTGCACATCCGAGGATCGAGGCGCGGATGCACTGCCATCCCTCCTCATTGTGCACCATCGCTTGAGCTGTTACATTCTCCCCCCCCTTTGGGCATATCGTCCTCGTTGTGGCCCCACACACGGTCGGGAGTCGACTCTGATACCAATTGTAAGGACCTAAGCTCGCTGAGTAATATTGTCCGCTTTGGACCGAGGTCCTCACAGCTTTAAAACACGTTGTTTGGGGTAGAGGCACAGCCGCACTACCATCCCTTAGCCCTGCCCAATATTGTCCTCTTTAGGCCTCGCACTAGCGCGAACACATCACCATCCCAATCGAGCCACCCTCAAGGCTTTGTTCTCAGCACATCGAAATCATGTGTGAAACACGTTACTCAGGGAAGAGGAATCCTAGCCTTATATACTAGCCCATGACTCCCCCCTAAGCGATGTGGGACAAGAGACATGTGACCCATTCCCTTGCGCACGTCCGAGGACCCAGGCATGGACACACCGCCATCCCTCCTCCTTGCGCACCGTTGCTTGGGCCGTCACACTACAACCTTATTGCGTCTTCATTTTGAAGTCACAAGGAAAATGAATTCTCTACCATGTAAAGATCATGTTGTTTTCTTGGTGGAAGGTGATGAATCTGAATATGCTAAAAATCACGGAATTCGAGTACTCGATCCCCTTTAGAGAAGGCCAAAAGGTGTAGCAAATACTTGGATCAAGGGCGCCATAGAGAAGAAAAAGAGAAAAGCGTCTTCATGTGTAGAAGACACCTTGCACAAGGTAAAATGCTTGTTTAATGTGGCCAAATGATTTCATCAATTATCTTAGCTTATTTTTGCATGAAGCAATTCTAATACTCTCTTTTTTTTTTTTTTTTTTGTAGGATTGACCTCAATAATAATTTGTAGTCATTAGCATTGATCTTTTCCAAGGTACAAGTAGCATCTAAATTACACAAATATATCTCAATTTCTCCTCAGTTCGCTATGTGAAGTAAATTAAGTAGAATCTATAGATGAACCTTGTTACAACTAAAATCATTCTATATAATGTTAAGATTTTGAACAAGGGCTTTTGCTGGTTTAGAAATACCGATTTTCTTAGACTTTGTTAAACTATGATCATAGGATTGGTGTGACCTTTGCGACAAGGCAATTCGAGTTGTCTACCTAGTCCTAAATGGCCATTTTTTTTATTTATTATTTTGCCTAGGTTTCTATGTTGGATGCTTTCGTTGTTTAAATTACTTTTTTTTCACTTTGGTTGTGCTAGTGAATATGTTTGACTTGTTATAGGTTAACTTCGACATTTTGGAGCATGATTTTAACTTAAAGATGATAAATTGAATAATGACAAGAAATGTTTGCAATATGTTGCAGGTTGAGGACATTTTGTATGATTGACTATCATGAGAAGTAGGTTGCCATTAACAAGTAGATAGAGAAAATATTTGCGTAATCAAAGAAAGTTGGAGGAGGGCACACAGTAAAATGAGCATGATGAAGGATAGCTTTTAACTTTGAAATGATGAGACATGTTCTTCTAAAAGTATAGCTAGTTAACTAACTTTAGTAAGTGTAGCTTCTGGGTTTTTTGGCTATAAGCATGCACTTGTACATAGGGTAGGATCGATGTGCAACTTGTGAGTTTTTTTGCTATGAGCATGCACTTGGACATAGGGTAGGATTGATATGTAGATCCTAAGTTTTTTTGCTATGAGCAAGCACTCTACATAGGGTAGGATTGATGTGCAGCTTCTGTGTCTTTTTGTTATGAATGTGCACTTCTACATAGGGTAGGATCAATTTGAATTAGCTTTTGGGACCTATACAATTCACTGCTCCTGCTAGGATAAACAATGCCATATTTTGATGTTAAATTGTTGATCAATGCAACAATCTTCTTGTGGGTATAAGAAATTTTTTTTTTTGGGGGGGGATTACGGTATGTGAAGTCCCACTATGTCACCTCTAACACAATTATTAGAAATTTTTCACTTTTTAAGCATGTAGAAGCATAAATGGTTGAAGAAACCCAAGACAAATAACATATAAATGAATGCACGTGAAGATAAATGAATTAAAACTATGAGTGTTTTTTAAATATAATTTTTTCATATGAAAGTCGAAAAATTCAAAATTAAAATATGAGTGTTTTTCAAAAATTATTTTGTGATATGAAAGCCAAAAAATCCAAAATTGAAATATGTTATAGAACAAAACAATACGCATGACTTTCATGAACAAAGCTTTAAGAAATTCGCATCACACAATTTAGTCTGAAATTGACATTATGAAACTCTAAAGGAATGCACGTGAAGAAAGCTAAATTAAAACCATGAGTGTTTTTCAAATATTATTTTATGATATGAAAGCCGAAAAATCTAAAATTGAAATATGTTAAAGAAAAAAATAATACAAACGACTTTTGTGAAGAAAGCTTTAAGAAATTCGGACCACACAATTTAGTATGAAATTAGCAAAAACCGTGGGTATTAAGTTCGAGATCAATTTGTGAAAAGCTGAATTAAAATCTGAGTGTTTTTTAAATATTATTTTGTGATATGAAAACTGAAAAATCCAAAATTGAAATATGTTATAGAACAAAACAATATGCACGACTTTCGTGAAGAAAGCTTTAAGAAATTTGGACCACACAATTTAGTATGAAATTAGCAAAAACCGTAGGTATTAAGGTGAAGATCAACTTTTGAAAAACGGAATTAAAATCTGAGTGTTTTTCAAAAATTATTTTGTCATATGAAAGCCAAAAAATTCAAAATTGAAATATGTTATAGAACAAAACAATACACACAACTTTCATGAAGAAAGCTTCAATAAATTCAGACCACACGATTTAGTATAAAATTAGCAAAAACTGTGGATATTAAGGGTAGGATCAATTTTTGCAAAGCTGAACTAAAACCCGGGGTTTTAATTCAACTTGCCAAATATTATGATGACAATTATTAATCTTGATGGCAAAACCCCCACGTGGATAAAGAGTTAATTCAACTTGCCAAATATTAATAAAATATTACATTAAATTGAAGTGATAACTTTGACAAGATGTATCCATTGGACATTAGATAAAGGAGGAAAAAAAGAGCAACCTTCATTCATTTCTAGAGTTGAAAGTGCCATTTGAGCACTGCAACATTTAAGTTATATAAATAAAAACATGATGAATTGTTCTTCCCCAGCCAATTAGTAATTACATAAGCTAAAGGTCTGTATCTCACTTTCACATGTATCCTCCCTTGCATGAATCATTACACTAGGCCTCTCTACAAGGAAGTGACTAACATAGATTTGGTGCTCAAAAGCACTAGTGGCAAGGCATTAGGTGCATCCGATATTTTCTCCCAAGTGCATGGGTCACTTGAGTTGTCTAATGTTCTCAGATAAGTTCTTTTTTCTTTTGCATGATCAAACTCAGTAATTAATTTGTGATATGGTGCTTGTATGATGGTCAAAAGACCCCATTATAGGAGTCATAATATGAAGCCGTGCAGAGATAGCACACTTCACCATTCAAGGTCACTAAGAGCGCAAATTATACCTCATTGCTGTAAAATATTCCATCAACCAATACTTTCTTTTTTCCTATTCTTAAGTGGATCAAGAACATCAAATGATTGTGGATTTGATGCTAACATCCATACTACTAAGGTTCTTGCTGGCAATGTTTGCCGTGCAGCATAGCCATAAATGTTACCTCAAAACACAAATAATAAATCTTCAGGTCAAGCCACAGATTCCGACAACACTAGGTCCAGAAGCAACTTCATCACTCACATATGGTATTGTTTTCCTCACAATTAACTTCATTTGAGTAGGCCCTTTGCCGGCAAGTAATAGCAAACACTTAAAACATTTTGACCTTTACAACAATTATTTAGTTCGACTAATGCGCACAAACCTGCATTATCCCTAGAATGTACAATGAAAACTAAGATATGAACTTTCACAACTTCACCCTTTTCCATGTAGATGGCTGCATGGTGAGAGCCTGCTAATTTAGCATAGTGAACTACTAATTGTTGCTGAAGCTATTAAGGTTGTCGAGATTCCACAACTATCTCACCCAAAGCATATTGCAAAGTGACATGCAGACTCTAGAATTCCAAAAAAATTCACAAAAAACAAGCTTCACATGATAAACCACTGAAGAAAATGAATAGGATAGGACAAAATCAAATCAGTAAGTTATGGTATAGAGTAATTTATTCATATCTTAGGAATTGGATCAACAACACACTAGGGCCATCCAAGTAAAGAAGGAAAGGCATATATATTTTCCAACAATGTTACATTACAGTACACCCATACTGGTAAATTGGAAGATTCTAATGCAATTGAACAAACAAATAATGAGTCTCAAGGCATGATAGTACACAAAAAGCCTTTGATTCATGAACTCCTATTCCTTGGACAAATATTCATCCATTCCTTGCCATACCGCAACTAAACTTCAGTGCTCTCCTATACCATATGTGCACATCTTTCACACTTCATGTCTTCCCTAGCAAGGCCTCTTGGCCTCTTCAACAAAAATAGCTGGTTTCACTTGATGTTCCAATGGCATCTTTGATGCTTAAACTCTCAAGGAAACTTAACCAGAGAAATCCACAAGGATGTTGCAACTAAATTAAGAAGTACAACTGCTATCATGCTTAGTGGAAAAGCATTAGCTTGAGACTATAATTGGAGAACAAAACAGATAAATACCATTCCAACTAAAGACTACTAGATGCCCAAAAATACAACGCATAAGTTCTTTCCTATGAGCAACGTCTTGTCTTCCCAAGGGAGATGCTTAAAAACAGTTGAACAATTGTGCAAAGGTAGGAATTCAATATAGTGAGGATAATAAATCTTCAGACTTGTAGATTATGATGTAGGCCAGATGTCCCAATACTATGGCAATGTCCAAGCACACCTACAAGTAAAGTATATATCTAATCCATAGCCTAATCAATAGCCTAAATATTGGACAATCCTATTATGTCACAACTAACCCATATGATCAATGAAAACATGCAAGTTAGAACTACTCACTTCTTCACAAAAATTCTAAAACACATACTCAAGGTAAGGTCTTTTATGTCCAAAGTTCAAAAGTACTAGGTGTAGCGTTCAACTAGGATAAGAAAAAGGCATGTGAAGGTAATGACATGTGGCACCACTTCTTTTGCGTCATAAGATTTGATTCAAGTGATCTTGCCAGCTTTCGGATAATATGTAACCAGGAAAAAAAAGGATAGATTGTTGTCACCCAATCAAACAACAGCAGTTAGTGGAATATCGGTTCCTTGAATCATGGAAGGGAAAATTTGAGATTGAAAAATCAAATGTATAAACAATGCTGCTACTTGGACATCTAAAACTACTGGTGGCCTATTCTAGGATGTGTCAATTCCATGGCAAGAACCTAATACCAACCTTGGAGGTCTTAGTTACAATTGATCTACAATTGGGAAGAGCATGAGTAATGGAAAATAACATACAATATCTATGATATGATTTCCACAAAGGCTCTTCCTAGGAATTGGGCAACTCATTTCTGAGGAACCGAATCAATTATACTTGGTTGCTTTCAGGCCGGTTTCCAATACTACTCAAGAACCATTTTTTTTGGGGGGGTTTGAAAATCAGGTCTTAAATATGATTGATGATCTTTTATAGTTGTCATCAAGTAAACTCTTGTGAGATTAGTGGTATTATGCACACACCTCATACTCAAGGTCACGGCTTCCAATCCCTCTCAGCTGCAACTTGCTATTATATTTTTTTCAAATAAGGTGAAAGACTGGTTCTGGATTAGTTCGAGCCTAGAACCACCTTGGTTGGGCAGTTTCGAGGTCCAACAAGTGGTTTTAGTATAAGAACCAGGAACCAAACCAGATAAAGGCCCAACTCTACAGCTTCATTATCAAGAAGTGGAACAATTTTTGGGAACTGACTTGGAACTAGACTCAATCAAGATGGCTCTAGCCAGTTTGTGGCTTGAACTGGACTTGTTGCGCATTGCTAATCCAAACTCTACAACTAACTTCACAAATATTAAATGATAAATAATAACATGTAGTCAATAGCAAGCCCGAATTGAAGTCGTAAAGCAATATGTAACTCTTTTATGTATTCATAAACCACCTAAAACTAAGCAATTCATCTCAACACCTTTCCCTAATATTAAAAGATAATTATGAGCGTCAATGTTGAGCAACTTAACAATTTTAAATGAGTACTAGGATTTAAGGTCTTCTTATCTAGTGGATATACATCCTCTGTACCTCACTTTATTTTAAATGTGATTAACCATGAAAGTTCTACTATTATTACAATTGACCATTGAAGTTACTTGAAATGCGATAAAACATGTAGCAAATGTTGGTTCTGGCAATTAAACATGAAGCCATAGATGATGTGAATGGACTTTCTGATTAAACTCGAAACTACTTCACTGAAGGAAGAGATAAATCTAGAGAAGTATAAAAGAAGTTCATTCGAGACATGATGAGAGTATAGACATTATGAGAGTAGATCTTGTACATATCGTGTCCATGATACAAAATGATACTTTGTTAGGAAAGATAACCTAATCAATTGCAAAAAAATGCAATGAATTGAATTCTAGAAGTTTAGAGGTCATCGATTTATTTGGAAAAATTAAATAAACGACAAACACGGTAATGTTAGATATCATAAGGAATTTAACGGCAAAGCTCGAATAGGGATTCTATTGTAGATCTATACTCCCAGTCATTTGAACTTAGATTCACCTTGAACATCAGCTTCGTCCACTTCTTCAGCATAGAGCAACAACAACTCTTGGAAGGCTGCTTCCTAACAAAGACAATAGAAAATGACACATGATGAATGTTAACCCTATAACCCAAAAGCACGTGACTGCCTACTCACGGGCCTCGGAGGGATCGCTCTCTTCGATATTCGCCTCGGGAAATTAAATAAATAAATATAAATAAATAAACTTAACCATGTTTAACATACAACCTAATCCAAAGAATCCTTAAGACAATGCAAAATTAACCAGAGAAATTAATCACAAACACACAAATACACTAATTAACTCCCTAAGCAAAAGCATGGGGGATGGTTCAATAACACCGCGCTGAATCGACACAACCACGGGCGATCCTGGACAGCAAGAAACAAATAGAATTTGAAGAGAAAAGAAGAGAAAAAGGGAGAGAGTGAGGGCCTGCCTGCACACGTGACCCAATCAAAAACAACCAAAAATGCGCTCACTTGGGCACAAAAGAAAAGCGCCAGCAGGTAAACCGTCATTTAATTCATCACGACAATAAAGAGCATACAAGTGGGGGAAGGCTCGTCAAAAGGAAATAGGCTCGCTGCCTACTCACGGGCCTCGAGGGATCGCTCTTTGATCCTCGCACGCATCATCTAGGGCCTGAAAATGTTAACCACGACGGGTTGAGATAAACTCAGCAAGTTAAAGTCCTAAGCCTCGGTTAGGAACTTCGCCGCCTCGGGAGTTTAACATACAACCTAATCCAAAGAATCGACACAATGCAAAGAGAAACAAAAGCATGGGACAGTTCAATAATGCGGAGACACAACCACAGACGATCCTACCCAGCCCTGCAAACGAGGCGTGCACACGTGACTGCAGAAACCTGTCATTTAATTCATCACGACAATAAGAGCATACGAATAATCGAGCATCTCACACAGCTTTCTCATGTCTCACACTCACACATGCTCCGATTATTACGCCTCCTAAAGCTCCTAGCCACGGCAACAACCTTACGGTTCAAGCGCTAAACCAGCTCCATCCTTTTTACCTCGAGGCACGGCGACGTCAAGGGCTCACTCACTACCGACGTCAAGGGCTCACTCACTACCGCAGATCCCCATGCTGACAATTCCAAAATCCAATTTTCAATCGCATTCGATCACGAGGCCTTCAGACCCGCCCCTATACCGCGGTCCCACATGAACCCCCCTCCCTATGGTCAATTAACTAACCCTAGTCATCGACTAATTAACCAATCAACCTTGCATCCGACCGAAGTCGGGCGACCCATCGCCACGGACGCACAACCCCATGGGATTGGTGGTCTTCCTAACTTCCGCAACGCCGGGTTCCAGCTCATATAATGTGATCATGCAACACATCATCAATCAATTCGTTCTTTTCTTTGCTCTTGTCGTGAATGCACATCGCTCATGCTCATCGCGACATACCATTTTTCAGGATGTTACGATAACCCACACATGCAATCCTCAAAAAGATATGTCATGCAATTTCACTTTGACGACAATTCCAAAATCCAATTTTCAATCAACACGCATTCGATCACGCATTTCATCAATATTCACAAGTATAATTAACAATCGGCACTTCAATAAATCATAACAACCAAGAACACATCAAAATAAGCCAAAAATTAGCTTTTGAATTGTTCTCTCCGATTGACATGAACATTGCCGTAAATCTAGAATCTAGAATTCATGACAAGAATCAAATCAAGAAATTCGTGAAATTAAATAAATAAATATAAATAAATAAACTTAACCATGGTTAACAAATTAACCTAATCTATGAACAATTTTAAAAATCCGTGAACAACTATGGTGATTAGTGAACAAACAAGGATTAGAAATTCGTCCGAAATTAAATAAATAAATATAAATAAATAAACTTAACCATGGTTAACAAATTAACCTAACCATGGTCAAATTAACCTAACCATAGTTAAATTCTAACATTGGTTATTTTAAAACTAACCTTAGTTACTTTAATTAATTAACCTTAGTTACTTTAATACTAACTATGGTCAATTAACTAACCCTAGTCAGAATTAATTAACTAGACTAATTAACCAATCAACCTTGATTAATCACAAACACACAAATACACTAATTAACCCCTAAGCAAGATTAACCCCTAAACAAGGATTAGGAAGTTAACTTACTTGGATCGGAAATCATGATCACGAACGGCGACACCGGCACGTTCTTAATCGAGAGGGAACGAACCATCCTTTTCTAACGCTACGAGGGGTAAGCTGGCCGAAATGGCATCACGGGGCGGGGCATTGTACTCCTTCAGTTCGCGGACACCAAGCTGGGTCTCGGGATTTCCATTTTCGCTATGGCAACGGGATCTCCGATCCCGATCGAACGGTTAGGTGCTGATTTAACCACAAAATAGTGCACATATTTGTCCATGCTAGAGATTTTAGAGGAACTCTTTTTTGTTGAGGGGGAAGAAATCCGCTAAGTAGAAGAACATAGTCTAGCTTTTTGCACAATTTGCCAATAAAACAAAGGAAGTTAGCAGCTGAACTTGCATTGAAAAATAGGGTGGAGTAAAAGTTACCAAAAAGTACATAGTGTGGTTTGGTTTGGCACACCGTATTAATGCAATTTGTTTGGTTTGGTCCCAATTGAATGAAAAAGGGCCGTGCTCACCTCCACTATAAACAGTGCAATGTGCATCAACCAATAACTTAAACAAATAGATCAATGAAGGTATAAAACGTTAAAAGAGCAATGCATTCCAAGTTGAATACCTGAAAGGTAGATTGTGAGAGGTGAATGGAAACTCTGATCTTCAACACTTTCTCTGCAATAGGCCTCTATACGTCATTAAGTGAGATACTGGATATGGAGATTGGCCTGGGTGAACATAAAAAATCAATCGATTATGTTAAATAAAATACATTCTTTTATCAGCATTTGATCATTAAAATATCGAAGGATTTAATCAAGAAAGGAAGAAACCGAAATTGAGTTCCCAAACCTTAAATAAGGTTCAAATTCGTCATGATTATGTACAACTCAAATGGTGTCTCTGGCATTGGGAGCACATGTCCATAAGCAATTTCCTTAAAAGCCTTCCACGAGGACTAGTTGATGATACAATGCCTTCAAAACATGTCGCTGCTTTTGAGCTGCAAGCCAAATAGGAGGCTCTTGTTTGGCTGCAATCCTACTTCAAATGTGCCATCAACCATCTCTGGAAAGTCTGAATTCTGCAAGCCAGAAGCTTCTAAACCCAATGCTTCAACTTCTTTGTCCAATCCTCAGTTTCTTTAGTTGAATAAGAATCTTTCAATTTCTGTTTAACCTGATAAAATTAAACCATACTCTCCAAAGGGGGAAAAGATGTTGCATTTATGGTAATGGCGGGCTATCTTCATATATTGTCCTGTTTTTCTTTTCAACTGTTCAAAGTCGGGACATTTAAACCTAGGTAGTACAGCTTGACATCGGTAAAAAATGAATTTAACTTTTATCTCTTTCACATCTTGAAGTAGGTTCCTATAGAAGAATTGCATTTCATAGAATTTACATATTATTAAAAGAATCACATTTGTTAAATTGCAGAGCCAGAAGGGCAAGCCTTAGAGAACCTTAAGGTCTCTTTGGTTAAAAAAAAAAAGTGCAAACTACCACCATCTCTTTTCATGGAAATAATATGTTACAGAGTGTGCTTGTCACATACTAAGGAAATTTGATTTCATTGGAAACAAGGAAACTGTAGTCCATTTTGAGCTAAAGCTTGGACAACAGGCGCAATGGATTTTTTTTTATTTTTATTTTCAACACAACAAAGTCTAAAAGAATATAGAACAACGGAAGGACATAATTATCATTGTTCAAAATAGTTGTTTTCAACTCTTTCGAGGACTAACGGAAATCTTTTACAATGGATCATTTCAATGATAATGGCTTGAAAAACGTTGTTATCATTGTTTGAAATATCTTCGATGGAAAGGTAACAAGTTTGTCCAGAAAAGGAAATCACATAAGTTCTACACTTAAACGGGTCCAAAAGGTTCCTATCAAAGTAGCCATGCTCTTGAACTTCCATCTCCACAATTCTCCTTCATATTCTCTGTCTAAAATGAGATTCATCTTTTGACATTTCCAACTTTCACTCTATATTCTTGCTATCCAAAAGGTTTTATCAATATTTTTGTTTTGTACAGCTAGAAAAAGAATTCCAAGATGAAAACATAGATATTGAAGTAAACTAATGCAGCCTATGCTTATACCTATAGGCATTCAGTAATAACGATATGTGTGTGCCTGTGTGGGAGGTACATGGTTGTGAAAACATGCTGCAAAGAAATGAATGACCTCAATCACCCATGTCCCAAGCCTCCCCAATGGTTTCGATATGGTAAAGAGAACTCCTTGCAGAAGTTCAGACCATATGTAATCCGATTTTTCAACCAACGGCAATTGCATAAGGGCCAAGCTCAACATTGTGATTTTCAAATCAAGATACGCACATATGCTATCAAATTCTATCATATTCTACAACAAAGAGCCATATCACTAAATTGTCTTCCAACTAAGCAACTCCAACTAGTTTATGGCAACTTCCCTCCAAAATTTACTAGCCAAGACAACCCGTGACTACACAAGCAACCTATCTATTCATTGATTCCTACTTCCAAAAAATTCAGTAGACCCAGGAATTCGGTATATGAACCTCGCATTTATCAATGCTTGTTGGCCAAAAAGGAGTATCTTTTGCTATAGATTGACAGTCTCCTGATGACTTAGTTCAATTTCTCTGGGAAAGGAATCCAATGACGCAAAGGAAAATTCGATACTGCTATCATTTCAATCCATCAAAACATAATCTTTTAGAGAGAGAGACCAACCTTTCGAAGCTATGAGAAGACAAAGACGTGAGGCGAGGATCTTGGGAGAGATGATCGGGAGAATCATGAACGGGGAGGTGTGATGGTGAGGTCGTCGGAGGGATGTAATCAACCTCGGCGTCGGAAGCAGTCCGAGGCAAGGTGAAGGGGCCTCGGGACCCAGCTGTGACTAGGGAGGTGGAGGGGGCTCGGGACGCAATCGGACATGGCGAGGTGTGATGGCGAGTTTGACGGAGGGACGCAATCAATCTCCGCGTTGGAAACAATTGAAGGCAGAGGCGGAGGGGGCTCAAGACCCATCAGCGATCGGATGGGGCTTTGTGGGAAGGCGATGTCCCAAAAGCAAATGACTAACGAGGCTTTCGGGAGGCAAGGGGCGCGCGGAGAAAGAAACAGAGAAGAAGTAGAGGAAGCATCATTAGGGCTGGCAAAGAAAGAGAAAATGCCCTTTGAAAATTTAAGTGAGCAGAGGGAATTTTTAAAGTGGGAAATTAGCATTAATTGCCCTGTCCTTCTTTCGTCCTTCTTTCTGCCACCCAGCCGAAGCCAGTCAGCTGAGAACCAGCCGAAGGTAAAAGAAAAAGAAGCCCTTTCTTTTTCCAACAATGGGTCCTACTTATGAGACACGTGTCAACATTTCAATGATACATACGCACCACGTACGCACCACGTCAGCAGATGACGTGGCATGCTAATACCATTGAATATTTTCTCCCTGATCAACAATAACAATAAAGATAGTTAGGAAAACCAACCAAAAAAACACATTTAACAGTATCATTTTATTTATCTATTGATTAACCTTAGGAAGTTTATAAATGTAGGCTCCTATAATGGGCAACTTTCTATAGAGTCAATAAAACCAGCAGGGCTTGAATTAATCTACTCTTTTCAAAACATGATAACGAATCATCCCACCTATCGATTCTCCACACTATGGCCTGAAAATGGATAAATAATAATGGATGAGATATGAATCTTAGTAAATTAAAATCCTAAGCCCTAATTAAGAAGTCCTCTTGCCTTGGGGCGCCCTAACATGCATTATATTATCGATGGCAAATCGATCAATAGCAAAGTGCCCTATGCTTTACCTTAACAAATAATTAGAACACAATTCATATTTCCTCATGTGTAATGCACTTACGCGTGCTCTAATTATTATGACTCCTAGGGCCCAACTCAACTCGAAAGTTAATCGTCTTCCAACATATGTCCGTCTCATATAAAGGTCTTCTAGCTTAACCAGGCTTTTATCATGGTCACTTAGGGTATGCTTATCTTGAATGGGGCATTATCATGGCCACTCAAAACATGCCCACAATCGTATAGGGCTTTTATAATGGCCACGTAGGGCATGCCCGTATCATACAAGACTTTTATCATCACGACCACAAAATGGCATTCCTGCAATCATATGAGGGTTTTATCACGGTCACAAATGGCACACCTATATTCACGCAAGAGTAACAATTTCTCATTAGTGATCACGCAAGCACCTCAATTAGTAGTGGCAACCAACGATTAGTGACCGATGGCAGGGGGAGGGGGCGGTAGTGGCGGGCAATTGGTGATCGGTGGCGGGGGAAGGGGTGGTGGTGGTCGGCAATTGACAATCAATGGCGGGGGACGGCGAATGGTGGGGCAAACCGGGGGAGGGGGCGGTGGCAATGGTGGCGAGTGGCTAGCCATCGGTGATGATGGGAGGAGAGGGCGGTGCGGCGGTAGCCGGCGAGGGGGGAGGGGGAGCGGTAGCAATGGTGGTGGGTGGTGGCAATCGAAGGAGGGTGGATGGCTAAGGTTTAGGGAGAGACTCCTTTGAATGAGAAGTAAAAAAGAGATAAACAATTTCTAATTTCTATTCCATAATTAAAAAAGTGAAAAATTTTTACTTATGATTTCTATTTCAAACCTATTTTTGAAATAAAAATCAGTTCTAGAAATAGAAAAATGAAATTGTTTTACCAAACGGATTTCTATTCTAGAAACAAGTCTGGAATAGAAAAATAATTTTTGAAAAGAAATAGAATAGTTATTATGCATGCCCTAAGTGATAAAAATGATAACTTTTAATATTTTTTCCTTGAAACAAATTGATAGTTTGAAAATTATAACTAAACTAACATGTTCATGCCTGACATAAATCTTATTATTGCGTGTTTAACTGTAAATGATGCTCCTACAATTATAGAATAGATTTCATGTGATTTGACATTGGATGTAGTTCGAGTGAATAAATTCATTTTCCTTGCAACTGCTGAATAGATTTTCTTGTAATTATGTATTTAAACAATGCCCGGGTAATTGTGATTTTGGTTTGATTTTCTATTTTCATGTAGCGTTTACTTAAGGCAATGTAGAAGCACAAATATCATTACCTTTTCTTTATTACTAAACTTCATATTAATCTATGAATCAGTCTCAAAGTTAAATATCAAGTCAATCTTACAAAAAACCTACATTATATAAATCTCTTTTTGAATTTCAGAGATTCCGTAGATTAATTGCAAAGATAGATGAACTAGAAAAAAGCAACCTTGCATGTCTTCCTTCTTTTATTAACCTTTACACTAGGCTCAATTTACTTAGCAAAAAATGAACGATTTGGAAAATATTTTCCAAAATATGATCACTTATGCATTACGTACAAAAATGAACGAACGAAAAATATTTTCATGGTCTACAAAAAAAATCTTAAGATTTAAATTATTATTGATAATAAGAATGTTTCTTGTCAATTAATTATTTCAATCGATGCAAGTAAGTCTTAAACTACTCCGTTTGAACTTTTAGACATAAAACATGGGGTACTCCCATTTTGTTAGGGAAGAAAAATATTCAATTTGAGACAAGAGGTGTGAGGAATGCGGGCACCGACACATTAAAATAGGAAATGCAACCAGGCTAGGCACCTTTACTGAAAGCATTACCACTAGTAAATGGAACCACCCTTAAAGGAGGATAAGTTAGTGAGGTCAACTTCAACTTTACTTCACTTCACTGTGAGCCCATGACCATCTAACAATCCTATTTATTATGTATAAAAATGAATGGATGAAAAATATTTTCACAATCTACACGAAAAATATTGAGATATAAATTATTATCAATAATAATAATATTTTTTGTCAATTAATTATTTCAATCGATGTTAATGTATCGCATTGAGTTCATTACATTTCAGATTTATTCCCCCTAAATATATTTTGTACCATTTTTTTGGCCTTCCTTAAAAGGAAAAAATCTATGTTTCTCGGTCCGAGTCAACTCGCGTCCATCGTCTTGTTCCTAGGCAATTTGACGCGATCAGGATTCGAGCCACTGCGAAAACGGAAGTGAAGAGAAGAGAAGAGAAGAGGAGAAGAGTCGGAGTCTGGTTCTCTGGTGGAGAAACCGAAGGGCGAGAGAGAGAGAGAGAGAGAGAGAGAGAGAGAGATCGCCGTT
This sequence comes from Angophora floribunda, assembly GCA_014182895.1. Lineage (NCBI taxonomy): Eukaryota > Viridiplantae > Streptophyta > Magnoliopsida > Myrtales > Myrtaceae > Angophora > Angophora floribunda. The sequence continues at coordinate 19,045,582 of CM024707.1, read as the reverse complement.
CCCTCGCCTTAAACCCTAAGCGGGCCACGCCCCCGTCGCCCGATCGTCCCCGCCGGTTTCAGTCCATTCGACGTGCTGCGGCTGCGAATCTCTGGTCGGGGTGGGGAGGAACCGAATGGCTCGTCGTCGATCGGCCGGCTCGAGTGATCGCCGGCGCGTGGAGTTGATGATGATCTCCACTCTTCTGCTGGTAAAAAAAACTGAATTTTGTGTGTGGGGGAAGTGGTAGTTCGATGGGACGTGTAACGATGCAGCGTAGATGATGATCGATAGGTTGCTCTTTTGCATTTTGAACTTTTGGGTCGGGAGAATGATTTCTTTGCGGCGTGGGGGAATCGACTCTGTACTGACGTTAGAATCTTTTGTTCGATTAGCTCCTTGTAGTCAGGTCTTTCGGATCCCCCCTTGGAAATCGTAGAAGCAGAAATTCTTCTTCGGTGTTCTCGTTGTTTAACCTCAAAGAGAAAAGTAGGTTCTGGAGTGAATCTGTTATACGTGGCGGTGGTAAGCCTGTCTTGCTTAAAACTTTTGTGTTTTTCTTTCTGAGGTCCTGAATATGAAAATTTATTGTTAAGTTTGTTCACCTTGGTGCCAATTTCTGGAAAAATTGCAGATCTTGAGGATTTGACCAGCCCTGGCAAAATGGCTTATATCAACTATACCAGGGCAGGTAATTAGAGTATGGGTTTTTACTTATTTCAATCTTTTGTTTATGTTATGTGTTCCGAGATCGGTGTTTTGCCCTTTTCATTTCAATGTTTTCATTGCTTCTGTGGTCATCTTCTTCCTTTGTTAGTTGGAAGCAATTCTTTGTAGCAAAGACTATGAGTTAAGTCTGTTTCAGGAGTCTGGCAATGATCCTAGGCCAGGTTCAATTCTCTTAAAAACAGAGCTCAGATGCCATTTTCATATGCTAGTATGTGCTTACCTTAAATTTTTATTGTAGCAATTGCACTTCTTAAGTGGATTAAACTGTAAACCTTTTGTGATGAAGCATGAATCCCCTAGTCCAATCCCTTTTTGATGTTAAGCAACAGTAGAGTAAGTCCATGCTCATAGGGATTTGGTACATTGAGATGGTGGGTGTTCTTAAATAGGAGTGTTAACAAGTTTGGGAGTCTCCTTTTGCTATTAAAGCAAGAACACATGACTTCATTAAGTTGCACTAATCAGCTGCCTTTACTCTTTGTTGGTTCCTGTTCATTCTCATCATGGATTCATGTTTATTGTCTTTTGCTTTTCCTGTTGATGTGTTGTTGATATTCAGGACATGTTTTATTACTTGTCAGGCAATATTGCGAACTACCTCAAGCTTCTGGAAGTTGATTCTATTTACCTTCCTGTACCAGTCAATTTCATATTTATAGGGTTTGATGGTAAAGGGAATGAAGGTAATCAATTTGCCCACCGGCAATCTCTATCTCAACTTGTCTGCAGAGACTGATTTCGTATTGACTTTCCTATGCTACTCTTTCTCTCGTGCAGAGTTCAAGCTTCATCCTGAAGAACTCGAGCGCTGGTTCACTAAAATCGATCATATATTTGAGCATACACGAGTTCCTCAGCTTGGAGAAGTCCTCACTCCACTTTACAAGACAACCATTGATAAAGAGCAACGGCATCACCTTCCTATCATCAGTCGTGTAAACTACAAGTAATGGCTTTTGCATTGTGCATCTGCAGTATGCTTTTGAGAATATCACGTTTGTTTCTTAGAAATTTTTTTTTGATCAAGTTGATTTCCTAGCTTGTTATCATGTGTTCAAGTTTTAGATGATGATGCTCAATATGCTTGTGCAGCTTTTCAGTTCATGCCATCCAAATGGGTGAGAAGGTATCTTCTGTTTTTGAGCATGCCATAAACGTGCTTGCGCGCAAGGATGATGTGTCTGAATCCAGGTAATCAGGGATCTGTCTTTTTCCTTGGTTTACAAAATTTTGAACGTATGTCTATTAAGTGCCTCTTGCGCCTCTTCCTATTTGACTTTAACCTTCTCTGAACTAGCATTAGAAAAAGAAAAAAGTGGGCTGTTGTGTGTCAGCAGTTCTGTTGATGTGGAAGAGTATATCCATGTGTCTTGTGCAATTGTTGAGGAGCTATAGATCTTAGTAACTAGGTAGCGTCTGGGGGATTTTCCTCCTAAATGCATGGTTAGAATTAATAAAAGAAAATAACATCGTATCTGCTACTTTTCTTTTCTATTCACATTTTTTATGGTCCTCCTAGTAGTCATTACTTATTTCATCTTTTGTGTTGCTGCTGGACTGAGCATCTTCCTCTCTGTACTACTTTTGTCCTTGAACAGGGAAACTGAACATCCTCTTTGGCAAGTAGATGTTGACATGTTTGAGGCTCTTTTCACTAGCCTTGTTAAATATCTTCAACTTGAATATGCATACAACATTTTCGTCTTGAATCCCAAGCATGACAAGAAGATGGCTAAATATGGCTACAGGTAAATGTCTGGAGGTTGACCATTTTTAGATATTGACTTTTTATTTGTGGCAGTTGCTTTCAGTAGATATAAGCGTGATGATACATGAAGATTAAAACCTTGTCTGATTTAGACTGTTTCTTGCTAATAGATCCTTGCCTAGACTAGGTCAGATGACTTATCTAAAGACTCTGTTGATCTAGGGATAAGGCTTGATTTTTTAGATTGAAGGACAGAAAAACCTGAATCAGGGGCACAGGTTTCACTTCTGCTGTACTACTCTTAGTCTAATCAAGAGGTAATGCAACACGGTTTGGGTAGTTATCTGGCAATGTCCTCCGATGATCGTTGTTTCACATCATTGCAGCTTCTACCTTTTCGGTCAACTTATTTCTTTCAGCTCTCATTTTTTTGATGTATAGATAATCCCATTGAAGCGCCAAATAGAACAGACTAAACCTGAAACCCCTAAAATCAATATTAAATCAACAAATACTGACTGAATAATTCAGAAAATTGAGACAAAGGAAGAGTAGGAAGGCATTATTTGGATGAGGACCTCAGAGAGTTTTTATTTTCAGCTTTTCTGTTTAAGGGGTTTTTTTGTCATATTTTGGCTTCATACTTTAACTCTCATATGCTCTAACTTTGTTTAAGTATTGACTTTTCTGTCTCTTGTATCCTGTTCTTGTATATTTTCGATGTAGTGGAACAGTATCTTTTAATGAAATTATTTTTTTACTAGTAATGATTGTCTTTGCATTGCACAGTAAGGCAGTGAAGGCTACTCTTGTTTCTCTCATGCCAGTTACTATATAAGTGATACTGTGTAGCCCTTCAATTTCTTTGCTGATTATCTGGCTTTATATTGACTTATTCTTGGTTCAATCTTTTTCTAGGAGAGGCTTATCCAAATCAGAAATTGATTTCCTTAAGGAGGTAATCAAGATATTTATGGCCTTTTTCTTTTTTCTTTTTTATCAGTTTTCGTCTTTTTCTGTACTCAGCATTTTCTTGTCTCCTTTTGGTACTGATGGTGTTATGGTTTCCATGCATTACTTATGTCATTTAATTTGCCATGTTTTACTGGATATTCAATGCCCAGCATAGTTGTTTAGATTGTTCTTACCATCCGTTAATGTTACAGAACAAGAGCCTGCAAACAAAAGTTCTTCAGAGTGGAGGCATTCCTGAAAGCATTTTTTGTAAGAAGCAGTTTTTTCTATGCCTTCCAGTAATCTTTCATTGTAGTAAACTTTTTCTCTGTAATGCTTTAACTCGAAGTAATTTACTTCGTTTATGATTGTCACCAGCTCTTGACAAGATAAAGAGGCCTCTATATGAAAAGCATCCAATGGCAAAATATGCTTGGACAGTGACCGAAGACACTGACACGGTTAGTATTTTTGTTTACTGCTCAGATTGGTAGAACACCGCAATTGCCACCTAGAATAGGCATGCAGAAGATGTAGTTTCTCTTTCTGACTTGTAAATTGATGAAGATTTGGTCTTTACCAAAAAAAAAAAATTGATGAAGATTTGGTCAATAGTGTAATGGCAGTTTCTTCATGATAGTTTTATGATTTGAACTTATGATCTAATTTAAAAATTACCCTGCCTCTAAGAGGAAAAGCAATTTCGAAAACTTAATCAGCAATGTCCATTTAATTGGGATGCTAAATATCTATTCTATCCTAAGGAAAGTATAGTTTCGATGTCCACCAAAAATTACCATTAACTGTTTTACCAATCAATGAAATGATTTACCATGTCATTGTTTCATTGTTTAAGGACAAAGAAGTGGATGGATTTTTGTGCAGTTACCTGATTTTAGGAGGCTCTAAAATAACAATATTTACTGGTCCCACCAAAAAAATTTCTAATTAAACAGGCTTTTTCTCACTTAGTGGAAAGAACAGTTCCTCTCTCTCCCCCTCCCCCCCTGTGTAACCTCACTGCATTTACTGCACTACCCTTGTTCAAATTAGTCCCTCATCTTTTCTCTCTACCACATTTGGAATTGATGGGTTATGTTTTCTTATTTTTCTGAAAAAAAAAACTAATTTAAGCAATATATTTTTCTTATTCTCGCATAGACTTAATAATCATGAAGATTATTTAAGCATAGCTATTAGAAATATATTTGTTTGACAGTGGACATGATATAAATATAAAATAACTATGTGTGTACAATTCATTAAAAGGAGATAGATCAAAGTATCATGCATGATAATTTATATGACATAGATCAATTATATAGAAATTTTCTTTTACACGATCATGAAACAGCAATTCCATCCGTGCTTTAGTACTGGTGTTCATTTGTTACAGGACAAGCCTATTTTCTGATATTTAGTTATGCAGGCTGAATGGTATAACATTTGCCAAGAAGCACTTGATAATGTTGAGAAGCTGTATCAAGGGAAGGACATTGCATACATGATTGAGAGCAAAGTAACGCAGGTAAGCAGTCTGGCTTCTTGTTCATACTTCATGGAGATATGTTATAGAAGCCATCTGAAAGATTGGCTTTGAAGGTCTGCTTCATTGTAAACAACATTCTTCTGTTGTGGATTTCAGTTAATGAAAGGAAACAATCAGGATATAAAGCTTCTACTGGAAAAGGGATTAAAATCTGGAGATCTCAGTGGTCTTCATCCTGAATGTCTTACAGATGCATGGATTGGAAAGGACAGGTTGGAGTCTTCTCTTCTCTCTTTCTGTGGATTTGAAAGGGGTCATGTTAGCCCTTGATGCTTATGAACTCTTTATCAGGTGGGCATTCATTGATTTAAGTGCAGGCCCTTTCTCATGGGGCCCTGCTGTTGGTGGAGAAGGTGTGCGTACAGAATATACTCTGCCAAATGTGACGAGAACAATTGGTGCTGTTGAAGGTAGATAGGCTGATTTCTCATATCTGGTTTTAATTATCCAAAACAACTTAGATTTCTGTTGGCAATGGTAATATTGTCTAACTATCATGGAGGTACTACCGATATTGCTTTTGGACATCTACAAAAGTTTTTACAGCAATTGGAAGTGTTGGACTGGATATTTGCCTTGTATATAAGCTTTATGGCAATATATTTGGGGAAGTAGCATGGTGACTTTTATTCTCTCTCTCTCTCTCTCTCTCTCTCTCTCTATAATTGTATTTCTTTATAAAATGAAACTGTTCCAGTATATCAGAAATGTACAAGAAAAATGGATTTCTTGGATTTCTGAATATAGAAGAACCATGGATTTGTTGAATTTCTGTGTTATCGTTGGTTCACAAAGTAGATTAATGATTACTGTCAGGCTAGCTCTTTATAGTAGCTTCATATTGTTGTCAGATTCTGTTAAAGTTAGTCTGTGTAAATCTGATACTTATCAACTGAATAACGAAAAAATTTCTAACCTTATTCATGGTTTTCTTTTGGGAACCAGAAATCTCAGAAGAAGAAGCCGAAGAACATTTGCAAGATGCAATTCAGGAAAACTTTGCTGTCTTTGGGGATGTAAGCTTATCCTAAAACCGTTAATCTATTGTGTCCCTGCCCTTCAAATATAATTGGAACTTGAAATTGGTTGAATGAAATCTGCAAAATCTTGTAGACTGCCTTCCTTCCATAGAAAGTGTTAATTGATGTCACGCCATTCCATTTGGATTAGTCTTAAACTAAGGAAAGAGTTAGATATTTCCTCTGCAGGCAACTAGATTTCATAATCTGGTGGGAAATTTGGTTGTTATATGTTTTGATCTTCCTTTGGTGTCCTGTTAGAATTTTCAAGGACTACAATTGCTTTTTTTGCTTATAATTGAAGAGATATTCACTATGAGGCATCCATGTAATGCAACTTATCTATAAAAAGAGCTCAGGAAAAGGAAAAAAAAAAAGCGGCTCAATTACAAGAAAAAGCATGCAATAGCATTTACCTCTTGAGAGTGAATCCCTGCTATATCAAAGCTGTAAAACAATAAGTGCTTGAATAGAATATTCTTCCTTCAAAAGCTCTCATTTTCTTCTAACAGCTGGCAACTTTTGACACGAACTGTCTACATGAGACACATGTTGGAGTTGAGAATAATAGTGTTCTTGTCATTAATTAAACTGTTATACGATAGTAAAGTTGTCGTTCGCGGGTTGATCCTTTCAACCCATTTATGATATACGTAGACATGTTTAGTTAGATAGATTAACTTGGTACCCGTGCCAACCAGCCAAGCTTAAATATGTTTAAACCTAATTTACGCATTTGTGTGGCAGTTTATATCCAAAAAATGTTTATGTCCTGTAACCTGTCTAATAAACATTTCATGATTGATTTTCAAAGATATAACATGATTAAAATAGATTGTCTTGTTCATGTTTGACGTAAATTTGACACGATACAACTGTGACATGACAGAATTATGACACAAATATGCAAATTGCTGACTCTATTCTATCCAAAAACATTAAAAAAAATCAGATGAGGAGAAGGAGGAGACAAATTGAGTGAAGATTTATTGATTTTTACTCTTGCGATCCTAATATCCCTACATGGTGTCAGAGCCTTAAATGTAGAAAAACCAAAACCCAAATTGAACCATGCACTAACTAGCTCTTACCCAAAATCAGCTGGGTCAGTCTTTGCTGCCAGTCACAGTGGTCATTGCCATCAATCTCTAATAGTCCTTGTTGCTATCATTGTGGTTAGCTGAGGAGCCGTTGCCATTCATTTTCCTCTTCTCAATGTCGGAAATCGTCACTCATTCTATGTCGTGCTTTTGTGCCTCATCAATAGTTCTCTGTTGACTGTTCATTCTTCATTGTCCTGGTCATGGACATCACCAGTGTTCATGATTGACTGGCCACTCTTCTCATCACGCAACAGGTTCCGAAGGTCAGATTACTTGTTGTTGAGTCACGTCTCCATCCCTTGTCTGTCTTTGGGGTCTAGGATTTGGATCTTGCATCTCCTTCATTGTTTACCTCTTGCTGTTGCTTCATCACCAGAAGTCAATATTATCTGCTCTTAAAACTTAGCAGAGTGATCTTAAAGAAAAGAAAGCACAAAAAAAGCAAAGCAATGATAGGAAAGGAAAATGAGGACTCAACTTTTGAAATATGTTTGTTTCTTCAGAGCTTCTTCAGTTAAATTATGTTTCAATTTGTTCACATCTTGTGTAAGGTTCAACTTACCTCATTGTTGTTGTCTTCAAATCTGATTTTGATGTGACCACAAGCACTATCTCGTGTGGGGTTCAATATATGTAGCACTTCCTTCACCATTGCACCTCAGCTATTGTCTGCGCTTGAGATTTCTGTCATTTTGTTGCAAGACGGATCTGCTCCAGCTCAAGGGGGAGTGTCAAATCATATTTGTTAGTATTATGAATTAGTTGGCGGGTTGATATAGTTAAGGTAGTTGAGGTGTTATGTGAGTGTCTTCATAGCTCTCTGAATAGAGCTTCTGGGTACTCTTTCACTAAGTCAAATGAGTAAAGATGTAGTCATTTAGGGCTTTTGTCTCACTCTCTTCTGATCTTAAAATCTTGAAAGTAGGAATGTTGGAAAGTGTGCTTTCATAGGCGTGTTAGTGTTCCTCTTTTTAAGAGGAAGCTTTTCCACCTGAACAATCTCTTCTCAAACTCCACAACAATGGGTTCCCAAATGGGTTTGTTTTTGAAGCTAGTGCCTAATGGAAGTCCTAGGTATGTGACCAGAAGAGATCCTACCCGCATTCCAATCTTTGGTCAACACATTACAGATTGTTACTACACCCAACTGGATAAAGTCACTCTTAGTCAAACCAATCAAAAGTCCCTAAATGGCCTCAAAACAAATAAGTTTTGCACCTCTGTTGCTGAACATCATCCCCGTAGGCGATGTTGTCATCAGGGAAGAGGAGATGGCATATTGAAATTTCAACTCCCTGCTGGTAAATCATTAACTAGCCCATCTCTGAAGCCTTGCATAACATTTTCTCTGCTCTCCATCCCAGAATAAACAACAAAGGAAGGGAGGAGGGATGAAGTCCTTTAACCATGAATGGGAAAGGGGAGTCTTGGGAGAATTGCAGAGGAGAGTTCTCACTTCTCTCCAAAATACAATGTTAACAAATCTACTATTAGAAATTAGATGAGAGAGTGACAAGGTTTTCACTTCTCCCTAAAGAACAATGTTAACAGATTTTCTATTAGAGAATAGAGGAGAGAGCGAAAATTATACAAAGGAGAGGGATTTCGACTTCTTATAGTTCTGCTTGCTCTTTGGGTAAATATGAGAGTCTGTGTCTCAACACTGCACTGCACTGATGCAGTACGAGTCTTTTGGCGTGCAAATTACATATCCATCTCATGTTAGTAGTTGTAATTGCTTTAGGATTATTCCATATGATGAATTTGAACTTAGCCTGCTATTCTTTGTCAACTGGATGCCTGCTTAGCAAAAACGTTTGATTTGCTATAGATCTTTTTTTATTAAACGAGCCTTTCAAGAGTGTTTGAAAGACAAGCTAATGTTGACAAATAGACTTCTCCACGGACAACCTGACTTCACTGATCCTTTCTGTTCAGCAGTTTGTATCAGCCATTATAATCAATCAATTACTTCATCTTTGGGGCAATTTTGCTTTTAGTGTAATGGATCTACTTCATTGCTTGGCACGATGGCGGTTTTGGTGAGCATAGGGGGCCGCCACTGGATGTATGACTTTCATGTTTTGATGGTAGTTGATGCTAGATGGTCATACCAGGCGGAAGAAATAAATAATTTCTAAGTAGTTGGTGAAGCATTTTCATGGACTCCTTGATAATATTTTTCATGATTTCTACTGATGCTACGTAGCTTGGTTTTAATGGCAGAGGGACCATCAGGCCATTGATATTCTTCTAGCAGAGATTGACATATATGAGCTTTTTGCATTCAAACATTGTAAGGGAAGAAAAGTCAAGCTTGCCCTTTGTGAAGGTATAGCCTCGTTCTTAAAAGGTGGCTTCTTCTGTAAAATTTCTCTTATTGTCACAATGGAATGGTGGTGATTGTGAAGATGACCAAGGTTTTGGGTTTTCAAACATCTGTCAACTGGGCTGAGTTTTTCCAGATCCCGATGTTTTTTCACCAAAGTGAATGTGTGATGCCATGCGAATAATATAAGAAGGCAAAATTATTTTCTTCCAAATTTTTTTCGACTCTTTTTGAGAGACTGTTAAAGATAGTCAGATAACTTGATATCCCTCTTATTAAAAAATGTACACTGTATGAAGTGATATGAAATAGTTCTGATTTGCATGGTGTTAACTTGCCATAAGGTAGTGATTATGTGTGGTGCTTGTGTTGTCATGTCAGAACTTGACCAAAGAATGGAGGATTTAAAAAGTGAACTCCAAGAATTTGATGGGGAAGACAAAGATGAAAGTCATCGGAGAAAGGCCACTGAAGCATTGAGACGAATGGAAAACTGGAATTTGTTCAGTGATACTCATGAGGTATCCATTTTGGTTCTTTTCTCAGAAATAGTATTCTTTTCTCACTCAACATACACGTCATCTTCTTTTTTACAGAACTTTCTAAGCACTGTTTGTGCTTTTGGATAGATGATTTGAATCATATTGGCCTTTCAAAATTTATTTTTCTCTGTTTAGGACTTTCAAAACTACACAGTTGCTCGTGATACTTTTCTGGCTCATTTAGGGGCGACCTTAAGGGGATCGATGAGACACATTATATCACCTTCCATGGCTGATGGAGCATTCCATTACTATGAAAAGATATCCTTTCAGCTTTTCTTCATTACCCAGGAGGTATTGCTATATATTTCACCTTTGGATATATTAAGTGAGGTTCATCACAGATAAGCAACTCATGTGCTCTGTAACTCTCTTTGGATGCAGAAGGTTAGGCACATTAAGAAGTTACCGGTTGATCTGACAGCTGTCATGGACGGACTGTCCTCTTTACTTTTACCCTCTCAGAAACCTATGTTCAGTCAGCACATGTATGCTTGGGGTTATTCTGTAATGTCCAGCTTCTTTCCCAATAAGCATGGTTTTGTTTCTTCGTTGGTATACCTAAGAAGCATAAAGTTGGTGGATCTATTAGGACATAGCTGCTTAACCTTTTAAATACATGTAGTTACTCAGTTTGTTTTAATTTATGTTAGGTTACCACTTTCCGAGGATCCTGCTTTAGCAATGGCTTTTTCAGTGGCTCGCAGAGCTGCAACGGTCCCATATATACTCGTCAATGGGACATACAGGAAATCTGTTCGGTCCTATCTTGATTCATCAATTTTGCAGTATCAGTTACAGAGGCTACATGATGATGGTTCCCTTAAAGGTCTCTCTCTCTCTCTCTCTCTCATGCACTGTTGTCAAACATACTTAAGTTAAAATATTAGTATACTTCTTGATTGTCCCTGTGGAATAGAATTTCTGACTTTTCATGCCACCAGTGCTATCATTAGAGTAGTCTGGATGTTGTCTTCTCTTTTTTTGCTGTGGTGGTCTATTTTGGTACTTCTAGATCCTTTGTTGCATACGATGTATGTGAGTTCATGGATAAATATGGATTCAGAAGATTTAGTATTGGAGGATTCTCTATGTGCATGTATTCAACAAGAATTAAGGAGTCTCAAGTTTTGAATTGAGAATCACACAAAGCTAGACTATAACCCTGTCGTTTGAGGTCCATTTTCAAGGAAAGCAGATGCAAGGAACCCATGTTAGACTTAGTTTTGGGCATTGAAGAACATGCCTAAGGTTTCTTTTTTAACCAAATTTTTAGTTGGAGAGGTTATGGCGACACAGAAAAAAACGAAGAACCAAGTGCAAAAAAGATGATGCTGAAAGAACTATCTAATAAAGAGGCAAACATCATGGTGATGGTGGGGTTGGGCGAGGGGATTACCATGCATATTACTGAAGACTGATTACAGACAGGTGGTGATGCATTTTCAAGTCCATATTCAACTACTGTGTATCTCAGGTTCCGCTGTCCCGCCGTCACCTGTGATGGTCCATGGTTAATATGTGTTCTTATTTAGCTTCCAAGTAACTGGCATACCTCAACTGATGCCTTGGATTGTTTTGTTTTTTCGAGAAAGAAAAGAATCTGCCTGGAAAGTCTTATGCTGGTAATGATGCCAGTTGCTGCTTTTATGCAGGGATGCATGCCCATAGCAGGTCAACCCTGGAGGTTCCAATATTTTGGTTTATTCATAGCGATCCTTTGTTGGTTGACAAGCATTATCAGGCAAAAGCTCTTTCTGATATGGTTATAGTAGTACAATCCGACTCACCATCGTGGGAGAGCTATCTCCAATGCAATGGGGAGTCATTGCTGTGGGATTTGAGGTTTGATATTTTTCCTTTGGCCTTTCCATTAAGTTATATCTGATGGTTTTTGACCCAAAAAAGAGTCATATCTGATGGTTGACGTCTTAGCTTCCCATGTGGCCATTTTGTTTCGCCTAAGTTATCTCTACTTCTGCACTCAGTCATCTGACATTTTGATGGTAGTGGGACTTGTTTAGACTTTCTAGAGTTGATGTTAAGCTTCATAGTCACCCATCCTTCCAAAAGCTTTATGTTTAGGTTGAGTCAATTATGTCAAATTGGTAAAATTTGGTAATCCGTGCTATGAAATTTAGCTTTGTACAGATTAACCTTGCATAATGAATGGTGTTTTACAGTAAGAAAGTTTGAGGTCTTTGCTGTACCATTTTTTCTTGTATGCTTAAATCCTTATAGGATTTACTTTAAAACCAAGAATGGGGCTGTTTTTAATGCTCTATATATTTCTATGCTTGATTCTGTTTAGGAGGCCAGTGAAAGCTGCATTATCAGCTGCTGCCGAACATCTTGCTGGTTTGCTTCCTCTTCATCTGGTTTACAGCCAGGTCCATGAAACTGCAGTTGAGGTATGCCTCAAGTCTGATGTGTAATGATGTGCGACTGTCTGTTTTCCTTCATTCTCACCATTCCATAAAACACTTTCATTTCTGGAGCTTCCCATATGAGAAATGGACATTTTATATTACTTGTGGAATCTATGCCATCACTTGCTTGTCCAACAAATATGCTTGATATGGGCATGCATGTATAGATACAGATGTTCATTGATTTTTTGGTGGGCCAATGTGATTGAGATTACATCGAGTGCATACTCATGAAAACATGAGTCCTTCCCATGCATTGATGATGGAGTCTAGTTGTGCATGATAATCATCCACTTTGTTTTTAATTTGGTGGTGTATCTCTTGATATTGTCTGTTAAGGTGTTAAGTATCGTATAATGAGCAGCAAAATTTGACATGGTACATCTCTTGAAGAAATGTAATATTCCAGCAGGTGGCTTTGTGAGTTTATAATCCTTGTTCTGTTATAATCTTGCATGTCATTGCTACTGTACTTTTTGTATTTAGATTATCCCAGCAAGACACATGCAGTTTGGCATATTAGGGCTGTTTGTTTATGTGTGTGTTTGCTTTGACAGGATTGGGTTTGGTCGGTGGGATGTAATCCCTTTTCTGTGACTTCTCAAGGTTGGCACATTTCAAGTTTTCATTCTGATAGCATTGCTCGGAGCTATATCATTACAGCACTTGAGGAATCAATACAGCTTGTCAACTCGGCCATCCACCTTTTAGTTGTTGAGCGGACCAGTATCCTCACCATTAAATGGTTACATCTGCATATTGCTAAAATTTTATTGAGCTCCTTCTAATGTGCTTTTATACTTGAAAATCTTTTGGTGGCTTTTGAACTATTTCCTCTAATTTTTATTTTCTTTGGGACTTGCACTTGAAGGAATCTTCAAATACATGGATCATATAAGCTAATTTGGGTTAGATATGTTCTGAGAAGACTTTTTATCTTTTTAACCATGTTTCTTGAATAAAAATATATTTTTAATCATGTTTCGTGAATAAAAATAGCAGATATCAGATGGGAATTTACAGCTGTTCATCACGAACTTTATGATTGCTTTTATTTCAGTTGGAACGTCGTGTTCGGTTATTTTTAGTAATATCGAGCCAAAATTACTATCAAGAGAGACTTAACAAAATTTAGCTGAAAAGACGTATAAAATCTTTCAGTCACAGGAGCGTGAGCTAGTGAACAAATACAATACCCTGGTTGGGCTTTGGAGAAGGGTCAGTATTTCTTTTTCTCTCCTCTTGCTAATCAATTACCATTTGAAGTCTGTTCCTGTCAAGGTGTATTTGATGAAATTCTTGCTTCACATTGACATGCACAAATTATCTGTTTTCTCAGATTTCAACAAGTGTTGGAGAATTGCGCTATACAGATGCCTTGAGATTCTTGAATACACTGGAGGATGCATCTAAAGGGTGAGGAGACCACTAACTGGATATTTTGATTGGCTATATTTGGGGTAACTAGAAAATGGGTGCATAATTAGATAGCAAAATGGGTAGAATTCTGGACAAGCCTCGAAGATAAGTGGAGACGTGAGGCACTGTTGCGTTTGCAGGATGTGAAAGGGATTCTTTCATGCACTTATTTTTCAAAATTATGTGGATATCTTTTAGTGGGAAGCATTTGATGGGATTTTCTAGCTGGCAAAACGGAATATGCTCTAGTACAGGAAATTGATATAATTCCAGAAGTTTAGTTGGTATCGGACCTGAAGTCTACAGAAATGCCCTAGACTGGGAATCGAACACTGTCCAATTGTATCTCATGCATTAGGCTCCATAGGGAATTGAGGGATAGGATAAAGTGTTTTGTGTTTACAAAGTAGAGATGGGAGCATTGTTTTATCAGTTTATAGATTTGCTGGAAAACTCATAATCAGCTAGGGTAGCTCTGTGATCTGGGAGAGTACTTAGGAGCCTGTTGGATGCTCTTCATCTCTTATTCCTGATTATGAGTTTTTGTGATTTGCTGGAAAACTCATAATCAGCTTAGGATATGCAACTCTAGTATGCTATCATGATGATGAGCACCTCATTGCCCTCATACATTTTGAATGCAAAAGAAGCAGAAACTAGTTCAGTGGCATGTTTATTAGCTGCTGCTATGAGGGGCTCATAGATTTTCAGTGCTCTCTTTTGCCTTGTCACATAATAGGAAGGGAAAAGCATCATGATCCGCAACTTAAATATAGGAATTGTAACTTTCCTATGGCAATCTCAGAAGTTTACTGTATTTATGGTGTGTTTATGATCAGTTTCCTAACTAGCTGTTTATTTGCTCTCTAGGTTTGCTCATCAAGTGAATTCAACCGTTGCACTGCTTCATCCTCTCCAGTGCACACGAGAAAGGAAAGTGCATGTTGTCTTTGATATGAGTACGGTCCCAGCTTTTCTTGTTGTCGCAGGAGTTCTCTTCATTGTGTTAAAGCCGAAAAGACCAAAGCCGAAAATCAATTGAGGCGTGCCACCAAGCGGACTCCCCTGCATGGTCTTACATGGTGAAATTTTCTGGCAACTGTTAACCACCAATTCGAACTGCTGAGTCAGAAGGACGTTACGTCTCCAAGTTGAGGCCAGGCTTTTTCGTGGCAATTCCAGCCTTTGTGGGCGCCGTGCATGGCTGCAGCCTACGCAGCCTCGTCGAAATTTTTATGGAACTGTCATTCATTATAAAGTTGGAAATCAATTTGAGTATAGAGTTGTCAACAGGAAAACCGACTGATTTGGCACGTGAATTGTAGGGTTAGAGAGGATACTATCTGCCTAGCTATATGAATATTTTCTTAAAATGTTTTTAGATTTCTGAGTTTTTTTGGAGGGTTCAATCATGTGTCAGGAAAGGTGATTTGACCGTGATTTGTATGACAATTTTGTCATTACAAGTGATGTTAATCCTTTAATTTGTACTTCTCTTTTCTTCTTCTATTTATGGTTGAATCTACTAGTTCGCTCTATTCGTGCAATTTGGTTGTTTGATACACTGGCGCGTCCAATTAAGAAAAGCTATCACCTAATTATGAAGGTCATTAAATTAATTGTAGGAATACTAGAGAGCTCGAATTTATGATATTATGCAAGATGTAACTTGAAATCATTGAATGATATTGAGGAAGCTCGTTCAAAAACATAGGCATAGGTAATGCCTTGTACCTAGAGCAAGTAGAATGAAGAGTAGCAGCGCATCCAATGGGAAAATTATTCAAAATGTTTAAAATCATTGTATTTATATCAATTTAGTTTTAAATTTTTTCAATTTTGTCAAAGAAATTTTAAATTTTTTTAACAATTTGCTAATTGGGTATATCTGCCAATTTTAGTTTTGAATTGCTTACTAGATACTAGTTGTCTTATATGATGAAGTTGAAGTTAATGCGGATAGTTTTTGATAATCTTTTCTTTTCTTTTTTCGCATTATTTATATATATTTTTCTTTTTTTTTCCCCTATTTTCCCCTCTGTTGGCCACTTTTGGGGCGTTGTCGATGGCCAACAAAGGTCGCTACCCTTGGGTGAGAGCAATCCACACTCGTCCAGGCGAGGGTAACCCTTGTCCAAGATTAGTGAGGGTGGCCTCACTAGGCTAGTGAGAGAAAAAGAGAAAAAAGGAAAAAAAGAAGGAAAAGAGAAAAAAAGAAGAAAAAAAAGATGATTGCCATCATGTCACCAGTTTTCGATTAAAATTGACAAGATGAACTCAATTAGTTAAACATGAAAGGCTTTTCGATTCAATTGACAAAATTTAAAAACTTTAAAACTGAATTGGAAAAAGTAGAATAGATTTATAACTTTTTATAATTTCTTGTGCATCCAATACATATCAATCGTTTAAAAAAATCTAAATATATATGTTACATCCATGCAATGTTATCTATCTGTGTGCCATAGATGAGGTAAAATGATCATCTCCTTCATGACATGTTTATTTTCACATATAAATAAGCTGGCCCATTTATGACACCAAATCCATTTAACTTTAATATAAGCATGCTTCATTATGTGCTAATAGCTGTGATGTCCCTTAAGTTTTTTGGAACATTATACATTTTGCGTTATTCTTTGCGCAATTTCACAACTTTCCTTGAATCGCCCCATCTATCATCTTGAGGAGAGGTTTGGTTTCAAACCTGGTTCGAACAAGACAAGTACGCCATGCTAATGTGCCTTGGATGATCCACATCTCAGGGTTAGGCATTGATGAGCACATTGAACTATCCATATGGCTGAGAGCCTTCACAGCCTAAGCACAACAACGCAATTATTAGGGGTCCGCTCTACCACTAAGCTAATAGCCTATCGTGCGAGCCTCCCGCCAGGGCCCGCTATGTCAAAAGCGAGAGAAACCCCATCCCCCTCTTTCCCTTTTTTGCCCCCATGTCGCCACATGGGAGGGGTATGGGGACGTAAAAAAGGGATCCTATCAACTTGTTCCAACCTAAGATAATAAGCTCATGGGCTTGGTCCACCAACGATTGGAGGTTGGAGCATAGTTTACATCAAATCTAAAGAATTTACTACTGGATAGATTACTTTTGGTAGCTCATTCTCTTGATAGTACGATTGTAGCATCCAAATGCGCTATAATAGTATCAAGCAAAGAACAAAGAGCATTCAAAGTAAAAAGAAGAAAAAGAGATGCCAAGTAAAGGTGGGAATTGGACCTAGGTAGATCCTTTAAAAGGCCTACAAGAAAATAGAAGGGAGAACCCTCGTTGAAAGAAGACCCCTTATGCTCCTGTTCCTAAAGGAAAATGCTATATCCTATGGTGGAATACAGTCAACTGATAGGCATCAGTCCTTATTTGGCATGTCCCTTGGCGTCAAACTCGGGGGATAGAGGTAGGTCCCACACCTCAATAAATATAGTGGCTAGGTTAACACCCGTGAGACTTTAGAGCTGAGTAGCTCATTAAACTGTTCAAGGAGGCAATATGCAGGGAATCCGTTTTAGGGTGAGAGATTTTGTTTGCCTTATGTATTCCCTTGGTGTTGAGGGAAGAAAAAATAAAAACCAATTGGGGGATCATAGTGGTGGGTGCTCGTCAGGTTAAAAAGATTTCAACTAGATTGGACGTTAGGTTACCAAACTATTGCTAGTAAAAACACTATGACGGGAACTTGTTCCCTACTATTAAGCCTATGCATAGTGACTATAATCACCATGCTCATAATATCGCCGGTTACCCCTCACCAATAATTTGAGGTTGGAGCAAAGTTGATATCGAATCTAAAGAATTTATTGCTGGACAGATTATGTTTGGTACCTCGTCCTTTCGATTGTACGGTCATAGCATTCAAATGCGGTATAATGGTATCGAGCAAAGAATAAAGAGCATTCAAAGTAAAAAGAGGAAAAGAGATGCCAAGTGAACGTGGGAAACATGGCCCCTCAATTGAGATGGATGAATCTAGAAACAAATTAAAATAAGAACTATAATAATAATAATAATTCAAAATCCACCCCCACAAATTTGGGAATCTCCCATTTTTGACCCCACTTTCTCGTTATTATAATGGTACTCCCATTGCGGAGGAAGCTCTCAGTTGACGAAGACCTTGCGCTTTAGAGCCCGAAGCTTCCGGAGACCTAGAGACCGCGTTGAACCGAACCTCCATCTCCTTCGCCGCCGCCGTCGCCGTCGCCGTCGTCGTTCGGGGTGGTTGGCGGGCGCGTTCCGGTAGCCGGCGAGACCTTGGTCGGGGTTGATCCCGCCCGCATTCGCAGCGCAGGTACTCGTTTCCGTCTCTTGAGATCTGTTTCGGTTTCGGCCGGCGGCACGGGTAGTGAACGATTCCGGTGGAACAGGGGTGAGGCATCGGGGGATCCGAGATGGAGGGAGTGTCGGTGGAGGAGGAGAAGAAGGAGGCGATGTCGTACAGGTATTGGGTAAGGGAGACCACGGAGGACGCCGCGCCTGCCCCGGTCCCGCGGAAGCTCTCTCCCCAGGACGTGGTTTCCGGTTCCCAGTCACCGGCAGCCCTCGGTTCCGTGTGGAATAAGGTGGTGGATCGTCTTCTTCGTTTCTGTGTCCGATTGGTTGCTGTTGAGATGTGGAAGTGTGACGCTTAGGATGATGGATAGTGTGGATGGTTTTCTAATTGTCGGTTTTGTTAGTTTTTCTTTTGCTGAAAAGGTTTCGTGACTTCTGTTTTTGTCAGGCCGGAACGTGGGAGGAGAAAAACCTCAACAAATGGGCTTCGGATAGGATTCAGGTCAGTTTGCTGCTTGCAACTTTTGAAATCCCACTTTTTTAGATGAGATGTCAAATATTTTCTTGGAATGAGCTTCCGGGGAGTTCGAATTTTGGTGGGTTAGTACTTATTCCCATCTCTTCTGGACAAGCAAATTCTTTTAAGAGCCAGCCTAAGCATTATAACGTATCTGAGAAGTTTGAGAAAGATTGTATCCGAAAAACGGGGGCGCACCACAGTGCCAATTTCTTTCCATGCAAAGCCCATGTATTTGGTAACACCATTTATTGTGGTTCCACTGCAGGAGCTGCTCACATCGATCAGCTCACTGGAATTCAATGGTGGCCGTGCAGAGATATCAGAAGTGTCGAACTGCAGTGGTGATGTGAGTTTTTCACAGCTTCATTCATGAAATTAAACTGTCATTGGATGGGCTTAGGGATCTTGGAAAAACATATTGGTCTTTACAGTTCACTGTAGTTGGTGGATATCTAGAATTTGTGGGGATGATTCTATGTTTAGCTTAGCTGACATATTATGATCTCTCATTTTGTTCCCATCGTTAAAAAAATTATGGAAGCTTCTTGCTAATATGTCAAGGTTCTTCCAAGAAAAAGCTGTATTTCGTGGTTCTTGAGGTTTGGACTGGGTAAATGTGCTAGTTAATCAGAGGTGAAGCCAAGCCTGTAAAAATGCATTCTTTCCTGGGCTCGATATTATACCTACTAATATACTGATCAAATATAAAAAATTACAAGATTAAACAAGGACACTAGTCCATACCAAAAAGGGTCTTTTGTCGTCAACATATAGCAGCTGTTTTCATTGTGTTCTCAACTAGGAATCTCAGAAATGTTGAAACAACTGTTGAAATGATTTTCCACGTAGTAGCTCATGCACTCATGATAAAACAGTGCTAGAGATCTAGACTTTATATTACGAAATTGAGACATATAAGCATGATAATGGCTTATCTTGAAGCTGGCCCTATTGAGAGCTAATACTTTGGCTTTGAGAGTTCTCTGACTTTTGACTCGCTGTAAGTATGTCTCTTGCATGAATCTGATGTTGCTTTTAAAAAATTTTAGGGAGGTTTTATAGATGTGAACTCATTGAGTCAAACTTCAGATTGGTTATAGTTGGCTGCGAGGTTGCTAAAAGAAACAGGAGGTTTAATCAGCCAATCTTGTTCATTTGGACTAGCCGAAGTGCCTAATGGCATAGCTACTCCTCATTTTCAGTCTCTGTCAATCCATCTTGCTACTTGTTTAGCATCCTTAAGCAGCTGCATCAGATCATTGGGCTTAAAGTTGAGATACTTCTACTAACTAGAAATTGGGAGGCCTATCTCATCGTGGAAGCAGGACTTATGCTTATCTTCTTTTTGATTGTGGTTTCTTCTAGTTCTTGCTTGACCCCATTACTAATATAGAGGACAAAAATAGTACGGTACTAGATACTGATGGTATATATCTTCTTGCCTCAGAGAACCGGGAAAATATTGGCTAACGTAAAAGCATCTACAAATGATGTTCTATGGGTTTGCCTCAACTATATTATAATTAAAAAGAACTTGCGTATTGAATTAGTGCCATGTAAAATAAAAATCTTAATAATTGGATATTGTTATTATTTCCTACTATCTAATTAGAAATCAAAAAGGATGTAATAGGTTTTTTTTTATATGGGTAATGTGTGATGCCATTAGTAATAAGTGAACAATGACATGTCACATTCATTATGTGAAATGTATGGAATGTGGTAAAAGTTAAACTTTGCCAGAGTATAGTATGTGCACATTTTACAAGTGTATTCGTCTTACTACAAGAAAATACTACTTTTTGCGAAGATGAGAAAGTGTGCAAGTTTGAGAAGCTTTATTGAAAATTGTGAGCACATGTAATTCATATAAAAGTGTGGGTATTTTAATAACATGTATTTAACAAGTACTGATATTGTTTTTGCCCGAGTGATCAGGCATTTCTGGTGACTGTGCGGAACAAGAAAAGGGTTGGTTACACTTATGAGCTGAAGTTAAGAATCAAGGGTTGGCTATTGCATCTCTCTCCCTCTTTTATACATTCACACACACACTCTCACCCGACACTCCTGCACATGCATGCATGTATGCACACATATTTTGTGTGTGGACAGACAAATTTCAATGACATTGACTGGGTGTTTATGCCTATTTTAGGTGAGTGGACTATTAGGGAGGAGAAAAAGACAGTCAAAGGTCATTTGGAGATCGCTGAGTTTTCATTTGGTGAGCTAGATGACCTGGAGGTACATTCTTTGACGATATTGATATCTTTTACTTTGTACAGGTGAATATTGACACTGCATGAATAGACATCTGTGGATGACCGAAACTAAAGAAATGCACATTTGCTGTGGAGAACAAAATGATGATGAGTTTATATCATAAAAATGTATTGGTAACTGCTCTAAGGATGAGTTGAGTGTGAGATGTGTTTAACATTAAGAGGTTGCAGTACCTAGCTGGGTTGCAGTGCTTATTGGTCAATGGTCATATAATGGTATTTATTGATAATCCAGCACTCTGGTAGAACGAAATCTTTGATTTTACTCATCTATTTGGCCATCTTGTCCACTTTTGTTTATAGGTATGTCTGTCATAAAGTCTCAGTGATTGAATAATTTGACTAGTTGATTTCTTCTTTGGTTGAACAATTTGGTCATTTGCATGGGTGGACTGATTTATTTATTTATTGGCCATACGATACCTGTAGATGGATGTCAGGCTAAGTGAAGAAAAGGATCTCCTGCAACAAGATAAGCAGCAGATCTGTAAGGATTTGAAACAATTTTTGCATCCAGTTCGAGAGAAACTGCGCCAATTTGAGGACGAATTGAAAGATAGGTAGTCTTATGCTACCCATGATAAGATAGCTAGTGTTACGGTAATTTGACATTTCTGGAAGCCTATAATTTGGCTGACAGTCGACTGCACAACTGCTTCTCAGTATTTATGATAATTTGGATTTAACGTCACCAACCCATTGGTTTTGGACGCATCCAGTGCGGAAGGCTCTTGTAATGCTTATATGTACTGTAATTGTTCGACAACTGTGGCTCAGAGGACTTAATTGTTCTAAGCTATTCTATTCCCTTTTACCCACTTATCCTACCATGGCATCTTCCATAGTTGGTGAAGTCAATAGCTCAAATACAGTGTTTGACCAAGTTGTTGTATCATCTTGTGCATTTTACTCCGTTGAATGAGTCTCACGATGAATGCGGAGCTAGGCTGGAGGGTTCTATTCACTTCGTTCTTGTTTTACAAGAATCATGAAGTGATTCCTCGAGCAGATTTTGGATGTCGGCTTGTTTGTATAACTCATGTCTCCCTTTTGGGAATTTGATCCTGTCGTGAGATAAATCACAGTTGTCCTAATGCATGGCTCTCACCATTCGCCAAAGAGGAAACACTCATGAGGCGAGGGGTCTCCATGGTTTTTAGTATGACTATGGATGTGCAACTGGACCGGGTTTATTTAGAACATGGATTTGACTATCCAAAAAATAGGGTTAGGAACTGATTTTCGGTTAAACTGGTCTGGGAACTAGTTCCGGTTTTTGGAAATCGGTTGAAATTGGTGGTTTAGGAATAGGGTCTAAGCAAAGACCCACCTGGAACCGGTTCGATTTTGGAATTGGTTTTTACCCTTTGACTCTTTGTTTGTTAAAAAAAAAAAACTTTTCTCTGTATAGTGCCTTTGACTCTTTGTTTGTTAAGAAAAGGAAGCTTATATCTAAATTAAGTTAGGGAGAATTGTTTTGAAAGAATTGTTAAAAATAATTATTCTCATGCATTATTTTATTTTTTTAATGGTCTTACCTTCAACTATTACTATAATCGCAGGACAAATGCTACTAACTATTATAGCATTAATTAAAACATTTTCAGTCCAACTCAAGAAAGATATCTTCTTAATAAAAGTTTCGTCGCATACATATGGGCATGCATATTACATCATATAAGAAGTATTTGTGGTAATGAGACTAATATTAGATCAATATTTATTGTTAATATTTATGCATTGTTAGGATTTTTACTTTGTCTTATAATGTTAGAAAGATTATATTGTTGTTTTTTCGCTAATTAATATAAAATTCAAAACTGTATAGGATATCAAACGGTTATAAAATATGTTCCAAAGAAAACAGGATTGACCATATTCTTGGATTGGAAAAATAAGGTTGGATCCAAAACACGGTCTAATAAAAATAAGGTAGGGTACATGGTTCAAAAAAGAGGATCCGGTTATAACAGGGTCGGGTACATGGGATCCTACCCGCCTTGGATATGTATGACAATAAATCCTTGTTTTTGGCTCATTCCCCGTGGTGGTGTCGGATTTGAGGAGCAGTATAGGTAACGGACCCTGAATCTGGTGGAAATGGCTGGAAAATTTTGTGATTGCAAGTTCATGCACACATCTACGTTCTGTTTAGTTATAATCAATGACAGCATCGGACACAGGCCCATTGAAAACTGGTATCCTAGGTTTAGATTGAGAAGTTTGTCATTTATCTGTATCCTTTTTGCCTAAGAAAAAACTATTTTGAGCCTTCATTCCAGCACCATTTCTTTCCCCTATTTTAACAGGCGACATCCTTTGATCCTCACTTCTTCAGTTTAGACGCCTTGTGGGATTCACCAACGAACTTGTATTTAAGGAAGTTGTCATATCCCTTTTCATAACACCCTCGTCATTTAGAAAACCTTGAACTCATCCCTTTGACATTTCCCGACTACAGCCACCATCGACCAGCGTGGATGCGGATGTACCCTGGCCATCGCAGCCCCTCTGTCTCCGCCGTGTGCCCCCCAGATCTCTCTCTCTCTCTCTCTCTCTCTCTCTCTATTGTGCTGGGTGTCTCTTTAATAAATTGACTCGAGAAATGGTCGACTGTGCTTCCTTCTACTGTTCTTTGCTTTGTTTTCTATTTCCTGGTGTCGCAATAGAATACGATGCTTAGGTTTTTCTAGTTCTCTATCCAAACTTAAGATTATCTCTTTGGGGGCTTCCTTGATGCTTGTCATATGTCACTGCATTGAGATATGAAACAACTATAGTATTGAGAAAATGGAAAAGGTGTCCAAAAAGTCTAAATCAATTGTACATATACTAATTCAGTCCAATTGTATCAATTCATTCATAAATCTTTTGACAATTTTCTAATATTATCCCTAGTCAAATATCCTAATAGTAGATTTAGGACTAATTTGGCAAGTCATTAAAAGATTTATGACTAAATTGACATTATGAAATGTTTAAGACTAAATTGACATTATAAAAAAGATTTTAAAATTGAATTAGTTGCCATTTAGTCCCTGGTGTTAAGAAATGAGTTAGTGAGGGTAGAGTAGTTGTTTTATGTTTGTGTGTGTTTTCCCTTTGATTAGAATAATATGATATGATTATCTTCTCAACATAACATCAGACTTAGGTTGAAAACCCTAATCCCTCAAACCCACCACCATAGCGACTGTTACCCCACCATCACCATCACCACTTTGACTAAAGAGTCTCAGTTGAATCTTTATTTCGACTGGAAAGAAGGAGAAGAAGCAACATAGATTGTTGTCCAAAAAGGAAGGTTGGGTAGTGCTCTCACATGGTTTTCAGTTGCACCCTATTGACCTTGGAAGTGTTGGATGATTCGTGCTAATTCTTTGTTATTACTTCGATGATTTTATCAACTTTTAATAAATTATAGTGATTAGTAGTGAATTGATTGACATTAGTTGTAGTGATTGGTTTGTGGTTGATTGTGTCAGTGCAATTAAGTTCTTGGGTTGTTGCGACGTTGTTCTTGAATTCAATCGTATCCTTTGTTCACTAATAGTTGTTGTTGGATCCTTTGCTGGTTTGACACATTTTCAATTGACCTTTGTCAAGTTGGATGGAACTAATTATTTATCTCAATCCAAAGTTGTCAAAGTTTATCTTACTACCATCAAACAATATGATTATTTTACGTCTACGTTCCCTTCATATCAGAGTAAGGCAACTGATTGGATTGTTGGAGATGTGATGATTTGTACTTTCTTATGGAATAATATGCATCCTGAAAATAGTCTTCCCTTCTTTTGGTGTGACTTAGCCAAGGAAGTTTGGAAAAGTGTTACTTCTAGACAGATACTATGACACAAGTGTGTGATACATGGGAAGCACTATTTGATCTTCATCGTGGAGATCATACTTTATCTGAGTATTATGCTCGCTTCACGACACCTTTTCAACAATTGGATATTTAGAGCACACATGATAACTATTATGTTTATCTATTTTTCTATTTTTTTTGTTCTTGGAAACCAGTTTGGAATAGAAATTAAAATAATTTTTTTTTACTTTTCAATTTCTGAAACAAAAGTGAGAAATAAAAACTATTTTCATTGCTCGCTCTTGTCACCATCCATTAGATGTCACCCCACCCCCTAGTTGCCGCCACTAAAGATGGAGAAATTTTGTGAATTTCTATTTCAAAAATAGAAATTTTGTATTGTTATCAAACGCCTATCTTGCTTTAGAAACTTGTCTAAGAAGTAGATAAAGACTGGAACAGAATCATCATCATTCGCGCCCTTATCTTTCAGCTTCGAAAAATGCTAACGTTCTAGTCAAATGCCAAGAGGATCTTCAAATGATATTGTTTCTCAAGGCATTGGGGCTTGAATATTCCTCCGTTTGCCAATAGATTTCATCTCAAAGCTCCCTTCCTATAGTTTTCTCCCAAGCTCTTTGTTCAACACCTACTGAAAAGATATCCACCACAACTTTGGAGACAAGTGCTATAATTTCTCATGGCTCTAATGGGTGTGGAGCTTGTGGTCATGGTTACCAAGTATTTAGATTGGAGGTCGTGGAGGCCATGATAGAGGTATTGGTAGTCATAGTTCTCACTATTGTAATCATTGCCAAAGGATTGAACATATGGAAACTTATTGCTACACTTTTCAACCCAGGCTCTAACCTACACTTGTTGCCTTTATAGAGGTGGAAGATTCATCCACATTGATTCCACTAGATTCTACTATTGTATGGAATACAGGAGACTCTATTACATTGACCCATGCTAAGTATGATTTATTGGTTCGCTCTCAATAGGTGACAAGTTCTTCAACTCCTATTGCAATTTTGGCACAAATCTCAAAAGGTAGTTTATCTCTTTTACTTTATGAATCTACAACTTCCAACTCTTGGGTTATAGACTCTAGAGCTACCCATCATATAACTGGTAACTCTAAGTTGTTATCTTTATTTCATTTTACATCTTTTGGGGTGTCAAATTCTATGACATTAGCTGATGGTTCACAATCTTAAGTTACCGGTATTGGAGATGCTCATTTGAGTCTCTCTTTTTGTCATCCATCATTTATTTCAAATCTCCATATAATGTGATTTTTGTTAGTTTGATAACTAAAGAGCTACATTGTTCAATGACTTTTTCCTCTTCTAATTGTGTCTTTTAAGATCTAAGGACGTGATAGATGATTGGTGAGGAACATGAATCAAATTGTGTGTAATATCTTGACAAGAAGGTGCTAGTTGCTAATACTGTGAAGCGTACATCCTCTTATGTGTATTAGATGCATTGTTGTGCTGGTAATCCACCACCGAGCATTCTTCAACCTTTATTTCTTGAGTTTGAGTTTGTGAGTTCTTTTTAGTGTAAAGCTTGTCAGTTTGGTAAAACATCATAGGATCTCTTTTCCTTCTTGCATTAAGAGTCTTGTGTCTAGTCAATTTGAGCTAGTTCACTCTAATGTATGGGGTTTATGTCGTGTTTTTGATATATCTAGTTTCACATATTTTGTTACACTTGTGGATGATTTTTCACGAATGACTTGATTATTCTTAATAAAAGACCATACTAAGATTTTTTATTACTTTTGCGTGTTTTATTTTGAAATATTGAATCGATATCATACTTCTGTCAAGACTTTGTGATCCGATAATGCCAAAGATTATCTTTCTACTACTTTTGGTTTTAAACATTTTCTTGATTCTCATGGTATTATTCATTAGACTTCATATTCATACAACCCATAGCAAAATCGTGTAGCTAAATGAAAAAAATCACCATCTTCTTAATGTTGCTCATTGTCTTATGTTTCACATGTATCTTCCTAAAACCTTTTGGGGCTATGCAGTTCTTACAACCTACCACTTAATTAATTGGCATCCAACTTTTGTTCTTCAAGGGGAGACATTGTTTTCCATTTTACATCCAAGGCGGCTTCTTCTTCCATTACCTCTACTTGTCTTTGGTTGTATTTATTTTGTCCATTCTCTTACTCGAGATTTTGATAAGTTGGATCTTCGTGCCGAAAAATGTGTCTATGTTGGATACTCTCGGACTTAAAAGGGCCACAAAGGTTATAGTCTTACTCATCGTTATGTGTTCGTGTCAGCGGATGTGACTTTGAGAACCATTCATAATTTAATGCTTAGATGATCCCTCTAGCAACTACTGATGATGATGGGTGTCTCTAATTGACACTTCCACCAGCATCACTTCCTCTAGTACTGTCCATAGGTAATATGTTGAATGCACTTACCATCGGTGTGGTGCAGCTCCCACTACAGCATAATTCATCTATTCCCGCATCAGTTGCTGCACCATTCTCTAATCCTGATCCTAATTCTCCCATTGCTACTCACAAAGGCACACATTTTTGCGTTGGTTGTCCTATAGATCATTATGCACCTTCTTCTTGTCTAACCAATTGTCTACGTACTCATCATCCTATTTCCAATTTTTTTTGGTCATATGATTGTTTATCTCTTGTCTTCTCTACCTTTGTCACATCCTTGTCCTCTATTTTTGTGCCTCGCGGTGTCATTGAAACTCTTGCTCATCCTAAATGGTGACAACCCACGGAGGGTGTAATGAAGGCACTCATCGAGAACCGCACTAGGCAGCTCACTTCCTTACTTGTGTGGAAGCAACCTATTGGTTGTCCTTGGGTTTTCACTATTAAGGTCCATCATGATGACATTCTTAATAGATTAAAGGCATGGTTGATTGTAAAGGGATATACTCAAACGCATGGTGTTAAATTATGTTGACACCTTTTCACTTGTAGCCAAAATCTCATATGTTCATGTCTTTATATCCCTAGTGCCATGCTTTGGCTAGTTTCCTCATTAATTGGATGTAAAAAATGCTTTCTTACATTGTGATTTGGCTAAAGAAGTGTATATGGAGCAAAACCCGGGTTTGTTACTCAAGGGCAAATTCAATATGTTATTTACAGAAGGCTTTGTATGGACTCAAGCAATCTCCTTGTACTTAGTTAGTAGGTTCAATGATGCTATTATCAAGTTTGGATTAAAGTAGTGTCAAGTAGATTATTCAGTCTCAATTTTCTGTCTCCAGCTGGTCATATTTTTCTGGAGGTATATATTGATGATATTATCAGTATTGTAGTGATTTAGATGGTACTCAACAGTTTATACAATTTTTGCATATAGAGTTCAGTATGAAGGATCTGGAATATCTACAATATTTCTTTGGTATTAAGGTTGCTTACTCACATACAATCCCAGCGAAAATATGCACTTGATATTCTTGATGAGGTTGGATTTCTTGGAGCAAAATCGGTTGATACTCCTATGGTATCCAATATGAAAGTTGATGCAAAACATGGAGAACCGTTACACGATCTAGTGAAGTATCGGAGATTAATTGGTAAGTTGAACTATCATATTGTCACAAGACCTGATATATCTTTTGCCATTAGTGTAATGAGTTAGTTTATGAGTTCTCCTTGTACTACTCATTGGGATGATGTGCTTTAAATGATCAAATACTTGAAGGAAGTACCAATAAAGGACCACTTTTCAAGAATTATGACAATATGAATACTACAGATTTTTCTGATATAGATTGGGCTGGATGTTCCATTAGTAGGAGATCTATGTCAAACTATTGTGTGTTTCTTGGAGGAAATTTAGTTGCCTAAAAGAGCAAGAAACAACATGTGGTTTTTCAGTCAAGTGCTAAAACAGACTATAGAGATATGGCACACGTGATAGGTGAATTGTTCTAGTTGAGGATGCTATTTTTAGGAATTGGTATGTCAACATCAAAACCATCAGTATTATATTGTGATAATCAATTAAGTATTCATATTGCAAACGATCTTATCTTCCATGAGCAAACTAAACTAATTAAAGTTGATTGTCACTTTATATGAGAAAAAATTCAAAATTGAGAGATCACCCTTCAACATACAAGGACGGAGAATTAACATGCAAATATCTTTACTAAATTTCTACGAGAGAGTAGAGTGAGTTTTTTATGTAACAAGTTAGGATTATTTGATATCTACGTCTTAGCTTGAGGGGGGTGTTAGGAATGAGTTAGTGAGGGTAGAGTAGTCGTTTCATGTTTAGATATGTGTGTATGTATGTATTCTTATAATCCCTTTGATTAGAATAATATGATATGATTATCTCTTCAAAACCTGGATTATATGAAAATGTTATATATTGTCCCTGAACTTGAGATAATGAAGAATCGTATTGAATATTTTCATATAGTCTATGAACTATATTAAACAATTACGAAAAGTTCAGAAACCTTATTGAACAAATTAGAAGTTCATGGATGACATTTAATACTAAGTTAAAAATTTAGGAATCACATTAAACAAGTTAAAAGTTCAAGAACGTATTGCACATTTAACCAAAATTTAAGAACCATTTTGTGTAATGATCCTTTTTTTTTTTTGGCAAGCTTGCAATATTTGGGTTGGAAAGGTGTAAACAATAATTATCTCTCGGTTTGCATTGGAGCAAATTCATATGGTTTGGGCAAATCATATCATGTAAATGAAGAACCTCATCGCAAAACGCTTAGTCTATTGAAGAACATTGAATGTCACTTTTTCTTCTTTTTCTTTTTCCTTTTTTTGTTGCCATTTTTTTTTCCTTTTATTTGCTTAGTTAGTCTATTAAAGAATATTCAATTTCACTCTTTCTTATCTTTTACTCTCTTTTTGTTTTTTCCCTTTTGCCAATTTTTCCCTTTTGTTTCCTTCCACGTTTAACTGTTTCACCCCCAACAATATCAGCACAAAGGCCCTCGAGACAAGTATCTATATCTAGAAGCATCGATTGACACGATATCTACCCTTTATTCAAATTAGTACTTAGTGGTATGAACAAAAAGTTTCATTAATTGAGTTGGCTAAATTGGTGAGATTGCAAACCCCAAAATATATTTAGACACATGTAAATTAAATAAATGTCTATTGGGATTGCCCAGTTCACAATTGGCAAGTTACCAAGTCAAATAACAGGCAACAAATTAATGGCACATACACTTGTAAGTAAACCAATCTAATTGAGTATGTATCATGTATGCACATTTCATTTAATACTAGTCGAGATCTCCAATAAGCTAGCTTTAATTGTAGTCTTTATCTAACAGCTAATTCTGTATTTATGTCCATTTGTGTCAAAGTAATTGATATTCTCAGACAATATCCTTATTGGCTAAATACGAATTGAGGGTGTGTGGCAACCCAATTAATTGTTAAAGTTGAAAATTCAACTTTTAATGATATTAAACTTGATGGATGACCTTGATTGGTATTGACTCAAAAGACTCGTTTAAGTCAATACCTCACTTAATGTGATAAGTGAGAGAGCGGTACTTAATTCATTAAACTGTAACAATTCTATGTTTGCTAAGAAATCGATCATATTCAGCTATCAAGTTCCAATTATCATCAAACAACTCCTCTTCTTTTTTTCAGTACATAAGATTATCAACACATTCAAATTCAGTAGTTCAGTTTTCAGAGCTTATTTTCAACTTCTACAAAGCAAAGAAACTATGAAACTAAAGATGAACTTTTTTTGGTGCAAGACAAAGAAAAATGTAACCTTGATGCACATATACATAACCTGAACTCCAATTTATCTGAAGATGTAAAGAGATCAGCAAGAGATAAAAATTGGATTTTTCAAGATGAGTATACCTTGCATTGGATGGTTATTGGGATATTAGAAAAAGAGAAAGCTCAATTAGAAAGAAATCTTGTATGGTTAAAAGTGAAGAAGAAGAGTTAGACGATGTAAATGAAGTCCGAGAGTACGTCATTTTGTACATCTCATATCATATTCGATGATCAACACATCAAAAGTAAAATCTATCTTAATCTTTGGGCATTCATTTTGAGACATTTTGCAACAAAATATAGCCGTGAAGATAAGGCTGAATCATGAAAATTATGACATGATCGAGAGGACTTGACAAAGGATCGAACGTCAATTTAATGTGGGTCGCCGAATCGAACCTTAATTTTAAGATGCTTCCTCAGTTCTAATGATGATCGAGAAGATAACATTGTTCAGCAAAGCCTTCAATACATTATCACAACAAAGGAAATTCTTAATGCATCCACAAATGAAGGCAAACACACCCCCCCCAAAATCCCAAAAACATTGCCATAGTTACATTTATTCTCACTAAACTTAAGACTCTTAGATGAAGACTAGTCATGGATCACGGCGATGAACCCATTGCCCGATCACGTCGGAGACAAGAATGGGAGTGATATCCAAAGGCGGTTCGTCCTTCCAGTAAACCGGCGCCTCAAGTCGCCTCCCTTTGGATGCAAAAACGTTTGCAGCCTCATTGGATAGGTGATGGATACGCCTGACCATCACCTTGCGAAATCCATCCAACAAATCGAAGCATCGGTCGAGAAGGATTGCCATTGCAGGTGATGACGGTGTAACAGTACGCTGGATCATTCGGATCACGTCCGGATGCTCGCCCTCTACTTCGAGATAGTCGGCACCGAGCCTCATCGCGACCTCTAGGCCTTGTTCTAGTGCCGATAGGTGGGCCATTGTCGGGTTGCTACACTTTTTCAGTGGCCCGGCACAAGCAGCCACGAACACGGCATTTTGATCTCGAAGAAGGCTGCCGGTGCCGGCAACCATGTCTTCATCTACGAAATAGCCAGCGAAGTTGAGCTTCCACGCATCGGGCTCTACCGGAGGTATCCATGAAACGTGGTGGACCCAGATGCTACTTCCTACCCTCGCCATCGCTTTGGACACGCTGCTAGGCCGCTTCCCCACCGTACCGGTGCTGCTCGGCGAACTCGAGATGGCGAGCCCCGATCATGCATTCAAAGGTACTTATAGGCTGCACACCGGGCACAATTTAACCTAGTCGCGCCCATTTGGCAAGTCCGAGATGACAAATTACTTGAGCTATAGACAGCAATGACATAATGCCGTCGATAGTTGGAAGTGATTGAGACAAGCCTAAATAAGGCAAATACAACATGCATAACGGCTAGAAAATTTATTACCCCAGTGAAGCGTGTCACTGATGCTGGATTACATACGAGTTTTAGATGATATTGAATTTATTGCAGCATTATTTCATACCTACTACCCGGTATTTACGTGAATTTGATTTAAATTATATTCTCAAGACTCAAACCATCTCCCCCCACCCCTCTTTCGAATTGAGCATGTTAAGATACACATGTGAGTTGTGTTAAAGAAGTAGTCCTATATCGGAGAATTGATGGATGTGGTGTGGAGCAGTTAATATATCTATCCTAGTTTATCCATAACTCACTAGCTTAAACTTTTGAGTTGAGATGGATCCAACTTGATATATTGATGGGCTCAGGTTTGGGCTTCCCCCTTAGAGATCTCCCCAGATGAAGGTATCAGACTTCTGCTGCACACTCCCAACAGAGCAGTCATCGATACAACATGTAATTGGTGGTTATGATGAAATTGTGTGACCAAAGCTCAGAATTTTGAGGGAGAAAATGGACCCAAAAGAAGTTATCTGCGTTTGAATAATGTCAATGTCTCTTAACAAGCAAGTCCCACTAATCTCTCTCAAAATCATTTGAGAGGTACATAAGTTTTTCCTAGCTAAACAATATATTTAGCCAGTAAAATCCTCTCGAAATCATTTTCGGAGAGAGAGAGAGAGCACCATGGATGCAAAAGCAGCACTTCAATCAAGCATAGCAAAGCAAAATCTTATCCGGATACCTTACCGTGTGCCTTCAACCATTGAAACCGTTCATTTTATCGAGCCCTTCATTTTTTTCCGTTAAAAAGAAGTCTGACTATTGAAATACCACGAGTAGGGATAATTGCCCAGTCAATTATAAACTTATTGAATAGATGTCAATTTAGTTCTAAACTTTTTAGTTTTGCAATTGTAGTCATTCCAACTAATGTTGCCAAAAATTGCTGAAATGACGAAGTCCTAAACTTTTACACAACATTCCACTATAATCCTTCCAATCAATTATCATTGAAAATCAGACATCCAATCATCACCCGTCATCCTATATGACACGCTGATGTAGACAACTAGTGAATTACTAGGTCAATAATTTCCAACGACAATTAACTAGAAAAATTACATGACCAAAATTGAGAAATTTAAGACTCAATTGGCATTCATAGAGATAATGACACAAATAATCTTATTTTGGTCCATGAACTTTTAATTTATTTATGTGCTCCCTGACCATTTTCATATAGTTCAGGGATAGTAATAAATATATATTAAAATTTCATGAACTACATTAAATAAATTAAAAATTCAAGGATCATATTGCATATTGAGATTAAACAAATTAAAAGTTTAAATACCACATTGTACATTAGATTAACATTCAGGGACCACATTTAATAAATTAAAAATTCAGGGATCAAATTAGAAACCAAAGTTTAGGGAATGTTTAATTTAATTTCCCATATTCTAACAATAAATTTAGAACTCTGTAATTTTCCCTACACAAGTATGTCCTAGGCTTAATGATGCTTTGACTAATGAGCCGTCGATTACCGTTACCGACGTGGATGCTTGCAAAAGTTCAGCTTCAGATCAAACCAAATTGAACAAAATATGGTCGTGAAGGCTTTTGCCCCCAAGAATACTAAGGATTCCAACTTCAGTTCAGATCCAACCTCTCCACATCAAGATACATCAGGATATAGTAAGAGGTAATTCGACTTTCGAACTTGGGACCAGGTCTCAACACGAAAGTTATGGCCAAATGAGCCGGATAAATCAATTCTCCCTAAAAAAGAAAGTAAAAATTACTTCGAGAAACAAATGCAGAACAAACTACATTTTATCAGAGGCATTTTCTTAAGGTGCACCACAGTGGAACGATCGATCTTTCCTACCGGACTTAGAGAGCCATTCGACACCATGCTTGGATTCTTCCACAACTCTCCCACTCGTTTAAATCGGAGAAAAAACCATAAGGTCTTTTACCCGATCAATCAAAGTTCAAGAGTACTCACAAAGTAAAAAAAGGATTACCAAGAAAGCCCCAACTAAAAGCACTAGAATGAACTCATCCTTGATCTAATCCTGCTTTAAGCTTTACCTGTTAGAGGAAATCTGACAGCCTCAATACATTATATATCACCCCGGTAGAGCAGCTTACTCCAAGCGCCAAATTTGCAGATTATCCTTTTCTTTTAAGTGACTTAGTAAGAGCTGCTTTGCTATTCGCCCAGTCTCGTAGAGAAGCTTCACTTCTCATAAAAGAGCATTCTCGGTCCACTCCAATGACTGGCTGATTTGGAGCCAAAACACGTCTTTCCTCCATCGATGAAGCAGCAGCAGCTTTATTGTGGTTTTGAACAGTAAGCAAACTGAAGTTCAAAGCCCCTTCCGAACCTTCCAGTTGAGGAAGATTCTGCTCCATAACTTGGGAAGCCTCGCTCAAGTCAAAAGCAGCACTTGATGGTTCCTCTGTTTCAACTATCAAGCCATTTGAACCATCCTGTATGGATTCATCATGCTGCTTGCTCTCAGCAATATTATCAGCTGGAAGCTCACGTTCAGAATTTAGAGCTGGCTTAATCAGTGATATACTGAATGACTTGCTTTTATTGTCTGTTACCAATTGTGTCCATGAAGATTTGTGGAGCCATGAACTGCCCCTTCCCATCTTTGCTGAGGATTTATTTTGTATTGCAAACTCACTTTCAGTTGTATCTTCCAATTTAGCTGATTCATTAGTCTTGTCTTTCGCATGTTCATGCTGATCATTGCCATGCTGATTTTTGCGGTCCACACTGCTGAGCACATTCGAGTCATTAGAAAGCAGCTCCTCACCCCCCAGAGTGCCAACTATCTTCACTGAGGATTTATTTTGTATTGCAGACTCACTTTCAGTTGTATCTTCCAATTTCGCTGATTCATTAGTCTCGTCTTCTACGTGATCATGCTGATCATCGCCGTACTGATTTTCGTGGTCCACACTGTTGAGCACATTCGAGTTATCAGAAAGCAGTTGCTCTTCCCCTGGAGTGCCACCACCTGACAATACATGGGATACAGAGAAGGCAAATTCATTTCCCTCTCCAAGAAGTTTTTTCCATGAAGACTTCTGGGACCATAAGGGATGATTCTTCAGATTTTGGGTCCTTGATTCTGAAACTACAGGTTGGAGTTTCTGACTATTTCGTGATACTTCAGTATCAACAGGAAAACCATCATTTTGCCCATTGGTAGACGAAAATGGCTCCTTTCTCGCACCATCTCCATGAGCAAGTGATTTATTTTCCTTATTTGGCCATGCACTGTCCCTTTTCTTTATAGAAAGCCTGTTTCGTGCCGGTCCATCTCCAGAAGTTTGTCTTTTGTGAGATTTTGATTCCTGCAAATAAAAAATAAATAAATAAAATGCCACTTATTAATGCAGACAAGCAGGAACGGTTTCAGCCAGTGGACATAAGACCCATCAAACTTACCTGATTCATTGAGAAATTGCCAATATGGCCCCCAGTAATTCCATCTCCCGCTTTTGTAACTATATTAGTCACGAGGTTATCCTCATCTCCGTCATGATCTACCTTGTCCTCTTCCAGTTGCGGTTCCAGAAGCCCTGCTGAAGAAATCTTTTCATCCTTGATCAGTTCATTCCCACTGCCTGCAGTGACTGAATCTGCTTCTCTTTGAAATAACTTGTTCATCACCGAATTCATCATATCAAGCTCTTCAGCATTTAAGCCACCATCACATTGAGAGTCAAGCTCATGAGTCTTTTTCACTTTTAAGGAATGAGATAGATCAGAATGCTCTTCGCAATCACAGAAATGCTTTGGCAGGGGAGGAACCTCAACCTTCTGAAAGCTGTACTTATGCTTGCCAGTTCCTCGAAATGGCAAAGTTTTCACCTGAGAAGCAACTCAAGGATGAGACATTGACAGCTAGTCCCATTAAATAATACTAGAACAATCTAATCGTATCGGTCAGGATGCATGCATGTGCTTAATTGATTTAGTGAAAATTTAAAACAAGACATCATACCCCAATCTCACATACTGAACAAGGAGATAGGAAAGGAACAACTTCAGGTAATCAATGAGTAAGAGCAAGGTGCCTCTGGAAACTTTATACAGCTCACCTTCTTCAATCTAGGGAAGAAAATATGAAGATGCTTCTCCTTATCAAGAAATTTCTTGGCCTTTAGTGGAGCTGCTGGGTCTTTCTCTTCATTGAGAGCATCAGAAGGTGCAATGTTCTGTTCAGCGTCTTCTTCCCATTCTTGTTTTAGTCGAATGAGGTAATGTTCTTTTGCCTTCTCAAGCCTTAGCCTACCCCCTTTCCACACACAGCCATTATACTGCAGTGGAATTCACACAAACATGTAGAATAAGCAATCATCCCCACTAAAAGTAACCAGAGCTATCCAAAACAGCCGGCATTTGAGAAGAGAGGACGGGCATATGCAAGAGCAACATGAAAAGCAATGCATATACATGTGCTAGGTTTTCCTATGCTCCCTTTTTCTCACAGCAATGGAATGGATATACTATAAATCCACATAAGGCAACTAACCTAGGACAATTTTTTTTTTTTTTTTGGGTACAATTATGAAAAGAATTTTGGCCTTCAAGAGAAAAATTGGATGCTTTTGGATCGGGACTGCTCCTGTGATATGTTCTTGCAGGTAAAGGAGCCTCCTGTATAACCTAGATAAATAGGAACACAATAGAAAATGCATGAAACTTCGATGGGCAGAATATTTGATATCGATATTCTAGTATCTACATTTGCTAGTAACTTTCAGACTGAAACCTAAAACCAGCAACAAAGTATTGCAGCGTTATACACCTATTTAAAAGCAAAGACCTCGTCATTTGGATAATGCACAAAAAGGGCCACCTTGCTCTCAAGGGAGTTGCCTCTTTTTCCAGGAAAGAAACACGACATTTAATCAGAACAAAATGTTAAATAAATAGCTCTTCCACATACTTACATATTCTTTAAGTCTCCCATTCATTGTATTCTGCTACCAATGAACATTAAGCAAATAGGAGAGTTAATTCATATAACAGCTCTTGTGGACTGGCTGGTTCTTGAGGGATGAAAAAACATGTTCTCTTAGCCATCCCATCTGAAGCCCCACACACACAAAGAAAATTCAAAAGGAGCTTGAAGCCAGTGGCATCATATGGGCCTATGACAGAGTGACTACAGTGGTGAGAAAACATTTACTGGAGAAAGACTAACTTCAGTAAGCATCAATATACGAGAGTACTGCTGGTCAATAGAAGGAAAGGGACAAAAGAACAAATCTTAAACCTATCTAATTATGTGGTGTAATTGCAAATTGAACTAGCTTGATAGGAG
The DNA here is from genome assembly GCA_014182895.1 of Angophora floribunda. Classification (NCBI taxonomy): domain Eukaryota; kingdom Viridiplantae; phylum Streptophyta; class Magnoliopsida; order Myrtales; family Myrtaceae; genus Angophora; species Angophora floribunda. The sequence goes on along the minus strand of CM024707.1, from coordinate 19,008,354 downwards.
ATATCCTTCTCAGCAGATGAGAGGATAAAATAAGAGGAAATATACATATGTACTCCATAACTCAGCTACTAGAAGTTTATTCTATGATCTCTACAACAATAAAATTCTTAGTTTTTATGTAAACTGTAGTAGTTTAAAACAATAGTTTTGGCATTAAAGAATCAAAAGTTAATTTGTGAACTGAGACATCTATCTGTGAATTGTATCAATCCAAGAGACTTTGCTTGAAATTGAAAGACTGGCTAGACTCTACAAACTGCAAAGAAGGAGAAACTGGACAGCAGAGAGAAATGCTGAATCTTCTCATAGAAAAAAAATTTATTGATTTTCCAGAAAGCGACTCTGATGGGATCTCTATGAAGACAAGAGAGGTCACTTCAAATTATAAAAACACGCCAGTTGAATATGTAAAGTAGGAAGCTGCAGTATGAACAAAACAAAGGATATAGGAACTTAAATACAATATAAATTGTATCTAATTTCCTCATAACCAAATAGTGATAAGAAATGACCATGTGGAGTAAATAGGAACAGAAAACACCATAGCCATTTCTGAAGGGTTCCACAAAATTGTTTATTACAACCAAAGCGCTTTTTGATGCTATAACTCTACAGTAGTTTCAACAACTAGTCATTGAAAACCCAATATTTATTACTTAATGCGATGGTCTCACATGCTTCTACCAAGTGAGAACAACCACAGAAAGCACTTCAAAAGGGTGTTGCTAGAACAACATATGTAAGCATTGTTATAGCTTTACGAAACAGAGCACTTTCCAAAGGCTCTTCTCTGAAGGCAGTAGCGAACGAAATGTGGCGTATGGCCTTGGAAATCCCAAATTTCGCCCAAAAGGAAAAATTTTCTATCAGCAGGACTCTCATCATGGTCCCACCCACTCTTCCTGCTAAAAATTTCCCTCAGTATCTGTGGATACAGAAATTTCTTCTCCATCTTTTTCTCCGTGTCCATAGATTCTCCCTTTAGAACACTCCTCTTACCCAACAATTCTTCCATATCTTCAATTCAAGGTTGTTGTCTATGCCTACATTTCCGCTCATTAACACGTGCTAACAACATCCTCTCCCCTCATTTTAGAGGGTCTGACACCAGATATTACGCCAGTAAATGGGTCAGACAAAATCCAAAGTACTAACTAACATCACCAGCCAAGACCAGACCTTCTGGTGAGCACAACCCACCATTGAATTCCATCATTATGCATCCCCAAAATCAAAGCATATGAATTGAAAAAAAAAAATGTGTACCACTGGCCCTCAGCTTCATGCAAAACCCAATTCTTTCGATACCGAATGAAATTCAGACAAGGGCGACATCAGAAGGAGAACCATCAACTAGAAAGAAGAAAACAAATAGCCAGGAAAAGCATGCACAACAAAGAGAGGCGACCTTGCTGAAGAGCTTGTTAAGGGAATTTTGGGTCGCCGGCACGAAATCGAAGTAGGCGAAGCTGCGCCCTTTGGACCTGACGATTTCCACGGCGCCTATGGTCCCTAGAGCCCCGAAAATCTTACGCAAGTCGTCCTCCCCCACGCTCTCTCCCACACCCCCGACGTATACCCTCGTCGCCGCCGCCGCCACCGCCGCCGCCGCTTCCGGGGCCGTCGCTTCCGTCGCCGTGCTCATCTTGCCCACCGCTTTCCAGTTTCCAGTTTCTCCGGTTGTATTTGACCTGCGAAGATGTCTTGCTGCGTCGGTGTGTCGATGGCCTCCATGTCTTGTCAAAGCCCAAGATAATGGGCTTGGGCTTGGGCTTGGTGGATTTTTGTTGCCTCTATAAATTGGATTTTTGATTAATATATTTCCAATTTAACAAAAAATAAAAGGAAAATAAAAGAAAGGAAGAAACAATGCCCTAGTCCAAAGCCAAGAAGACAATAAGATTGTATTGTAATTTTCTATTGTATCTCATGGCGCGATATCCACGTGCACATAGGTGCACCCATGTGTGAACATTCACAAAGCGACGTTTGTTTACGTGACTATTAATAAGCCTCTTAGCATACCGAAGATTAGTTTCTTGTCTTCAAAGCAAATTCAATTTGAAGTGTTTTTGTCTAAAATTCCACAAATTGCACATCTCTTTTGTTAATTCTTTAGACTCACTATACTAGTGAAATACAATTGTGACTTTCTTTCTTTCTTTCTAACAAAGTTTACAATTTAAGACTAAACCCCTGTGGAGGTACGAAATTACGAAACCTTCTTTGCTTGAAATTCATACTTCACGAGCCAATTCGCTGGCCTGTTACCTTCTCTAAGCACTTGTTGAAGCTTGACAATCTGCTTGGAGGGTCCCATGTCGGAAAAATTGTCCAAAATCTTAAAACTTATTGTATGATAGCTAATTCAATCCTAAATTTTTAATTTGGCCAATTTAGTTATAAACCTTATAACAATTTGTCAATGTAGTCCCTTTGGTCAATTTTGGTTGGAAATCATTATCATGATAGTTGTGCCATATAGGACGGTCAATGTCCATATCGGTGATTTCTTATATAAATTGGTTGGAATGACTACATTGATAAATCATTAAAAGGTTTATGATTAAATTGGCCAAATTGAAAAATTTTGGATTAAATTGGTCACCATATAATAAGATTAGAATTTTTTGGACAACCATCCCTACCGGATTGTGAATCTCCTTAAGCAAAGAGTTGTGGATGTGAGCGCCATCCCTTCTTCTTATCAGCATATCAAACTGCAACCTTTTACGTCAACCTTAATGATAAGATGCTTAACCAAACTGGATTATGAGAAATGTTTTTCATTCATTTTGGTTTCAAGCTACCTGGCTTCATTTTTCTTCAAATAGTATTCATGATGTTTCTTTCAGTTTGATGACCAAACCGATCGAATAAAAGTCGTGCCGTGCTCCCCCCTTTTTTTCTTTTTTGTCGGTAAAACTTCATTGTCGAATAACATCAGGAGGCAATCACAAAGCTCCAGATCACAGTAAGTTCCATAGAGCTTCCCATAGAGCTTGTGGGAGATTAGAGATCCAATTATGGAGAAGGGTTTTTCGTCGTTGGGTTTATACAATCTAATCCACTACGCTATTGTACTATCTTGGGTAATGGGCTATTTGAACATCTGAAAATTTAATGAGCAAATCCTTGCATTACTTGATAAGTGCACTCCCATCTCTAGGCGATTTATCTAAGCAAACTTTCTTTAGATTATGAACTTAAGAGTTTAGGATTTACAAGCAAGCAAAGGTTTTTGCTTGAAAGTCAAAGTTCACTCTTATAGACAGAGCAAATCTGGCAATAAGTTCAAAGGTAAGTTATTTGGATGAATTTGGATTAGGGGCACGAGCTTGTTAGTCAATACTATTTTGGTACGATGAACAATGTAAATTTTTACTTTGGGGAGGCATTACAATATATATTACTTATGATATATGTTATAAAGCGATTGGTAACTACCCAATATTTGTATCTGGTACCTACACTAGAATAGAAACAAAGAACAGATAAAGCAAACCAGAACCTGTGACACCCATAAGCAGTGACAACCGTAGTTCACACTCAGTACTCACCCCCAGGCAGTCCAAGAAAAAGATGTCTCTCTACTACTGACCTGACAGAATCAATGGATGGCTGTGCATAATATGCTCTTTGAATTTATGTTTTTCAAGACACGATTTGTGAATGATGATGCGTTTAGACAGGATTTGTCGTTGTGTTAATACTTTCACAAGCCAATAACTCAAACCAGAAACCCGAAATGTGGCCAGGCCTGTCATGGAATTAGATGTGCCTCTGGCTATCTCCCCTCCCCCAGCGACTTTAAATGCCTAACCAACTGGTCAAACCCCCCCCCCCCCCATCAGACTGATGTGGTGGGCTGTCAACTCTCTCTCTCTCTCTGTGTCTTTCTCTCGTGGTTTCTGTTTCTTCTTTTTTCGCTTCTCATTTCGCGGCTAACTAGCTATCTGAAAGCAGCAATCATGATATCCCACCGTAATTGACATTAAGATAGGAGATGGAATAGCGCCCATAATATAGGGTACCCAGATGCCCAACCTGAGAGATAAAAAAGGGTTTCTCTCAGGCAAGAGAGAGAAGGGAGGCAAGAAGATGCTCCTTCAAACTAGGGTTCCCATCAATGGCTGTCGTGTCACAACACAAAACATAGAATCCACATGTCTCACTGCTAACAACATCGACAACAAATAACAATAATAAAGCCCAACCCCCCTGAGAAAGAAAAAAACCTAAAACAAGAAACCCTGAGAAAATAGAGAAAACCCTATTTTAAATTCACCCCACATCTCCACCTTCACTTTCAGACCCTCATCAAAAACACTCCCTTTCTTTGCTTTATCCCCGTCTCCTTAGCCTCCTCTCCTGGGCATCCTCTCTCTCTCTCTCTCTCTCTCTTCATGATCTTTATGTCCCTCATTCTCTTAACAGTTTGTTTTCTTCCGAACAAGCAGAAGCAGCAACAGCAACAGCAACAGCGACAGTGCTGAAAAGAAGCCAATTTTGCATGAACCCTTAAAGTATATCCCCGCACCAGACGGTTTCGAAAGGAGAATTTCCAAGGGGCGAAAAAAGGTGGACTCAAGAAAGCGACCCAAGACGAGAAAAGGGTCGAACTCGAGAAGTTCTGATTCAACCGGAAGCGGGTTGAACTGAGTAGCTGAAAAAGAAGAAAGCCCAGCAACACAGACAGAGAGAGAGAGAGAGAGAGAGAGAGAGAGAGAGAGAGAGAGAGAGGTAGGGGTGTGAAAAAGCTTCGAGACCTCGGGGAGATCCAACCATCGGCACGAGTCAACGTGAGCTTAGGGAGAGAGAGCAGGCAAAAGAAACAGCAAAAGTTGGAGAAATAAAAAGGTTTGACTGTTGAGCCATGGCACATGCCGTGACATACTTTTTTCTACTTGCTGTAGTCTTTTCTCTTCTGGTTCACTTCCTTCCCCGTGCACCGTTCTCTCTCTCCTTTCTTCTGGAAAAATAAAAAGGAAAAGAAGAAGAGACTCTGCGTGTGTGTGCGTGCGTGTGTTCGTGTTGACTAGTTAAGATCCCCAAGCCGAACGAGAAATAATTGAATTATCACAGATCGACGCGATCCTCCATCCCGAGAAAGAAAAAAGCAAGCCCCACAGTCCAAATCACATCAGCTGGTTTCTCCATCAATCCCTTTTCGCCAAATCATTTCCTCTGCCTCATTCGCTTGCTCATTCATCTATTTATTCTGCATGTAGCAACGCATCTAGATGGTGTTCTTGCTTCGTGCGTCCCTTTCCCATCGATCCAGCTCTTCGACTGCGTGTGCGTAGGACTCCGGAAGGCTCGTCTTTTGGAGAAGACAGTGTGCTCAAGTCATTTTAATAAGAGCTCGAGCAAGATCTGCTACGAAAGCTCTCTCTCTTCTCTCTCTTCTCTCGAAAGAAGTGAAATTGCGAAAAGTGCCTTGCTTCACAAGATCCAATTTTCAAACCCCACCACCTCCCCCCCATCAAAAGTCCAAACCCCAAAATAACATATCATTGTTTTTCTTCTCTTCCTACTTCTCGTTCTTAGCTCTCGCCCTTCTCTTTTCAGCAGCTTTTAGGATCGAAATCTCTTGCCCAGGTACTCTATTTTCTGTTTTTCTTTTTCTCATTCTTGTTTTCTCTTTAATACTGACACATTTCAAAAGGGGTAACATAGAAAGAAAGAGATGGGCGTTTGCATCATCGCCATCTCTATAAAGCCGAGACTGGTTTTTCTTCTTGAGCTGCTGACTTTTTTTTTTTTTGGGTCTTCTGGCGAATATGTGGAGGTGGGCAGACGAAAGCTTTCCTTTTGCAGCTCGCTAGATCTGCCGAGCTCGAGGAAAGCGAGGAGATCCTTTTTCTCTTTTGATTGATTCCTTAAAAATTGCATTTTTGTAAGAGGATCAGAAATAAAATCCATGTAATCATTCAGCAGATCCTGCTAGGTCATTTTGTTTCTTTCTTTTGCTTCTCTTCTTTTTGGGTCGAAATATAAAGAGACTATCCTGCCGGGATATTATCACTTCATATATCTATGTTCTCTGGAAGTTTAAAAAATAATTTTCCCTTCTTCTTGCATGAATAATTCCTCTTATTTCTTGTTTTAATACAGCAAAAACCTAATCTCTGATCTCTTTGTAAGACACCATCCTCTGCATTTCTCTTGTATTACAGCACTTTCTCTATTTTTCCCACATAGTTCTTGGCTTATGATTGATTTTGCTTCTTTGCTCTCCACCTCTTACAATTGAATTTTTATGTTTACAAGACGATAAACACAGGATCCAGAGCTTCGCGAGTTCGCACACAGCCATCGTTCAAGGTATTTGGATAGCCTAACCTCTCTACATGTGTAGAGTTATGTTTTGATTGTGTTTCTTGAAGTGAAAGAAGAAGATTAATGAGTAGATGCACTAATTTTCTTTGATTTCTGTTTCCCTTTCAGCATTTACCGAGGGAATTCTGGGAACGAAGTAGGATGGCGTCGTCGTCCACGTCCCCGTGCGCCGCCTGCAAGTTCCTCCGCCGCAAGTGCCAGCCAGAGTGCGTGTTCGCGCCCTACTTCCCGCCGGACCAGCCGCAGAAGTTCGCCAATGTTCACAAGGTGTTTGGGGCGAGCAACGTGACGAAGCTGCTCAACGAGCTCCACCCCCACCAGCGGGAGGACGCAGTTAACTCACTCGCCTACGAGGCCGACATGCGCCTGCGGGATCCGGTCTACGGCTGTGTCGGTGTCATCTCCCTTCTCCAGCACCAGCTCCGCCAGCTCCAGATGGACCTCACCTGCGCCAAGTCCGAGCTCTCCAAGTACCAGAGCCTCGGCCTCGCTGCTGGTCATGGCCTCATTGCCGCAGCCGCCGCCGCCGCCACCACCCACAACCATCCCCAGAACCTCGGCATCAACCTCCTTGGCTCCGCCGCCACGCGGGATCACCACCATTACCACCACCAGTTCTTCCCCCGCGAGCACCAGCACCAGATGATCCGGGGCTTCGACGCGGGTGCCAACTACGACGCTGGCCTCCTCGCCATGAACGTCTCTGCGAGCATTGGCCAATTGGGCCAGTTCCACCAGCCCAGGGCTGCCACCGGAGATGATCGCCGGAACATCGACCCCTCTTAGAGTTCGGAGTTACATTATTCTCCTTCCTTTCTCAAGAAGCGTGCCGATGGTTCTTGATCAATTATCGGCAATAGGTTCAAAGAAAACATACCTGATTTTGCTTACTGTTGGCAAGGTTTTGTGTGCGAGATATGCATAAAGATCTCTCCTCATCTCTCTCTCTCTCTCTCTCTCTGGTCTCTCTCGTTGACCTTGCCATTGATGCTGTTGACACCTCAGTCAATATATCTAGGGTTTCAAATAATTATGTAATTTTGGTACCCTAATTACTTAGGGGGGAGCTTCCTGTTACATCTTGATGTTCTTATTTTATTTTATTTTATTTGGACCAACTATAGTCTAATCTCTAGCAACGTGACATTTCGAAGGTGTTGAATTTCTTTTCTTATAAGATGGGGGTTGCCGTACGCTTTTGTTGGGAATCGGTTGACTAATGACGGTATTCATGGAGTACTTACGAAAATATTTTCAATGCTTCCCCGGGAATTCTTCGTTAGCACGAGCACGTGGGACACTTAATCTTCGTCTATTTGATTTGAAATTTTACATGATTTTTTTTCTAAATCACGTGCGATATTAGAGTAATGATCAATATTCCCATGGTCATCAAAACCCTAAATTAAATTACATAGTATCCTAATCAAACATGTACGCCTGCAGTCGCAAGATTTTAAAACTAGGTAATTACAGATTCATTAGACTAAGAACAAGAACTTATCAAAATGAATAAAAATGAGACGGACTTATATTGCATATATGGCTTTTTCGCTTTTTCTTCAGGTACATTTCGGGTGGACTAAATAGCATATTTTGATTTATTGCGGTCATCATGAACGATGAAGTGCTCTCAGAAAAAAACATTAATTTGAGAGTATGAGAAAGAAATCAAAAATTGAATTAAAAATAATGCGTCTCCTAGTGATTATGAATTTAAATTAAAAAAAAAAAAAAGAACGGTGATTTCCGAAGATCATATATTCACAAGAAACGAGGATCTTCATTAAAATACCAAGTTTAGGGTTTCAAGAATAATTCATGTAGTTGCTATTTTAACTTCTTTTTTCCTTTCATTTGATCGAGTGGCGCTGTTGGTAGCAAAACTCAAATTTATGCCCGATGCAAGTATGTTGGGACCCCCATGAGCAAATAAGCGTAAAAAAAAAAACAAAAGAAAAAAGAAATTTAGATCATCGCCCAGGCTTTTGACTAAGTTCAAATGAAGCTTAAATAGCATAATCATTCAAAAAAATAAAAAAAAATTTGGGATTAAGAATTTCCATTTCCAATTATTACTTGTCTTTCTATTTAAGCATACAAATAGTAAAGTGGATTTATACTCGCCTTTTGGTCTTAATTTGTCCTTCTAGGGTCAAATTCGTTATTTAAATAATGCAGTGTGGTCTAGTCCTACAAAATAACGAGGTTAAATCAATATATACCTACGCAACTCATAGGTATTGGCGCTTAGCACTTCGCATATTATATTTTTGTTATTCTGTTAAGAGCATACTTTCAGTTAATTGCCAAGAATTATAAGGTAATTGTCACAGAGCCGGAATGTCTGATTCTTGAAAGAGGATGATTTTATTTTATTTGAGAGGGGTGGGCATGCAATTTATCCAAAAGACTAGAAAATAACAAATAAATTATCATGGTTAAAACTTTATGTTTTCGACGTGAATGACCTGTTTTTAATCGAATGAAAGGGGTTAAGTGTGATGTGACCCCAAGTCCGATCTTGTTGTCATGAGGAACGATCCACTCTAGAACAATCACAATTCGAATCCTACTTTCAGATATCGGACCTACATATAGCATAACAAAGTATTTAAAGACAGCATTAAAATAAGATCCTTTTGAGTGAATTGGTGTCTCAAACATGATTCGGACGAGAAATAATAAGCCTCTGCTAATTTGATCGGAAAAAGAAGGGGAGTGATTGCGAGGACGGAGGATTAGGTCGAGGATATGTCCTAGGGAGTGGGAACTAACCATGTTGGTATACTCCACATCTGTTTGGCATTGCTGTACAATTCCGCTATAATCCTGCAAATTAGTGTAGGTTTTAGGCCAGTGATTGCTAAGTTTTAAATTGCTATTGTGATCTAGATCTACTTAATGTGCTTTAGGACTTAGAAGTGAATTTTTATGTAAAGTGACATAACTATTTGACGTAATTGGAAAGTCTACTATTAAGGATCCATTTGTTTCATGAAAAATAAATGATTTAAAATTATTTTCCTGAAAATGATTATTTTTATGGTTTGACATAATTAATCACTGAAAATGTCTTCATTGTTGAAATCAAACTAAGTCTATGCATTTTATGAACATTAGCAATATTTTTCGTTCATTCATATTTATAAAGATGCAAGCGATCATTTCAAAGAATATAATTTTCAAATAATTCATTTCCGGTGAAACAAATATAATCTAAATTAAAAATATTTTCACATATTAAATTTTGAAACAAGAATGTTGTTTTTTCTTTTGAAGCATCTTGCATAATATTAGTTAAAATCATTGTGAATTTCTTAAACTATAAATGCTTACACAAATAAGCAACTCAATAGAAAAATTGAATCACTGGGGTTGCCCCAATTTCTCCCTTCCCACATGTGAATGGAGAAGAGGGGGTTTGAATCCCCACATTCTCAAAGGGTTGGGATAAGGACAATTTAACTTTAGGTATAAGTTTTGACTCCTACCCCCTGCAAAAGGTGAGGCAAAAGCTTGAGAGTGAAAGTGTTAGAGTACTTCTAAAGTAGGATGAACCAAAAAACAATGGAAAAATTGTCCAATCAATTCTAAACTCATTATATGAATGCCAATTCAATCCTAGATTTTTCAATTTTGTTGATTCAGTTCTAAATTTTTGCGTGAAATAATAATATAATCATAGTCAATTTTCCCTAGATTTCCTACCTTGGTAGTTGAGTCATTACTAGTTGCTATATCAGTGATTCCCAATAAAAATTGACTAAAAGAATTACAAAAAAATTTATGCAAAAGTTGAGCATTGAATTGACAAAATTATTTGATAAAAATATTAACAAAATTAAAATATTTAAAATTAAACTAACATTCATATAATAGACTTATAATTGATTGGATAGTTTTTCTCACCGTTCAATTATAAGTTCGCAAGGCTTTAACGTCCCCAGTTTGACAAGGCATATAAATGGACAAAAATGACCAATCGGGTCCACTCAATAAATTTTATTTTATTTTAGATAAAGTGGATGAGTACCCAGCATTGGTTTGCTCGAAGAAAAAAAATCTAAAAATCAATAAAACGAACCTAAAGGAGTCACGTGTCATGATTAATGGGGTGGTAGATTTGTCTTTCATCTTGAAAACTTGTACACCGAGAAACTTGGTTTGGTTTTGATTTTGTCACTTTCTAAAATCTACAAATTAATATACTTATTATCTTTTTTAGTTTATCTTGGCATATGTTCATCATATTTACAAGAATTACGTGTGCATTGTTTATTTATTATGTAAAAAAAGCAATTAATCAAATTCATCGTATTTTTTGGTTTAGCAACCAAGTAGTGTCTAAGCTAATTTTCATGTGCCTCGACAAGCCTCACATTGCCCCACTGCATTCAAGTTTTTCCTTCAAATATGCTCCCAACAAGATTTGACTCTAAGACTATAAGGAGAGATGCAAATTCACTTACCATCTAAGTTTTCTTTTTTAGATTAAAAAATACATTTTATATGAAGTAGCAATCAATTATTTTGGCTTGATTTTACATCATCTAATAGATGAGAAATATAAGGTAGGATTTCCATATAAATTTGTCTACACATTATCTGTGAGCGAACATATTAATCTTGAGGGAAACAACATAATTTGGATTTCAACTGAACTCTTTCACATGACAATAATCCAATTAGTGACAAAGCTAGAATTTTTATGGGGACGATATTTTCACTATTATACATCTAATAATTTAATTAAATATTTCAACTAACGGGTATACGATAAGTTGATTTAATAAATCGGTGAAAAAGCAAGAAAAGAAATCTCCAAAACAAATATTTGATCAGCACAGAACAATTGAACAAAAATGAAGTATTGTACCTAAAATAACCTACCCAAATTTTGTATGGACTTATAAAGATGGATGTACTATAACTTATTCATCTCCTAATTATTTAGACATATTGAATTGTGTTGAACGTTCTTTCATTTCATTGAACTCATCTATTGTGTATCCGCATGAGACTTATCAGCAAAATCTTTCTCAAAGTAAGTGATCAAAGACCCTAGTCTTTTATTAGTACAAGTCAATCTTATTAATAGGCGATAAGATCCTGCTTGCCCCTAATCCTTATTAATTCTCCTATATTGAGACCCTAATCTTTGTTAAGACCCTTTCAGCTTTAGGCTCGGTCCCTAATCTTTATTCAAATGCGATGAGACCCTACTTGCCCCTTGGAAGTGTCTTCGTGGCTGCACTAATAACAAGTGTCGACAGTGGAGCCGATAGAAAATCCCTTCTCAAATTTAAATTTTAAGATGATAGGTGGCGGGTATTCACTATTTAGTATGGGAAAAAAATGAGGCTTCCCATTGTACCAAGCCATGTGAAATGACATTTAATTCTAAGAGTTTGTCCGTTTATTTTTATTTTTGGTCGAATAAGAGTTTGTTGAAAATAATCCTGTATGCCTTTAAACTGCTTTGTTTGAGGCATCATGTGGACCTTGATATCCCTGGACATAAAACACCTAGAGGGTATTCTCTTCTCTTAAGGAACAAAAAGATACAGGGGAAAATTGGGGGTTGAGGCGCACATGCATTGGCATGTTAAAATTAGAAAAACAGTTTTGTCAGCTCGCCAATGGTATATTTGTTAGATAGGCCAAATGGCCCTTAGTGGTGTTGAGGTGCCTGCTTCTTGGTGAGGAAACCTAAAAACCATGTGAAATGACATTTTAATCTAGGAGTTTGTCGATTAATTTTCTTTTTGTTGAATAAGAGTTTATCGAATATATTTTCTTAGTCGAAAAAAGTTTGTCAAATTGACAAAGCAACTTTTTGGTGAATCTTCTAGTCTTGGTGTGAACATCGATCTTCGTCTTACAGAGTATGAAAAGTTGTGATGCAAAAATACCAAAATTAAATATGCATTTACTTCGTGGAAAACCAATAATTTGAAAAATATTTTTCTAACAATGATTAATTATATTGCTACAAAATTGAATGAATGCAAAAAAATTTCTTTGTGCATAAAAATATTTAGACATAAATTTTTATCAATAATGAAACTTCTTCATTGATTTATTATTCCGAACAATGCAATCAATCGAGGAAGATGTTTTCCAATTCATTATCCACAGTATAAAGGGAGCCCAATAAATAAATAAATAAATATATATTGTCGTCCCTGGAGAAAAGGTGTACGATATTAAACAACCTTTCCGCATTGGAGCATAGTTCTTGGGTGCATATACAGGATGCATGACCATTGTTTGGCATTGGATGCATGCGTATTTTGGCCTCTCGTTTGCTATGGATTGGATTCATCCATTTGTTTAATTTGCTTTGAATGCATTGCATATTTGTTAGACAACAAACCACACAAGGCATGATCTAATCGAGTCATCATGCACCTCGTGATCGGTGATTTCACCTAAAGGCGGGTTGCCAAATTTTTCAGTTTTCAAAACCCCAAAGACAATTATATGTACATTATAATTAGGAAATCCTATGATATTACATGGTAGCACTTATCCAAGGAATGCGGTATCAAAAGGGCGACGTGGAAATTCTATCCCTTCCCCGCATTTAACCAAAACTCTGGACCTAGATATTTAGTTTTCTTAAACCGGTTGACCTCTAGATGATTAGTCGACTTCGTCTAACACTTTGTACTTTAGGATTCCAATCGACCTAAGAAATTATTGGTGGCGACTTCTCGAGTGGTTTAAGCTTTGAATTGTAGTAGCGTGCCTTGACCTAAGGAAGGGAAGACTCTAGGCCATAAATTATGAGATGGATCTTCAAAATTGCATTAGTCTTTTCATCTTTCAATATTGATCTTCGATGGTAAGCAATGTCAAATTTTTTTTTTAAATACCAGGATCATGAGGCAGATATTATAATGTGTAATTTATATAATTATAGGGTATTTCTATAATTACATTTCTATTAGTACCCTTACTACACTATGTAGGTACCTGTGCAGGTGAGGTGTCGGTCGGTCCTAGAAACGGCGGCAGTGGCGCGAGGAGTTAACGACCGAACATGCTGCAACCTAGGGATAATGATGGATTGAGGCTACCCTTAATGACTTGCCTTGATCTGATTCCATATCTTCTATTTATTTACCAAACCATGGAACACAAAGAAAATCTTGACGAATAAGCAAGGAAAAGAAAAGATTCGACTTCGAACAAAACTCTTAGGACTCGGATTAGCCCTAGGCTAGAGAGACTGTTTAGGCCACTTTATAGGAAAGCCGCGCATCCGTTTTTCAGCTGGACTGGGGTGAGCCTCAATCATTCCTAAGAAAAGGCTGGAGTGAGCCTAAACTCTCTTCCATACTTGGATGCATTGAGCCTCTTTTTGGTCCTCATCTCGTTGAGAGAAAATGGTAAAGTAGGATAAAATAAATATAAGAAAAGAAGTAATCATCTCTCTATGCGTTTTGGCTCTCAACTCTTTTTTTGAAACCTATTAATATGGTGAGTTTGTACTCCTACATGTGAAATATTCATCTTCATTGGAGCTTCGGTATAACCCATAGAGAGATCTATGCATAGCGAAGGCTCCGGATCATGAAGCTCTCCGGTTATTTGTTGCCATTTACCTTGTCCGCCAAGAGTGAAGAATAGCTCAGCGACTGGATAAACCTTGATGGGGCTTCGAGGTCCAGAGCTTTAGGAAAAGGAAGAACTTAAATTCCTAAAAACCCTGGTGACTTAGCTGACAGAATAATCTCTATAATTACTCACTCCTATGAATACATATCATACAACTCTAATTGGGGTTAAACCACCATAAACACTTTGTTGTTATTTTCTCTCTGATTTTAAACATCAATAGTGTAGAGGCAAAGGTGGGACATATTTCATCTTTTACGGTTTTTTGTTGATCCTAAAATAGATCACTATAGTGCACCTTTCTTTCCCTCTACACTTTTCCATTTAAGGTCTCTCAAGTCAATGAGTTAGGGCATGTTTCGTAACCGGCCAAATGGTGCATGATTCTATTATTTTGTTCCCAAGAACAAAAAAAGAACATAAATATGTTTGGTAACTTTTTTCATTCTAGGGGAAAAATTTGGAACAAAATCAAGAATTAAAAAAAAATTACTTCTTTATTCTCGAAAACAATTCCAGAATCAAGGCCTAATTTTTTTTTCCCTTTTCTTCTCTTATCTTTCCTTTTTCTTCTTCTTCCTTTTGGCCGATCGCTGACCTCACCGGAGCATCGCTAGCCCCTAGCAACACCGAGCCTTGCCTTGGTTGGGCAAGGTCGACCTCACTAAATCTAGCAAGACGGAGCTCGCCGAGCCACCACTAGGTCACTATCACCAGCCAAGGCGAGGCCCACCTAACGGTGGCCCAACGAGGCCAAGCCTCGCCGATGGTTGGGCCTTGCTAGATTTGGGCAAGCTCGACCTCTTCGGGCCACTGCTAGGTTGGTGTCACCTAGCCAAGGCCATGGCTCGGCATTGCCGAGGGTTGGTAAGATCGTTGACCCTCGTTTGGCTAGCGACTAGAGGAAGGAGAAGATGAAAAGGAAAAAAGAAAAAAGAAAAAAATGTAATAAAATTATATAAAAACTAAAAGAAAATGGTTTGGACTACCAATTTTAAGGGTCTTACCAAATGTATTTCTACTCTTAAAATAGAAATTTTGAACAGTTACCAAACGTATTTAAATGCTCAGAAACTTGTCTGGGTAACAAAATAATAAAAAAATCATTTATGAGCAAAAATTGTTCTCGACAATAGAAGGGTCACTAAACGCTAGGGGTGATCGGGTCCAGGGTGGGTAGGGTTTAGATCCAAACCCTGTACCCGACCCTGTTATAACTAGTTCCTCTTTTTTGGACCCTTTACCCTACCATGTTTTTATTGGACCCTATTTTGGATCCAACCCTGTTTTTCCGGTCCGGGAATAGGGTCAACCATGTTTTCATTGGAACCTTGTTTTGTAACTGTTCAATATTCTATACAGCAATAACAACGTAATTCTCCTAACATTATAAGACAAAACAAAAATCCTAAGAATGCATAAGTATTAGCAACAAATATGGATCTAATAATAGTCTCATTCCCATAAATACTTCTAATATGACCTAATGTGCTTACTTATGTGTATATGACAAAGCTCTTATTAAAATGACATCTTTCTTGAGTTGGATTGAGAATTAGTGCTACGATAGTTGAAAGTGGGATAATTAAAAAAGAAAAATAATTCATGAGAACAATTCTTTTTAACAATTCTTTCAAAACAATTATCTCTTAATTTGATTAAGAGAAAATCTTTCTTTTGTTAACATTTCTTTGAAGACAAAGAGACTCAAAAGTATTATACAAAGAGACAATTTTTTATTTTTAACAGGGTAAAAATCGGTTCCAAAACTTGTTCGGTTCTAGATGGGCCTTTGCTTGGACCCTATTCCCGGACCGGTTTCAACCGGTTCCCAAAAATTGGAACCTGTACCCGGACCGGTTTAACTAGGAACCGGTTCCCGACCCTGTTTTTCGGGTGGTCCGGTCCGAGTTATGGGTAAACCTAGTCCAATTGCACACCCCTACTAACACACCCTTAGTCTCACTAATTCTTTAGGATTAATTCCTGGTTTATCGATTATAAATGATAATGGATCTGATTACTCTTCTAATTTTTTATGTCTAGGATGATTAATTGAAAGACTTAATTTGAGGCTAAAGTTTTTTTGTTTCGAGGACAATGAACGATTTGAAAAATATTTGCAGGAAAATGATTGCTTATATTGGTTAAAACAATTAGTCAACAAAAAGTGTTTTCATTTTCAGTAATAAAGTTTATCTCAATATTTTTGAGGACGATGAAAATACTCTGTCTTTCTATTTTTGTGCATGATACAAGCAACCGTTTTTAGAAAAATAATCTCCATATTATTTATTTTCTGCAAACTGAAGAGCAAAAAAACTATCTGTTTAGGATTTATTTTCAACTCGATTTTCCCTCAATTTTCCCTGGAATTTTAGTATTATTTTTCAATTGATCATTATAATTAAGCCACATACTAAATGGTCGACGAAATCCACAACAATTTTGTTTGTAATTTTTCCCATTGGACTTTGTTTTGCTTTCTGGCAACAACTACACCTATATAAAAAATAGTCCATGCTTGACATACTCCTTACGGTTATAGTAGCGTATATAGTTTACTAAAGCTACCTCGTCTAAATTTAAAGTATTTCAATTTTAAAATTTCAATCTCTAAAATTTACAAGTTACATCACTTCACCATGAAATTATAGGGCATGTTTTCACCGTCGACGTAGCCTGATAAAGGCCTGTAATTGTACACGCTTAACATCGATAAAATATATATTTGAGTTAGGTCAAAAATTATAGTTCTTAAAGTTTCCAGATTAGGGTTTTAAATTCAATAGAAAATGATAAGTTAGAAGAAAAGATTAACTAAAGAATTCGTAATTCCGCAGCTAGTAGATTGTCCGGGCAAGTTGGTTGCTTGTTGGTAGCGGAAATGGTTGGTTGCTGAACAAAGCTGATGGTGAGGTGAGTAAAAGGCCATGCTTAATAAATTGCTCCCTAAAAGCTAGTGATCTCACTATCAAGTATATCCTTATCTTTCTATATAGTTTTACAAATTCTAAAGATGATTCAACCCCAAAAATTTTCCTCTTAAATTCATAAATTTGTTATCATACCTATAATCAATTATTGATAACGGTATGATATCACATGACAGGAAAAATCATAACATGAAAGTAAAATGAATCTCTAACGCTTGATATCACAATTTTTAAATCTCTAAAACTTTCCAAACTTAAATTGAAATTGTTCATACCTTGGTTAATTTTTCTTTTTTCTAATTTTTTTATTTGCTTAAACTATACCTTTGTTAAGTTGATATCATGATATTTTTGTTTAAATATTTATTATTCGTTTTAGTGCTTTATTGTCACAAGAGAAGCGGGCGCTCTTTTGCCAGTATGTAGAACGCAAATCCATTTTTATTTTATTTTTTTGTTCTGAAAATCCATTTTAGTTTCAACCTCAAGCTTTTTTCAACAAATCCCATTAAATCCCATATTAGTTAAATAAATATGGATTAAATTAGATATTATTTAAAATTGGGCGAAGATGTAAATTGATAAGATATGAGATCCCTCAAATCCAATAAAAGACGTTACCTAATCCGTAAAATAAAAGTTGGATCTTCGGATTATCTTTCTCCAAATATAAGCGAAACTTGTGTTTGTTTCTTGCCTCTCTTTTTTCCCAAACGAGGGGTGAATGATCTTTTTTATAGTTTCTAATAGAGGTTAAAATAGTATTGATAAAAAATATGGATCTGGTTTAGATATAAGTAGAAAATATAACAACAATACAAATCAAATAGTGAACTCAAATTGTATTGGTCATATCTTATTAAAGGTATCATGTAACACAATATTTTTTTAGATTTTACCTTATTTGTATTGAAGAATCTGATTTTATTTTCTTTGTGATCTCAACCCATCATTTTCTATTGTACACAAGATTTATTAGTGAGTGTGTGTCTCAAAGATACTTGTTGGGGAACCAATTAAAGAAATTTGATATTTCTTAATGCATCGATCACCTATGTGTTATGCAATAATCAAATAGTGAACTCAAATAGTATTGGTCATATCTTATAAAGGTATCATGTAACACGATATTTTCTTAGATTTCACCTTATTTGTATCGAAGAATCCTATTCTATTTTCTTTGTGATCTCTACCCATGCTTTTTACTCTATACAATATTTTACTAACGAGTGTCTCGGAGATACTTGTTAGGGAACCAATTGAAGAAATATGACAGTTCTTAATGCTTCAATCACCATTGTGTTATGCACAAATCAAATAGTGAAGTCAAAAAGTATTGGTCATATCTTATTAAAGCTGTCATGTAACACAATATTTTCTTAGATGTCACCTTATTTGTATTGAAGAATCCTATTCTATCTTCTTTGGGATCTCTACCCATCCTTTTCTATTGTATATAAGATTTTATTAAAGTGTGTCTTGAAAATACTTGTTAAGAAACCAATTGAAGAAATCTAACAGTTCCTAATGCATTGATCATCATTGTGTTATGCACAAATTAGATAGTGAACTCAAATAGTATCGGTCATATCTTATTAAAGGTATCATATAACACGACATTTTCTTAGATTTCACTTTATTTGTATTGAAGAATACTATTCTGTTTTCTTTGTGATCTCTACCCATCCTTTTTTATTGAATATAAGATTTTATGAACGAGCATCTCAAAGATACTTGTTAAGAAACCAATTGAAGAAATCCAACAATTCTTAATGCATCAATTGCCATTGTGTAATGCATAATTTTAATATTTTGAAAATCGAATTATTTCACCTATTACGAAAATATCTCGGGAGCCCTCGTTAACCAACGTCCTTTTATAAATCTCCAGATTGGAGCTCAAAGATGTGGAGGCCGTGGGGAGGAGAAGGAGCCCTTTTATCTATCCGGCGGCCAAAAGAAAATCTAATGTGACCACCTCATTCGTTCTTCTTCTTTATTCATTTTTTATATTTTATCTCTGGGAAACTGACATGATTTTTAATAATGCAATGTTGGATGAGAGCTGCCCTGCCCGTATTCCGGAAAAGGGCCATGCAAAAAGCGAAGCGGAGCACAGCATGAAGCATCGTCGGATGCTGCATATTCTCTTCCGGGGCCATGCATGCAGACGAGAGAGGCTTTCAGCCGAGAATAGTGCTGGGAGAGAAAGCTTCCAAAATAGAAACAGAACTACATTTGTTCTTTTCTTTTCCTCGTGGGCAGCTTCTTTCTTTGCTGATTTTTGGGTTATTCTTTTCCCTTACTTTTCTTCTGATGGCCGAACAGACGACAACCTAAAAAGACAAGGCGAATGGAACGTGCTAGCTAAGGTGGTGGGTGAGAATAATTAAAGTCCCTGGCCACGACCCCCAAAGTTCACTCTCTCTTCTCCCCAAAGTTCACTCTCCCTTCTCTTCAGACAGAGAGAGAAGACGGAGAGAGAAAGAGAGAGAGAGAGAGAGAGAGAGAGAGACATTTAATGGGATCACTGTGCTGCAAATATTCTCAAAATCCGATGCATTGGCGGGGGGGAGACAGCACAGAAAATGTGGGAGAGAAAAAGAGAATTATTTCGTTGGCGAATGCAACCGGCCCAGACGCTTCTCAACCGTACTTAATAAAACAAATATTATCGCTTTCGATGCACCAATTACATATAACACGATAAAGATGGTGTATCTGTGAGAAATGCTTGAGAGCACGTCATTACAATTCGAAAAGAATTCTATTACATGAGTATATGGAAGTTCGATTTATTAACCTTCAATTAACGTGGTCAGTTGATGGGCATTAGGGTTTTTTTTGCCAAGAGCCGAAGGTGTTCAAATCTAGCTAATTATGTAAGATTATACTGAGTTAATGCCATCTGCATATGTCAAAGGCCTAAACTCAATCAAGACATAAAATATGTTAAAATATCTCACATGACTTGACTATAGGATTATATGTTTTTTTATATATAAGTGAGCTCCCTCCATCCATCAGTTTAAATTTTTGAGTTGACCTTTATAACAAGATTTTATAGGGTGTTTCAAAGGCTTTTAGATAAGATTCATATGTTCTCGAATTCGATTTATATAGACTTCTGAGTGCAATTCAGGTTTGTAATTAAGCTTGAAAATCACTTTATTCCAACAACTTCGGAGAAGCATACACTTATTTTCTTTTCAATGAAAACATCCGTCTTAACCAAACGTATCTTGGATTTATGAATGTCGGCTAGGTAGATCAAACAACTAAGTTTTAGGTGTACATTGAGGCATCATTGCATGCACGTTGAAGCTAGATCTTCAAAAAAAAAAGTCTTAATGTACGTCAGGCTATGTGTGATATGCTCTACCGTCGACAATTTATTAAATGGTTTTACTAGCATAATAGTCTTTGAGTACTGTGAAAATAACGATCTATTGTAAGTCATATATTTTTTTAAGAAATGGGTTCACAACAATTTTTAATTATTTATTATTTAATTTTTTATGATTAAGAATACACTATTATTATCAGTGTACATTAAAAACTATCGTCTAAGACAAATCCTTCATTAAAAGCACATGTTTATATTTTTTTGAGTCATATTTTTGCCCGCTTCATGATCGAGAAAACATCTTTCAATACCCGCCCATCCATACACATTCAAGATCTTTCGCTCGTATGTGGTTTTCATCGGTTGTAACCTCTCAATCATACGCGTGGTCGGAGCAAATATCTCTGATCTCGGATATGGGTAGAATAAACCCATTCTCTTTTACGATGGAAAAGTTCATTTCAAACAAACAAGTCTTGAATTTATGAAATATCTCAATGGATCTATGAAATATCATTACCTTTTGAGAATAGTAAGGGCATGTTTGATAATGTGTCAAACAATGCTTGATTTTATTCTTTTATTTTTGAAATAAATAAAAAAGAACATAAATCTATTTGGTAACTTTTTTGTTCCTAGAAATATATTTGGAACAAAATGAAAAAAAAATTGTTTTTTAATTTCCAGGAGCAACTCCAAAATCAAGCCCAAATCATTTTTTCTCTTTTCTTTTCTAATTTCCTTTTCTTCTTTTTCTTCCTCATTACTGGTTTCTGGCCACAGCGATGGCTGGCGATCAGCTTAGGAAGGTCCAACAACCTACAAGCTTGCCAAACCTCGTCTTGGCTTGGCAAAGTTCCAACAACCAGTAATGAAGAAGAAAAAGAGGGAAGGAAAAAGAAAAAGAAAAAATAAAAAAAAAAAGTATTAAAAAGAAAATTCTAAATCACAAAAAAAAAAATTTAGGGTCATACCAAATACATTTATATTCAAAAATTATAAATTTTGAACAATTATCAAACGCTTTCAAATATTTAGAAATTTATCTAACAAACATAACAAAAAAATTGAACAAAAATTATTCTCAAAAAAAAATAATTACCAAATATACTCTTGATAAACTTAACAAATGTTTTTGAAAATGAAAATGGGATCAGTGTTGCAGCTGGTGGGGAGCTGCGAATTGTCCTGTGTAAAAATTCGAAGGTAGACAAAAAAGAATTTGCAATTTCAAAGAGGAAAGAGACAGAAGGAGAGAGAGAGAGAGAGAGAGATGGCATTTAGCATTTAGCACGACAATGATGACGTACTTGGTAATGATGCTGGGGCCTTAAATGCGGTGGCAGAGTCCCTTACACTGTTCAGGATCAGCTCCCCTGCGCACGCGGTACCCTCCTTCATCTACGCCATCCCCCGTCCCCTCCCCCAAAAAACTCTCTCTCTCACAGCTAGGGAGGCTCTGGCCCAATCCGTGTTCATTCCCTTCGGCTCATCTTACACAGCAAATCTACTCCTAATGTTAAGAGAGAGAGAGAGAGAGTAATTAGGTTAAGTAGTTAAGAGTTCGATTTTCATGCAACTAAATTTCGGGCGCCTCTCCCTCGTCTTAATCTAATAATTTAAGGCCACGTTTATTGTTCTGTGAACAAAGCCTTATTCCTACGTATGTAGACAGAATGACTCATGTACATTCATAAGAATTAGTATAGACTGATTCAAGCAAGATACAATCAGGTTACTGATAAGTTTTCCTTCAAATTATTGTTGTCCAATATTAGGGTTTGAATAATGCTTTTGTGACTATGCCTTTGTTCATAGAGAATGTAAACATTGTATATTATTATGGTGCTTTGTGTTTTAATTTATGAAGTTTGAAGAAAATCGCATACTCCTAAAGATCGCATGTATATTCATAAGGCAGATTAGGGACTCCCGGATTTTCTAGGTTTTATATGGAAATAGATTAATTCTTTCTTCCATTAAGAGAGAATTATTAACAAATATAAACTTCTTTGCACAATTAGTTGGATAAAGGTTTAATGTAAAGATTATTATCGAATATCACCAACTTGATGTTAGAATTCTAGAAATGTGACAAGCAGATACATAAAGTTACCTTTTAGAGATCTATTCAACATTGTAAGTTTGAATTATCCTATATCATACCCAAAAAAAAGGGGGCGGAATGCAACCAAAAAAAAAAAGGAAAAAGAAGGGTTATTCAAATATTGAAATTATGGACAACTATTTGACGAGTCATAGGAAAAAATTAAAATTTAATTATATAACACGAGAATGTCTTTTCTTCTCATGGCAGGATGGATTTTCTTTTTCCCTCTTCATTTTGGCCAAAAGGGTGCTTTACGACCAGCTGTGATTTTGATGAGACCGAGCAACGAGCTGTTCCAAAGTATGTATGATTTGTCAGAATGGGAGAACCATGATTGGTCTATGAAGAGTCACTCTGCCTAATCTAGAAAATAGCACATTGCCCCAAAGTCAATCGTGGACTTTGCCTAGCTGGTACTTTCGACACCACGATTTTTTTTTAAATCTTTTTTTTTTGAGATATTTGAATCGAAAAGTTTTGATTATTAATGATCTGCATTACTTCCTTGAGCCTTGGGAATCTGGTCTTGAGTTTTTGGTAAGGCACGAGGGTTTTTTGGATTAGGCGTGACTAGAACCTACTTTTCAGTTTTTAAAATCTGAAATTTACCATATTTGCTCGTTTTGATTCTAATTTTAACATGAAAACTAGTTTCTTTCTTTTCCTTTTTCTGCTTCAATTTTTTTTAAATTTTAAAAAATAAATTATGGAAAATTAATATGTGTAACAAAACGACTCAAAGTAAACTATCTATACAAGCAAATAAAATATAAAGCAATAAGGAAGTTAATCTCATTTAAAAAAATAAAAAGTTTTGCTAGTATAATAATTTTTAGATCACTGTGAGAATATGGCTTGTTGTAGGCCATAAATTATTGAAAGAGTAAATTCCATAACAATTTATAATTATTTGTTATTTAATTTTCCGTAGTCCAGAACAAATTATTATTCTCGCAATAGATTAAATATTGACACCCAATCATTTCTCAAAGATAAATCATCTTTTCTCAACTTCATAAAACAAGGTCTAATTGGGTCTCGTGTTGGTGGGTGAGTGCGTTTAGCACCCATCATCCCAGATATTGGAACCTATCCACACTATATCAGTTCCAAAAATTTAGAATAATAAATCGGACTTGTTTTTAATTGAGTCAAGAACCAAACTTGTTTCCATGGTCTGTTCATCCTAGTTGCCGGGTAGAATCGGATTAGTTGCATAGCCTTATTCTAGATTGTTGATTGGCATAAGTTCATCTGGCACATATGAGAATATAAAGGAATTGATGTTTCTATAATTAGAAAGTTCACTTTAAAGTGACAATAAATATCACAAGATTATATTCTCTATATTTCGAATATGATTATGTTAAATGTGCTTCAAGAAGGACTAACGGTTTGTGTGTCATGATATGTGCTAAGTTAAAAATGTGTCAAAAGAATAAATTAACCTGAACAATTAACTATATCACGTGAATCCAAAAGGCATGCACTCATCTCCCATGCTTATTGTGTATATCCTTATTTTATTATATAGGCGCATGTGTCTCATGGACTCATATTTTCTTTTGATGGAAGAGTCTTACGATTGGTGTTTACAAATATGGATATCGCTCAATATTATTTTCGATGAAATTTGTAGATGAATGGTATCCATATATGCAACCTGCCAATCAAAAGGTTGTTAGCATATTCGATTACCTGATAGAAGAAGAAACTAGGTTTAACTGTACCTTACATGGGTATCGCCAAATCGATTAATGCCTCATTAGCTCACTCCCCTTCTCTGCCTTAACCTCCAGCGAAGCCATCGTTGGCTGTTGCTCCTCTCTCTCCCTCTCTAACAATGAGAAAATTCATCGTAAGGAGATAAACTCAGAACCGCAGAAGAATCTAAGTAGCCTTGCACATGAAGTTATGTGCCATATATATGTCGCTTGATCAATGGCCGCAAGGGACAAGATGACCTTGACATGAGATTGATGCAGCACAAAAATAAAATGGGGGTAACTAGGAGAGAGAAAGTGGAGGCTCAAATCAGTCACAAGACTCGATCCTGGCTCATGTCCACATCACATCACTCATCTAAAACAGTAGTTATTTTTAAAATTAAGTTTTGTTTGTTCCATGAAAAATAATACATTTAACAAATATTTTTCTAAAAATATCACTCATATCATTTGAAATAGTTATTAGTCAATGAAAATTTTTCATTACATATAATAATTTATGTTTAAATATTTTTGTGAATGATGAAGTTATTTTCTATTCAATTATTTTCTTAAACAATACAAACAATCGTATAAGAAAAATATTTTCCAAATTATTCATTTTCTATAAAACAAATGCACCATAAATAACACGTGACATTCTTTAATGATCTTGTTCTTGACAAAATGTGTAAAGCCAATCTAATTAAACTACACAACTCAATGCAAATTAGTTCACTAATCAAGTAGAGCGAACAGACCCATTAACAAGTGGCGAGGGTTCAGGCCGAGGGTCATCGCAATAAACTTAGAGTTTCGAATTTCTTCCATAATCATATAGATATAAACACAGACACAACTTGTTTTACAGTATGCACCTAAATTCGACATATTCTATGCACTGTTCATGCTGGCTCATCACGCCGGATAGCTCATTTTAACCGAACGACTGTTGAATTTGATGCAATCTTCGTACTTAATTTCGAGAGTGTCTTTAAATGCTCGTATGCTTGCGAACATTGAGTCGAGGGATAGGTGTGGAGTGGAACTTTTAGGGTTTTTGTGTGACATGGAGAAGAGGGGTTTCAACAGGGCGGGATGATACGGTGGGTGCGTGAAAGAGACGGTTTTAAAGATGGTGAGTACATCGAAAAGAAAAAAAAAATTAATGCATCAAAATATATTTATTGCTTCATTAATCATAATTGAGCACTCATGTTCGATTGATTTGTTGTGTTATGCCAATAAAAGATTAAAAATTCACGAATGATAAGATTCAAAGATTAATCTATAAAAAAGTAAAAATGATTTGAATAAATTGTAAGTGGGTAAATTATTCACTTTAAGCACTCCGTTAAATTCAGGTCCTATTATGCATTGATTTTGCAAGATGATTCTATTATTGATTAAACCACCCGTTATCGTTAATTATACTAAGTTTGATATGGAACTACATCATGTACATAATTTCTCGTATCACACATGATGAACATTATACTGAATACTGTTTTTTTTCCCTATATCATTTGCAAATGCGAGAAAGCATCTTATGCAGTCATTGTACCATATAACGATAACACAAGAGGAGAAGTAAATCAATTGAGACTCGTACAAATGTAATATTTTCGAATTTCATCCCTGAAGTTTTTTTTTTTTTTGACTTTATAAAAGAAGTAACTGACCCCTAATTGATATTATATTGGGCAATTTTTTTTTTATGAATAGAAAATACCTTATGCTTTTATGGTACCATGTGATAGTAATGCTTGAAGAGAAGCGAATCGATCGAGACTTGTATATATACACATAATTTTTTAAAAATTTCACACATTAGGTTAATTTTTTATTGCTTTATAAAAGAAGTAATTGACTCATGATCGATATTATATTGAGCAATGCTTTTTTTTTTCTTAATAAAGGAAAAAAAACATGATACTTTTATTGCACCGCATAATAGTAACGTATGAAGAGAAATGAATGGATCGGGACTTGTAGATATACGTATTTTAAAAAAAAATTCACATGTGGAATTAATTTTTTATTGCAATGCCAAGATCAAGCACACCATAATCTCTCTCTCTCTCTCTCTCCATATTTTATATATAAATGGCAAAAAGAATGGAGGAGGCTAGAGAGCGGTACAAGGGGGAGCTAGAACGTAGTAAAAGCAAAAGAGAAAGGCTAGCATTAATTTCGGGGTGTCCCTCTGACCCCACGATTCCTATTCAATCCGTCAGAACCGAAAACACCCACCCCCATTTTTATAATTGCTCCCATCGAAAAGCAAAAGATGTGCGATTTGGGGATCACTGAATGCACAGCATTAATTGGACAGTGCCAACACCATGAGAGACTCTCTCTGTCTTCTCTCTCTGTCTTCTCTCTTCTCTCTCTCCATATCCATCCAACACATCCCATCCATGTGAAGATGACTTGACTAATCCTCATTCCCTTCTGCATCAGTCTTCTTCTTGACTATTCCTTTCCCTCTCTCTCTTTGTCTTGGAGTTTGGCACTGCACTCTTCCCAATGCGATTTCTCAACCCAATACAAAATGAATGGGAAAGGAAAAGGAGGAGAGAGAAACGGGAGAGGGAGGGAGGGAGGGGGGAAGGAGGGGGGTTTTCAGGGGGAGGAATGAGAAAGGAACATCTCAGGAACATCCCTTCTCTCTTCCTTAATTACGTGCCTTTTGTCCCCCTCCCCCAACCCCCCTTTTTCTACCTACTCTCTCTCTCTCTTTCCACCTTCATTTCAAATCAAACTCCCTTCAAGGTGGAAGTTTTTTATTTTTATTTTTAAACATGAAAAAGGAAAGAATTCACTTCATATATAAAAAGACTAATATCATATTTATCACACAAAAATTGCCTCATAAAAATTCCCAAATTAGTATTTCATGACACAATTAGTTAAAACTAATTTCGTCTCACAAAAATTTTAAATTAATACTAAATCACATTTATCCCTAATTATTATTGACCCAAATCTCCACTAGCATTCCGTCCAATATCTCGTCAAAATACATTCATGTCAACACATATGACATGCGATTATAAAACGGATTTGATGTGGAGAATGATAGATTTAACATGGAAAATTCACATATCTGTTAACATATGCATTTTAACCGATGTTAGGTTTTTTTGGCCATGAGATTTGTTTAATATTTTTTGTTAGAGGAAAATTGTTTGGGTAAATATGTTACGACATACCAATTTGAGAGTTCTTTGGAGACAACTATTAGTTTAGGGTAAATGTGTCATGGATTACTAGCTTAGGAATTTGAGACGAATATTAGTTTGGAGTAAATATATCATGGGCACTAATTTTGAATTTTTAATGGTATTGATCCTCTATTATAGTTATTGACAAATTTTTTACTTTTATTTGTTTCATGATTTATAGAGTTTCAGTTTTGTTTGATTATTCTAGGTGATGATGCTATCTTTTAAATAACCTGTTGATTAGATTTTGGACGTTATTCGAGTGGAGATTATTTACTGGCTTTAGAAGTTATCTGATTAGGACATCTTTTATTTAGTGCATGCAACTTTTCTAGGGTGTATCTAAAGTTATCTAGGTTCATTATCCCGTTTCCCCTGCATCATGTGGTATCAAAGCAATTGTAAAAAAAAGTTGAATGCGCCAACGATTCAGTTGGAAGGTCCTGAAGATAAAACCCGATCGAGGAATGGAATGGCAACACGGGAGAATCGCACACCGGCCAACTGTTTGAGAATTACAATTGATATCTTAGTGTTGACGAGCTTATGGATTGGCTTACGAAGAAGGATTATATCTTTTTACCACATGCATGCCCAAGAGACTAAGAAATTGAAATTGGTAAAGCATGAATTGAAAGATAGGGAGTAATGTGGTGGAGGGAAAATTTGGGAAATGATTATTTATTTGTGAAAAATGAATGATTTGAGAAATATTTTTTTAAAGATGATTACTTGTATTGCTTATAGAAATGAATGAACAAAAAAATTTCATCCACTAAGATGTATAATAATAATATATTTCATTAACTAATTATTTTAAGTGATAAAAATAATTATTTTTTGGAATCATTCATTTTTTACTAAATAAATGGAGTCTAAATACAATATAGAAATTTTATCGGGAGAAATGTGCATATCATGAAAAATCATTATGGATGATAGTATGAAAAGGTTTGATCATTGTCCCATGAGGGTGAGTGTTCTCTGATCGGAATAGATCGGTGTGATTTGAATAGCTTGTCAAAATCGAGTTTGGGGAATCATCCATATTCACAATTTTACTTGCTTCCTTCCTTATCTATAGAATCCTAGTTATTGCTAGGAGCTATCTCATTTGGTTTTCTTAATATAGTGGATTAGGTCTTCTCTAGCCTGTATAAAAAAAATATTAGGTCTACTCTACTACCTATTCAAATGTTTTTTTAGATGTCAGACAACTTGCCTTTTTGATGGGTCGATGAATTGAGAGAATTTCTTTTACTGTGTTTTGCACATTGATGCGTGTGAAACTTCGATCGTGTGAGTCTAATGTGATCTAAGTCCGTTTGTCCACATCAATTTCCATACCAATTAGACGTACAGTGATAATGAGGCAGACCTTAACTGGCTCAAACTGGGCCGACACGACCCGACCTGGACTCTCGAGCCCAATTAAGTGCCTGGTCCTCTTAGAATAAGCATGGGCAGGTTAGGCCAGCAGCCGCGGGAAATGTGCTTCAATATTGAAATTTTAAGCTAAAAGACTATAAAAAAAAACTAGTAATGAAAAGGAAATAAAAGGAAAAATAACCTTGCATAAGGAAAATAAAACAACGTGTATATATACAACGAATTAGGTATCTCACTTTTTGAAAGTTTAATAACAAAATTAGGGCCCGATACTATTATTTGGAGGCGAGCATGGTAGAGCCTGTCAGTCAGTCCAACCGGTGATTAGATATAAGTAAAATACGTCATATATATTCCAAAAAAAAATTCTCCTATTGGGGTGGAAAAAAATTACTTATTATATGTATATTCTTTTTTTTGCAATTTTTAAAACAAAACAAGTTTCTTTACTGTTATTTTCTGCAGAAGACTTTATAATATATCGACAATATATATAGTCTTGTTAATGATATACTCCGTACATTTTCAAGTGAACCTGAAAAAAAATAAGCAAGGCCTGACTAGAGGCTTATATGACAAGCCCAAGTTGCCATGGGACAGGCAACATGTAGAGTATTTTCCTAGGCCTATCCATTTATCCTTTGGGCTTGGTGAGAAGCCTAGGTGGGCCACCAGGCCCAAAATCAAATCTAATTTGAAGATGCATGCATCAAAATAAACAGGTCTATATAAATTATTACGAAGCTATACCGTGCCCTGTTAGTAATATACGGGACGGAAATTAAGAGGTACGCAACATAGACGAGTATCTACCGTCATTTTCGTTAAAATTTCGTCACAAGATGAACACTTGGCATTAGTATGTTAAGATACAATTTGTATTGCTATAATGAGTTTTTACTAAATATGTTACAAATAAGCAAAATATACATATGAAATTTCCCGATTTCGATTGGAACTCTTTATGAAACTATTGCATTCGGCAATTAAGTTTTCTTACTCCCAAGCTATCTAATGATTTTATTTGAAACATTATATTTTTTGTATTTCAATATGACATAATATAATCATATTTGGTACATACATGATAATTGACACGTTGTATGATTAAGCTACTAATGAAATGATATGGGCCAATTAAAAATCGAAGTGTTTTTACCTAAGTATGATATGGAATGTTTTTATACATGTATAATTCATTTTACTTTAAATGATGGAGTATTTTTTTACCTAATATGAGCAAATGTGCGTGTGATGGAAATTTTATCCAAAAAAGTACCTTTTTCTCAAGAGAATTCGTCTAGCCTTATTATTACACATGCTTTGAAAATATATAATTCTCTGCACTATGTAAATAACTTGTTGAAGTTGTATATTTCTATTGATTTCAAGGGGTCTTAAAAATTGTAATCTTTTAATTTCGATTACTGTCTTGAACGCAAGACGGTAAGACATTTGAAGGATTAAACAAAAGTCACCAAATTGAGAAGTATTTGAAGTAAGCAATTGATACAAATACACAATAACAAAATACAAGTTGAAAAGAAATTGATAAGAATAAGAATGCAAAGAATTGTAAACGCGTACATATGGAAAGAGAAAATTAGTTTACACTTCGAACTTCTTTTGGAAGGTAATTATACAGTAGAAAAGATTCAAACTTAACATAAAATTAGCAATTTACTCCTTTATCATGAACAGAATATTTGTATGGGGAAAAGCCATAGACAAAACTCCAGCCTATGCCAACCGACCACATCTACTTTAAAATTTTTTGTTGTGACACCCAAAATCCCAAACTTGTACCCATATGACATATTTATCCTTCATCAAGATTTTGTCAACTAGCTTTGTTAAATTTGCTTATATGGATGACAGAAGTCAAATGTTATGGACATGGCACTCATGTCGTTTAAATGGAAAAAAATAGCTTAGTCGTTTTGGCTAGAAAGTCGCTTGATAGAGAGTAAATGTGTCAAATTGATAGAAGTTTTAGAGTTTTTGATATCATAAGAAAAAATTATCGTAAATATGTCCCAATGGATATAGCTTGGGGTTAATGATGTTACAAAAAAAGTTTAGGTTAAATGTGTCTCATTGAACATAATTTGAGATTTTTAGTAGCTTTCCTTTATTTGTGCAATAAGAATTGATGTATTTTAAGGAAAAAAAAGACTAAGATCTTGTGGAAGTATGAATTCCTCTTTATTTTAATACAATATAGACAATAGTATCTATTTACAGTGCATGAAAAGGGAGTTCTCAATCCCACTTGAAAGAAAGGGAATTTCATTTCACAATGAATGTCTACAAGGGGCCATGTATAAGTGTTTGAATCTTTATCTTGCAATTTTTTTTTCACATTAAGATTTCTTCGCAAGCAAAACGAAACTACAATAGGATATGGGGGAAGAATAATTGCATATCAATGCTGTTCATATAAAAATAAAATACCACCAAAACCTCAAATTATATTACTTGGGACAAATTTACTCTAAACTTTTTTGGTGCCACAAAAAACCTCAAACTATATTATTTGGGATAATTTTACCTTGAACTTTTTTCTATGCCACCAAAATCTTCAAACTATACCACTTTGGACAAATTTACCTTGAACTTGTACTTGTGTAATACATTTACCATAAACTCTTTAACCAAAAGGCATTTTCATCTTTTTTCTTTTTCTTTTTTTCCCTTTTTTTTTTTTTTTTCCTTCCTTCCTCACTGGCATCGAGCCAAGGTCACCCTCGCTTGACTCAAACGAGAGTGCCCCTTACTGATGTTGGGCCAAGGTCAGGCTAGGGTTGCCCTCGATGACGTCAAGCCAAGGTTGCCCTTGCCCAACTTAGGTGAGGGCTGCCCTTGCTTGAGGCAAGGGCAACCCTAGCCCGACGTCGACAAGGGACCCTAGTTCGGGCAGGCAAGGGCAGCCCTCACCCAACTCCAACGCCAACGAGGGTAGCCCTCACCAACTTCCCTTCACTAGCCATGGTGGAGGGAAGGAAGAAAGAGGAAAAGAAAAGGAAAGAAAAGAAATACAAAATAAAAAATAAAATAAAAAAAAAAAAAAAAAAGAAAAAGGAAAAAGACGAAAAAGCCATTCGACTAAAAAGTTTAAGGCATATATATCACACAAGTACAAATTCAGATTTTTTATGGCATAAAAAAAAAAGCTCAGGATAAACTTGTCCAAAGTATATAGTTTGAAATTGTTGGAAACTAGTATTAACACCTAGAGGGGGGATGAATAGATGTAGTAGAACTTTATGCGTAAGCAATAATAATCTTTTGCAATCTACAAACAGAATTTAAATAGAGAGAGTGAAGAGGATTGCAAACACAGATTATAGTGGTTCGGCTTTAGACAAGCCTACGTCCACTCTCCAGGCGATCAGCCAATAGGCTGGATTTCACTATATGATCAAAGGTGATTACACACTCTTGAGTGTTAGCACTTGGTGATGATATGTCTCACAAAGTCACTCTCTTTGGTAATTCACTAGGATCACTCAATTACGCTTTTTTTCAGACAACTAGTGAAGAATTGAATCAGCCTTGGAATATATTTATCCATTCTAATCTCCTAGGTCTCATCCTATCCTTATATACTCTCCAAGCCACACTCGACCATTGGCTCTTTCCGTGAGAGTTTCGTCTTCCCTTTCCTGGACAGACTTCATAAGGCAAGTCTTTTTGACCGTTGGAGGTAGATTGGATCCCCTGGATTCTCGCTCGCCCATACAATCGAATCCGGGCTTCCATAAGTGTTTCATCCTTCTTTGGAAGTTGTCGATGATTGATCTTGTTGATCAATATAAATATGGTAAGTGAAAATCATATGACCGTTGGTGATCGATCCTGTAGTTCCATTACGAGTCCGCCTAGATTTTCGATGCAGTACGGTCGACTTAAAATCTCGATGCAGTACGGTCGACTTAAATCTCGATGCAGTACGGTTAGACTTAAATCTCGAGTCTGAAGTTCCTGCATCTGTTTCATCCAAACTCAAAAGCATACATTAGTAGCCTTTGATTTATTTTGTCATCTTCAAAATATCATAAGGGATTTTCCTAACAAATATACCTTCGGTAAGGAATTAAAATATTCCATCTTTGTCATCCTATCTTCCAAAATTAGGCACAAATTTTTATGATTCTGGATGATTTTTATGACTCACGTGTAATATATATTGCAAAAATTCTCTTGTCAGATATTACACATTTTTATTACTTGATTTGGCACGTGATAAAAATATCTACTTTCATTTTGCGTATTGCATCAATAATATCATTTTGAAATTTATGCTTATGGAAATCCCTTTAATCTTGAAAGATATTGTTGTATTTTGGGATTCACTTGCTATAATCTTAGAAGATACTTTATATCAAGCAAGTTTATCCGCAAATTGAAGGAAGGTATGTGCGTAATATTTTTTTATTGTGCAAAGATTATTATCTATTTTACAAGGATTTGCAGGTGGCAAAATATCTTTCCATATGTAGTTGGGAAAGCTTGATCCAAAATTGTGGAAATTTTTTTTAAGGCTCAAAAATTCTATTCATTGCACAAAAATTTCATAAATTATTGAGCAGGCCACTAATCTGTCATATGTAAGGTTGGATAGCTTTGAATTAAAATTTTTATATTGTCATATATGTTATCCAATTTATTTCACAAGAAAGGGCATTCTATATTACATGAAATATTATAATAGTGCATTTGTGCAGAAAGTTTGTTAAGTTTATGCAGATTAAATTTGAGGCGAGCTTGATTGATGAAAACAAACTTCTACCTCAAATTTCAAAAGCAAATGAATGCTGCGAATGTTGCTACTACAAAGGAAATAAAGGGACAACATTCTATTCAATGTGTACAAGCTGCGATAAGTATTATCGCAAATACTGTCATGAGGACAGGGGGAGAAAGTAAATATAAAAAGAAATGGAGAATCGTGATCATTTCGAAAATGCAACAAATTGAGGGGGAGCATTGATTATTATGGCAAATTTTTTGAATTGATCTTGATCATGATTACTATGGAAAGAAAAGGTAAAGTGTGTTCTACATAATTTGGTAAGTATATCATCCATTTCTTTCCTTGGCAGATTTTTGTTGATATATATGAGCTATATTTAATATTCTTTATGTTTATATCAACATGATATCTCCATGTGAATTTATTCTCCACGTGACACCGTTTTTAATTATTATCGCCTTTTGATTATGACAAAAAGGGGGAGAAAATATGTATATGCATATGTGCTAATTGATTTATATTATTTAGTGCATAATATTGAGCTGCAATTATTTCTATATATTCTTTTGCTCAATTTTGGAGAATGCATTATGTGCTTATGATGCTTTGATTTATCAATATATTTAAAAGCATAATTGCATATTCAGAGATTGTTTTGTCATCATCAAAAAGGGGGAGATTGTTAGGAAAATCCCTTATGATATTTTGAAGATGACAAAATAAATCAAAGGCTACTAATGTATGCTTTTGAGTTTGGATGAAACAGATGCAGGAACTTCAGACTGAGATTTAAGTCTGACCGTACTGCATCGATCGAGATTTAAGTCTCGACCGCACTGATCGAGATTTTAAGTCCGACCGTACTGCATCGAAAATCTAGGCGGACTCGGGAAATGGAACTACGGGATCGGATCACCAACGGTCATATGATTTTCACTTACCATATTTATATTGATCAACAAGATCAATCATCGACAACTTCCAAAGAAGGATGAAACACTTATGGAAGCCCGGATTCTGATTGTATGGGCGAGCAGAATCCAAGGGGATCCAATCTACCTCCAACGGTCAAAAAGACTTGCCTTATGAAGTCTGTCCAGGAAAGGGAAGACGAAACTCTCACGAAAAGAGCCAATGGTCGAGTGTGGCTTGGAGAGTATATAAGGATAGGATGAGACCTAGGAGATTAGAGTGGATAAATATATTCCAAGGCTGATTCAATTCTTCACTAGTTGTCCGAAAAGAGCGTAATTGAGTGATCCTAGTGAATTACCAAAAAGAGTGACTTTGTGAGACATATCATCACCAAGTGCTAACACTCAAGAGTGTGTAATCACCTTTGATCATATAGTGAAATCCAGCCTATTGGCTGATCGCCTGGAGAGTGGACGTAGGCTTGTCTAAAAGCCGAAATCTGTGTTTGCAATCCTCTTCACTCTCTCTATTTAAATTCTGTTTGTAGATTGCAAAAGATTATTATTGCTTACGCATAAAGTTCTACTACATCTATTCATCCCCCTCTAGGTGTTAATACTAGTTTCCAACAGAAATTTTTGGTGGTATTTTCCAAAAAAAAATCAACCTATAAATTCTCTGAAAGTTAAGAAAAAGGAACATCAATGCCTTGCAACAGCATATGGAATTTTCTCTTACACCTCGAATGATTTGGTTCCTTAAACATGGAATTTCTTTCGCACCTACCATCAAATTCAGCAATGCAGAAAAAAAAAAAAAAAAAAACAAGGGCAAATAAATAAATAAATTCGACGGGTGGACATAATCTTTGCTTCTCTTTCTATCGCCCCTACTATCAAAACAAACCCTAAAATCCCTCCCATCCACTCTTTTCCACCTTCTTCAATCCCATTCTATTCAATTTTGCATGTCTTCTTTCTTCTTCGCCTCTCCAACAGCTCCTTCGTTGTCGATCCTAAGGAACAGCTTGGGAAGGAGGAAGTTCGACAACCCTCCTTCCTCTCTCTCTCGTTCCAAATCCAAATCGCCATGGATTTCCACCATCTGATCCTCCTCCTCCTTTTCACTACCATCTCTCTCTCCGAAGCCCAGCTCAGCCCTAATTATTACAAGAAATCATGCCCCGATTTTGAGAGGATCGTCCGCGAGACCATCACCAACAAGCAGATGTCCACACCCACCACCGCGGCCGGCACTCTCCGCCTCTTCATCCACGACTGCTTGGTTGAAGGTTGTGATGCCTCCGTCATCGTGGTCTCCAACTCCTTCAACAAGGCCGAGCGTGACAACGACATCAACCTGTCTCTCCCAGGGGACGCGTTCGAGGTGATCACTCGTGCCAAGACCGACTTGGAGCTCTCTTGCCCTAAGACGGTCTCATGTGCCGATATATTGGCCCAAGCCACCCGGGACCTTATTACCATGGTCGGCGGTCCATTCTACACGGTTCAGCTTGGTAGGAAGGATGGCTTGGTCTCGAAGGCATCCAGGGTCGATGGAAATCTTCCAACAAGTGCCATGAGCATTGATCAAATCATCAAGATGTTCGAGTCCAAAGGGTTCACCATGCAAGAATTCGCGGCTCTATTGGGCGGACACACCATTGGGTTCTCCCATTGCAAAGAATTCAGCAACAGGATCTTTAATTATGGCAGTACCTCTGGCTATGATCCCGCTTTAAATCCCAAGTTCGTCGCTGGCTTAAGGCAAATGTGCGCCAATTACACCAATGATGGTGGCATGGCCGCGTTCAATGATGTAATGACACCTGGAAAGTTCGACAACATGTACTACCAGAACCTGCCTCGTGGCCTAGGGCTATTGGCCATAGACCAAGCGTTGTACGCGACCCTAGGACAAGGCCGTTCGTGGAGCTGTACGCCAAGGACCAAGACGCGTTTTTCCATGCATTTGCAGGTGCTATGGAGAAGCTCAGTGTTTATGGCGTCAAGACTGGTCGGGAAGGAGAGATCAGGAGTAGATGCGACGCGTTCAACTCGCTTAATTCTTAAAATGGATGCAACATATATGGAGAGACATCTTTTATCGTGTAATCTTCTGATAAGGTGTGGTATCATTCACGTCATACGTATGACGCCAATTATAACATTCGGAGGAGTATGAGGATGGAGGTACAACGTTATTGTGATAAAAGGATTCAAAGTGCTAAAAGAGATGTGCTTTTGTTTGTTTCTCTAGTACGTACGAACAGGAGTTAGGGATATGATCTGCATGTATGTCTTTCTTGCCTCTAATGAGATGAGGAAGTTCTCGGCATTGACACATGTTAAAGAGCCAGTAATGATTTTTGGGACTTTTGACAAACGGTTGATAAATAATTTCCGAACTCTTTCAAGAACCTTTCTCTTTCTTCTTCTCCTTTTTCTTCGTCTTTATTTATTTAATAACTGCATTTCTTTAGAGAATTCCATGTCCACTCCGAGTTGGGTAAGCATGGATTGGTGGGCCAACAGGGAATGCTATACAATCGATTGAATTCCTCTTAGACTTACTAAGGGTAACATAAAATACTGGTTTCTTAATCGATGGCTCAAGCTTTCCACTTGTTTAAAGGTGTGACTTCAACATCACTTAGTACATGACCGATTTTCATGGACCCATTTTCATGTGTCTAGCATTGTTGTACTTCTGTATCGCAGCAAATGGCCTCATACAACATGAGTAACATCTGCATATAACCTGTTTGTCCACAAAGGATTACAGGATTGCTTACATTGTCGTGTGTGATTTCATTTGCTTTAAAATATGTAGCAAGATACCCGTGATCAAGGATATTACGTGCTGCACGATTCGTGAGCTAACAATGACAACCCTAATTTTGATAAATGGCAAGGAAGAATTGGCTACTTAAAATCGTGAAAAGGTGCTGCATCTGATAGAAGAAACTTCTATAGAAGTTTTTGTTCATCATGCATTTAACAGAATATGTTGAGCACCTATCCAATTTATTGATTTTTTTCCCACATCCACGTTTTAACAAGCTTTATTTTCCCAAAAGAGGGCATTTTATTTTAATGAGAACACTTACGTGGCCTTTTCTTATTTTTTCAATTTTAAAATCTCAATCTGTAACTAAAGAATTGCCTTTGTTGAACATTTGTGTAGCATAAATAATGCATAAATACATCAGCTTCACTGGAATTCTAACTCATTTTTTATAACTAATAATCAATATTTATTTTGATTGTTGTATATAAATTTCTAAGATAAATTTGATATCAAAAAGATGCAATAGTCCTTTAAACTAGAACAATTAAAATTATGGTAACTAACATAAGATTATGTTAAAATGACTATAGACATTTTAATTAGCATATTATGATATGAATATCCTTTGTTATATTGACTATGAACTATAAATTAGTATTAGTTATGTGCTAATATCATATAGATATAGGTATAATAGCTATTAATATGTTAATGATATTAATATTACTAATTTAACTAACATCATTTCAGATTACTCAACTAAAATATTATAGGTGGATGATGTTGGTGGGAAGAGACCAATTGGCCTAGAGTTTATTCACCAGTCAAAAGAGAAAGTCATGTAAGTTTGGGATCGTCTCAATAGGCACAAAGTAGGGATGAGTGGTTTTAAGTTCCACTTGAAACATGGAACCTATAAGGTAAAACATGTTCCTCATTTCTGAAACTTAGAACCTACCTCATTATAGTTTCAGGGTTGGTTTTAGGGCCTACCAAAGTTCCATTTTTATTATTAATTGAATAATTACAATGAATTATTTCCTTTAAGAATCATAACTTGTTGTTACAATTCATTGACCATAATTTATATTTAGACGCACAAAATATATGAAATATTAACAAAGTAAAAGTTTCAATCATAAAATGAAAGCTTGGACTAGTGGTTTTAGATGATACACTTATCATCAAATGTCACGGAATAATGTAATATCACGTGAAGACATAGAATAAGAAAAATACATAAACTTATTTCAGGTTCTAGCTTATAGGTTTCGGATTCCAAATTTCACCAACCTAAAACCTGTAATTTACTCGTCAAAATAGGTTCCTCAATTTTTGAAACTTGGAACATACCATGCATATCTTGAAACCTCGAATCGGATGAGTTCTCACTAGTCCGATTTTCAAATTCCAAGTTTTACCTTGGAACCATACTCACCCCTAACACAAAGTGTCACGCCCCGACTCTCGAGCTCGCGGCAACCCCATTACCTTGGTCGATTGAAAGCGACGTCCCAGGACCCATCCATGACGATTCATTTTAATCTTTGATTATGCGCAAGCGGAAGACGAACCATCCCCATACAATCAATCAATCAACAAGGATAGAGGGATGAACAGCAAGAACAACAACAACTACTCAATTATTCAATTTACTGGATTAACCAATGGAGGATCGTTTTCCAAATTACAAGCCCGACAAAAAGGGCCGATCCATCCTCTAAGCCAAACCAAAAAGAAACTAGGCTAATTCAACCGCACACAAAGAACCCTCAGGTTCGACACCACGGTCACTCGGACCCATCGGACTCAAGCTCCGTCGAGTCGATCACTAGAGAAGCGAGGGCAGGATTCTCCATTGCGGGTACGCCATTCTAAAGACCTGAAAATGTTTAACCACGACGGGTTGAGATAAAATCTTAGCGAGTTCTTCCCCCTAAGCCCCAGTTAGTACGCCAACTCAACCCGGGGTATCTCTCTAGAACCACCCCTCACTCAACCCAACAACCCAGAACCAACAAACAGCAGGCCAAACAACAAACAGAGCAACCAACAATCAATATTCGATTCGCATGCAATCTTACCCGATATGCCATACCCTGTGCGTCAAATCTCATACAATGCAAGCAAGGCACATGGTTGTTAGATGAAACATTTCATCAATCACATCACAAGTGATCTCACCTAACCATTGCTACACCCTACACGATTGTCAACTCATGCGTGCGTACCATAAATAATGCAATCATCACGACATTAAGAGCATGCGAATAATCAGAGCATCTCACACAACTTTCTCATGTCTCACACTCACACATGCTCCGATTATTACGACCACTAGGGCCACGGCACAACCTTATGGTTGGCGGTCTACCAGTCGAAGACTAGGCATCGTCCTCTCCCATGAGGCACGGCGACGTCACTGGCTCTCTCCCATCGACGACATTCCCTATGGAGCATGGGGCCTGCTCACTGCCGCAGCCCCGCAACTGACCACTGTTAGGCAACCGACCGAAGTCAGGATGACAAAAAGGCTACGGCACAACCCCTTAAGGATTGGCGGTCTACCGGCAGCGTTGGGCTCTCCTCTTAATGTGATCATGCAACACATCATCAAACAATCCATTTATATCTTTGCTC
Source organism: Angophora floribunda (assembly GCA_014182895.1). Taxonomy (NCBI): domain Eukaryota; kingdom Viridiplantae; phylum Streptophyta; class Magnoliopsida; order Myrtales; family Myrtaceae; genus Angophora; species Angophora floribunda. The sequence goes on along the minus strand of CM024707.1, from coordinate 18,968,571 downwards.
TGTCATGAATGCAACATCGCTCATGCTCATGCGACATGCTATTTCAAATAACTCACGCAATATGTCATGCGATCTCACTGGACAATTTTCAAAATCCAAAATCCAACCAACACTCGATCACGCATTTCATCAATATTCACGAGCATAATTAACAATCGGCACTCCAATTAATCACAAAAATCAAGAACATCAAAATAAGACTAAATTTAGCTTCATGAATAGTGCTCGTGACCCATTTAATCCAGAAAAACAATTAATCAATTCAAAAATCAAATCATGTTAATCAATCACATAAACATAATTAATCTCAATTTAAGCACAATTAAGCTTAATAAGCAAACTTAAGCTAATCTAATCTTAATCATCTATCTAACCACCTATCTTAGGGCTAATACAACTTAATTAAACCCCTTAAACCAAATTTAACACTAACTAATCAACCCTAAGCAAGTTTAGGCACTAAATAGGGATTAGGGGCTAAACTCACCTGTTAAGCGGGCCGGCGACACGGACGCGGCGGCGGCGACGAACCCGACACCCGGGGACCTCTACCACGACAATCCAAGGCGGTCCCGGGCTCAACACAGCAACAACTCTCCCCACCGCAACTAAAAGATGGAGTTGAACAAGGTGGAATTTGGCTGGAAAGGAAGGAAAACAGGTTCAATGGCACTAGCCGAGATTCCAACTAGATGATAGATCATCTTCTCTCTCTTCCTTTTTGACTTTTCTTCAAAACATCCAAGGGCATTTTGGTCATTTCCACCTTGCACATTTCCCAATCCTGAAAGGCAGGCCTAGGAAACGGGCTTGAAAATGAATAGGAACGGGCTTGAAGTTTGGATAACGTCTCGGTCCAAAAGTCCCTTTTTCCAATTACTCGACTCAGCCGGCCTAAAAGTTCGTCCCTGGACGTTCCCGAAAATTCAAAGTTTAATCTTGGATTCTCATGCCATATCAATTTTGAAAGAAATTGCAAATGATCGATTCTTATTTCAAAGTACACGATTATCAAGGATTGGCATAGGGTCATTCGCAGGTTCGATAACAGTAGACGGAATCACCCGTCGTCCCATTATTTCTGTCCGCGAATCGACTTCTATTCGTCCCTGGAATCAGCCTGCATATCTACATGATCGTTCTTACGCAATTCTCACGGTCGAGTCGTTTAGTCGCACGAGTTCTGTCCTCATTAGCCTTTCCCCTCAAGGTAAGAGTGATCATGTTACACAAAGTCATCAAAAAAGTTACGCAAAATTTAAAAGATGCGAGGTGGAATTCAATGTGATGGATCACATATTCCTAGAAGTGTCTCCTAGGAAAGTCATTACGAAATACAACATGCGTGGAAAGTTGGGTCCAAGGTACGTGAGATCATTCTCAAAGAAGATTGTAACAATTGCTTAAACTAACTCACTATCTAGTGTGCATAATGTGTTCCATGTGTTTTTATTGTGAAAACATATGCCAATCCCGAACATGTGCTAAATTTCACACCATTAAGGTTGAGGGAGAGCTAAAGTTATGAAGAGCAACCTACTCACATTGTCGATAGGGATGATCAAGTGTCACAACGCCAAACAACTCTATACGTAAACTTCCAAAGGCTAAACCACACCAAGAGAAAGGCCACTTGAGAGCTCGAGGAGTAGGTAAAGCGCAAATATCCTCATTTGTTTGAAAATTGAGGATGAAATATATTTTAAGGAGGGTAAAATGTAATGATTGGCATAAAAAAAAGAAAGAAAGAAAAAAGGGATATGTTTATTGGAAGTCCTATGAATTGCCACGAAAGTATATTTGAGTCTTAAAACATATTAAGAAAATGCAATTAAGTCATCAAATTTGTCAAATTGGTGAATCGAGTTTTTTTATTAATTTCGTCCAATTTTGTTAATGGAAAATGTTGATGTGGTTATGTGGCATGCCAATTCCCGATCACCTATCTTACCCGGTTGCTAAATTAGGAGAACTATACTCAATAAATTCTTGATAATAAATTGCAACTATAACAATTAAACTAGGCTAGAATATAAGAAACTGGCCACCTTCGACTTTATTTGCTATCGGCCTTGTCTTTGTACATGTCAAGAGATGTATCTATGGAGGGGATTTGTACAAAAAAAAAACACTAGGGAATAAAAACACTTAGGTATCCCACCCCCCTTCGGCCATATACACACGGTTCTTCATCGGTTAGCCGGTCAGCACAAAAAACAAAATCTCTACCAAAAGTCAGGTGCTTTAGATTACCGCCTACACCGCTAAGCTATTGCTATGGCTTGGACCCTTGTCGTACAATAGTAGAGGTCCCATTAGTTGGCCTTCCACGCGTGCATATAGGGCTATGAGGGCCAAGTATGCTGACCTTGTTGGTGCTCCTATGTCCATCATCAAGCATAAGGTAAATTTGACAAAGGTCACGCTTAAGAACTGCTAGTCATGGATCTCCTCACGTGGCCATACAAAGTCAGATGGGTGCCATAGAGGATAGTCGTGGCAGCAGCAGGTGGAGTAGAGGAAATCTTCTAATCAGAAAAAAAAAAAAAAAAAAATAGTAAGCAAGCATGAGTTTAAAACAAAACTTAGCAAGTAAACCGGTGGCCCGAGTTCGTGGGGGTGGCTGCTAACAAATAAAATAGTCTGCCATGCATCAAATATAGGGTTCCATTATGAGTCTACACCATTTGCTCGAAGGTAAGTCCAGTACTAGAATAAGTGACTAATAAGTGTGGTCCCCACTAACAAACAAAATAAAATATAAACTATTTAATCGACGCGTCTATGTAGGTTTAGCTGCAATAATCACCAAGGGGGAGATGACATCCCACCCTATACCCCTCGCACCCAACCTGGCATCATGAGGTCCCCTGAGGAGTTATTCAACCCTCCTTAGTCCTCTAAAGAGTATGTAATCACTCAATTTCACCCCTCTCTAGGCATCCCAACACTCGAGGCCTCCCATCGGCTTATCAGTTGATGGCGCAAACATATGTAATCTCATCCTGTTGCAGCAATTGAATAGTTCCAATGCACAATACAGCTCAAATTCTATTCAAAGGTGACAAACTACATTGTCTTCGGTCTCGATCCCATTATCAAGCCCAAGACAAAGATCCGCTTGACCATCCCAGTTTCTATTTGTGTAACTAGCGAATGGCCCTATACTCTAGTTCAGTCATCATTGAATTATCGCAACCTTGGCGACTTATTCCTAATCTTATCCCATGCCTTCTCAACACCTCAATTTTATCCCATTTTCTACAAGTACTAACACATGTGATCTTTTTATTAGTCATACAAATAGATAATGAAAATGCCATTAATCTAGGTATCACTTGTTTGATCCAAGCATGCTTACTAACATGAACTCATGGTCCATTATAGGACATATGAGCTATCCCCACTTAGCAATCACTTAGTTGAGCGACTTGATTCTTACATGAGAACTCGCGAGATGACTAGTAAACCAAATCCAAAATTCATTTGACTTGAACAGGACAATTATGACGATGCCTATAACTTATATGCAAACCACAAATCATTACCACAATAGTAAAAACCCCAAACACCTATCTTTCAAGCTGTCTTAGACATATGGCTCCTAGAACATGATTTTGGCAAAGCACCGCATGAACACACACGAAGAATAGCACCAAAATACAAACAAATAAATGCATAAAACACCTCCTTGTCCCCGTCATTCACTAGATGCCCCCTGACCTTCCTAATCTCACTCACGGACTCCAAACATCAAACTCACGACCTCCATCATTCGCAACTTCATTGTACCGCACGTGAGCCCACATTGACAAGTTGAACTTATACATTCCACTACTCAATTTCATTGACCGACATATGGAACTCGAAATAGTTAACAAAGCTCACGGTGTCACGGAGCTACCCATGAATCTCAAACTAACTAACTAAGGTCACAACCTCACCGAGCTACCCTTGAGTCTCAAACTAGAATGTTGAACCCGTGGGTCATTTCCACTCAAACCAGCCCACTAGCTCATGGTTTCACTCTCTCTCGCTCATGCCCATAACTCAAACTTCCAGCCTTATCTTAACCTAAAATTACCCTAAAGTGGCACTACCCATGAAGAACGGAGCAATTTGTTTACTTGCCTGGTCGAGTATTGTGGATGGGATGCAATCGGCGAATGGACTTTCAGACGGTGCAACTGACTTTGATGGCCTCCTTCTATGCTTGTGATGTTTGGAGAGGCCAACTAGTGCCGTCAACAAGTCTTCGGTGCCGGTTTTCTCTAGAGGGTTGCCTTTGTCGCTGCTGGTTAGAGACGAGGAAGGGTGCGGGGTAGTGTTTCTCTAAGGGAATTAGAAGAAGGGCTAGACAAGAGTTGGGCCGTTGGACGTTTAAGGGGAAGAAAAGTAAAAGTGGCAGCTCCTTACATCTCCACCTGACATCCACATGGGGAAAATTCCTTTGGCAGCCATCCCTTGACCTTTTAACCACACCACAAAAGGAAAATGGTTGGCTTACACGAGTGGGTCTTAAAATTATTTCTTTTCCCCTTTTTTTTCCATCCTATTTCCCTAGCCCATATAATTTCTTACACGGACATCTTTTTTATTGGCCATAGGAAATCAATGCAACCCCATAGTTTTCTACTCTCTCTCGAAGTTACCCCCTCCCACGCACAAACAACCTCACAATGTGGGACAATGGATTTATTCTAAGGGCCCTCAACAAAAATGTGCAACCATTAAAGTTTCAAACATTGCCTATTTTTAGGGACTCTTGAAATCCATAGTTTAGCAAAGTTAAGACGTAATTCTATCAACGTTATTATGATAAGGTTATTTTCCAAAATATTATAATGACTTAGTTTTTAAAATGTGCAGTTTAATTGGCGCAAATCTAAGTGTCACAGGCTATATTTATTTTATTGTTTTCTCTATCATACACGGCTATAATGTGACCAAAACACGAAACATAAGGCATGAGTTTATATCCAACTATGGTTCTAACTCTCCTTTTTTTTTAAATTAAAAAAAAAATTTTTAAATTTAATTTAAATAAAAATTAGTAGTAAAATCATAGTTGGACCAAAATGATGTAGTTTTAAATTTATGTTTCATTTTTTAACCACGTTGTCACTACTTAGGAGAGAGAAAATATCAAAAAGTCACGTCAATATTTTCTGTTAGCCAAGTTGGATAGAGTTAGCGAAATGAACTTGATTACACCAATTTGATAAATTTTATGATTTGATTGCACTTTATGCAAGTTTTAGAATTTAGTTCCACTTCCTTGATAAGTTTTAGGACTTTCAATAAACATATTCTAAAGAAGAAATAAGTAAAAGGAAAAACAAGAAGAGAATGAAGTTTCACACATACAAGCTTCAGAGACTTCAACAAGCTAAATTAACTTTATTTCGTAGCATTTAGTAAAAATTCAAACCATTTATTCATCTAATCGAAGGAATTGTTGGAGTTAAGCCATAAATTTGGATCTATGTAGATTTTAGTTAGCTGGAATTCGATTTAGAAGTTATTAAGCTATGAAATTATGAGATAACTAGAGTTTAGGAGTTGTGAAGCTATAGGGTTTGATGGAAAATGGTTCGAGTTGCGGTTTCATTAAGGTGAATTTTTAAAGTTTGGGTGTGCTAGCTATATGTAGCCGATAACAATAAATAGCTACCTTAGACAAGCTTTCCATTGGCACATAAGAGTTGTCTAGTTGCCAAATAAGTATAGTTTAGTTAAGATAGTTATTTACTTGATTTTCGTTTTCACTTCCCATTTAAGTAATAGGATTTCGAGTTTATTGGTTTGAGTAGCTTTTCTTATTTGGCTTTGACATTTCCAAGTAAGTGGTGCTTATCTCATCTATGTATTTACAAAATATTACAACTTATGGAATATCATATTTATTGCGTAAAACTAAATTGGGCATTAACTAGCTTTTAGTTATTGGAATTAGCAAGTATCTTTTGAAATGCTTTCAATTGATTATCATTGAAAGATTTGAGAAATGCTATATAAAAAATTATATGTACTAATTTAAGAACCCACTTTATTAAATGAATTTTAGTTGTTGATTTGAATTGCCAAATGGTATACGTTTTGACTTGTGAAATGTATTTTGATTTATGAAACGGATTCTAGATTTGATTTGTGGCTTATTAAAGGATGATATAGTGGTTTGATGCTCATGTCACCATGTTTAGATCAACTGTTGAGGGGTTAATTATGCATACTATTTCAAGATGTCCTCCTGGACTGATCTATTAGCTAATATAAGTGGAGTCTAGTCGATGGGAAATTTTGGTTGTCATCACAAGATGTTAACCATGACCATTGTTGTTTATTAAACATTAGATTGATCCATATAATTTGATAGAGATTAATCAATAAATTATGGATTAATACTATGAAAAACCCCAAATAAGTAAACTTGTGACAAATTTATCACAAACTAATTTATAGGTTACCAAAAACTCTAAATTGGTACACTTATGAAATATCTATCCTATATTAACTTCTGTCAAATTTTACTATGAAATTGTTGAGTTAAACGACACATGGCAATAATTCAATTGTCATGGAGCAAATTTACCACAAGTGTATCGATTTGGGTTTTTGGAAAACTAAAATTTAGTTTTGGATAAATTAAACATAAGTATACAAGTTTGGGATTTTTTATGACTCAAAATTTAGTTTGAAGTAAATTTATCATATGCGTACCGATTTAGAATTTTTCGTGGTATTAATCCATGAAACGTTGATGTTTATGTATAAATTTTTATTGTAGTGATATAATTCATTGAATGCCATACATATACTATATACTAAATTTATGGTAGATAATAGTATTGATTTATAAATACGCATAGTGAATGTTTGCTATGCTTAAAAGATATTTGTATTACTATTGTTTTGGTTGTTCATATAATCAATCTCAATGATTTTCAAGTTTTTCTGCTAGAGGCAAGTAAGATGAGAGCATTATCAACAAGGAACTTTTCAATCATACCTATTGAAAGATCGATAATTTTTGCTGAAAAATTTCTTGAGAAAATAAGAGATAAAAACCAATTGCAAAGATTTCTTGGAAGTTTGAATTATGTCATAGATTTCTTTCCCAATATCAACCTTATTTTGGTTTGAAAGAGAGATATCTTACTATGAGACACTGACACTACTAGATCATTCTTTTTTACTATGTTAATGAAATGGCCAATATACTTGAAATGTTGAATCAATATTTTGAAGAGAATATAAGAACATCATCTATGTAGACTATTATGTAATTTGAGTATGAATTGAATATATTATTCATAATTCTTTGGAATTTAGAATGGGCATTTTTCAAACCAAAATGCATTACATTCCATACATTGATTTGGTCCGAGGTATATTTTATGATAAGATTTCCTATTTTAGGAGTATCTAAAGTAATAGAGTTAGAAGTAGAAGCCAATTTTCCTTTTGAAAGTCTTTCTCTTTCTTCCAAAGTTTTAGCAAAATCTTTGCTAGGGCTTTTTGGTAATTCAAAATTTTTAAACAAAAGAGTTTTCAAAACTTTTGACTGAGTGTTTATATGATGAATAGAGGATTCTAACCTATCCAGCCATTTGCCAATCGTATTAAGATATTGGTTAGAGTAATTATTTTGTTCAACAATTTTCTTGATTCCTATTCCATCAATTTCTAAAGAAGTTTTGTAAGGCACTTGGGGGGTTTATGATGAAAGTCATAATTAACTTGCAAATAATTAAATCACCAACCACAGGCGGTTAAATTGACCGATTGTGAGATATGAGTAATAATTTAAATAGACAGTAAAGTTTAAATAAAATATTGCATTAGTTGAAAGTCACAAGTACAAATATTTAAAGTTGCATAAGAAATACAAGTGCAATAAACAAAACATCTTTTGATTCATAAACCATGAACATGGTTTGTAACCATTGATCTAAAGGGGTTTATGATGATAGAACGGTAAGATGGAAATATGAAAATCTTACCAAAGACTGATCAGAATCAAGTACTTAGTTATTGATCTTGAAAGAGAATATGAGAGGGTTGGTTGTTGGATGAACAAGTGAAGAACTCTTTTAGGATGAGGGAGGTCTTCTCAAGAGGTCACAAGTACAGATATTTAAAGTTTTATAAGAAATACAAGTGCAATAAACAAAAGATCTTTTGATTCACAAATCATGAACATGGTTTGTAACCATTGATCTAACAAGGGTTTATGATAATAGAAAGGCAAGATGGAAATATGAAAATATTACCAATGGCCGATCAGAAGCAAGTATTTGGTTATTGATCTTGAAAGAGAATGTAAGAGAGTTGGTTGTTGGATGAACAAATGAATAATTCTTTTAGGAAGATGGAGGTTTTCTCAAGATGAAAGTAAGAAGGAAGTGGAAGGGCTCTCTCAGTTTGAAGCCTACCTTCCTCTTCTATGCAAGGGTTTATTTATAGGAGAGACTAGTCACTATAGACAAAAGGTAAACAATGTGTTCACGAGCAATTACTATTTGTCTATAGTAAATAGTGACTTGATTTGACTGAAAGTGCACAATGATACAATGAGAATCTTTGTGCTGAATTTCAAATTATGGAATCTGATTTGACCGAAAATGCACAGAAATTCAGTGAGAGTCTTTGTGTAGAACTTCGAAATATGGAATATTTGGGTAGAATCACATGATGAATTCTTTGGCATTGGTTGTCCCACTTTTGCTTTTTCAGTCTTCATCTTCTACCAGATTAATGCCATAGTAATCATTTTCATTGATGTTGCCACTATGGTGAGAATGGGAAGAGCTTGTTTCTTCCAACTCACTCATTGCCTATTTTAAAAGTCCATTGAGTTGATCTTGGGACTGAGTTGATGCCAGTTTAGATAAAATAAATCCCTTATCATAGAGGAAATGGGTAATTCCTTCTAGCGGGAGGATATTAGAATAATTTCGGCTGGGGTTTCTCTTGCTCAACTAGCCTGTGATTGATTATTCATTCACCCTATCAAAAATATTTAAAACTATTGCACCACTTTACTTTGAATTTTCGGGTCAAAATCAAAGTGTCTCATTCAACGACTCTTTTGTATTTGAAGTTCCATGCTATAACCCAAGATTCTTCGAAGTATATAAAAAAGAGTATCAAATCTAAGAATCTATCTTCTATGAAAGAGGTTTAAATTGGCTGGAGAATAGTTTATAATTGGGTTTCACCAAATGGTGCAAAATATCACTAGTGGGTCCAAAATGTTCCCACCATCGAATAAATCAGAAGGGTATCATGCAGGTATCTAAATCTTCGAAAAAAATCAGCCATGTATAGGTGTTATTGGCATTTTTCCTAAGGAAAGTATTCCACCAGGCTTGTTGGTAATCAAAATATGAATAAGAGGTTTTGTATGGTATATGTTCGATGATCTTGGTATCAAACTTGACCATGGTTATGGGAGTGAGTTTTCACTTGGTAGGATGAATGATTTTGTGTATCCTTGTTGTGGAGTAATTGATATGATTTTTATCAAAAAAATGTTTAAAAGTGACAAATTTGGTTTATGTTAAAATCCTTTCATAAAAATTCCACCGTTTTGTAAGGATCGTGTGAAGTATAATTAAACTTCTCAGAAAATATATTTTTTGTGAAGATATTTTGATAATTTTTGATATTATTTTAAAAAAGCTTTGATCTTGGAGGGGTTGCATTAGTAAACTGAATCACCACCTCATTAAGAGTCATTTTACCATTTGGTTTTCTAATACTCAAGGGGGAAGGATCCGGGCTTATCTCCACCTGGTTGGCATTTGGATTATTGAAAGCTATTTCAAAAACTTTAGGGCGTCCTGATGAGGTAGGTTGGATATGGAAAAATGGGGATTTGAAGGTGGCGAGGAAGGTTCCTCTTTGGAAGATATAAAATCTGGCTATTTGATGTATTGAAAGGTTATTGGGCATTTGTAACTAGCTTCAGATGTTGGTCATATTTTTTGGCTTTGTTGCCGGAGATTGGGCAATTTCCCTGCCTTTGTCTTTTCCGGTGGGTTTAGGAGGCATTTTCCCTGTAAAAATTCTCATGTGAGAAAATTTAGTAATGAATTTGAAGAACCATTTATAAATTCAATATCAAAATCAAAAACATATAAAATGGCTTGCCATCTAGCAAAGATTTATTTTGAAGCAATATTTTGGACATCTTTTTGCAAAACATTTTTTGTAGATTTGCAATCAATTCTTAATATAAACTTTTGATTCAAAAGATCTCCTTGGAACTTCAAGATAGACAAAACTATAGCAAGAATTTCCTTTTTTCTTTTGGCAGTTATTCCAGTGTTTGGAAACAAATTGGACGATTTGTTCCTTACTATCTTTTGACTATTTGAAAATTCCTCCATAACCAATTTCAGAAGCATCGGTTTCAACTTTTTGAATGCAGATGGATTGATAAGATTTCTTTTATACTTTTCTTGATTATTTTTACCACATCAGTATAGATACTAGTCCATGGAGGGGGATCTTTCTTAAGCCTTTGATGGAGAGGATTGCAAATTATGTTGATAACCAACCACAGGCGGTTAAACCGGCCAATTTAAATCGACGGATCTTCTGGAAGAGGATGAGTGGAAAGAAGGGATCACAGGACCTTTTTGGAGTATCAAAAGACATTCCGAAGAATTATATAGTAACTATTCTTTCTAGATGTTGGATAATATTGGTAGGGTCCAAATTGTGAATAATTTGTTGGGGGACATGGTTTTCCAACTCCCATTGTTTTGGAAGGGTGACTTGGCTCCATTGAATTATAGTGGGAATGATAGTATTGGCTCTAGAAATATATATATGTTTAGTTGAGCAAGAGATGTACACATTTTTTTGATAGAATATATAAGCTCTGATCCTATAACCAACTTACTAATTCATCATATATATATGTGTGTGTAGCAGATTTATGTTGATTTGGTTTGAAACTATATCCTTTGAGAAGAAAAATAGCTGTATTATTTCCTTATATTTGTAGCAATTAGAGTGTGAAATTTATTGGGGGGGGGTGTGTGTCATTCAATCACTATTATTAGTTAAGATATATAGAAAAATAATACAAAAAGTCTCTTTATTTTATCTCAATGTGCTATCCTTGAATTTTTAATTCATTCAATGGGTCTTCGATTCAAAATATTCAACATAGTAAGTAAATTTTCGTTTTATTCAATCTAGTACTTCTCTTTTCATATAAAAAAAAGTAAAAAATTTCATAATTACACTATTACCTAAATTTTAGAATATCTTTTCATTTTAATCCATGTCTTAAATCAACAAAAGAAAATGGTTATCTTTTCATCACTTTTTCTTCTTTTACTTTTTTGGTCTTTATATATATTTCGATAGTTCCATTTAAGTATATTTTAGCTTATAGTTTCTATAATATAAAAGTATAACCTCATTTTGAGTTATATCAAGTTGATATTCCTATCATTTAAGTTTCCTAATTTAAGTTTTAACTAAACTTAAGAAAACATGAAAGGTGAAAGCTTGAAACTTTTATTTATCTAAAAAATTAAAAACAAGATTTAGATTAATACAAGCATGAGAAATCTATATAAAAATCAATATGGTTATTAAATATTTTTATGAAAATGCTTATTTTATAATAAAAGGAATATGAATTCATATAATTCTAAATGATATTATCTATAGTAATATTTATAAAGATAAAGGTGAAATGATACTAGAATGACATAATATTTTTTGTTGATGTAGGAAATGGATTGAATTGAAAATATATCGTAAAGTATGGGCAATAATATAATTATGAAAACTTGTGAAAGTCCCGAAGGATTAATGTCACGCGTCGACCCTTGAGCATGCGACAACCCTTGTTCACTTATGATCAAATGAATGCGACGTCCTAAAATACATCGCCAACCATTCTTTTGGTCTTTCAATTATACATATGCAAAAACAAAACATTAACACCCAATCAAACAACAATAGCAATGATAGCTAGAAAGGCCAACTACCATAACAACAAACACACCATTTTATTTATTTACTAGATTAACTTAAGAGGAACATATACATACAAGCCTTACAAGTGGGCATTGTTTCTTGATTGCCAACAAAAAGATATAATGGCTATCAAAGTAACAGGACGGTGAATTTAGGGCATGCTTTGACGGGTACACTAGGTTCGACTTGGGCCCTAGGTCCTCCACCGCCTTATTAGGGAGGGTCAACATCCATCGGGTCCTAAGCTTCATGATTAGGGCCTTGTTAGGTGGGTCGTCGAATCCTCGCAGAGGATCATATAGGTCATTCTTCTCTTGAATAAACCAAGCCTGGAACATATGTAGTACCCACGGATTATTCACTTGTCCACCTAGAGAGTGGACAAGTGGTGCTCATATAGGTACAACATATCTAGGAACCTATAGTGTTCTAGTCCTCGGGACCCTAAATCGGACCAAATGGTGCGCCATCCTTAGAACTTGGAAACATTTGATAGCCACAAATAAGATATAAATCTTAGCAAGTTAATGCCATTAACCTTGATTAGGAAATCAACTCGCCTTGGAGGTACCTAAAACGTGCAACCACTTATCGATGGCAAATCAATAGCAAAACAACCCACATTTGCCTTAACTATAAACATGGTCAATGAGAAAACCATCATAATAAAATCCACAAGTCATCGAATCGAACCACAAACATCCTTACCTCGCCTTGGCACATATCCTGCATAATACAAACTTACATGTGCCGGAAATAATGCAAATAGACATTTCACATAATCAAAACATAACTCATCTTTTTTCATGCACAATGCAATCACATGCGTTTCGATTATTAAGGCCCATTGGCTCACTATTAACACAAGAGTTATTAGTCTTTTGGCATGATCAGACATCATCCTCCCCATTGGGCACATCAACTTTTAGGACCCCTGCCACAAACAACATTCCTCAAAGGAGCATCATTTGGCCTCAATTGCGATAGGCATCCGGACCCCCGTTGGGCATCCGATAAATCGAGCATCATCCTCCTAAACTTCTATTGGGTGATAGGTTTATTTAATGTGACCACACGAGCATCTCAAACCACACAATTATTTTATTTTTCAAATATTGCAATTTATCATGTAAAAATGCAGTTAAAATATTCATATGTGATCACGTATGCACAATTAACCCATCAAATTTTGCATGCTTCTCTTTTTAAATATACTTATCTCATTTAGCTCATAATACATGACATATAAACTCAACAACTTGGGGTTTACCATTTATATGTCCAAAAAAACTCTTTTAAAAATTAACCCATCAGGTTTCACACGAAGCAAATATTTTTCAAGGAAAAACATACATCCAATAGTACGGCACGCAAAGGAATTTCACATAAAACTTAGGTAGAAATCACATAATAAGCAGCACTTATCACCCTACTCCTGATAGCCTATCAAGCATTTCTCGATAACTTAACACTTAAATAGTGATAGCCTATCATTAAATTTCCGATAGTTTATCTCCCCTTTGACAATAGCTTATTACTAAATTTTTCAATAGTTTGTTATCCTTTTGACGATAGCTTATCACCCTCTCCTATAGCTTATCATCTATTTGGCGATAGATTGTCAAGTTTCCTTGATAACTTATTGCGATAGCTTATCATCCTTTTTGATAGCCTATCGCAATATGTTATCAACTAATTTATCATTAATTTAAACTAAACATATTTAACTTAATTAAATTACTCATAATCAAGCTTAATTATAACTAAACTATTCCTAAACAAGTTTAATGTGCTAATTGATGGATTAGAGTATTAAATCACTTGGTAACAATGGCATGGGCATGGGCATGACGGTGGTGGTAGTGAGGGCTATGTGCAGGTAGCACCGGAATGGTGAGGAGTGGTGGTGTGAAAAATGGGTCTCTTGAGTGGGGGGTGTTTGGCTCGATGAGAGAGGAAATTGAGAGGAAGAAAGGACAACGACAATTTTGGTGATTCCTTAGCAACGGACGGCGGTAAGGATGACATGAGGTGGTCTGGACGGCGAGTGGTGGCCAATTCCAGCATGAGGTGGCCGATGGATTTTCCGTGAGGAAGGAGAGGAAAGGGACGAATGGCTGGGGTGCTCGGTGGTGGTGGCTCACGAACAAGTAGGCAACAACACCAATAGCTAGGGACCACGACCAAGGATAGCGTGAGGTGGCTGGGGTTGTTTTGTGTGGCAAGGGAATGAACCGAGGGGAGAATGAAAGCAGCAAAGAAGAAGAAGACTGAAGGGAGAGGGTAGGGAGACATGAGAGAGAGAGAGAGAGAGAGAGAGAGAGAGAGAGAGAGAAATGAACATGAGATTTAGTGCCCAATCTTCATCATTCTCATGCATTAAAGACTAGTCCAATCTTCCCCTAACTCTCTCTCAGCCAAGCATTTGGTCTCCTTTTGGCATTTTGCTAATTTAATGCCAAGAAGGGCATTTTGGTAAATTCATATTTTGGACAAGCAATTCCCAAATTGCTTTTGTGCCAAAGTCAAGAAATGGGTCGTAAAATGGGCTCAAATAATTAGGAATAGGTTTGCAAAGTTGGGCTCAAATTGGGCTTGAATTTACTATTGGGCTTGAAAAGCCCCCATTGGGCCCACTTGACTAGCTTAGGGCTCTTGTAGCCGCCCATTTTGGAAAGGTCCAATGGACCCTTGCCCGGCCCACTTCCTCACGGGCTCTAATTTTTCGATTTGATAATCCATTTTTCAATGTTTCTATGTGACCGATAAATTTGGGCATTAATTAGGCGATGTCCAACATTTTAGTCTTGACATCCTTGAAAATTCAATATTAAAATCAGATTAAAATTCATGACTAAATTCAATCAACATCAGTTTGAGTACATCTCAAATTAATGGGCGGCTCTTAAGAGTTATACTTATTTGACCTGTGGTTGAAATATTATCAATCCACATTTAAGTCCTCTCGACTTATGGATGACCTTGGTTGTCATGTAATTATGAGCAATCGACTACCTGTTCCAAGGTACACAATCAATTTAGGGTTGTTTGCAATCCATACAATGGTAATATGGAATCACCCACGATTCAATTATATTCTTTTTACAAACCGATCTATAATCGTTCCTTGATCGGCCTCCATTAGCACATGATCATCCATTGTCAATCTTTACGGTCGAGTCGTTAATCCATGGTCAAGTGTTTTGGTCATGCATACTTGAATCCTTAATAGCTTTTACCCTTTAGTTAATATCTCATGTGTGATCAATTCAAACCAAGATTTAACTAATATTGCCTTGATAAAATAATCATTCATATATTTCCATAATGGGCCAAAATTCAGGACATTACAACTCTTCTCCTCCTACAAAAATTTTGTCTTTGAAATTTTTATTAACACTTGACTTCTCAAAAAGATAAAGGTATCAATGCCTCATTATTTCATCATTTTTCCACGTGGCTCATTCTGTTCTGTGATGTTGCTAGACCACTTTGACCAAAGGGACTGTCTTGTTCCGCAACACTTGCTCATTTTGATCCATTATTTGAACCAGTCTTTCCATGTACGACACCAAGTCGTCCACGCTTATCTCTTCAAAACTTAGCACGTGGGTTGGATCTAGTTCATACTTCTTCAACATTGACATGTGAAAAACATCATGCACTTAAGCAAGTCTTGGTGGCAACACTAAAGGCCTCCCAATTATTCTATATTTTCAAAGGGTCCAATGTATCTCGAACTCAACTTTCCTTTTTTGCCGAATCTCATTGTGCCTCTCATAGGTGACACCTTAAGAAACACATAGTTGGCCACTTGAAATTCCAATGGCTTGCACCATTTATCTGCATAACTTTTCTGACGGCTTTGGGCTGTTTTAAACATTTCTCAAACAACTTTAACGACGTCCATTGACTGCTGAACTCCCTCCAAGCCCATAATCTTTCATTCACCAACTTCGTCCCAACAAATCGCAGTTTTGCAAGGTCTGCTATGTGACACCTCAAATGGTGCCATTTTAATGCTTAACTAATAGCTATTGTTGTAGGCAAACTCAATTAGATAAAGCTGTTCATCCCAATTTCCCTTAAAATCCAAAATGTAAGCTCACGGCATATCTTCAAGCGTCTGAATTGTCCTTTTCGATTGACCATGTGTAACATCATCAACTCCAACCTCATGAGAAACCGTTGTAAGATCCAAAATTAATTGACCATTGAACATTTGACATATAATTGATCGGTTCAATCGGCAAGGAATCAAGGATCGGCTATAGTCTAACCAATCGACAACTTTGAACTAGCCAAGGGATTGGCCATGAATCAACCACCAATCATACAAATGGGATTGAATCACTAACATATAAGATGACTTTTGGATCACTAGAATTGTTTATGAGATTATCATGGTCCGTCACGGATCAACGGATAGTCATTATTGATCCCGATCGGTCATGACCAATTATAGGTAATTCTACCCGGCCATGCTCTGATACATGTACAATCCAACTTGATCTGACATGATCGTGTCCCAATAAAAAATGCATCATTTCCTATTTAATTCTTAGTGATGAGAAGAGAATCGTGAATTAGATGAATTCAATTATGGATTAGCTATAAACTGGCCATAGACCTATGAAATGGATCGGGGACCAATTGAATAAGCCCCAAGATAGACTCGATGATTCCATCATCAAATATAAGATTCATGAGTGCCTTGTCTAAGTGCTAGATAATGGATAACCCTAAAACTATCCTTGAACTGATCAATGAACTAAGGATCGTAAATAGGGGATTGGTTGCATACAAGCCCTACAACAGGTTTGATAACTGACCCGAGGGCCATTCCTGGACTTGGGCAGACTGACCATGCCAAATACGAGCTGACCATTAAGCCAACCATGGTGCCAACCCTTCTAGTCGAATGATTGCTCAAGTGAACGGTTTAGGCGTGCAAAGGGCACGATAGCTTGAACCTCGGGCATGTGAGAATCGATTTTTTGGGATATACCTTATAATCCCTCTTTTGGCCTTGAAACCAATTTGATTGGTGGATTTTTCGTGATCGTCTCATTTTTGAAGAAATAGACAAAAGAGAGAAGTTTGTAGAATGCCTTCATTAAATCCATGGTGATGAGTTGTGAAGGATGATGTGTCTTAGCCAAGATTTGATAATGATGACCTAAGATTTTTCTTAGCAGCCAAGTTGATGAGTTGCCACGCACTTGGACCAATAGGAATTGGACACTCGAAACATTCATTGTGAGCCTAAGAGATTTAGGTACCAAATGGCCATTATAGGCACCACCTCTTCAAGTTGCCACAAATGTTCTTGAATGAGAGAATGCTTGCTTGGTCTAATAAGATGATGGCAAGTAAGCCTCCACTAGAAATATTTAAGCTCTAGGTTGTTGCACAAGAGCAGTAAATGTGCCACCTTGTTCTTTAGGTAAGATATATTGTAAAATAGGCTTGTCACCCAAATGACTTTGGTGTGCCAATTGGAAAAGGAGGATTGAACTATTTGGCTCGATAATCATGAGGCCGAGAACAATAAATAGGAGGAGCCTCTTCTCATTTCTTACCACTTTGGCCTCTTCCCCTTTCTTATCCTCTCCTCCTTCCTTTCTTTAGGTGTCCTCACTACCTTTCCTCTCTCCCCATGTTCATGCGCCCCTCCTCCTCCTCTATCAAGTCATTTCTCTAATTTTTTAAAGCTTTGTCTAGGGAAATGGAGCTTCCTACTTCTCCCTGGTTTTGTCATTTCTATTGTTAAGTCTAAGCAATCCTCTCTTGACAAGCCATGGTTTGCATGGAAGATTACGTGTATACTTGCTTGTATGTGAGTCTTATGCTTATGCTCAAGTCTTTCACAACCTGAACGATGCCATGGTTTGTGACTTGAGTTCAACGCAAGCCAAGGTTCACCTAGACCATCAAATGTGATTCGGTAATATGATCTTTCGAACTCAAGTCTTGTGTAGCACGAGGATCACCCCACGAGGTCTTGGATGGCATTGAGGTATGTTGGATCCCAATCTTATTCAATATGGGGATCACTTAAGCCCACAAGGTCTCGGTTGACATTGAAGTGTACTAAGTTCATGTCTTAGATTGGTGCGGAGTCCTTGGTACTTGATGGTTGAGCTAAGCCTCGGGCTCAGAGTCGTTCACAACATCATTAGAATCGGGTTGTAAGAAGCATGGCATACATGATTATGTATGAGCACGCTCTTGTTAGGCCATGAAAGTGTCAGCTATATGAAAATATAAGAACCGGCTTGCATAATATGTATGTGATCACTTAACGAAAAATAAGAACCATCACCACTTGATGTTGAAGACAATGCCTCCACACCAATGGGAGGCCTTGTTAATGAAGAACGAGATGCCCCCATGTTAACAAGATGCCTAGATTAAGCCCGGAAGCCTCAAGAAGCTAGCCCTAAAAGCTTTAGTTGAACCAGAAAGCCCAGCATGAAGTTGGAAGCCTTGGTTGAGCCGAGAGGGCCTGGTTGAGTTAAGACAATGTTAAGTGAATCACATGATTGCTGGTTGTGCTTAAGCTTAGCTTGCACATGTTCTTGTATTAGCTGAAGATTAAGTAAGGTTCTTATATATAGTCGAGGTGTAGCATGTGAACTTGCTATTAATTTGTCATCGACACTATTTGTATGAGTTGTTTTGGCTAGTCTTTGATGACAAAATGTCTTACAAGCTAAGAGTTAGCAGTTTTACTTACTAAGTTCCCAAGACTCACCCATTGTTTTATAGGTGAATAAGTACGGCTACCATCTTTTTGGCTATCCTGTAAAAATAGCAAATTATGCTATAGATGTGATGGATGTGGGTATGGATATTACATATTGCAAGCTTGAGTCTACAGTTTGGATTGATGAAGGGCTTGATGAGTTGGTGCCTCTTCGCTTCAGGGTGTGGTAGGGTTCATGGTAATTGGTCAAACCTCTCGGAGGCTTGATAGACCATCCAACGTGTCCGATGAGGTGGCATTTGATGGGATGGCCCCAAACCCTTAAGATTGACCCGAAGCGGAAGGGTTTTCAATTTTGGATAACCATAGTAATAGCGGAGCTAAGGAAATCTAACATTTTTGTATGAAATAGACAAGAAAGAAAGATTGAGCTTGTAATATAAACTTGATAATATAAGTGTTTAAAAGTCTCACATCCCACATTCCCCTCTTTTATACAAACCAGTGTTGATAAGTTAACGTCTCTGCATGTGCATATGAACAAAATAAAATGAATCAAATTGGTGACAAGCTTAGAATGTCACAAAAATAACCCGTAGCTCGACCTTTGATCAGGAGTTGTGACACCATCCATCTATGGATGATACACCATGCTATATTGTAGCTTCATTCCCATAACAATTTGCAAACTTTTCCAAAATGCTACGGTAAACTTGGGGTCTCGATCTGATGTAATCATTATTGGCACTTCCATGAAGACAAACAATCTGTCACACGTATAATTCCACATACTTATCCAAGGTAAAGTCCTTTCATATGACAGTAAAGTGTGCAAACTTCATTAGTCTGTAGCTACAACGTAAATTGAATCATTACCTCATTAACTCCTTGATAATCCCATCACAAAATCTATTGTGATATGTTCCCACTTACATTCGAGAATCTCGAGGGGCTACATAATCTTCCACGCTTGTGATATGTTCCCACTTACATTCGAGAATTTACTTGTTGACATATTAAACACTTAGCTACATGTTTGACAATGTCCAATTTTATGCCATTCCATTAGTAATATTGTTGCAACTTCTAGTACAGCTCCGTACTGCCCAGGTGTATACTATAACTACTAGATGAGCTTCTAATAGAATTTCCTCCTTTAGCTATGTATTATTGGGTACGCACAATAGTTCACAGAATTTCAAGACCCCATCCTCAAATATTTGAAAATCCGTTTTCTTCTTCGCTATATTCATTTGCAAAATCTTTTGGATGGCAAAGTCCGTTGTTTGTGCTATTTTAATTTGGGTTTGCATTTCAGGCTCAATTCTGAGGATGGTCATAAAACTTGAAAGATAGCTTACCTCAAACTTAAAATTTGAATCTCGAAATCATTCAGGCATAATCCATTCTTAAACCATAATGTGCACGATCGATGACTTTTGACTAAGTGCATCAACTATGTTAGCCTTTTCAAAATGGCACAAAATATTGCAATTATAATTCTTGAGAAGTTCCATCCATCAACACTGCATTGTGTTCAATTCCTTTTGGGAAAACAAGTACTTTAAACTTTGATAGTCCATATAAATTTGAAATCTTTCTCTGCACAAATAATGTATCCAAATCTTTAGTGCAAAGATAATTGCCACTAATTCCAAATCATGCACCGGATAATTTAACTCATGAGATCATAACTATCAGGATGCATATGCAACCACTATTCCATGTTGCATTAAAACGCACCCCAATCCTTTAAACAACACATTATTGTAAATCTCATAACCTTTAGAACTAGATGGTATCATCAATACGAGTGCGGTCAGCTTATGTTTAAACTCTTGAAAACTATGCTCACACTTATCTATCCATTCAAACTTTTCTTCCTTCTTCAATAATTGCATCAAAGGTGTAACTATCATAGAAAACCTTTCTATGAATCGTCTATAATAGATAGTCAATCCTAAGAAACTTCAAACTTCAGTTACCGTAGTTAGTCTCGATTAATCCATAACTACTTCAATCTTAGCCGGATTGATGGAAATTCCTTCGCCAGAAATTACGTGATCAAGAAATGTCACTTAAGTTAATCAAAACTTGCACTTACTAAATTTGGCATACAGCTTATGCTTTCAAAGGGTTTGTAGCACTGTCCGTGTTCCTCTAGACTCTTCAAAAACACCAAAATATCATCAATGAACACAATCATGAATTGATCCAAATACTCCTTGAACACGCAGTTCATCAAATCCATAAAAGTTGTTGAGGCGTTAGTTCAACCAAACGGTATTACGGTAAACTCATAATGACCATAACGCATACAAAATGCCATTTTTAATATATCCTTTTTCTTAACCCTTAGCTAATGATAGCATTTCCTTATGTCTATTTTGGAAAATACCAATACTCCTTGCAGTTAGTCAAACGGGTCGTCTATCCTTGACAATTGATACTTGTTCTTGATCATCATATGATTGAGTTGCCGATAACTGATGCAAAGATGCAATGATCTGTCCTTTTTCCTTACGAACAAAACTAGCGCTCCCACGGAGACGCCCTAAGATGAATGAATAATTACTCTAATAGTTATTGCATCTACATCTTTAACTTCTTTAGTTCCAACAATGCTATTCAATAAGGTGCTTTAGAAATCAACTCCATTTTGAGGGCTAACTCAATCACAAATTCTATTTCCCTTTCAGGGAGTAATCTAGGTAATTTTCTAGAAAAAAATCAAATAGTCCAATACCACAATGATGTTTTCCATCTTTAGTTCTTCAACCAACGTATTAATCACAGTTGCCAAATCGCCTTGGTATCCCTTATCTAGTAACCGAGTCACTTCAAGTGACAAAATCAAAGGGATTGATGGTCCTCCTCAAGTTCCGATGAACTTATAACTTCTACTCTTTATCGGATTAAACCATATTATCTTTCTATGAAAATCCACCATAACTCATTGCTTGGTGATCCAATCCATTACAATAATGATGTCAAAGTCATACATTTCTAACATACTCATATCTATGATTTCCTCTCAATCACTAAAAGTTACATTATGATCCAAACAACCTACCGCAAACAATACTTTATCCTTTAATGGGGTAGAAATACTATAAACTATCCCCAATAGTTTTGGCTTTAATCCTACTAACTTAATAAATTGCTTGGTAATAAAGGAGTGCGAAACTCTTGGATCAAACAATGTATAAGCAACATGGTTGTGCAAGAATACCATACCCGTAACCACAATGGGTGAATCCTCCACCTCTTTTCTAGTGATGGTATACACCCTTCTTTGCACTGAGGGCCTATTTAGGTTGTTCTGCGAGTGTTCCATATAGGCGATCCTTCTTACGGTGGTAGCACTTGCACTCCCACGGGCTTGTGTGGGTTCTTCACTTGGTGGCCTTGTTGAACACATCCATAACAAGCTTTTATCTGAGCAAGACATGGGGCGTTTTCATGTTTCCTTCCACAGAATTGGCACACACCATTCGAATTGGGTGCCGGTTTCCTACACCGTTCCTCTTATTTGGCGAGATAGGATGCTTCCCTCCAGTCATTGCCTTTTTCCAAACTGATGGTTGTCTTGCTTAGGTACAAACCACTATTCAAATGCGGCTGCACTTTCCATCATGTGCTTCTCAATCATCTAAGCTCTCATACAGCTCATTGTGGTTCTTCAGATCTAGGGACACCACCTTGTCCTTGATTTCCGATTTCAAACCATCCTCAAATCTCTTAACTTTGTCTACTAGATCATCAATCAACCTCAATGCATACTTCAACAACACAAATAAACTTTGTTTCATACTGATTCATTGACAAATTATTCTTATGAAGCCACTGAAACTCAATCATCTTCTCCTCTCATGCATAATCTAAGAAATACTTTTAAGAAATACTTACCATTAAAAGTTTCCACAAAAGCACTCCACTCTAGGGTCGTACCTTTTGGAAATACCCTTCCTTGTGTTGCTCCCCACCAATTATTGGCGTTACCTTGCAATTGGTATACAACCAACATCACTTTGTCTTCTTTTGAACACTTCAGCAATGTAAAGATCTTTTTCATCTCCTTTATCTAGAGGGTTGCGGCTTTAGGGTTACCTACACTAGTGAACTTAGGCGGTTTTAACTTCAAAAGTTGCTTGAATAGGTAGTGCATCGATTGATTGCAATTATCATTCTTAACTTCTAGAGCTTCCACAGGAGCAACAACAACAATGGCAGTTGCAACAACAACAACTTGAGCTTGAGCTTGAGCTTGTTGCCCTATCATGTTACCTAAGGCTTCCAATGCCTTCAAGATCCCATCCAACTTAGGATCCTCTAATGCATTTCCTCTAGTACCTATCCTGTAGTTGCCACCTCTTCAATGCTTTTTGCTCGAGATTGCTCATCTTGCATGATTCTCATAGAAACCTGTTTTCTAATTCTAATAAGGAATTAGAAACCATGAATGACCCACTTACAGTATAAGATCCTATAAGTAATCACAGGCACACAAAAGAAAATGTCTTTCCTAGCTAATTATCCCAAAATTCATCACACCTTATCATTTCAGACATTGATCGAGCTTTGACACCAAGTTTGACAAAGATATCAAGTCTCGACCCTCGTGACAACATTCACTTGTAGTCAAATGAATGTGACGTCTCAAAATGCATCTTCGACTATTCTTTTTATCTTTCAATTATACGCTTGCGAAAGTGAAACATTTACACTTAGTTAAACAACAACAGCAAAGATAATCATAAAGACTAACTACCATAACAACAAACACACCATTTTATTTATTTACTAAATTAACCCAAGAGGAACATATACAAACAAGCTTTATAGGTGGGCACTGTTACTTGATTGCCAACAAAAAATATAAGGGTTGATGGTCAATCTACTCCATTCTAAAAAGAGTTAGGTTAATGAGGTCAGGCATGTCCATTAGGGGCTGTCAAAGTAGCGGGACAATGACTTTAGGGCATGCTTTGACAAGTCATAGTCCGATGGGTACACCGAATTCAGCTTAGGGTTTGGGTCCTTCATTGGCCCATTAGAAGAGTTAACACCCATAGGGTCCTAGACATCATGACCAAGACCCCCATCAAGCAGGTCATCGAATCCTCATAAAGGACTAAATAGGTCCTTGTCCTCCCATATAAATTAGGCTTGGAAAATATGTGATACCCACAGGGTCAGCCCCTTGTCCACCTAGAGAGTGGACACATGGCGCTAATACAAGTGCGGTATACCCAGGAATCTATAGGTTGTAATAACTGTGTCCTAATCCTGGGGAACCCCAAACCGCACTAGATGGTGTGCTATCTTAAGGACCTGAAAACATTTAATAACCATGAATGAGATATAAATCTCAACTAGTTGATTCCCTAAGACTCAATTAGGAAATCAATTCGCCTCGGGGTACCTAGAACATGCAACCACATATCAACAGCAAATCAATAGTAAAAGGACCCATGCTTTGTCTTAACTATAAACACGATTAGGCAAAAAACCATCATAATAAAATTCACAAGACGTCAAATTGAACTAAAAGCATCCTTACCTTGCCTTGGCACATGTCCCACATGATAAAAACTCACACATGCTAGAAATAATGCAAATAGGCATTTCACAAAATCAAAACACAACTCATCTTTTCTCATGCACAATGCAATCACATGTGTTTCGATTATCAAGGCCCTTCAAGTCACTATCAACACACGAATTATCGGTCTTCCAACATGATTGGACATTGTCTAGCCCCATCGAGCAAAACAACGTCTAGGACCTCGCCATAAATGACATTCCTCAAAGGAGCATCGGTTTGATTTCAACCGCGACTTGTCATCCGAACCCCATCAAACATCATCCCCCCAAACTCCTGTTGGGTGATAGGTTTATTTAATGAAACCACACGAGCACCTCAAACCATGCAATTATTTTATTTATAAAATATTAGTCAACACAAACATGGTATGTGCTCCTAATAATAAACTACTGCAATTTATCATGTAAAAATGTAGCTAAAGTATTCGTACATGATCACGTATGCACAATTAATATGTCAAATTTGGCATGCTTCCCTTTTTAAATATACTTGTCTCATTTAACTCATAAAACATGACATGTAAACCCGATATCTTGGGGTTCACCATTTAAATGTCCATAAAAACTCTTTTAAAAATTAATTTGCCAGGTTTCACGAAAGACAAACATTTTTCCAGACAAAGTAGACATTCAATAGTACATCACGTGCATGAATTTAACATAAAACTCAAGCAGAAATCACATAATAAGCAACACTTATCGCCCTAATTGCGATAGCCTATCAAGCATTTCTCGATAACTTGTTGTTTAAATAGCAATAGCCTATCATTAAATTCCTGATATCTTATTGCCCTTTAGACGATAGCTTATCACTAAATTTTCCAATAGTTTATCGTCCTTTTAATGATAGCTTATCACAATTTCCGATAGCTTGTCGTCTATTTGGCGATAGCTTATCAACTTTTCCTCGATAACCTATCGCGATAGCTTATCATCCTTTTCAATAGCCTCTTACAATAGGTTATTGACTAATTTATCATTAATTTAAATTAAGCAAACTTAACTTAATTAAACTACTCCTAATCAAGCTTAACTATAACTAAACTATCCCTAAGCAAGTTTAATGGACTAATCGAGGGATTAGAGTGTTAACTCACCCAACAATGATGACGTTAACATAGGCGTGATAGTGGTGGTGAGGGCCACACACAGCTAGCAACAGAATGGCAAGGAGTGGTGGCGTGGAAAATGTGTGTCTTGGGTGGGGGGTGTTCGACTCAGTAAGAAAGGAAACCGAGATGGAGAGAGGACAGTGACGACTTCGGTGGCTCCTTGGCAGCGGATGACAACTCACGAAAAATAGTGAAGGACATCGTGAGGTGGTCCAGATTGTAAGTGGTGAGGCAATGGTGGTTGTTTTCAATGTGAGGGGGCTGGTGGCGTTTCCGTGATGAAGGAGAGGAGAGGGATGGGTGGCTAGGGTGCTTGGTGGTAGTGGCTCATAGACGGGTTGACCAATAGCATCGGTAGCCAGGGACAATGGCCAAGGATGGCGTGAGGCGACTAGGGCTATTCCATGCAGCAAGGGGATGAATGGAGGGGAGAATGAAAGCAATGAAGAAGAAGAAGAAGAGAAGAGAGAGAGAGAGAGAGAGAGAGAGAGAGAGAGAGAGAGAGAGAGAGAGAGAGAGAGAGAGAGAGAGGAACATGAGATTTAGTGCCCAATCTTCATCATTCTTATGCATTAAAGACTAGTCCAATATTCTCCTTACTCTCTCTTAGCCAAGCATTTTGTCTCTTTTTGGTATTTTACTAATTAATGCCAAGAAGGACATTTTGGTAAATTCATATTTTGGACAAGTAATTCCCAAATTTCCCTTGGGCCAAAGTCAAGAGATGGGCCTTAGAATGGGCTTAAATGAATGGGAACAGGCTTGCAAAGTTGTTGAGCTCAAATTGGGCTTGAATTTACTATTGGACTTGAAAATGAACTTAAGAAATGATTTGGGCTTGATGGGCCCCATTGGGCCTACTTGACTAGCTTGGGGCCCTTGTGGCCATCTACTTTTGGTGTGAGGTCCAATAAGCCCTTGCCTAGCCCACTTCCTCGTGGACTACAATTTTTCGATTCAATAATCCCTTTTTCAATGTTTTCATGCAAATCGATAAGTTTGGGCATTAATGAGGTGATGTCCAACATTTTAGTGTTGACGTCCCCAAAAGTTCAATAAATGAAATTAAACTAAAATTTATGGCTAAATTCAATAAACTATAGTTTTAGTACATCACAAACTAATGGTCGGCTCTTAAGAGTTACATGTATTTGACTATAGTTGAAATATTGTCAATCCACATTTAAGTCCCCTCGACTCATGAATAACCTCAATTATCATGTAATTGTGAGGAATTGATTGCTTGTTCCAAGGTACATGGTCATTTGGAATCAATTTAGGGTCATTTATAATTCATATAATGGCAATAGGGAATCACCCATAATCAGATTAGATTCTCTCTGTGAATCAACCTATAATCGTTCCTTGATCGGCCTATATAGACAAAGATTGTCTCTTGTCAATCCATGGTCAAGTTCTCTAGTCATGTGTACTTGAATCCTTAATAGCCCCTCTCATTTGGTTAGTATCTCATGAGTGATCAATTCAAAATGAGATTTAACTAATAACACACTGACGAAATAATCATTTATATATTTTTAAAACGGGTTGAAATTCAAAACGTCACAACTAATTTGACTTTGCTATCATAAGTTGAGAGATTAGATTGAGCAAATTAAAAATTGAGGGACTATATATTTAGAACTAATTTAATAATCACATTAATCAAATTAAAAGTTTAATAATGATATTGCACACTAGATTAAAGTTTGTAAACTATTTGTATTGTTATTCCAAGATATATCGAGGACTTAAAAGTAGGAAGCTGCTTTCTTTTCTATGATATATAATTAGAATAATCTAATTGTGAGTTTTAGTATATCATAAAATTTATAACACTCATAAAACAAAATCTATTTTAGAAGGAATCGGCTAATCAAGAGCATTTGAGTCGCCTCCTAACCATCGGTGAGGATGGACAACCCACCCCCATTGCGCTTAGGTAAATGGTCGCCACCCTCCATCACAAACAATCCGTACGTAACCCAGGAGGAGCGAGGAGGGATCGTAATCCTTTATCTATCTATTTGATGAAGGGACAAACATATTTAAAAGCACCTCATATTCTACACAAATGTTTAATTCTTTTAGTTAATAAAGACATGATTGGAAAGAAGGAAATCACACTTTCGTTATTGTAGTTTTGGGGTGTTAACTTTTGGTTCTTATTATACTTTGTTTCGTTATGGTAGTGCTTACATTCATCTCTAATAATAATTTAAGTCATTTAATTAAATTTTGTATAGTTTTACTTGAAATTGTTGAGTTAACACTAGCTATTGACATGTGCCTCTTACTTGTACAAGCCTCTGAATTAAATTACACACTTTTTTGAGTCTTCGAATTTAATTATTGTGCTTATATTTCGCTACAATATTGATTGGTATACCATTTAAAGATGAAATTTTAAGTACCATTTGTCACATTTGTAATCCAAAATGGGCTTAAATTATGCTTGGCTGTTATTTAATACATAATATTTACAAGGTATAAGTGTTTTATAGTTACTATTAGTGTCTTTTTTAGGAATTAGCTTAAGGAACTCTTTTTAAAATCATTTAATATACAATAGTTGGGAGTGAGACTCGATACTCATAACTTTGTCATCACACGAAAAAAGTTCTTTACGGACAGTATCGTGCGAGTTTTTGGTAATGCTAGAATCTAAAAATTCCTATAATCTATCTAAAATATATTGCCTATTAGCTGGCGAGTTAGTGGTGTTTAAATCTTAGTAGTCTTAGTTATATATATAATTGAATCAATCTTAGACTTTATTTATTTCACATAAAAAATTTTTGAAAAAAATAATTTTCTCATTTTTCAGCGTTTGGTTTATTTAGGAAAATAAGTCAACGCAAAATATTTTCCTAATCAATGAAAAATCTATACTTATATTCAAGAAAATGATTTGATCTTTAACAAATCGGAAATCATTTTTCAAAATATGATTGGAAAGTGGCGCTTGACTATATAATCCCCAATGTTCATTTTCGAGCCCTTTGCAGTGGACCCAGGCCTAGAGGTTGAGTTCAGCTCCAATGGAGTCCATTGACGCCACACCTAGGTCCAAAGAGGTTAGGCTCAAACCCTAGTGCCTAGGCTTGAGTCAATAAACATGGGGCTTAGGACACTGGCACCCGTGCTTGGGATCTTGGATCTCAAGGCTAGGTCCCCAACACTAGAGCTCAAAACCCCAATACCCTGGTCCATAGAGAAAAAGCTCAAAACCCCAACATCTATGCCTTGGATTCCTGGTGCCCACGCCTTGATCCGCGGAGGTTGGCCTCATGTCTACAAAAGTCAAGATTGAGACCCCACAATAATGTATTTCTATTTAAGAAAATCAAATCAAAATTCCCTTTACAAACAATGGAAAATATTTTTCAGTTATTTTTCATATTTCCACCATATACTGAACACTATTGCTATTTTCCTTTCAAATAATTTCCTTAAAAAATGTAA
Source organism: Angophora floribunda (assembly GCA_014182895.1). Classification (NCBI taxonomy): domain Eukaryota; kingdom Viridiplantae; phylum Streptophyta; class Magnoliopsida; order Myrtales; family Myrtaceae; genus Angophora; species Angophora floribunda. Next base: position 18,939,672 of record CM024707.1, on the reverse strand, counting down.
GATTTTTCACTAAAGGAAAAGAGTCTTAACAAAACAACCATGATGACCGAACACATTTGTAAATATAGAAATTGCTAATTAATCGTTGGTCTTGATTTGACATTTTCACAGGATTTGGCCTGAAAGTACGGTGAAAGTTAAGTTTCATCTAAAAAATACAAAGATCAGGTTTTACTTTACTAAAACAAAGTACATGGATTAAATTTGATCTTTCCTGAAGGCACGGGAACCAAAGTTGTAACTTGCCTTAAGAGGCTTGTGTACACAAGTTGTCAGTCTTCCAATATGACCGCCCAACATCTCCCAATCGAAGTGGCCTAGCATCTTCAGTGCCGTATAGTCTCGGCCTCGACACCAACCTGGGTTTAGGTTCGTGGGTCGTAACTGGAGATGGGAACTGCGAGAGCACTGAAATTGCTGACCTTGTTGTCTCCTTCTGTGCTCAAACCTCCCCAGCCTTCGTGGGCGTGTGGTGGGTTGACTCCGTTTCGCTCGTCGCCCCTCGAATGGCGGTCTCGCTGCGCCGGAGCGCGTTTCTCGAGCAGCAGCAAGAGCGGCGCGTCGAAGAAGAAGGAGAAGGGAAAGGGGAAGGGGAAGGGGAAGGTGGAGGGTGGGAATGGGAGAGGAGGTACAGCGATGGAGGCGTTGCTGAAGCGGAGGACGCGTTCGTCGAGGGAGCTCGACGATGAGACGGTCCAGCAGTTGCTCGGCGTCAGCAGCCACATGCCGGTGCTGCTCGGCGAAGTGCTGGATGTGTTCTCGGGCAGGAAGCTCCGGTCTTTTGCCGATTGCACTCTCGGTGCCGCCGGCCATTCTTCCGCTGTCAGTATGCATATACATATATATCACGCGTTGGTGCTGTTAGTGTCAATTTGTTCTTTCTTTTGGGCAAAACTCGACTTGTGTTTACACGGGAGTTCGTGTGAAGATGGGTACTTGGGGTTTGTGTGACGTAGAGACTTAATTTGAAGTTATTGGGCAGGGTATTTTTTACATGGAAATTGACATCTGCATGTAGTCGAGATTTCCATCCTGGATTTTGCTAGTGGGTTGACCCTCTTTAGAACAGTTTATCTATGCTACATTTCTCTTTTTTATAGTGAGTAGTTTAGCAGATAGGGAAGAGCTGGAGTACAAATTTAGGGCAAGGAGAGGTCCTTGGTGATTTTCTAAACAGAAATCTCTTTTGAAAATTGATGAATGACTGTTGTGTTAGCGAACAAGCACGGAATTGCTGATACTGAATTTAGCAGCTGAGTCAATTGCTTTATTGCTTTTACGAACCATAAGATATTCCATCCACCTTGAGTCGACAAGGCTCAGCAATAAGAAATGAATACCTTTCTTGAGCAGCTTAATGACACCTTTTTCTCTCAAGAGTCTGCATCATGAATGGTTTTTGGTCACTGCTTGACTGCTTATAATATGAGCAAGCAATTATCAGCATTATAGTGGCAGCATAGGTAAAATTGGCAGGTTCCTTAATCTCCATGTTGCATTTAAAATACTTTCTGTTAAGGTTCTTGAATATCTTATTCCATTATCTAATGATGACGATTGTCTGTACTCATAATTAGAGAGAGCAAATGGACTTCATTTACTTTGCTGCTAGGATAAATATATATTGTTTATTCTCCGAGATTATAATTCACTTCTTGTAGTGAGAAGTTCCAATTCCGTCCCCTCCCATGGTTATGCTTCATATAGGTCTTAATGGAATAAAACATCTCCTGGATGCATCTATTCTGGTCTCAAATGGGCTCAGATTCAAAACATTTATTTCATTTGTAGTACTCATCTTCTTATGTTCTAAATGGATAAAATGTGTGCCGCTTTTCTCATGACCTGGTTCTGTTGGAGATGGCTTTCCCTGATTCTAGGATTTTCTTTGGTACTATTGCTTCAAGCACATGTCTAATTCTTTTCCTTTTCTTGTCTGTTTCTAATAACAGATCATCCAGGCACACTCAGAATTGCAGTGTTATCTCGGAATGGATGTTGATCCTACAGCACATCAAATGGCAAAGACCAAGATCAATTCTCTTTTGTGTGGTGGTTCCTCATCCACATCTTCAAACTTAAGAGGATATTTTCTTTTGAGGAACTTTAGATTTATAAAATCCGTGGTTGATGAGATTGGTGACGAGCTAATGGACTCTGGATTTGATGGCATCTTAATGGACTTGGGAGTGTCATCGATGCAGGTTGGTCACTTTATAAAATTTACATTGGTGCTTGTGTGTTCTTCTATTTCAGCAATCATCTGGCTCTACTTACTTAAGGTATGGAAGGATAGGAGGCATCCCTTTAAATGCTTCTCTTTTATCCACTTAAATTAACCAAACTAGATGAGTTTTCACTGCTTCATCCCTTCTTTTGAACCTAAATATTTATGACAAGGCAAAAACCATACTCTTGAGGCTCAGATTCACCATGCATGTGATAGATATCTTTCACAGTAGCTAAAATTCCACCTCAACTTCTCTGCAAACCTGATCGCAATCCTTAGCTGTAGACAGATCTACCAAACAGTTGAACAATACACTAAATGTGCACAAGCAAGACGTGACATGTTCTGTTGAAACTGGTTAAAAATTACATTCCGCCTCATACAAATTTTATGGTTGTCTTTGAAATTTTTAGAAATTATGCAGGCACTGAGAATGGGTCAAATCTTCAAGTCAGTTTGTAGTTAAAGGTGATTTGGGATGGAAGAATGGTGAGAAAGAGAGGATATTTGAGTTATTGAAGTCAAGCTCCTTATAACTCCTAGCCATTCGAAAGCATAGATAGAAGTGTGAAGCAAACTATCTTTTCCTCTGAAATTTGAATTACGCCATTGTTTTTTTCCCTTCATCCAAGTACAAAAAAGTTGCTGCTGAGACGAGAAAAGATAAAAAATAACCAAGCCACATTTTACCTTATGTTTCTCTCATTCTCTCATTTCTGTAGGTTGACTTCAAAATATCTATTAGATTATTTTCCTCATCCTGGGAAACCTTTTCTTATTGTTAATTCCATAAAATACTTCCTTGGAAGTTCCTCACTGAAGTTTTTACAGGTTAACAATGCTGAAAGAGGATTCAGTGTCCTAAATGATGGACCTCTGGATATGAGAATGGATCCTCAGGTGAGAGCTGTTTTGATTTTCTATTGATTTTTCTTTTTTTAGAATAAAATTTTAGATTTTGATAGTTTATGCTGCATTAAGCTCTCTGTAAACAGAGCTTCAAAGAAGTTCTTATGCTATTTGAAAATCTTAGGGGTGTGGATTGCACGTATTGTGATGAAATTGCGGAAAAAAGCTAGGAAAAGAAGGGTCACTCTATTAGATATCTTATCTTCATCATTCCTGTGACCTCAGTGGCAGTTGAGGACATAGTGAAAACCCAAGCCAAAAATCATTTAACAGATCCCTCATGTCCTGGATCATGTGGAAAATGGACCACGAGTTGCCTCTATAGTCTTGTCATCCTCTCTTGTTGCAATGTGTTTTCCCTTAATCTGGCCAAAGAAAAAAGTGTTTTAACTTAACCAGTGGTTCTTCTTCCTCCAATCTCAACCTAGGAGCTGAAGCCTTGGCAAAGGACGCTGCTAAAAATTGGCCTATGGGCTAAAGTGTCTGTTGTCAGTCTCTCCATCAAGGGGTAGTAGCAATGGGAGTGGAGTCCATGAAAAAATAGTTGCACTTTGCCTTTCCCTTTGTTCTTTCTTTACAAATCCAAAAATTAAGTAAAGTTATTTGGTGTAAACATATTTACTAACTTGATGAGATGCATCAGATTCCTTGGAACTTCTCATACAGCTCTCGATCATCTGACAGAACAGGAACTTCTCTAGATATCGTTGCATCCGAATGATTTGTCTCCTTCACAACAACTTCTTTTGTTTCACCATCTTCGCGATGGCTTTTCAGTTGAGAGGAGTGTTCTACTCCCCCTCAGTTTCCAAAGGACACCACCTTGAACTGGCTATAATTCGTCCTCTTTTGTAGCTTGGTGCAGTATGAACTCCATCAGACAAAATTAAAGTAAATGAGAAAATGCTACGTGACTTTGTGTAAATAAAGTTTTTTATCCAGTAGATGTGCCCAGAGCTAATCTCCATTTGCCTTAAGTTCGGTATTCGCTGAAAGACTATGTTACTCAAAAGTTGCATCCTGCTGCTTGTTTCATTGTCCTTTACATGTTTTCCCTTTGCTTGATGCTGAATTACATGAGAATGTGTTTTACTGACTGAAACAGGAACTTGGCAGGCAAGTTTGAAAGCAGAAGACATCTTAAACTCATGGCCTGAATCTGAAGTTGGACGAATCTTACGGGAGTATGGTGAAGAAAGCAATTGGTTCTTCTTGCGGAATAAGATTGTTAAATCTCGTATTCATGGTGGACTGCATTCCACTGGAGACCTTGTTAATCTAATCCAAAATTCTACTCCCAGGACAAAAGGTTAGCATAGACAACATCGTTATTACTTCTATTTTGAGTACCTATTTTAACCAAATCTATAATAACAGTATATGTTTAGTCACTGATTTCTAGATCTTGATTGCTGGCAAATTTAATAAATACCCCATGGAAATTTGGGAAACCCTTTTACTACTCTTGACCTTTAATTCAATTCATATGCTCTGCTAATTATTTAGTGCAATGGCAGGAAGACAAGGTTGGATAAAAACAGCGACACGGGTGTTTCAGGCCTTACGCATAGCAGTCAATGATGAACTCAACACATTACAAGACTCTCTCTATTCTTGTTTTGAGTGTCTTGCACCTGGTGGTAGGCTTGCCGTCATTTCCTTCCACAGTTTGGAGGATAGGATTGTAAAACAGACATTTCTTGACATCATAAGAGGCCGGAGAACTGATGAAGATGGAGAGATTAGTGAAGAGATGACGAGAGATCTTACAAGTACTATCACTAATGAAATTGACAAGGAAGTGTGGATTAGACAGATAATACAAGGCGAAAGGGGTAGAATTTTAACCAAGAGACCAATAACTCCATCCGAGAAGGAAGAGGAGTTGAATCGGCGGAGCAGGAGTGCTAAACTCAGGGTGATTGAGAAGATCTAATTTTTCGACAACCACCAGGCATACAGTGAGAATTTTATTCTGTCTTCACAATAATGAGGCTGGATCTGTGTTTATGCAAATGGCTGACGTGTCGGATGGAGATAGATGCATCTAACTATGCCGAAATGCTGAATGCTACGCATTTCTGTTCTCCTCCTTTTTCTTCTTCTGCTGGGTTAGTGTCAAGAAAATTTTGTTGTAAGTTATGTCCCAATATGTCCTTTATAACTTTTTTCCTGTGTTTTAGTATCTTCTCTTTTTTCACATTTTATTCTTTGAGGGGGATAAATCAGGGTTTGCTTTGAGGTACTTTTGCATGCTTGCTGTCAAGCTTAATGGGAAATACTTTCCTCCCTATCTAGAAAAAGAAGATTATCTCTCATTTGTCCTAGATGTGGCTGAGATGAACAGGAATGACAGGACTAGTTCATCCATTGGTTGGGAAAGAACCTGAGAAACAGCTCAGGACATTCCATTCACTCAAAGACAAAGTAATAATTGAGTTGACATGGCATACTATATGAAACACCAGGAGGGAGCATGTCATCTTCACATGCTGTCTCCATCAATGATATGTTTTCGGACCGAATCTTCTTATTTCTTATCTCTAGTGACAGCACAGATATTCTCACGACAGGGTCCCGAGCGATGTGTTAACTTGCGTGAGTTCAAAGGAAGGTTCATGTCGAGCATTTTGCCATTTGCTTCTCACTTTATGGGCGGCATCTTGGGCCTCCATCGTCCTGTTTTTCTAGCTTTTCACTTGGTCTGCCTTGTGGGTTCCGAAATTTGGAAACCAGCGTACTGGTTTTAAAGGGGAAAAAAAGAAGGAACAGTGACCAGGGACCATAGAATTGTACAATATAAACTACGTGGTCACCTTGAGTGGATAAATTTGGAAGTAGGGCCGGGACGATTTGATGCGACAAACGCACTAATTTGCCAAATCCAACAACGGCAGGAATCAACACGGTCTTGCTGGATAGTTTTCTTAGCATGATTAACCAACACGTGGTGTCTTTGGATTATACGGCTTGACAACGTGTTAGTCACAGAACACATTTTAAGCATAAAAAGCGACCTGTGCTTGTACAAAAGTCTTTTGACACCCATGTTGCCACCTAAATTCAATAGTAATTTTTTAACTTTCAGGATCTATTGCTCGAATGTTGCCGTATTGTGAAATTTGCAATTTTCAAACTTACATTGTAGATCATGAAACCAGGGATCAGAAGAGCTCCAATGTAACAAAAAACAGGATCAATTGAACGTTGGATAAGGAAGTTTTCACCAGTCAAATTTCGATTAAAATTTCATGTACTCAAAAAAGTCTTGGAACCCAAAATCATACGTGGAGATTTCAAAATATCCGAACTTTTCAAATCTCTAATTTATCATAAATAATGATTTTTAAAAGTATTAAGTCGTCGAAACAACGCCAAGGTCATAATCCCAAGCCTATGGCCTTAATATGGGCCAAAACCTTGGTCCGTGATTTCACTAGTTCACTTATCAATATTGGCCTCCTTAGAAATCATTTGACACAAAGTAGCATTCCACTGTTGCAAAAATCATGCTTATTGGACATCAAACACGAAAGTTACAAGACTAGGAATCTTCTTGTTAAGATAGCCTCTATTAAGATGTACATATAACTTGTGTTAGAAAAAAATCTCACATTGGAGAAATTATGTGGTGTGAATAAGTTAACATATCATAGTTGACTCATAAGTCATAGGCTTAAGCTTTTTAATAAAGATGGGTTTAGCTAGATATATTGATAAATTTGGATTTGAGCTTTCCCTTGGTGATGTTCTTGCAAAGAATACAGGCTTTGCTACGTGCTCTCAATAAATGGTATCGGAGCCTAAGTTGATTAATAACCAACTCCCAATATGCATCGGTATTTGGAAAATATATTTAGGAAGGAATCTGACCCATACAATTTCCAGGTAGCCTTCATAATATCTTCTACCGTAAGAGATGGGGATGAAGGTGGGCATGTAGTGTAGCAACGCCGACCCGATGACAACCTTCGTGATTCAGTCTGGAGAAAAAGACTAGGGATGAGGTGGGCATTGGAGTTTAAGCTGATACTTGAATGAATTGGGAGCAAACCTATACCAACCTCACATATGAGAAGGAGATTATTGAGATGCACATGTGAGTTAGAAAAAGTCTCACATTGGAGAATTGATACTATTTAGAGCAGTTAACATATCATAATTAGCTTAAAACTCATTGGTTTAAGTCTTTGAATAAAGGTGTGTTCAACTAAATATGTCGATGAGTTTGGATTTAGACTTTCTCTTGACAATCTCCTCTGGTGTAGTATTGGCTTCTGTTGCGAGCTCCTAACAAATGGTGTTAAAAGCAATGGTTGACCAACGCAATTTTTGGGCAAGTGAGCATTGTAGAGTAGCAATGCGATCTTAATGACAGCCTTTAGAAGTCAATCTAGAGAAAGAGAGTAGGGCTTTAAAGATTTTAGTTGAGATATGTTGTCGCAAAAGGATACTTCAATTAAGAGAAATTATGTGGTGTGAATCAGTTAACATATCATAGTTGACTCATAAGTCATTGGCTTAAGTTTTTTAATAAAGATGGGTTCAGCTAGATATATTGATAAGCTTGGATTTTAGTTTTCACTTGGCGATGTTCTTGCAAAGAATACAGGCTTTGCTACATGCTCCCAATAAATGGTATCGAAGCCTATAATTGATTGATAACCAACTCCCAATATGCATCGGTATTTGGAAAATATCTAAAGGAATCTGACCCATACAATTTCCAGGTAGCCTTCATAATTTCTTCCGGCGTAAGAGATGGGGATGAAGGTGGGCATGTAGTGTAGCAATGCCGACCCGATGACAACCTTCGTGATTCAGCCTGGAGAAAAAGACTAGGAATGAGGTGGGCATTAGAGTTTAAGTTGATACTTGAATGAATTGGGAGCAAACCTACACCAACCTCACATATGAGGAGGAGTTTATTGAGATACACATGTGAGTTATGTTAGAAAAAGTTTCACATTGGAGAATTGATATTATTTAGAGCAATTAATATATCATAATTAGCTTATAACTCATTGGTTTAAGTCTTTGAATAAAGGTGTGTTCAACTAAATATGTTGATGAGGTTGGACTTAGACTCTCTTGACAATCTCTCCTGGTGTAGTGTTGGCGAGCTCCTAACAAATGGTGTTAAAGGCAATGGTTGACCAACGCAGTTTTTGGTAGGTGAGCATTGTAGAATGGCATTGCGATCTTAATGATAGCCTTTAGAAGTCAATCTAGAGAAAGAGAGTAGGGCTTTAAAGATTTTAGTTGAGACATGTTGTCGCAAAATGATACTTCAATTAAGAGAGATCAAACCTAATATTTACACTGAGATCATATATGAGGGGGAGATTGTTGAGATCACATACAAATTATATTTAAAAAGTCCTACATTGAAAAATTAGCGGGATGGGAAATAATTAATATATCATAATTAACTAAAATTTTTGAGTTAATATGTGTTTAAATGATATGTGACGGATTCAAATTTAGGCTCCCTCTTGCCAATCTTCCTAAATGAAGGTATTGTGTTTTTACCGTGCACTCTCAACAACTTCAACCTAAGGTGTTGGTCTTTGTCCATAATTTTCCTCTTTCTTTGTGAACTCTCAAGTTGGTTCCCAACCCTCTATCTTTCAATTTCGAATTGTAATTCCTCTTAGGATGCTGTGATGCCTGTTTTTCAAAACTTAGATTTAGGAATACATGATTTTATTGCCCGTATGAAAGTTGAAAAATGCATAATTTTAGGCCATTGTCATACCGAAATCAAATCTCAAGTGTCTAGAATATGTCGTTAGATTGTCTGTTTAAGAAGTTAAAAATGCATGTTCTGGGGCTGTTGTAAGGCCTAAATAATTTCTTGAATCATGAAATACATTGTCATGCTGCCGAAATTCTGCTAAAAATCAGGCACGTTACATCCAGCAGGCAAAACCTAATTGAGAAATAAATTGCCCAGGATGGTACAGATGGGGATGAGTAAATGAACTTGGAGATAAGCGACAACGGATCGTTGGAGGCCATGAGATCGAAGCCCTAAGGGACAGGGAGGGAATTGACAGTGAAGATGGAGAGGTTGTAAGCGACGATTTAAAAGGGCTCGAGTAGGGGGCAGAAGAGTGACAGAGATGGGTCGGTGGAGGGTTGCGCGTGATGTTGACAAAGCTGAGATTGTTAAGTTATTTTCAAACTTTTTATCCAGTTCTTTGATTTGTCCCGTCCTTATTCCGAATTTCTTATCCAATATTTTATTTGGATTTGTCTAAATTTATCCAATCACTAAATAAGATAATTTGATATTTTGTTCGGACACAAATTCGAATTATCAAACATAGTCGAAATCTAAAGTGTAAGAGTTCAATTACACATGATAGGAAGTAACATATCTTGAAAGAGCGAGTCTTTTAACACAAATCAACTCACCCGAATCTCATCAATCTAGGTAATTTTATCTAGAAATTTAAAATATGTTTGAAATCATGTACAGGTTTGGATAAACAGTTTTGGCATATCTAGTGAGTTCGGTTGAAAACATCGATGAGACAGGAGGAAGAATTCCAAGTAATCATTTCGTTTTGGGCCAAACTCGAGAGTCAGCTTGGGTTTCATCGGCCGTACTTCATCTGGCAAGATCCCTCATTGTCGTGCTCCACGTGTAGCGTCTCATCAAGCGACGTTTCGAAGTCTTTATAAAGATGAAGTCACAAAATTTGTGAATTTTTCAGAAGAGTCTTCCAGACCAGTGTCTTCAAAATATTCATTAAACATACTACATGAAAATAAATTTTAATTTTTAATACGCAGATCACATATTTCACTAGAATAGTTGAAAAACATCGAACACTATCTATAACTTTTTAAGTAATCACACTTAATAACAAAGTCTCCCAAACACAACCATTACTAAGGTTTTCTAAAATCACAATTTAATTTTCAAAATCATGCGTTCATTTCATGGAAAATAGATGAATTGAAAAACGAAAAATGATTACATAAATCAATTAGAAAAATTAGTTAATGGAAAAATATTTTTATTATTCTATACCTAACTACTTTCAATTTTCAATTCATTTATTTTTTGAACAATATAAGTGATTATTTTTGAAAAATATTTTTCAAACTACTCATTTTCTACGAAATGAATGCATCCTCAAATTAGGTCAAATTTCTAGCACCAAAAGAAATAACATGAGAGTGTTCTCGTTGCTTGATTTGTCAAAATTTTTAAGTAATTTATCATTTGCTAATATTTTTTCATGTTTCGTTTGTTTTTAGTTGATTAGTTTTCTTCAATATGCTACTTTTTTTATGTTTAAAGGAAAAAATGCTAAAAATTAGAGCCCGAATTAAGTCGGGTACGGATTAATTCGAGTATGAGTCGCTAAAATCATAAACCTATTTTTGCACCCACTTAGTCTTAGTTTGACCTACCTGTTTGATAAATCTAGACAAAATTTTGAAATTTGACTCCCATGTAAACTGAAATCTAATGTGTATATAGCTTTATTTGTTTCACAGAAAATAAATAATTTGGAAAATGTTTTCTTAAAATAATTGCTTAAAATACTTGAAAGAATTAATTGATGAAAAATATTTTTATTTTGAAGAGCAATATTTATCCAAACATTTTCGTGAATAATAAAAATATTATTTCATTATTTTTTTCTAAATAATAAAAGAAATCACTTTAAAAAATATTTTATAAATTATTTATTTTTCGTGAAACAAATCAAGCCGTGAGGAGACAATATCTAACATTCACTAGTACCTTTGGGATGGTGATGGCACAAAATTTCATATTAATGAATAATTGAATGAAACAACTTTTCAAAGATCCGATACTTGGTAAAAGAAGTCAAAAGGCTAGTGGAACCACTCTAACTTTGCCTTTTGTCCTTGAATCAATTACTTGAGTAGCAAGGATCCAAGTAATATCGACACTCACACGTGATATGCGACATGACACGATACGACACGCCGATATATTATTTCTAAAAAATAAATAATTTTGAAAGTTTGTATATCGAATATATATATGATAAATTATCATTTTTATAATTATTTCAGTCAAATTAATTTGATTCAAATTCATAAATAAATAATAATAAAAGCTTAGAATGAATTTATACTAAAAATATTAATCCACCATTTGATAATATCATCAATTGTTTCAAATTTTACAAATTTAACTCCATTTCGATAATTCATAAAATTTGGGGAGAAAAAAAAAAAAAAAAACCAATCCACGTCCTGGACTTGCTTGTCAAAGCGTGTTGGAAGAAAAGAGAAAAAAACAAAATTGGAGGGTGAATTGTATATCATGGGAGTGAGAGTTAGATGAGAAGAGAATATTAAGTTTTTCTTCTGTCCTCTTTATTATTATTTTTACATAATTACATTTTAAATATTATTTATTGAAAAATTTTTAAATTGACCCCATGCGTGTCAGAATTCCGAACTCGCGTATCAAAATTTTGGACTTATGTGTCAGATAGTATCAGGAGAATTGATCAAGTATCAAATTTTCAACATTTATTGACCAAGTTTCTAGCAGGACACGAAGGCTCTCGAAGAGTATCGATACTTCAAACAAAGACAAAACAAATATAGAGTACATGTGAGGCAAAATGTTTTTAGAACTTTAGAAGTAATTTAATTACTGATTTCAAAAGATAATAATACTACTTAAATCTATTGCGATTCACACAAAAATTCCAAATGAATAGTCAAATTATACTAATTTTTTTTAACTATAACAGTACTTTAAATTCATTGAGCAAGGCACAACTCTCTCTCTCTATTATGGAACGATTTACAATAAGAATAGGGGAGAGCAAGATGGATCAATTGAACTAAAAATGCTTGGATCAAACTGAATTAGCTAGTTCATTCTAGTTCCTGAAAGTGTCGATCTGGTTCCTAGATCCTAAAAATGGAACTGATGTCCAGATGATCCAATTCTCAATTTCAAGGAGGAAATGGACAAGGAACTGGACCAATTGTTTTTATTTTTTAAATGTCCCATGCACACCTCTTTTCCTCTTTCAATCTTTTCTTTACTTTAGGTATCATTCATCTCGCATAGAGTTCGAGACATTCTCTCCTTTTAACAACTCAATCGGGCCCATTAGACCGTCCGGTCTATCCGGTCTAGTTCAATTTCAGAGGCCCCTGGTTTGGTCCCCGGTCCCTCCGATCCAATTCTCAGCTCCAAGGTGAAACTAGACCGAACTCAAAACTGATCACTCTAAATAAGAGTTTTGAAATATATTGTGATAATACAATTGAGTCCAAATTTTCATTTCATAAATTTAAATCCTAACACTTGTGACAGTAGTCCATCTAATTCTTCTTTAGTTTTGTCGGGTTTTATGGATAGAATATTTAAGTGGCATTTTTTATTACAATCACGTAAGATTGAATATTATGATAAGAGAAAAATCGCATGGACCGTCTCTCTACTTTAAATTGAAAAAATTAATTGAAGGATTCAAGCATATCGAAGTAGAAAAAAAAACTTAAGACAGCAATGCTCGAAATGACGAATCGAATGTAATTTCGTGACAAGTGTCGTCGTCTTTATCAATGAAGCGTGAAAGCAACTTCTCGTTTAAGTAGATAGTGACGCCTATAGATAAATATATCCTTCTGGAGCCATGAAAAAGCAGCTCTTCCCCCTGTTTTAAGCTCTCTGTCTCTGTCTCTCTGTCTCTCTCTTCCTTGTCGGTTCGGCCGTTGAATTGCAAGAACATCTGCCTTGTCTTTCTGCAAACTTTCGAGCTGTTCAGCTCTTGTGAGTATTCTCCATTGCTTTCTTCTTTTTTCCCCTGTTCTTGGTGATCTTTCTGCCTCTGTGCTTTCTTGGAGCGCTCTCTTTTACCCTGTTTGGTATATGCTTTTTGTTGATACTTTCCACCTACTCTGCCCACTTTCATCTTCTTTAATTTGAGCTTATCATCTTCTCTTTTGCTTGCAACTCTCTATTTCTCTTTGATGATTCTTTATGGTGTCCTGTAAGGAATCCACGGTCGGTCTGTCTTGAGCTCAAGATTTGTCTCTCTCTCTTTTTCCCTTCATATAAAGAAGTATAACTGAGGTTTCTGAGTCGTTGGCAGTTGGATTGTTTATCGATTTCAGTGACAGGTTCGGTGTAAATTATAGGAGGGCCCGAGTAAAATTGAGTATTTGAGTGGATCCAACTGAAAGTTGGTGCGTATGGGGTTCTTTAAATTTATAGCTTTTAGTAAGCTGTGTGTTGCCCTGTTATTCTTGGCTGGGCTGGTGACCTCGGTGAGTGGAATCGGAGTGAATTGGGGAACACAGACGACACACCCTCTGCCACCTGCGACGGTGGTGAAGATGCTGCAGGACAATGGATTTCAGAAGGTGAAGTTTTTCGATGCCAATTCGAGCGTCTTGAGTGCTCTGGGCAAGTCTGGACTTCAGGTGATGCTGGGGATTCCGAATGACATGCTCTCTTCTCTGGCGAGCAACGTTGAGGCAGCCGAGAGTTGGATTGCGCAGAATCTATCTTCACACATCTCCTCCAATGGAGTGGACGTCCGGTAACCTCTCCCCAATTTCTTTCTGGCCTGGTTTTTTTTCTGTTTACCTTAGATGAAGTCACTAGCAATACGTTCGTTCAAATGTTTATGGGTCTGCTTATGTGGTATTGATGGAAATCAAAACTTCAATTTCATTGGAAGTACAAAAATACGAAGCCTGTCCGATTAACCGCTCCACACATGTTTTGAGGCTCTTGGAAACTTGGGTTGTAGATTGATTCAGTTTAGTGCACAGCGTAGTTGGTTAATAACATGCTCCTGATTGGAATCGCACGAAGAGCTCAAGGTGGCCTTGTCCATCAGGGAATTGTACATGACGCCGCAATTTGAGCCAAGAGTTGATCTCTCAACCTTGCCTGCCTCCTTAATGCCACAAGCTCACATCAAGTTATTTGTCTGAGCAGAGGCGTCTAGCTGTGTCGTCTGCATTTAATATTGCTTGTTGAAATCTGCAATACCTTCCTCTGCTTTTTCAGCGAGGTGAGGACCTTCCAAAATTGTGCGTATGTGGCGCATGATTTTCAAAGCTGGGCAGTCATATCTGTGTTAGAAGTCATTTCAGGCTAGCAATGACGTTGAGATGTTGTTGCTTCAAAGTCGAAACTTGCAAGCCAGGAGGTCTGAGTTTATTAGCCCTTTGCAAAATTCACTGGTAAAATTTAAAATCTACGTCCTAGAACGATTATGAGACCATCTGGTTCAGAGTCTTCTTAGGCTTCTTGTTTCTGTGTATCTTCATCTGCTTCGGAATGCAGTGTGGTGTTTACATGCAAATTCAGTTGTCTAGGCAGTGATTTTAATTTGAAAATATGAGTGCAGCTTCAAAAGGCCTGCTTTGCAAAGGCACTTCCCCACTTCCTTGAACAGTCTACAGCATCTATTTCTTGATCATATGCAGCTTATCTAATATCCTAGTTCATTTGCCTTTTATTTAGCTAATTGAAGTCGCAGAACATGACTATTGAGTCTAGTTCATTGAGGCTCCTAGTCCTATCCTCTTTATATTTCATCTTCTTTCTATCCTTCAACAGGATTCCGAAGGGTTAGTGCATAATATGAAGGCAGCATCGGAGATCATTTGTTCTTTCTTGTTTTATAATGCCAAATACCTTTGGTGGTAAATCCCAGGCCAACAAAATCTCCCTCTTTAAGAGATCGCTCTTTCGAATAAAAGGTATCCTGAAGTAGCTATATTGGCCTCATTTCTTGAAACTCTGAATGGAAGTCCAAAACCACTTGGAAGATCAGGGAGACACAGGCCATATGGAAAGCCCTTTGAACTGTTTCTTGCAAGGTTGTTCTTCAGAGAGAATAAATGATTGCCACAGGGTTGAGAAATCTCCAGCTTTCAAAGAAATAATAGGATGAGGAGTTGATGCTTTAGACAGAGTCATAATTACGAGATCCTGCTAACCAATTGCTCGAAAACAGAGGACAGCTGCCATTTTAGCTTGATGATAACACCAAGCATATGCGTTACTCATTGCTCAGATTCAAATAATTTTGTCACATATAATTGACTTCAACAAGATTATTTTTTAATTCTACATATAGGGTTTAATCATTTCATTGATAAAAGAACTAGGTATGCAACAATCATATCAGCATAGATGTGGAATCTCAGCAAGTAGAACTTTTATTTTCTTTGAATCAGGAAGTTATTTGACATTCCATTTGAAATATGGCTTAGTAATTGTCTCTCCATTGGCTAGATGGAACCCATCAATTGCCTATTTGTTTCTGAGTTTGTTCCATTGCCTTCTTCATCAGGTATCTAGCCAATCATTTGCCCCTATTCATCATGTCTTCTCATCCGGGCAATGTGTATGGCAAATAACTGTGACAGACGTGTGCATCAATGTTAAAACTGAGAACACCAAACTGGGAAATGTTAGAAACGATGTCTGAAGAGTAGGGTCTTGGACCTATCCTTGGTGTGGCTTGGGATGCATTACATAGAGAATGCAAATCTTATTCCTTGAATTGCCATCCTTTCAATAGTGCTTAAAATAGATGTAACGATCGAGTTCTGTTTTAGTCTCCATCAGCCCAGTATTTTACCTAGTGTCCTCTTAATTTTTATCAAAATATCCAAACTCTTCTTAACTACTTCAAACGAGCATTCAGTATTTCATTTCTTGTAATGACAAAGAATGATGTTTCTTCTAGGTATGTTGCAGTAGGGAATGAACCGTTTTTATCAACGTACAACGGTACCTACCTTACTACAACCCTTCCCGCCCTCCAGAATGTACAGGCAGCTGTTGTGAAAGCTGGATTGAGTGCACAGGTGAAAGTCACCATCCCTCTCAATGCCGATGTGTTAGAGAGCCCGACGAACCTTCCTTCTGATGGAGACTTCCGGTCAGATATCCATGATCTCATGTTGGAGATCGTCAAGTCCCTCAGCGACAATGGAGCTCCTTTCACCATCAACTTCTACCCTTTCATTAGCCTCTACAACGACCCCAGCTTCCCGGTGGATTTTGCATTCTTCGACAGCTCATCATCAACACTGAATGATAAAGGCACGGTATACACCAATGTGTTCGATGCAAATTACGACATGCTTGTGTGGGCCTTGCAGAAGAACGGCTATGGAAACATGTCCATCATTGTTGGAGAGATCGGATGGCCAACAGATGGAGACAGGAATGCGAATGCAGAGAGTGCTCAACGGTTCAACCAAGGGTTTATGACTCGGTACTCGGCTGGAAAGGGGACCCCCATGAGGCCTGGCCAATTGGACGTCTACTTGTTCAGCCTAATTGATGAAGATGCAAAGAGCATTCAACCCGGCAACTTCGAGCGCCACTGGGGTTTGTTCTACTACGACGGGAAGCCAAAGTACCAGCTCAATCTCGGTACCTCAGGCTCAAATGGCTTGGTAGCTGCAAAGGGTGTCACATATCTGGCTAAGAAATGGTGTGTGATGTCGCAGTCAGCGAGCCTCCAAGACTCGCAATTGGCACCTAGTGTGAGCTACGCCTGCTCCCATGCGGATTGCACGAGTCTCGGGTATGGGACTTCGTGTAGCAACTTGAGTGCTCAAGGGAACATCTCCTACGCGTTCAACAGCTACTACCAGCAGTATAACCAACTCGACAGCGCCTGTCAGTTCGCCAACCTATCGGTGATCACGAACAGCGATCCGTCTGTTGGAGATTGTAGATTCATTATCATGACCCAAATGCAGTCCTCGAGCTTGGTTGGGAGTTCCGGTTCTCGGGGAAGAGGTACTGTTCCAGCTGTATTGGTGTCCTTATTGCTGTACATGATTTTGTGGATGTCATAGTCAGTTCATATACTGGTACGTGATTTTAGTAAAGGCATTGTGGCTTCATTATAGGTGCTGTTAACACTTCGTACACAGTTATACTTGTCTTCATTTTCTTGTGAATAGACATTATCAAGATGGAAAACGAGTTGAATTCTGTCAACTGATATTCTTTTCTTTTTTTCCCCTATCTCTATCTCTATCTCTATCTCCCTTCTCTAGTACTTGCCAAAAGAAGGGTGCCCAAATCGAGAAATTCAGGCTGGTTACTGCAAGATAAAAACAAGAGAATTATTTGTTAATCAAATTTTCACGTTCTTCCATTTGGTTGATTGGTTACTCTTGAAAAGTTGACATTGAGAATTTCCCCATGGTAGATTACACAAAATCTTAACTAAATTGAATTTGGAAAAATAATACAAATAATCCTTGTCCGATTTTTAATTCATTCAATGTAGTATCTGAATTATTGGTAAAGTATTAATTATACCCCTTCAGTTTGCTTGAATGATGAATTGAATGTTATATAATGAAGTTGATTATTAAATGCTAAGTTGTACTTTTAAAAATGATTAGTCAACATATCCATCTTTTTATCAATCAATTTTACAAAAGGAAAAAAATTATGGCATTAATATGTTGATCATTATTTGATGATATAAATTATTGTATCTTGATTTGAGATGAATATTTTACTTGGAAAATTTTAAGTGTAACTTTTCTTTTATCGCGCACCGTTTAAATTTAGTGGATTGAAAGCCACATTAGTGGATCTATTAACTCGAATCACTGAATGCATGACATCAGACATTTTTGTCTAGTGACAACATTATATATAAAACCAAAATTTAGGAATCATTCATGTCAAGTCAAAACTAGAGAAGGAAATGTCACGAAGAGAGACGCTATACACGTTAGCCCGTGGAGGTTCTGCAGTTGATTTGGTCAGATTTTGTGTTTTCTTTCCGGTTGCACATGAATTGGGATCGGTGGCATCAATATTGACAAACTGATCGAGGAGAGAGACCAAAGGACCAAGTTTGTGTCCTAAAGCTGAAAACTCAGTCCAAGAAAGCGGTGTAGTAAAGGTGTCTTTTGAGCCCTAGAGAGGCAACACATGGGAGTAACGATGGATCCAAAGGCAACCTTGTCTCGAACGAAGTGATTATCAATCTCGATTTGTCCTGCTCCTGCATGAAAGACAGAGATCTGCAGCTAAGTGCGACCACTCGATACTCAGCCTCTAGTGTAGGCCGACCCGCAGTGTGCTGTTTCTTTGCCTCCACGAGATTTGATCTGACCCCAGAATCCCACGGAAGCTTGAAATCGAACATCGTGTCTGGGGACAACCGACCAGCCAGCATAAATCACAAAAATATGTATCTAGAGATGAGGCAAAAGAGTGTACATTGGCGTTTCATCAGGCATACAAACTTCTTACTATGGTTCGATTTTAGTATCTTGAGAAAGCAAATTGTATTACCTAGTCTTTACCTTCAGAAGGCTAAACATTTGGAATTGAGCATTGGAGCAGATGGAACAATGGTCGGCTAGTCAAGCTAATCTGCATTGCTCAGTAGCATTTTCCCATTCCATCTAATCTTTGCTCTGAGACAGTTAAAATGGCAAAGGGGCGATCCAGAAAACGCCCATGAATTTCATCTACTGAATTTGAAGACTTTTTGTGGTTTCTGTTCTGCTAAGTAAGCCAGTGTTTACTTCAAAAGTTCAGAGAATAGTTGCATATGAGTCAGCAACTGCACCAAGTTCCAGTTCCTACACCTCCACATGCTGAGGTGAGACTCTACAGTCACCGTGGTTCACATCATTCTGCCTATACAAAATGCATCATGTATTTTCAAATTCCTGGAAGACCATAGATGACAAATGGTAGCACACTCCGCAACTTTGAAGGCCCTAATATGTTGAGATATCCACTGCAACTCCACATTCAAGGGTTGAGCGGTTCCTTTCTAGACCACGTCTGCTATAAACTCAATGCCCGAATATCTTTGGCTATCTCCTGTTTTAGAAGAAACGATCTCCACAAGCATTAGAGGGTACAAAATCATGACAATTGAATTCAACTGCTTGATTCAAGCAAGAACTAAGCAGTGTTTATGTTGTGATTTCAAACTTCTGTGTGATCATAATTCATCTTATTAATGAAAGAAGTGTATCTTTGTCCCCCCAAAATAGAAGTTTCAACCACTTCAGCAGTTCTATCCGTCAGGAATAAGAAATAGAATCATAGTAAATGTGTATGTGATTGTGCAATATTCTGCAATCTTGAGTTTCCTATTTTGTAACTGTTGAACTTGGTGCAAATACATACGTGTAGTCTCAATGACACAAACGGTTTCTCTCTGATTCTTTCTCTCATTATCACATGGTATTAGAGCCAGATTCGGCCTAATATTTTTGTTGTGTCAAGCTTCTCAGTCATCAATTTCCTGTAACATTCTCAGTTCAGTATGCATGTGCAAAGGGTAATAAAATATCTCACATCGCTTGTCCATGAAGTGAACCAGCTTGAGATTTTCTTCCACCTATTAGTTTAAGGTTTTGGGATTGGACTATCATACTATCTTTGGCGGAAAGAGTGCTCACTATGGCCACCCAGCTTATAAAACGATTGTTTAGAAAGTTAGGAGTAAACCAAACGAGTTTGCGGCAAGAAACTTTTCTTGCTTGACTTCTTAAACACTCAGGGCACTCCCAAATGAGAACTTATGTATAGGAACAGCTAACCAGATCACTCTATCTTCAACGCTGGGTTTGGATCAGTAACACCACATAATGAAGCTTGAACAGAAACTAGGGGCTTCGATCTTGCTGCAGGCCACATTAAAGCACCATTTTCAATCACGGCAGCCACTTTAGCCTAAGAGTTTACGATCACAGACCACTTTCATTGGATGATTCTCCAGATGCCAAGGATCAAGCCATAGAAAAGAGTCCTTCATGTCCCCTCTAATATAATTAGTATGACTTTACAATCACTCATCTGAAGTAGTTTTCTCTAAATGCAGAACGAATTTTCAGGGGCTTTAATCTACCAAATTTGTCTTTTAGGAGATTTTAAACCCATGCAATAAAGATTCAGACTATTTTTTTTTTGTCGGTTCTACTCTACTCTTACTCTAACTATCACTCTCGAGACTTTTGTCTTGCCTCTTTGCAGGGCGTAAAAGTCAGAATCCACATTTGAAGCTAAATCGTCCCCATCCCAACCCCTCTCAGAATGTGGAAATTAGACCTCCCACCTCTCCCTTCCTATGTAGGAAGATTGGCTACTGGGGTTTGCCCCAATGGTTATAAAGATCCAAACTCACCAAGCAAGTTTCAGATCAGTTTCATTGGAGTTGCTCTAGTCCATTTATATATTTTCTTTAACCCCAATCCAACTTTCTCCTTAGCAAACACACATTTTCGATTCCAGCTTTACAACCCTTTTTTTTTCATCAGATGCAGGCCACAGAAAATTATTACAGCACTTCTCATTGTTCTTATTAACTTTCTTGGGTAGGATGAACATCCCACACCAATAGGAGACCATGTTGCAAATTGCAGAACTGATAAGTTGCAATGTACCAGCAAAAGAGCCTTCTTGCACACCTACTCCAAATCCTTCTCAATATCCTATCAGTAAGGGACAGTCCCTCTCTGACAGCTTGCCTGAAATCAAACGAAGCCCCAAGGATCTAACAGGCAAGTTCCCAATCTTATGACCACCCATTTCAACCATTTGTTGCAGCTGAGAGCTCCGAACCCCTGAAGTATAGATTTCAGACTCGGTTAAGGATTAGTTTCGACCTAGACATTCTTTAGAATGCGTGAAATAGGTTCATCACTTCCAGCAAAGCCTCCATTATCCCATCTATTAAAATCAAGATATCATAAGCAAAGTATAAATGTGTTAGCTTAATTTTAGAACACTTGGGGAACTGCAATCTGCCCCTTCAGCAGCCTTTTAAATAATCTTGGAAGATATGTCAATTACAATCACAAACAGATAAGGGGATAAAGGATCTCCTTGCTTGAGACCTTTGCCACCAATAAGTATCCCTGAAAACCTCCAATTGATACAACAGAAGAGTAAGGAGTTGTAACACAACGTCTAGTCCACTCAAAAAATTCTGTGGGGAAGCCAAAGAGCAGACAGAATGGTTATGGAGGTTTGATGAGGAAGACTTTTGGTTCACCATTTTGTCAGGGAAATCGGGGTTTGAAGAACATAAAGATCTTTCAATCAAATTTGCTAGTGGAGGTTCACTGAAGAAGATGATCCTATTTGAAAAAGGGTAGTTGTGCAGAGGGTGCGGTACATTTCCCGAGTCCTTGAAGCTGGTAGAGTTGTGACACCTGAATTTTCACCTGTAAGGCCTCCGTGCGTTTTATGTCCCTCTCGATGTGGCGAATTCCTTTTCTTACGTCTGTCCTCTGATCTCTCTAGAGATAGAAAGATCACAACTGATTCTTGCAATAGTTCACAAACACCAGACATGACTCATATGGTTAAATATATTTTTAGCCTCCATTCATTTCACAAAAAATATAATGCTTTTTAGAAAATATTTTCCAAGAAACTATTTTTTTTTTAAAATGTAATTATTTTTTCAATATTCAGCTTAAACTTGAAAATGAAGTGTCGGCTATTCAGTAAGGAAAATATTTTCCTTTAGACACTCTTTTTAATTTTTTTAATATTTTATTTTTAGATCAATATTTATTTATTTTTAATTTTTTAAAAAATTAATTATTTTTTCTTTTCTTTTTCCAATGAAGAAGAAGATGAAAAAGAAAGAAAAAATAAATAATTAAAAAGTAAAAAATCGATTTTAATAAAAAAAAAAAAAAACATAAAAGGAAAAAATGTTTGGTAAAAGAAAGTGTTGTGAAAGAAGATAGGACAAATATTTCTTTTAGCTCAAAAGTGGAAAAAAAAAATTATTTGAGAAGATTCTTACCTTTGATGGAAAATATTTTCCCTGATCAATTCATTTTCTATAAAACAAATGTCAAAAAATCTGAAAAAAGAATTCTAAATTTATTTTCCGTAAAACGAATGATACCTTAATGTTTCTTTCACGCAATGGCACTGTATCATGCCCATGGTCCTGGGTAGGTAAAAGGCAGCAAACACCCAGCCAGGACGTGGCCTAGTTTGTCAGCATTTCAAGTCAAGAAGTGATGCAATGTCGCTCAAGTAAAGTACAAAAACATCAATTTGATTAAAAATCAATCTTCCAATTTGAAAGGAAGCACAATATTATAATAGAGGATGACATAGTTCGCTCCAATTTGTTTCTTTTCTTGAGAAATATTTAAAAACTCCCTTTCTTAAGAAGATACAATGAAACCTAAGTTTTATTAAGTCTTTGCATCCAAGAAAAGGTGTAACTGATTAGAACTCTTTGCATACAATTCTTACCAAAAGCAAGGGATGCTAATGAAATTTCCCCGAGGTATTAAACTCTGTTTTGATTAAACAGAAAAGGAGCATTGTGTCAAAAGCAAATGACACATGCTAGTGTTATAAAACTTGACTCGTCGAGATACTGTTTTATGTCTAAGTTCATCACAGAACAATCCTAGCACTTTTAATTTTAATTTGGTCTTGATTAGATCATGCAATAAGAGTAAACTTAAATAAAGCAACCAAAATCAGAAATATCATGGAATAACCAGACATCCTGCATCAAGTATGCTAAAGACACGAAAGGAAACGATAACATACATGATCCAAGTATAAGGGGTTCCTTAGATTGTAAGAAGAGGGCTACAAAAAGGTTCCCTAAGACATCCCAAAAAACATCACTCCTTGATCTCGATCAACTCTGGTGGAGGAATGATAAAAACGACTGCAGTGGGGAGAAGAGAAACTCTGCTGAAGGGACGAAAGCTGGCTCTGGTGAGGGAGCAAAAAGGTCGGAAGAGGAAGTCCTAGTCGGCTCGTTGAATAAGGGGCCGAACCAAGTTTCCCCATAGAAGAGCCTCCAACTAAAAAGATCCCAAGCCACCCAATCTGTTCCTCCAAAGCATATCCAAAGACAGGGGCAAATACACATGAAGGGTGGTATGTAAAGTCCTGGCATGGTATGCTACAGTGGTCTCATAGCAAAGCAACCATCCATAAAACCATTGCAACATCTTCAAACCTGATAAATGTGATGGATGAGTGAGGAAGCTCAGAAAGTTACTCCTCAAGTTTCAAGAATGGGAGATCCATCCGCAAGTTCAAGCCATTTAAGAGCATATTTTAAGTCCTTTATGCATAATATGAACAACGCATGATCTTATGTGTAATATACATTTTTAGTAAATGTCACCAATTTATATTAGAATGACAAGACATATAAGATAACGTAAGCATCAAAATAAATTTGTGTGATTTCAGGCACAAGGAAGCAAAATGAAAGGCACTTTCTTGCAAATGAACTATACACATGCAAGGATAATCATAAGAAAACTTCACATTATGATAAATTCAAGCATGAATTTTCATTAAAATGCTTATCTGAAGACATGCTGCATAAAACATCATAGCTTTAAATAACACAGCCATCAAGAACAGAACTAAAAGATGTATGGATCAGTTCCTTTAAGTTCTAAAAATGACCAGATAAGTCCTCGCTTTCACTAATCACATTAAACTAACCAGTACTCTCTTCTTTGAAATTTGATTCCCATTCCTTATTCACTTAGCTAACCTTTTTATCAGCTAAGAAACTGTCTAGGTACTTAAAAACAAAATCTTTAGGTTCTCGAAGTCATATTCACAACCAACAGCTACCAAAACTCCAAATCAGGCCCAGTTTAATCATTTTAGGTTGTTTGGGAGATAGACATTACAAGTGCCACAAAAAAAAAAAAAAAAAAAAAAAAAAGACATTACAAGTGCCACAACTTTTGTACGGCGATCAATGTCAAAACTTCTCAAGCAATTACTTGAGTGCTAGTTTGGGAAAAGATTGATCACTTCAATGTTATCAGTGATTTGAATGGCTGGGAAATATGACATGCCATTATTTTATAATAAGTCAATCTATGTGGCTCACAGGAACAATCCAATCAGCAAAAACCATAAGAAACAATTTGGACTATTGGTAAAAGAAAAAAATGAACAAAGGCTAAACCCGAAAGATCGCTGATTCATAACATCAAACAAAAATTGCTAAACCCAATAAATCCAAAAGAAGATAAAAGCAACCAAACTTAAACAACGTTTGAAGAAAGGCTAAATCAAACAAAACAAATTAAAATACCCATGAAATCAATTGAAGTAATGGAGGCAGAGATGAAAATGTTCAAGAGTGCATCAGGGTCAATAACATGTCCACATGGATCATTTCTATCTCCAATCAGTTCAAAGTGAAGAAAATGGATAGTAACACATCATCTGCACTCAATCTCATTCTCCATAATATTCACAAATAAAATAAATTAAAATGCAAAAGAGCCGAAGCTAATGTAGACGACCAACAATCATACCACTAATTAAGACAAAAATTACAAATGAAACAGTTGCTTGGCCACTTTCGGTTCAATTTTCCCTTGTTCTTCTTAGCGATGGAAGCACTTTTATTGCATATTGTCAGTCCGTGAGTGCACACAGAAAGTTTAGAGACGGATGAATGAAAACTTAATCAACTGATTCATAAGTACAAATAAAGCAACAAAAGGTGAAACAAAACTCATCAGCACTTCCAATGAATGCATACAAATGCATTAGAATGCAGGCTTTGTCCACGCTACACTTAACTTTCTATTGAAAACCCACGTCAAACTTAATTTAAAAAAAAAAAAAAAAAAAGCCAAATAGGATAAATCACTGAAATTTGTTGCTTGAGGCATTTAAGTGATTTTTTTCCATTGATATGGCACTGGAGTGATCGCTCGAAAAGTTTTTACACTGAAGTGAGTGCTCTTCAAAAGTTATGGCACTTATGGTCTCCTTATTCTTAGATTATTTCTATTTAACTCCCTTTTCTAGCAAAAGGATTTCTTTTAGGACTAAAAGAAAACAAATTTACAGATCTAAAAGGTTTGGACAAGGGATGAACAGATCGAATGATTCTGGTTAACAAAAATAGACCCGATTTTACTGTGTAGTACCTCCACACAACTTCTTAATCTGTTTTAACCATTTATTGGCTTCAAATAACATTTGAACAAGCTAAAGATATAGCATGCCATGAACATAGAACATGTTTTTCCTTCGAAAGAACTCAAAAGTGAGTTGTTGGGCAATATACCACAATCGTTTGGTTTCATATCCGTGCATGGGGTTGTACCACTTAGGATCTAACTCTTTGTGAGAAGTTGAAATGGGAAAGAAACGGATGATCAACTTGGAAAAATCTTCCTTTGTCAATCATGTGGATTTCATGGCTTGAGAGGAACAAGAGCTAAATTAACTGATTAGTTATAATATTCTCTTTATGTGTTTGTTTCCTTTCTCTCATCTGCCTTCTATATTTTCTTTTGTTGTTACCTTATGATATACAGTGTACTGAGTCTGTTTCTTCATTCTCCTTTATTAAAATACTTCTCTATGCAAGCAGATACAAAAGGAGTTCTCCTAATTCAACTTGCCAAGTAAACACTTAACACCTGAATAATGGATATTGCTTCAGCTGCCACTTTTATTTTTCGATTATACTAATGACCTAGGGATACTGATTTGACAGCTTAATCAATGAGCCTACTGATTTTCTTCAACATTCTAATCTAAACAACCAGCTTTTTTGCTGTCAAAACGAGAGAAAAGAAAAAGAACAGAAATATGGCTGTTAAAAGCATTCTTGGTGCTGTCACAGTAATTACGCAAATCAGAAAGTAGGACTTACAACAATTTCAGCATACCAGATCTAAGCACCAATGGAAAAAAAACCATGCTTTGAGTTAGAACTCTGAAGTTAACATAGCCTGCAATAAGACATAAAGAACAATAATACAGCAGTTAAAGGAGTTGTCTCCTTTGATGGCACCAACCATTGTTTATTCTATGAGACTTGTGCATATTACTTGTGCATATGTACTGCCATATTCATTACTAAACCGAACGGGACCATATAGCAATTTCAAAATGCAAGTATCAGGCTGATGGCTCAGGACAGACATGACCATTCTAAGAATAATGATCTTATGATGGCCTGCAACTTGTCAATTCAGAAGATTGAGCATTATGAATACTTCACCTACCCACACAGTATGCATAGATTGACAATGAAAACAGAACATATAGCAATGTCAATTTGAAAGTACCTGATTAGCTCCCTAACAGATATAACCATTCTTGCGAAGGAAGTCTCTTGACCTGATGTCAGCCTGCAATTCGACATGTCACAAGAATGATTTCCAAGAAAATTATCACCTACCTAAATGGTATGAAGATATTTGTCATTCCTTGTGAAATAGCATACCATCCTTGTTGAAATTAGGGGTGAACATAGTTCTAGAGTAGAACCTGGAACCTGAAAATCGCACCGGTGGAAACTTATAACCCATTTATGATTTAAATGGGTCATAAATGGATCAGGCTTTTTTTTAGATTTAAATAGGTCATAAATGGGTTATGCACCCATTTTGATAGGTGTACCTATAATGTGTTTAAAATTAAAAAGACTAAAATATATGGGTCGTTAATGGGTCAAAGTTTAAATCTACTTAGAACCCAACTACTCCTCAGTTCTCAAAGATGACTCATCTCCTCTCTACTCTCAAATCAAAACGAATAAACCTTCCTCATCGCACGACAGCACGTCGTCTCGCTCCCACCACTCGTACAACAGCTCCTCCTCTCACTCGCACGGCGGCATTGTTGCACGTGGTCGCCACCATCGTCGAATGGTGGCTTGATTGGCCATCAAAACCTAGGTGAGTCTCATTCTCCCATATGTGTGCATGATTTTTTAAAAATAAAAATAATTTAAAATATTTAAATAAAAATTATTAATAATTCGATTTTATTAGAAAATAAACAATATTAAAGGAATATAATTTTTAAAAAAGATTATAAGAATAAGTTTTTCTAAGTTTAGTAAGATAGGGAAGTGTTTTAACAATATGGGTCGGGTTGGGTATGGGTTGAGTTGGGTATGGGTCAAAAATTTTATATTATGCCTAAATGGGTCATAAACGGGTTAATGGGTCAATTTGGATCGAACCATTTATGACCCGACCCAAACCCGACCTGACTCACCCATTTAATAGGTCTACCTATAGATTCCCGATTCCAAAGTATGCAAGGTCGGTTCTAGGTTCTAGGTTGATGGAACATGGAACCCGTAACCTAGAAACTCGAACCTAATACAAGTTTTTGTGCTTTTCTTAATCTATGTCTTCACATGATTATAAGGTATTCCATAGTGTTTGATAATAAGTTTTATAATAGGGAACAACTAGTCTAAACTTTCATTTTATGATTGAGAATTTTATTTCCGTAGACTATGAGACCAGTGGAAGCTCCAATTGCTTCTTTGATGTAGCTCTTCTTTCAAGATAATGATTCTATATAATACAAGAGCAATCGATGCATTAAAATCATAAAATTTCCTTAATACTATTTGACAAGTGCATATGGACACTCATTCTTAGACAATCAATAATAAAATTCTTGTTCATTTTTATTATTGGGTTTATTTTCATTATACTTAACTTAAAATGAAAAAAAGAACCTATTGGAACCTGAAACCAATCCTAAAACCTATAACAAGGGAGGTTTTGATGGACAGGTTCTAGGTTTCAAAAAATGAGGAACCTGTACCCGAGGTAAGTTCCAAGTTCCAAGCAAAACCTGTAAAGAACCTAGAACCGCTCACCCCTAGTTGAAATGAGTGATTAAAGCACCACAAAAGTAACATGTGATAAGCTCATTCAGCACGAAGCACACTTAACAACAAATTTAGAGTGAAGTAGAGTCCTGGTACAAGAAACAAACAAAACACAAACTGGTTCAAGTTTTAACATCAATTAGGTTACCTGTCGCACTGGCTCTGGGACCCGATATTTGCAAGTCATCCCAACAACTTTGACAGCAGTTTGAAGGGATATACGATGTCCAATTGACACAAATATAGGCTTTGACGTATTCCATGTTGATCTCATTGCCTGTAAAGAATACAATTACTTAAAGTATAACTTCTAAAAGCCAATAAACAAGATAAAAAAGAAAAAAAAAACTGAGAAGCTATCCATTGACACTGCATTTTTGTTTTTACTATCAAGCATGACATGCAATCTATCTCTTGCTTCAGAACACCACAACTACGTCTTGGATATATCACAAAGATATATCAGCATAATCTATGGTTATAAGGGGAATTCCATCCAACAAGATGAGTTAATGGGCTCAAACTGCTGAGAACTTCTAGCGGCAAGAACTTCTGATGGCATCACTCAGATCACAGTGCTCCACATGTGTAGGATAACACAAGTTTATGATGAACAAGGAAGCAAAGGAGAAATTTTTCATTAACCATGGGAAGCTATAATATTTTTCGCCATTACCATCTGCATGTCTTTTCCTTTTTTCAGTTTATTAGTAAAGTACTCATATTTCCAGTGGCAGCTTCAGAGCATATTAGGGATTGCACATAGAACATTACATATTGCCTCCAGCAAATCCAAAAAATCAAGCCAAAATCCTTACCACACCCCATATGCGTCCCGAGGATCCAGTCAAAGTGAGAAGATCTTTAGAGAAGCTATCCTTGGCTTCTAGAAGCTGCTTCACTCCAGATAGAGTCAGACCATCCACATGATGCAACTGATAGAAACCATACATAGATTTATTCTTAAAATACTTCCTTAGGAAGATGATATGGAATTAAGCTTAAAGTTGAGTCTAGAAAGATCATGCAAGAACCTAGTACTTTTCAAAACACGTAATATTAGTAGATAAGAAGTAGACAAAGTGTTCATAAAAGTCTAAACTGAGAGTTCTCATCCTTGGAGATGTGATGTTCGAGTAGACTAGTATAGTTAGCATCAACTTAGTACCAACAACACAAGATTCCATGATGGATGTGGTTACACTCACATTTTTTCCAATCCCAATGGTGGGGAGATCAGCCAGAACACCAAGATGGCAGGCTAGTCCAAAACCTACCAAAACAAAGCTTTTGGTTTTAATGAAGTCATCATCATTACAAAGGCTATATTATGATAACACAGCTTGACTAACTGGTTAACATAGATAAAAAGAAAAACCAAGTATCTTGCTTGATCAAACACAATGAAACATGTCAAACAAAAATGCAAATCATAATCTTGCATCATGGCAATGTCATTCTATTGACAAGAAGAGGTTTTACACTAACGGATTAATGTAGGACAGTGAGTCCCACAACAAAGGATAAATCTTTAGTATTCATATGCAAAGCTTCCTAAGCATCACACCTAGGGTTTCTTAAACATCAAACCTAAAAGAATATCTGCATGAAACAATCCCAAAGCACAAAAATTGCCAAATACAATTGATCCTCAACTCCATTGAAAAGAAAGAACAACAAACTAGTCAAAGGAGAAATCCTAATATCCTAATAAAACTAGGAAATACATATATCCACTATCAACAAGAAAAAGGAAACATTAATCCAATTTGAGCTAGGGAAAGCCTTAGACTCCAAACACTTAATGGAAGATTCCTAATTAATCAAAGTAATAAACAACAAATCTTCATTTGGCAACATTTTGTAAGTGTTTAAAGGTTGTGGCCATTGTTCACCCATCACCAATTCAGTTCCTTTAGTCATAGTGAGTGTATATATGTACCCTGAATACATCTTGTTCGAGGAAACTACACATCCCATGCCAGTCTATCTAGACACAGTGATCTTGAGCATTTGGGCAATGCAATAGCACATTTCCAAGTTAATTAAACACTATTTGAGCATATTATATGGAAAAAGGATGTAAAAACCAAAGTAAATCTTTTATACATGAATTGACCTAAAAATATACATATGCTGATAATGCACATTTCTACGTAGAGTTTCCTCTACAAGTCCCTAATACTTGTTATACCTAACTAATTTCAGAAGACAAGAAAGGTTGCGTTAGCCTTAACACTTGCCTCGAGGATGAAGTAACCCATTTCCATCCACCATTATTAACTGTTGAAGTCACAAGTCAAAGAAAAATAAGAGATGTTAAAAAGGAGAAGGAAAAAGCAGTGATAATCACAACCTACTCTTCGGTAAGAAAAATGAGGTCTGAATGGAAGATAATATTCTCAAACCAGGCAGCGACAACAGCATCAGAAAATCATCAGTACGGTATACACCTGTGGACAGATATCCTTGGCACTGCTTTTGACCTTCTCCAGAAGTCCGAGAAGAACAGGGGCCTAACAGGCAACAAACAACGACGAATGATCAAAAGACCGAATTGTACACATATTTGTAACAGCAATGACAACGATCCTGAGTTCAACTATAGATTGACCCCACAAGCCGCACGAAATCAGAACCCCGGAGCAGCTCAAAATTCCCAATCACCTCTCTGAAAGCGAGGAAGCCAGGGACGTAAGGGACCTCAAGCCTGACGACAACGAAGTCCTCGTACACGACCTGCAGCGTCGAGATGTCCAGGACGACGAGCGTCGCGCAAGCCAGCGAGCCGCCGCCGCCGCCGCCATCCTCCTTGGCGAAGCTCATGTCGACGCCGCCGACGTACTTCAGCAACTCGCCCGAATCCACCTCTCCCGGCAGCTTCCACGGGAAATCGTCGCACTCGATCAGCCTCCGCCGGAGCAGGTCCTGGGCCCTGAGAGACAGGATTCGCGATGAGGGATTCGTGCCAGGAGTTCTGCGGAACTACAGAGGAAGGAGGACGCCGATCGTCCCGGAACCTACTCGATCCACCCGCTGGTCTGTGCAGAAGGCGCAGCAGGAGGAGGAGGCGGTGCGGGAGAGGCGGCGGATGCTGCTTCTTCGTCGCCGGCGATCGACTCCATTGGAGTGTGATCGGAGCGGGAAGGAAGCGGAGGTCGGAGACGAGGAAAGCGCGAAGCTTTTTGCTGGTTTCTGGGGAGACGAGGAGGAGCTGGAAACGAATTAAAGGACTGAGCATGGATGGACACCCACCAATCTCAAAAGCTCGTTCCAACGAATATATATATCGACTTTGCTCTTTGTTGGGGAAAATTTATTCCATGCTTCACTTTTTCTTTTCTTTTTTAAAGGGAGTCCAAAATGAATTTGTTTTAGATTAGGATTTAAAGCGACTTAATTAGTCTCAAATAATAGGGGAACCGAATTGGTGGGAACTGAATTCAATTTTAGATTTTAAGTATGCACGATAGATTTTAAATTTCAAAAATTGTTAAATTATCTCAATAGGTAAATATCAAGTTCCAATGGAACTTAATAAAATTTTTGTATTTTTCTTGATCTATGTATTTGTGCAATCCCGCAATGAAATCATTTGATGATGAATGTATGATCTAAAATTACTAATCTAAGTTTTTATTAAATGAGATTTTTACTTTATTAATGTTTCGTATTTTTCATGTGGTTAAATATAAGTTATGGTCAATGATTATAGTAGTATGTGGTGGTCATTAAAGACACTACAGTAGTTCACTTAATAATACATAAGGAACTTGGATGGATTTGATAAATTATAGGGTATGTGGAGTTGGTTCTAAATTCTAAAAAATGAGAAATTTGTTATAATGATAAATTTTAAATTCTAAGTAGAATTTATACAAAACCCGAAATTGCTTATCCCTATTAATCAAGAACCTAACTTGATGACCAATCAAATTTTCACCAGCCGGTGAGCAAATGCATCTCCTGTGCTAATTCCAGTGAGATATGATGAGGGCATCTTCATCTGAAACCATTTCTTTCTTTCTTTCTTCTTTTAATTCTTTTAATTTCATTGTTCATCGTCTTCTTCGTTCTTCTTTCTTCTTCTGTATTACGCTGAGCACACTCAAGCCGCAGGTGCATGCATAGTCTCAAATCTCGAGCTTACCTTTAAATTCAATAACGGCCGCTTGTCCATAGGCCATAAGCTTGATGGGCTGCAAAGCCTTGACGATGAGGTCGAATAATACATTAATAAAAAATATATTTTCTTTTGTCCATTTACGATTTCGTAGTTTTATCATCCAAGTACTACATTCTATGAAGCTTTTTTTTTTTTTTTGAAAAAAAAATTGGGAGCACGAAAGCTGGTTCGTCAACTATTAATAAAGATAATTTCGCACTTGTGAGGGGCTAGGAGTGCGTACCACGTTGTCAAATTGGGTGAGTGAATCGACGTCCCCGGGCCCTGTGATTAAGAAAAATGGGACCAGGTCGAGCTCTAATTTGACGGTCCAAATCGATCGAACCGACCAGTCGGGTCCAGATTTGACAGCACCTGAATCAGTGATAATTGCAGCCTTGGTGGGTCCGAGCAACCATTTTCTTAGGCCCGTGTAGCTTAATTCTGATTTATTCTAAGGGAAAAATTAAGCTGCTGGCCAAAAGATGGCAACGATTCGTACTTCTGGTAAATGAATTTAAGTTTCGTTTGTGCCACGAAAGATGAATAATTTTTTGAAATGATCATTAATATTACTTATAAAGTGAATGGGTCAATGATATTTTCGTTATTCTTTTTCCAGGAAACAAAAGAAACAATCATTTTTAAATATTTTTAAATCATTGGCTTTCCACAATTATTTTTTTCGCAAAAAATAAATGGTTTAGAAAATGCTTTCATAAAAATGATCACTTATAAGATAAATCACTTGAAATAATTAGTCAATGAAAAATACTTTTATTATCAACAACAATTTGCATTTAAAATATTTATAAATGGTGGAAATATTTTTTATTTATTCATTTGTTGGGAGAGAGAATTTTTTTTTTTTTTAGGTTCTGTTTATTTTATAGAAAATAACTTTTAAAACATTTTTCCAATATTCATTTCACGGAAAATAAATTGGTTTGGGAAAACATTTTTCATCAATAAAAAAGTATTCTAAAATATGGGAAAATGTTTTCCATTTTTAAGGAAGAGAAAAACATTTTCTACACCTTCTTTCACCTCACTTTCTTTTACCAAACATTTTTTCTTTTCTTTTTCCTTTTTTTCCTTTTTCTAAAAAAAATTGATATGTTAATTATTTTTTATATATTTTTCTTTTTATTTTTTTTTTTTCTCTTTTTTTTTAAATCTTCTTTTCATTTGGCTTCCACTAGCTATAACGACACTCGACGGTCGATGACCGGTTGTAGGTGAACTAGAGCCTCGCCATAGGCCGCCAGGCTCTAGCTTGCTAAATCTTAGTGAGTTCAAGCCTCACTAGCATGTGGTAAGGCTTGACCAAGCTTGCCCAACGCCAACAAGCTTAGGCCTCACCAAAATTTGGTCACCTAGCCTAGGCTCGAACCTTGCCAGAGGTTGTCGAAGGTCAATGAACCTCTAGCGACCTCGGGCGAGGCTCGAACCTCGCCTAGTTCGCCGGATTTGCTAAAGGCCCAAGCTAGCCGAACTAGTCTTAAGCGAGCTCGAGTCTCGCTAGATCTAGTGACTTGGGCGAGGCTCAAGCTCTCCCAAGTTGCCGGATCTAGTGAGGTTTGAGTTCACTAACATCGGGTGAGCTTGACTTCACCTTATTAGGTAAGACTCGACCTTGCTGGAATCAGGCAAATTTGAGCTCATCAGCCTATGGCGAGGCTCTAGCTCACTTGTGGCCGATCGTTGGCCGACAACTAGCCAAAGGAAGAAGAAGATGAAAAAAAAAATTAAATTTTTTTAAAATAAAAATAATTAAAAATCAACTTAAAAATAAAATAATAAATTTTATTAAAAAAGAGTGTACAAAGGAAAAGATTTTCTTTACCGAACAATAGTGCTTCATTTTTAGGTTTTAGTTGAATATTGAAAAATAATTATATCTTCCTAAAAAATGGTTTCCTAAAAATATTTTCCAAAAACACTATATTTTCTGAAATGAATTTGAGCCTTAGTTTATTCATTAGTTAAATTTTCTCCCAATTGATTGAAATCCTTCATCAAAGTTTCATCCAAATTTCCATAGTCCTTGGAATTTAATGCAAGCACCCATAGCCGACCCCCTACACACATGCTTAATGATAAACGTGTTGATATAAAATACTATTAGTGCCTAAATGCAAATTGAAATATCGGAAGTAATACTAGCTTAATGATGATTTTGTGTGAAAGGTAGGAGAAAATTATACAATATACAATTTGATCTTTGAACTATTAATTTATTCAATATGATTTTTAAACTTTAGCCTAATGTATAATCGGTTAATAAATTTTTAATTCGTTTAATGTACTTAATGAACTTTTGGTTATAATCTTTAAACTATATAAAAATATTCAATATAATCATTTCATTAATTCGATACTAAATATTACATCGAACATTTATTATATGAATATCTATTAAAATTTCAGGATCATATTATATATTAGACGAGAATTTAGAAATTATGTCGAATAAATTAAAAATTTAGCGATTAAATTATATATTTGACCAAAATTTAGAATCCATTTGCCTTATTTTCCTCGGAAGTTAAAAAGTTTGCGTGATGTCATCACTGGTTAAGCGTAAATGACACGGGCAAGGAGGTGTCGCACGCACGCACGCACGCACGCACGCGCGTGCTCCCGACCCTTAGTCGTGCGCCCTTCGTAGTGCCGCCGCCGCCGTCAGCATTCCTCGCCGAGACATCCGCGACTGAAATCGCGCCTCCGCAGCTCCGCCCACCGCCACCAGCAGCCGTCAACAGCAGAGCAGAGCGGCGGAGGGAGGGAGAGACAGAGAGGAGGCCGGAAGAGGCGCCGGAAGAACGACCATGGCATTGGCGAGAAACCATCATCCCTCTCTCTCCGGCCTCCGCCTCTCCCCTCCTCTCCCCAAAACCCTAACCCCCAAGAGGCCCAGCACCCTCTCCCTTCCCCTGCCGCGTTCCATCCGTACCCCCCGCCTATCCGTTGCCGGCTCCCTCGCCGCCGCCGCCGACGGCCGCCCGCCCTCCTCCTCCGTCGCCGCCGCCGCCGCCTCCTCCCCCCCGGGCCAGTTCCGGGTCGACGTGCTCTCCGAGTCCCTCCCCTTCATCCAGAAGTTCCGGGGCAAGACCATCGTCGTCAAGTACGGCGGCGCCGCCATGAAGTCGGAGGCCCTCCGCGCCTCCGTCGTCAACGACCTCGTACTCCTCGCGTGCGTCGGCCTCCGCCCCGTCCTCGTCCACGGCGGGGGGCCCGAGATCAACTCCTGGCTCGGCCGCCTCGGCATCGAGCCCGTCTTCCGCGACGGCCTACGCGTCACCGACGCCTCCACCATGGAGATCGTCTCCATGGTCCTCGTCGGGAAGGTGAACAAGCACCTGGTCTCGCTCATCAACAGGGCGGGCGCCACCGCCGTCGGGCTGTCGGGCATGGACGGCTGCCTCCTCACTGCCCGCCCGGCCCCAAACGCTGCCCAATTGGGGTTCGTCGGGGAGGTGGCCTCCGTTGACCCCGCCGTGTTACGACCCCTCACTGACAGTGGCCACATTCCCGTGATCGCATCCGTGGCGGCCGACAAGGAGGGGCAGCCTTATAACATTAATGCTGACACGGTGGCAGGTGAGTTGGCAGCTGCATTGGGTGCAGAGAAGCTGATTTTGTTGACGGATGTGGCGGGTATTCTTCGAGACCGGAACAATCCCAGTAGCTTGGTGAAGGAGATTGATATAAAGGGGGTGAAGAAGATGATAGATGATGGGTTGGTTGCGGGAGGGATGATTCCAAAGGTCAGTTGCTGTGTGAGGTCGTTGGCGCAGGGCGTTAGGACAACGAGTATAATCGATGGAAGGGTCCCGCATTCGTTGCTTCTCGAGATCATGACGGATGAAGGAGCTGGAACCATGATCACCGGCTAAAAGACATGATGGTGGCGATAATCTTTAGGCTTGGATGAGTTGCAATTGAGTAAGTAGCTCTGTTGAGTTTTTACTTAACTTCTCTGTACGAGTGTTTGACAAATAAACTTAAAGACAGCTGTTTGAAGTTGAGAAAACATGTTGTACGTCCCGCTCTTTTGCCTTCTCTTCTGAGGATTGCCCTGGCTTTTGTAGTTGTAAGTCACCGTCAGAATGCTTATAGGTGATGTCCAGATGTTACTTTGTCAGTCAACTAAATTCTTAGTTCCGGGTTAATGACTCTGCTCCTGAACCCGAAGCGAGATTAATTATTGCCCCGTATGGAAGTGTTAATGATATTTTCTTGATCACTTGAGTTGTAGCAGCTGTTAGAACTTCATCAATGGAATTTGGTTTTTATGCATGACCAGTGTTGCAAACATCTGGGTGAAGTCTTTACATCTGCTGAGGGGGAAAAAGTAGAGGACAATCAACTGTTCATGCTCCTAGTATTTTGTGGGAGGAAACCTGTTGTATTTGCTGTTTTTCATTCAAAATTTTATTACTGAGCAGTTGCGTCCAATTGCTTCCTTTTTTTTTTTTTTTAATATTGGATCCTTCCCAGTAATGCCCTTTGGATTTAGATTTAGAGGGCGAGCCTTGGGTGTTAGGAAAATTTTAAGAGGGATGACTTACTATAGTCTTGTTTCAAATTACACAACATGGAGAGACACCCACAGAAACGCACAGAGAGCCTTACCTTCTGGTTTTCTTCTAGCGAAAATGAGCAAAAGGAACTAACTTTTGTGGAGATCTGATACGCTTAGATATATCATACTGTCCACTGAGCGCTTCTATTGATGGTCATTCAAGTATATGATGAAATACCTTGAATCAAAAGGAATATGTCTGTCCCTGTCTCTGTTTCTCTCTCTCTTTGTGGGCGTGTGCACATGCTCACAATAATATACTTCATATAGAAGTCCCTCTTTAAGTTCTTTGAACAACATGGAGCCCCCCTCCCAACCAAGAAAAAAGTTCAAATTCAAATCTTAGCTCCATCACCTTGTTAGATTTCATTTTCTAGGTGATCTCAATAGATCCAACCA
Source organism: Angophora floribunda (assembly GCA_014182895.1). Lineage (NCBI taxonomy): Eukaryota > Viridiplantae > Streptophyta > Magnoliopsida > Myrtales > Myrtaceae > Angophora > Angophora floribunda. The sequence goes on along the minus strand of CM024707.1, from coordinate 18,902,704 downwards.
TTTGAGGACTTGGAGTTGCAGACTTTGATAGTTTGTGATGCTGATATGGAATGGTTTTGTCAAATAAAAGAGCTTGGTGCTGTATTGTACTTTAGAAATGGGGAACAAAAACTTGTGTTGCTGCAGTTGGTATGTTAGTAATTTTTAGAGTTCATGATTTAGCACGTTCTATTATCTGCAGGTTCATTTTTGTGGGACTGGTGATTTTAGAACCTTTTATGATTGCAGTGACTCGCAAAGTAGGAAGCTTTTCGAAAGAGATAAGTTATGCACACTAGAACATATATGACTTATAGGGGAGTGATAATGGGATTTATGCTTAAAAGCTTTTTAAATCATAAGCCAAAGAATGACAATCTCTGCTTGTTGTTAGATGACAATTAATCATGGGAGGCAAATCAATTTGATTTTGCACATTGTGTATATTGATTTTGGTGGGTCTTTTTCTCTAGACTGCGTCTTAGACTGCATCTTGTTAGCATCCGTTGTCATAGAAGGAAGCAAAAATGTTTGAGGTGTGCTCAAAAAGTTTGTGCTTCTACATTCTTATCTTTCTCAATATATTCTTCAAAGCCCTTTCTATTTTTCATTATTTAAGGGACTTGGGAGTTTTAGTATTGTAGAGAGCAGAGGTGGAATGACTATAAACATGCATCATTCACTCTGCTTTCCTCCCTACCTTACATGACCCCATGAAGGTGACGGTCACTTGGACTTCAACGCACTTTGTATCACTTTTGATTGATTTGTGTTTGTAAACACTAGTGTATCTCAAAAGGGGAAAAGCAGATTCCCACATTTTTTTGGGGTCATAAATCTTCAACTGCAATTTATCTTGCGTCATCTTGTTCAAATGCTTGTGTAGCGACTCCATCCCTTCAGGATTTAGGCCTTTAGGAAGTGACTAAGTTTGGCTGCTGTTGATCGGCTCCTGCCGAACCTCTGATTGGTATGTTGTACCAGACAATGTCACGAACTTGTGACTTTTTACTAACAAAGAAGAAAACCCAGCTAGTCTGCCTCCTCTCTCTCTTTCCCCTCCCCAGCCCTTCACAGTCCGTGTTTCACCCCAACTGCTATCGTCCCCAGCATCGACACATGACCAACTTCTCTGCTGCATGGGGTTGGGGTCGCCTTGGGCTTACCCTAACTCACCAGTGGGCGAGAGGTCATTAACCTCGGATTATAGAGCAGAGAATTGATGCTACGTCGCTTTTGGAAACGTCTCGTCCATCTGGTGCATGACTATTTCCGCATATGTTGAATCGCCCAGGAAAACAAAATTGGTGTTCACCGAGAAAACACCACCTATCTTCAGGCGTAAAGGCATCCTGCCGTATGGATGACACGACGGTTTATCTTCAACCTGTCTGCTGTGAAAACCAACAGATCTTCGAATGGTTTCCTGTTAAATCTCGTTGGGGAGAACAAGAAGGGAGGTTTTGGATTTAACAGCAGAGGCAATTGTTAGATTTTTCTTTGGTTATGTTTAATTGCACAATAGGTCTTTTGAAAACTTCTTTTTTATGGTGTAGACGGAATTATTGTCATCGGCATAAACTAAGATAAAATAAGGAGATGGGTATAATATCTAATTTCCGAGTGAAATTATACATTTGATAATATTGCTTAGATAAGTCTACAATAGAGTGTTGGATACTTGGAGTGCCAAAATTTGGCACAGAAGACACTTAAGGCTGCGCATGGTAATCATTATGTTTACATTTTCGGAATAGATTTCTCTTTCCGGGCACCTATTTCTGAACATAAAATCCGTTTGGTAAAATAATTTCAGTTTTTCATTTTCGAACAGATTCCTATTCCGAAATAGGTTTGGAATGCAAATCGAAACAATTTTTTTTTTTACTTTTCTGTTTCTAGAACAGAAATAAGAAATTATTTCTCTCTTCTCAAAAAAGGCTGTCCTTCACATCTCAAGGGGGCTATTTTACCAAAAAAGTTGTCCTTCACGTCTCAAGGGGGCTGTTCTATCAAACCCTAATTTCTGCCTCCTTCTGTGTTTCCTTCTTCAATCTCAAGGTAGGTCGACGCCTCCCTCACTCCTTGATGCTATCGTCAACGCCTCCTCCTCACCTCAACGCTGTTCTCAAATAAACAGAACAAAAACCAGCTAGGCGTGCGTGAGCTCCGATTGCTGATCCGAGACGCCGCTCGATCAACTCCTTCGCTCCTTCTTCTTCGTCTTCACCAATTGCTGTGGCTGATCTCATCGTTCGGTTAGTTCCTATGCTCTTTTTGTCTCCATTGACTCTCTCTCTATCTCTATTTTCCTCTTCTGTGTTGAATATTGGGCGTCAAATTTTTTTTCTTTTTCTTCCAATCGGCTCACCCTGTTTCAAGTGAACTGATTTTGAAGCTTCAATAGCTGATTTAGCTCACATGTGTTATGCAAAAAGAGGGGATGATTCCTTCTTCTTTTTTTTGGGACAAAATGACGTGATGATTGAGTGGTGGATTATGTGTGCATTCGATCCATGGCTTAGGCTGCACATAGTAACCATTATGTTTCTGTTTCTGGAATAGATTTCTTTTCTAGACCTATTTCTGGAACAAATTTTTGTTCCAGAAATAGGTCTGGAACAGAAATCAGAAACAAATTTTTTTTACTTTTCTGTTTCTGGAACAGAAATAAGAAATTATTTTTCTCTCTCTTCTCAAAAAAGGCTGTCCTTCACATCTCAAGGGGCTGTTCTACCCTTCACGTCTGAAGGGGGCTGTTCTACCAAACCCTAATTTCTGCCTCCTTCTGTGTTTCTTTCTTCAATCTCAAGGTAGGTCGACACCTCTCTCACTCCTCGACGCTGTCGTCAACGCCTCCTTCTTACCTCAACACTGTTCTCAAATAAACAGAACAAAAACCAGCTAGGCGTTCGTGAGCTCCGGTCGCTGATCCGAGACGCCGCTCGATCAACTCCTTCGCTCCTTCTTCTTCGTCTTCACCGATTGCTGTGGCTGATCTCGTCGTTCCGGTTAGTTCCTATGCTCTTTTTGTCTCCATTGACTCTCTCTCTATCTCTGTTTTCCTCTTCTGTGTTGAATACTAGGCGTCAATTTTTTTTTCTTTTTCTTCCAATCGGCTCACCCTGTTTCAAGTGAACTGATTTTGAAGCTTCAATAGCTGATTTAGTTCACATGTGTTATACAAAAAGAGGGGATGATTCCTTCTTCCTTTTTCTTGGACAAAATGACGTGATGATTGAATGGTGGATTATGTGTGCATTCGATCCGTGGCTTAGGCTGTTGTTTCTGTTTCTGGAATAGATTTTTATTCCAGACCTATTTCTGGAACAAAAATCTGTTTGGTAAAACAATTTCAGTTTTTTATTTCTAGACCAGATTTCTGTTTCAGAAATAGGTTTGGAGCAGAAATCAGAAACAAAATTTTTTTACTTTTCTGTTTTTGGAATAGAAATAAGAAATTATTTTTCTCTCTCTTCTCAAAAAAGGTTGTCCTTCACATCTCAAGGGGCTGTTCTACCCTTCACGTCTCAAGGGGGCTATTATACCAAAAAAGCTGTCCTTCACGTCTCAAGGGGGCTGTTCTACCAAACCCTAATTTTTGCCTCCTTCTGTGTTTTCTTCTTCAATCTCAAGGTAGGTCGACGCCTCCCTCACTCCTCGACACTGTTGTCAACGCCTCCTTCTCACCTCAACAATGTTCTCAAATAAACAGAACAAAAACCAACTAGGCGTGCGTGAGCTCCGGTCGCTGATCCGAGACGCCGCTCGATCAACGCCTTCGCTCCTTCTTCTTTGTCTTCACCGATTGCTGTGGCTGATCTCGTCGTTCTGATCAATTCCTATGCTCTTTTTATCTCCGTTGACTCTCTCTCTATCTCTGTTTTCCTCTTCTGTGTTGAATACTGGGCGTCAAATTTTTTTTTTCTTTTTCTTCCAATCGGCTCACCCTATTTCAAGTGAACTGATTTTGAAGCTTCAATAGCTGATTTAGTTCACATGTGTTATACAAAAAGAGGGGATGATTCCTTCGTCTTTTTTCTGGGACAAAATGACGTGATGATTGAGTGGTGGATTATGTGTGCATTCGATTCGTGGCTTAGGCTTCACATGGTAACCATTCTGTTTCTGTTTCTGGAATAGATTTCTATTCCAGACCCATTTCTAGAACATAAATCTGTTTGGTAAAATAATTTCAGTTTTCTAAATCTGTTCCAGAAATATGTTTGGAACAGAAATCAGAAACAAAATTTTTTTACTTTTCTGTTTCTGGAATAGAAATAAGAGGTTATTTTTCTCTCTCTTCTCAAAAAAGGCTGTCCTTCACATCTCAAGGGGGCTGTTCTACCCTTCACGTCTCAAGGGGGCTATTCAACCAAAAAAGTTGTCCTTCACATCTCAAGGGGGCTGTTCTACCAAGCCTTAATTTCTGCCTCCTTTTGTGTTTCCTTCTTCAATCTCAAGGTAGGTCGACGCCTCCCTCACTCCTCGACGTTGTCGTCAACGCCTCCTTCTCACCTCAACGCTGTTCTCAAATAAACAGAACAAAAACCAGCTAGGCGTGCGTGAGCTCTGGTCGCTGATCCGAGACGTCGCTCGATCAACTCCTTCGCTCCTTCTTCTTTTTCTTCATCGATTGCTGTGGCTAATCTCGTCTTCCGGTCAGTTCCTATGCTCTTTTTGTCTCCATTGACTCTCTCTCTATCTCTGTTTTCCTCTTTTGTGTTGAATACTGGGCGTCAATTTTTTTTTCTTTTTCTTCCAATCGGCTCACCCTATTTCAAGTGAACTGATTTTGAATCTTCAATAGCTGATTTAGTTCACATGTGTTATACAAAAAGAGGGGATGATTCCTTCTTCTTTTTTCTAGGACAAAATGACGTGATGATTGAGTGGTGGATTATGTGTGCATTCGATCCATGGCTTAAACTGTGCATGGTAACCATTATATTTCTGTTTCTGGAATAGATTTTTATTCCAGACCTATTTCTGGAATAGAAATTCATTTGGTAAAACAATTTCAGTTTTCTATTTTCGGAACAGTTTACATTCCGAAAATAGGTTTGGAATAGAAATCAGAAACAAATTTTTTTTACTTTTCTGTTTCTGGAACAGAAATAAGAGGTTATTTTTCTCTCTTCTCAAAAAAGGCTGTCCTTCACATCTTAAGGGGGCTGTTCTACCCTTCACGTCTCAAGGGGGCTATTCTACCAAAAAAGCTGTCCTTCACGTCTCAAGGGGGCTGTTCTACCAAGCCCTAATTTCTGCCTCCTTTTGTGTTTCCTTCTTCAATCTCAAGGTAGGTCGACGCCTCCCTCACTCCTCGACGTTGTCGTCAACGCCTCCTTCTCACCTCAACGCTGTTCTCAAATAAACAGAACAAAAACTAGCTAGGCGTGCGTGAGCTCCGGTCGCTGATCTGAGACGCCGCTCGATCAACTCCTTTGCTCCTTCTTCTTTGTCTTCACCGATTGCTGTGGCTAATCTCGTCTTCCGGTTAGTTCCTATGCTCTTTTTGTCTCCGTTGACTCTCTCTCTATCTATGTTTTCCTCTTTTGTGTTGAATAATGGGTGTCAAATTTTTTTTCTTTTTCTTCCAATCGGCTCACCCTGTTTCAAGTGAACTGATTTTGAAGCTTCAATAGCTGATTTAGTTCACATGTGTTATACAAAAAGAGGGGATGATTCCTTCTTCTTTTTTCTGGGACAAAATGACGTGATGATTGAGTGGTGGATTATGTGTGCATTCAATTCGTGGCTTAGGCTACGCATGGTAACCATTCCGTTTCTGTTTCTGGAACAGAAATCCGTTTGGTAAAACAATTTCAGTTTTCTATTTCTGGAACAGAAATCAGAAACAAAAATATTTTACTTTTCTGTTTCTGGAACAGAAACAAGAAATTATTTTTCTCTCTTCTCAAAATAGGCTGTCCTTCACATCTCAAGGGGGCTGTTCTACCCTTCACGTCTCAAGGGTTCTATTCTACCAAAAAAGCTGTCCTTCACGTCTCAAGGGGGCTGTTCTACCAAACCCTAATTTCTGCCTCCTTCTAAGTTTCCTTCTTCAATCTCAAGGTAGGTCGACGCCTCCCTCACTCCTCGACGTTGTCGTCAACGCCTCCTTCTCACCTTAACGTTGTTCTCAAATAAACAGAACAAAAACCAGCTAGGCGTGCATGAGCTCGGGTCGCTGATTCGAGACGCCACTCGATCAACTCCTTCACTCCTTCTTCTTCGTCTTCACCAATTGCTATGGCTGATCTCATCGTTCCGGTCAGTTCCTATGCTCTTTTTTTCTTCATTGACTCTCTCTCTATCTCTATTTTCCTCCTTTGTGTTGAATACTCGGCGTCAATTTTTTTTTCTTTTTCTTCCAATCGGCTCACCCTTTTTCAAGTGAACTAATTTTGAAGCTTCAATAGCTGATTTTGTTCACATGTGTTATCCAAAAAGAGGGGATGATTCCTTCTTCTTTTTTCTAAGACAAAATGACGTGATGATTGATTGGTGGATTATGTGTGCATTCGATCCATGGCTTAGTAAACGGGAGTAAGGAATATAAAAGAGAAAAGCAAATCAGAATAGTTGAAGATGATGATAGGGATGGCTCTTAGGGTCTTGGATCAAACCTCTTCGTCTTCTTCAACTCTCCATCCTCTGGATTTTCATCTTTTTTTTTTCTTTTTCGAATGACTTCGAAGAAGCTCGATTAATCTTCGGTGTGTCAGCGACACTCCTTTGTTGCCAAGGTACTCGAGCAAAGGCTGGGGCATAATTACAGAGGGATAATGTAGTGCTGCGGTGGGAATGATGATTGGTGAGGCAGAGAGCGAGGGTGATAAGAGTCCCCTTGGACTACTTTGTTTAGTGCAAAATCCCAGGAGGTGAGAATGCAACAAAATCATTTGTGAAGATGAATAATGGCTTAGCCATGGACTGAGAGTTTAGAGCTTCGGAAGCCATTGACAATTGCGTGAACAAGATCATCTCCTACCGCCTGTGCTTGTCCCTTCTCACTTTCGTCTGGAGAAACCCCATTGTGTGACGTCAACCTGGTGTTTGTGATATTGCCTAACTGAATCCAGCTTTTAAACCACCCTCCTCCTCCCAAGAAAAAACAAACCCGTTGTTTAATTCGAGGATTTAAATATTCTGACTATTAGTTTTGTGAAATTAGTGCTCTCATTTGTTTTTTAAAATACGTAGCAGCTTGTTCCAAAGCAAAGTAACCTTCAACCAATTGTAAAAACTTTTGGAAGGGATGTTGTTGTCCCTCGGTGTAATGCTGGAATTAAGCCGGCATAATGTGATCGTGTCTTGTAGATTAGTCCTTGATGAGAATTGTGGTAGAGTCTATTATAATCTCATCTTGTTAATAAGTATCCATTAATATCTTTTTCTTTTTTTCTCAAACATGCTTAATGTCAACATGAGTAACATTTGACGGATATATCACTTAAACTTACGATTTTACATTGAAGAAATAATTAATCAATTGTTGAAGAAAAGCAGCTTTGCACTTTGGCAATGTTAGGACCAAATTGACGGCAAATGGATTGAAAAGTTATTGCTACTGTGGCTTGTGAAATTAATTCTTACAACCATAGAGAACTGCTTAGTCTTGCATATCATTTCAACATATTTGCTTTAGTGTTTCCTAGCATAGTTTGGAAGAGAAGTCCTGAGTTTTTGCTAAAAGAATAATACTTTAGCTATCCAATAATTCAGTCAGTAGCTTGTCTCCCAGTTTTAATATCTTAGAGTAGATAGGTCAAGAACTTGGGAAATGCTCTAAGGATTTCTTCTTTTGATCTGATGTGTTTCCTTTACACATAAGTTATCATAGTTTGTTCAACATATTTTTGTCGTTCTAATCCGGCCTTGTTCTTCTGGATCGATTCATCTTTATTTTACTTAAGTTACCTAAATTTGTTCATTTTGCTTGCAATATATGGTTGGTTGTACAATTACATGACGATGTTTCCTTTCAATTTTCTTCATGCATTCTTTTCTATTGATAATCACATAACATTTCATTGATGTGATCTTGACATGAAAGCTTTTTTGTTTGAACGGGTACAACAATTGATATGGCTCATTTGATGCTTAACCAGTTAAAGTTAAATGGCATCCCAAAAAGAGGCTTTTATGGCAAAGTGGATTGAGCCTTTGACTAATGAACTTGTAAGTTTGTTAGTATTAGAGGTAAAAAAGGGAAATCGCACTACATGTACCTACAACAAAACAGGATGGAATAACATACATGTCGAATTCAATAAACGGACCGGACTTCACTTTAGTGTAATTCAGTTGAAGAACAAGGTTAATAAACTGAAGAGGGAGTATGGTAGTTTCAAGAAGCTTTTGTCACAATCTGGATTTGGATGGGATAATGTAAATAATACAGTTGCTGTGGCGGATCAAAGTGTATGGGAGACTCACGTTAAGGTATCACTTTATTTGAGTCGTTTCGTTTTTATTGTGGATGCGAGTTTTGATTGTATTACTGACATATGTTATTATTGTGAAAATTACATGATAATAGTGAATGGGCTAAATTTAAGAATGATGGGTTTCCTCAGTATCTTGATTTGTGTATTGTATTCGGTGATGCGTATGCTGCTGGAGAGTATGCATAAGGAAATGTAGAAAAAGTGGTGTTGTCCTCGGAGGGAGATGACAATGGTGTTGATGGTGGTGGTGATGGTAGTAGTGATGTGATAGGTGATCCGGAGGAATTGGATGAACACCCTGTTAATGATGGAGCCTTCATGCCTAACGTGACTAGTACTTTAGACCGTCAAAAGCACAAGTTAGATAGGACTCCAAATTCCAAAAGGAGGAGGAAGAGTATCACATATGATGTTTCCAATGCCTGCAAAGCCATTCACAAAATGATGAAATTCAAGACTAGTTAATCAACAAGTGGCTCTGTGACCTCAGATGTCCCATCACTGGTAGACCCCTACTCCATAGGAGCCGTGGTTGCCATCCTAAATGGCATGCCTAACTTGGAACAGGATCTTTACAACAAAGCTGTGAACCGATCATGTCTTAATACCACTTGGAGAGAAGCTTTCATCATTTCTCTACCTGAAAGGAGACGTGGACTTCTAGAATCTCTTTAAAGAGATATTAAGAAATATTTTTAGCTTGATTTCACTCTATGACTTATGTATTTAAGAATCTTTGTTTTTTTTTTTGGATGCAACTATGAAAACTTTGTGGCTATTGTTGATTGTTATTGGATTCCTTACTTATTTGTTGTGTTTATGTTCTTATTTCGTGTGATGTTATAGGTAATATGGAGGGGGGGTGAAAGTAGCGTCCATAGTGATCAAGTATCAGCAGTTGAATCAGTTGAACTCGACTTTGATGATTCTGATATCGATATACTGATGGCATGGTTATTTGTAGTTACGGTGGATATGTCTATACACACGAAAGAACCTATCAGGGATAGCATATTGTCAAGACCTGAATGGATGAGAGAGGTTCTTCATGGACATTCGGATAGAGTATATGAAGCTTTTAGAATGGAGATACATGTCTTTCTTAACCTTTGTGATTTGATGAAGGCAAGAGGTTGGTTAGCAGATAGTCGATATATAAGAGTAGATGAACAAATTGGAATTTTCTTATCTATGATTTGTCACAAAAACTCAAATAGAAATTTATGTGAGAGATTCCAACATTTGGGACAAATGATCAGCAAGTATTTCACTATAGTGTTGTAAGCAATTCTCGAACTAGGAAAAGAGATTATCAAACCACCTTCCTTTGATGTTGTCCCAAATGAAATTCTTATGGATCCCAACCATAATCTTTACTTCAAGGTAAGATTTTCATACATTTTTTTACACCATTAGTTTTATTTTATTGATAATCTTGTATAATACTAGTCTTTGATAAAATGACAGGGTTGCGTAGGCGCTATTGATGGTACCCATGTTCATGCTTCGTACACAGTACTGTCGAAGCAAATCCCATTTAGAGGTAGAAAAAGAATTACCACTCAAAATGTTTTGTGTGCATGTTCATTTGATATGAAATTTACTTTTATGTATGCTGGTTGGGAAGGATCAGCCAACGATTATCGGGTTTTATTAGCAGCACTCGAGACTCCTCGCTTGGAATTTCCTCGACCACTACCAGGTATTTACTTGTACTATAAAGAGTACTTTCTTTATGATTGTATCCCTTTTGCAAATCTTAACCAATATATGAATACCTTGTTATAGGAAAATACTACGTGGCGAATTCTGGTTATGCATCAGCTTCGGGATTCTTAATTCATTTTAAAGGTGAACGGTATCATCTAAATGATTACAGGGGTAGAGCGAGACGGCCAAGAACATCAAGAGAGTTATTTAACTATGGGCATTCTTCACTAAGGAATGTCATTGAGAGGTCATTTGGGACATTAAAGAATCGCTTCTTTATTTTGAGACTCATGCCTTCATTTGCAATTCGAAAGCAATCATATATTGTAATTGCATGTTGTGCTATTCATAATTACATCCGTGATCAAGATAGGAGGGATAAGAACTTTTCCTTATATGGAGATCCAGAGTACCCGTTTGGTCTTACACAAGATGAGGCTACAGGGGATACATCAACCGAGGAGGGAACTGAGATGAATATGCTTAGGAAAAGTATTGCCAATAAAATGGCAAGGGATCATAATATGCCGGAGATTCCATGAAATTGTGTTTTCAACTATTGTAATGTATTTTAATTATTTCGTATTTGAAGATTTCCTATCTTAGCTCTCGTAATGTGATGTTGTATTGGAGGACATCCTATATTAACTTTAGTTATATGATGTTGTATTTGAGGATTTCCTATCTTAACTCTTGTATTGTGATATTCTATTTGAGGATTTCCCTTATTCGTAGTGGTCTTTTATGACAAGCTTCATCATACTTCATAAAAATCACCAATTTTGCAAAATTTGTTGCAAATTGCCTGATACCCGTTGTCTGAAGTTACAAAGCAATTCTTTACCTTTCTTTTCTCGAAAGTTTTGATATTTCTTGTTTCTTCACACTGCAAAACAAGCAAGAAAAAAGAAAAGAAAAAGCAAATAAAAAAAACACAAGAAAAGAAACCTGACAAACATCACTGATTCACAGTCCATACCGGTCACCACCTTCTCTTCTTGTCTCTAAGAGAGAGAGAGAGAGAGAGAGAGAGATGGGTAAAATTCTTTTTGAAGAATTTAAAGCCAAAATTCAGGCACTTGACGCGGTTGTCCACCTTCATTCTACCAAAGTTTTGGGAACCTTCGGCTATTACACTCCAAAGTAATGCATATTGATCTCTCTTTTCTATTGTATGGAGACCATTGATAAGTATTTTGTTTGGCCGTAATTGTCTATCCAAGTGGATGTTGAAAATTTTTTGGTGAAAATTAAGAAAATATAATATAACAACTTTCGCTTTGTATTTAATTTCATAAGCATTTGAAATTTGTAAGAATGAACAACTCACTTATTCCAAAAGAAAAAAATCTCTTTCAAGAAATAGAAATTTTTTTCAGTTATCAAACGCGTTTTTTTTTGTCTAGAAACTCATCCAGCAATAGAAATAGAAAAATCTATTTCTGTTCCAGAAATCAATTTCTGGCCAGAATGGTTATCATTCGTGCCCTGAGTGACAAAAGTTCGAAAATGTACATTTATATGTCAAAATTGAAGCAAAATGAATCAGTTAAATATCAATAGTTAGAAAATCTGTAAAATAAATATGTGGCATTTTCTAGTGATTTTGTTTGTTGACGTGGCAAATTTTTTTTTTTTTATAAAATTATCTATATGGTAATTTTTTTTAAACAATTGTCCACGTGGTAATTTTTTTTTTTAAATTGCAATATCGTAGAAAATCTCAAAAATCAATGGAATATTTTTTTTATAAAAAGGGTGAGCGGGGAGGGTTGGGCGAGGGTGGGCCCATTATCTCCCCACCCTGGCTGAGAAGGGTCGGTGATGGTGGGGCGAAGGTTGGTTGGGGTTGTTGGGCCCTGCTTGGCCTTAGATCGGGCCACCGACCACTAGCTAAGGTTTGACGATCCTAGTTGATCCTTGCCCCACTGTTGCTGGACTTTTGAAATTATGGTATCAGAGTTATGGATTTCTGTAAATCATAGTTGTTTGTTTAAACCTACGTTTTGATTCTAGAAGAGACCTTATTTTCCCATGGATACATTAGATTTTCCTTCCTCCACTTCCTTTCCCATTACCCTCTCCTCAAATCTCTCACTCCAACCCCCTCCAGAACTTCGAAATTCTTCATGTTCAAAATAGACTATCTCTATGAGGTTGCGTACCTCACTGAGGATAATAAGATTTTTGAAACTCAGCTTCCTATGATGAATCCCTACATTGCTTTCGCCTTCTTAGTTCCAGTTTGCCAGACAAAGAAATTATTATTGGCTGAGATATCTTGACCCAGCTCCCAAAACTCAGAATCCTTTCCAATGGATTGCGTTTCAAAAACCAATTCCGTGAATTTGTGGATATCAAGAGATTTTATGCTCTTCAACCAGCCATGTTAGACCCAATCATTTAGAGTTTACTCTCCTCTTGTGCTGAGACACTCTCAGTTTTCCCAAACTTGCACCCAGCCCCTATGGAAAAACTCTTCTTTTTTATGTCAAGCTTCAATGAAGACATAAATCCTACAAAGACTAGTCATTCTGGGATGAGCCTAGAACACGTTACACTTGCTCAACAAGAATGCGCAGAGCTGCTAGCATAATGACTTATTGAACCTTCTGACTCCCAATGGGCATGTGAAGCATTCTATGTCAACAAGCGAATAGAACATAATCGTGGAAAAATGAAGTTAGTCATCAATTACCAGCCTCTGAATTAGTTCCTCCAAGATGACAAGTTCCCATTGCCTCACCGCAGTTCTCTTTTTCTTAGCCTTGCCCAAGCAAAAATATATTCTAAATTTGACCTCAAGGTAGGATTTTGGCAATTGGGTATTGACACAACAAATAGACCCAAAACCGGGTTCTGTATTCTAAACCAACATTTTCAATGGATAGTTGTCCCTTTTGGCCTAAAAAATGCACATTCTCTTTTCCAAAAAGCTATGTGTAAGATTTTTGAGCCCATTCTTCCCAATTCTTAGATCTGATATCCTTATTTTTCAGTCCTAATGAAAAATCACATTGTCAACTTTTTACCTAATTTGCTGATATCGTCAAAAAACATGGAATCATGCTTTCCCAGAAAAAGATGATTCTTGCCCAGAAGGAAATTGAATTCCTTGGCACACGCCTGAAAGAATGAACCTATTGCCCAGAACCTTATATTGCTGATGAACTTCAAAAATTCCCTGAAAAAGATTTCACCATTAAGCAAGTTTAACAATTTCTTGGCATTGTCAATTATCTGTTGTGAGATTTTGTTCCCCACATTTCCAAATGTCTTAGACCACTTTAGCGAATGCTCAAGAAAGATCCTCCTCCATGGGGACCAAAGTAGACTCAAGCTGTTTCTTAACTTAAACAAACCCTGCAACACCTTCCTCCTTTGAAAATCCCTTTTACCGACAAACGGATTCTCCAAACTGATGTCAGTGATAAATATTGAGCAGCCATTCTCTTCGAAGAAATTGATGGAACTAGGCATATTTGCGCCTACAAAAGTGGTCGATTCTTTCAAGCAGAAATTCATTATCATTCCACTTTCAAGGAGATACTTGTAGTCAAATATAGAATTAAAAATTTTGAATTCCATCTCATTGGATATCATTTCCTCATTGAAATGGATATGTCATCCTTTCCTCAGATGTTAAAGTTTAAACAGAAGCAAGTTCCTCACCCACAATTGCTCCGATGGGCTGAATGGTTTTCAAAATACTCCTTTGATGTGAAACACATTCCAGGGACTAAGAACGTCCTTGCCGACTTCCTCTCTAGACCAAAAGAACCGTCGAAGGCAATCAACATGTATGTAAAAAAGGAACCTCTCTTGGGAACACACCGCACTACCAACATTCAAGGTGGTTGGCCTAGTCTCAAATATCCTCCTGATGTCCCACTTGCAATTCGAGATAATGTTTTAACAAAAAAGCTTCAAGAATTTATGTGGGAATATCATCTCTGAATCTTTTGATATTATGGCGGATTGATGCTCTGACCCAATGGCCTCCATTCGGGATATCCATTTATCCATCCTCTCCAATGGTCTCTTGATGATGAATTTCCAGAAGACCTAAAATGGTTATTTTGGTACATGTTCAACCTGTACACTATAACCATTAAATTCCCCACTGACAAAATTTTGCAGGTTCTTAAAAAAGATGGACGCGGTCAAGAACACAACCAGAAGTATCTCATGGATATCTTCACATGGTTTAAACCGCTCGCTTATTGGAAAGAACTTTTCAAAATCCAGAATTGTCAATGAAGACCTGAACCAGAAAGACATACTGTTATCTTGTTCCGCTGGCCATGGACATTTTGCCATCCTACTGGATGGATTTATGATAACCTTCTCTTGCAAGAACTTCGTCCTACGGGCCACAAGTCTTTCAAGAAGTGGCACGAGTTTATTAGACATTTCCCTACTCCATCACCACCAGCAGGCCTACATCTTGAGAACTCCAGCGGATCCTATGTCAAGAAAATCGAATCATCCCACTAGAAGCATGGCCTCCCACAAATGCCCTCGTGTCTTGGGATCACTTCGAAGCTTCGGATCCTGTGAGGGACGAAATTCAAGAAGCCCTCAATGTCTTCAGACAGAACAACTTAGATTCCTCCACCCCCTATGACCTTTGGGGGGGGGTCCACTCTCACAAGACCCTTGGGGAGACACCCAAAATCGCAGCCCCTTACGACCTTCACTTTTTTTAATTAATATTTATATTAAATCCACATTAGCACTAAAATGGCATCGTTTTGACTGAGTTTTTGCTGTTTAGCTTTTCAACAAGTTACATAGGCGAGTTATATTATTAAAATAAATCATGTCGGATTTCTAGCATCCTTTGTCGAATTTGGTACTTAAATGTTCTAATTTTTTTTAATAAAAATTTGGCACTTAAAAATACTTTTCATAACTTTTGGTACTTAAGTGTCTATTTGTGCCAAGTTTTGATACTTGTGTTATTCTTTTGCCACCTACAATATGAAGAATAGACAACAATGTACTAGATTTGTTTTGAGTTCATAAATGGGTTTAATATCTAATTTTTTAGAGAAATAAAGATCCTATCTAATTCTTTTTCTTTAGTAATGAAAGGACAAATAGGATAGGCCTAAATGGCTTTACGACAACCATTTGTGTTTACCTTAGTGGTTACCCTTCTCATGTGAGAAAGGGGAAGTGAGGGGTTCGAATCCTCATATTCTCAAGGAGTTTGGGGTGGAGATGATTTAATTTTAAATGTGGGTTTTGACTCCCACGTTCTGCAAAGAGGTAATGCAAAAAGACTGAGAGTGGGTATTAGAGTAGGAGTAGAGTATGATCGAAAAAAAAAGCTCAATGATGTCCATCGAATAGCGCAAATTCTAATTCTTTCTTTGAATGCGATTAGAGGGCCTAAATAGCTTGATCTCAAATTAAATTGCACTATCTTTGTTCTTTATATGGCACTATCTAAAGGCCTTAGTAGTTTGGTATGAAATCCTTGACGACCTATTTCCAAGTCTTCATGGCCAAAAGTTTGATAAATGTTTTAACTTCCATCGGTTTTATGGAAAATAAGCAATTTGAAAACATTTTGCCAAAAATCATTATTGTATTGCTTAAAATAATTAGTCAATGAAAAATATTTCCTTTAATGACGACAATTTATACTTAAATATTTTTATAGATGATAAAATATTTTTCATTTATTTATTTTTGTAGACGATGTAAACAATTATTTTTTCAAATCATTTATTTTCTAGCGAAATGAATGAACTTTAAAAGAGTTTCATGTATTTGAAGTTATTTAAATTTTCAAGAATTTTTTGATAGCAACTCTTGGACCTAAACAAGTCTTTAAACTATTTCATATGAACTTTGGAACGTAAAATTTTGAGGTATTTTTAAGTTAAAGGGAAAGAAAAATATTCTTTTACCAACGAGGAGTGCGAAGCATGTAGGCATTGGCAAGTTAAAATAAGAAATGCAGCTTGGCTTGGTGCCCTTGTTGGAGAGATTCCATAAAATTTAAACATTTCCATAGCGTCTTGAAATGAAGAGACTTCTTATTCACATAAAGGATAGGAGTCTTTGATCCTCATGATTGCTCTAGATTGGTCAAAGTAATTTGTACGCAACAATTTGATAATTGATATGGAATCCACATTTTTATTTAAGGAAAAAAATCACCAAAATTCTAAATTATGTTCATGATAATATATATTTATCCTAAATTGTTTTGACAATAAAAACTTTGAACATTTACTTCAAATTTTCGGGGTAAATGTGTCACATTAGTTCAAATTTTGGATTTTTGGTGTTATAAAAAATAATTTGAACTAAATGTATCACACAAGTATAAGTTTAAGGTTTTTTATGTCACAAAATAAAATGTATAGTAAATATATCATATAAGTATAAGTTTGGGATTTTTGTATCATAGAAAAAGTTTAGAGTACATATGTTACATTGAGCATTTACATCCCAGAACTTACACATTTAATGTATTTCGGCACATTGATTAGGTTATTTATTTTTGCGAACCTAAAATTTCATGTGGAGACATTTCATTATTACTAGCATCTTAATAGGGTTGTGATGACAAGCTCATCATTCTCGGATAGTTGATTGCATATAATAAGGAATAATTATAACTCAAAATGAAGACTTCTTAGAGTGTGGAACTTTACTAGTGATGCCAATGGGGTGTTACTAACTTTAGGGCGTGAATGATAACTGTTCTGGTTAGAAATTGATTTCTAGATCATAAATAGATTTTTCAATTTTTATTTCTTGATTAGTTTCTGAGTAAAAGAATGCGTTTTATAATGACACAAGATTTTTATTTCTAAAACAAAAATTCGTTTGGTAACAAATTTTTTTTCTATTTCTTAAAAGAGGTTTTTCCTTTTGGAGTAAGTGAGATGTTCATTCTTATAAATTTTATACTTATGAACCCAAATACAAAGTTAGAGTTGTTATATCATATTTTCTATATTTTCACCTAAAATTTTTCAGCATCACCTAGATAGACAATTATGGCCAAACAAAATACTTATCAATTGTCTTCATATAATAGAAAAGAGAGATCCAAATGCATTACTTTGGAGCGTGATAGCCAAAGGTTCCCAAAACTTTAGTAGAATGA
The DNA here is from genome assembly GCA_014182895.1 of Angophora floribunda. Lineage (NCBI taxonomy): Eukaryota > Viridiplantae > Streptophyta > Magnoliopsida > Myrtales > Myrtaceae > Angophora > Angophora floribunda. The sequence continues at coordinate 18,885,430 of CM024707.1, read as the reverse complement.
AGGCAGACAGCCATGTTAGGTGCTCGAATTTTGGTTTTGAATTATTCAAAAAGAATTTACCCATCTTTCTCCCTCAGACAAGAAGAAAAGGTGGTGATTGGTATGAATTGTGACTCGGTGATGTTTATTGGGTTTCTTTTCTTGAATTTGTTTATTAGCTTTTTTTTTTTTTGGATAAATGCATTGGAAGTCTTAAAACTTTCAAAAAGTTACAATTAAGTCCTATAATTTATTATGAAAGTGCAATCGAGTCCTAAAACTTTCAAAAGTGCAATTAAGTCATTAACTTGTCAAATTGGTCAAATTAAATCTTTCCTTTAATAGCACTTTCTAGAAGTTTTAGGATTCAATTGCACTTTTTTGACAAGTTTTAGGAGTTGATTCCACTTTTTGAAAGTTTTAGACTTGTATTTTTGTGACAAGCTTTAGGATTTAATTTCATTTTTTGAAAGTTTTAGGACTAAAGTGAACTATTGTGATAAGTTTTATGACTTTTAATATACTTATCCCTTCTTCTTTTTTTGCTAAAGTATGGCTGGAGTGCCAAAATTTGGCACAAGTAGACACTTTGGTGCAAAACTTCCAAAATGTATACTTAAGAGTCATATTTTTTTTAAAAGTGGGACATTTAAGTGCCAAGTCTGGCGAATGATGCTGGAAATTCGATGTGGCATTTTTTAATAATATAAATCACTAACATGGCTCACTGGAAAGCTAAGTCAGCTTAGACTCGGCCAAAATGACGTCGTTTTGGCCCGAATTTGATTTTTCAATGTAAAAATTAATTAAATTAAGTTAGAAACTTAGAAAAAAGGAGAGAGAATAGCATAGGCGGGAGGGGGCTCCCCGCTTGTAGTTGCCGCCCTATCACCGGAGGGGTAGAGGCAATAGTCGGCAAGGGTCGTTACCCTCTCTTAGCTTCTAACAAGGGCCGAGCGAGGTCCAACGATCTTGGGCGAAAGTCACTGGTGTTTGCGCGAGGGTTGGCGACCCTTGCCCAAATCGGAGTGAGGGCCTAGGCGAGGGCGGGTAACCCTCGCTGAGATTTGGAAAAGGGTCACTGCCTTTTCTCGACTTCTGGCAAGGGCCTATTGGTCCTCGCTGGCCATCATTGTTACCCCTTCGGCAATAGGGTAGCGACCGCAGGCGAGGGAGCCCTTCCTGGTTATGTTGTTCTTTATTTTTAAGCTTTAATTTAATTTAGTTAATTTTTATATTAAAAATTGAATTCGACGTAATACGACATTATTTTGGGTTGAGTTTAGCTACGTTAGCACCCAAAACAACGTTACTTTGGGATTACCTAGCCATGTTAGCTCACAAAATAATGTTGTTTTACCCTTCTCTTGCCGGAAAAAAACACAATTTTAGCAATTTGGCCGGATTTTTTTACCATTGGTACTTAAGGGCCTACATGGTAACGTTCCTGGGAACAACTGTTTCCGTTCTTTTGTTCCCAAGAGCAGATTTTTTGTTCCCAGGAATATAAATGCATTTGGTAAATTTTTTGTTCCCGAGAACAAATTTGTTCCCCGGAATAGGTTTGTAGTAGAATTCAGAAACAAAAAAAAGTTACTTTTTGTTCTCGGGAACAACTTTAAGAATCAATTTATTTTTCCTTTCTTTTTTTTCTTTTCTCTTTCCTTTTCTTCTTCCTTTCTCAGCCTATTGTCGCCCCATCGCCGCCCATTGGCCACTGGCGAGCTTACCAGTGGCTCGCCTGGCCATTGGCGAGGGTCGACCTTGCGCCGCCTAGGCGAGGGCGAGCCTCGTTGGTGATCTGCGAGGCCGAGCTCATCGGTGGCTAAGCGAGCCTCCGGCAGCGGCGACTGGCCACAATGGGAAAGGGCAAAAAAATAAAGACAAAAAACAAAAGAAAAAGTATTTAAATCATTAAAAAATTAAAAGAAAATATTTTGGACTAGAAATTCTAAGATTTTACCAAACGCATTTCTATTCCGGGAATAAAAATTTTGAACAGTTATCAAATGCTTTCAAATGCTTAGAAATTTTTCGTAGGAACAGAATAAAAAATAATCATTTCGAGCGGGAATTTGTTCTTGGGAACAGAAACATTGCCATGCGTCTTTGTAAGTGTACCTTTCAAAAATTTTGGCACCAAGGTATCCACTTGTGCTAACTTTTGATACTCTAGCCATACTTTAGTTCCTTTTTTTTTCCTTGTATTGCAATGTGAAGAAACAAAAATTTCGAGAAAATAACGGTAAAGAATTGCTTTGAAACTTCAAACAGTGGGTGTTTAGTTATTAGATTGGTTGACTTTTCCTTTTACAAATGAGCATCCAAGGCTTGCTGCAGGGTTCGTTCATAGCACCTTGTCAATCCGTTTCCTCCTCCATGTTTTCTAAGACAGGCAACAATGTTCTTGTCTTAAATTTCAACAACATGGTGTCTTTTTAGATATTATCTTAGAAAAGTTTCTCAATTACATTTATTTGCTTATGATCCAATAGCTACAGATCCCAATGCTGGATCGATTTTGATCATCTAAAGGAAATGGTTCAAGAAAAAGATAAGCTGACTATGTGTGGCTTCTTTAAAAATTTGAGAGCTTGTCCATTCCAAGTCCTACTTATATCTTGGCTATGCAAACGGGTGCTTAGGATGCACGTTAATCTTAGTTTGTGTGCGGCCGTTTTAGAAAAAAACAAAATAGAGGGTATCGGGCAATTCACAGCAAATTTTACAAAATAGGCGAATTTTACAAAGTGTGATGGAACTTGTCATAAAGGATCACTACAAATAAGGGAAATCCTCAAATACAACATCACATTATAAGAGCTAAGATAGGAAATACTCAAATACAAAATAATGAAAATACATTACAAAAGTCAAAAACACATTCATGGAATCAATTTTTTCTAAGCATATTCATCTCAGTTCCCTCCTCAATCAATGTATCGCCTGTAACCTCATATTGTGCAAGTTTAAATGAGTACTCCAGATCTCTATATAGGGAAAAGTCCTTACCCTCCTATCTTGATCATGGATGTAGTATGGATAGTGCAACATGCAATTATAGTATGTGCTTACTTTCAATTGTAAATGAAGGCATGTGTATCAAAATGAAGAAGCGATTCTTTAATGCCCCAAATAATCTCTTAATGACATTCTTTAGTGAAGAATGCCTATAGTTGAACAACTCTCTTGCTATTTTTGGCTATCTTGGTATACCCCTATAATCATTTAAATGATACTGTTCACCTCTAAAAGGAGTTAAGAATCTTGGAGTTGATGCATAATTAGAATCTACCATGTAGTATTTGCCTATAACAAGGTATTTACATATTGGTCATGATTTGCAATTGCAATACAATCTTAAATAAAATTGCTCCTTACAAAACAAGTAAATAATTAGTTGTGATTGAGGAAATTCCAAGCGAGAAGTCTTGAGTGCTGTTGATAGCACCCAACAATCGTTGGTAGATCTTTCCCAACCAGTATACAGAAAAGTAAATTTCATATCAAATGAACATATACACATCACATTCTAAGCGGTAATTCTTTTTCTGCCTTTAAATGGGATTTGCTTCGACATAGATACAGAAGCATGAACATGGGTACTATCAATAACGCTTACGCAACCCTATCATTTTATCAATGACTAGTATTATACAAAATTAGCAACAAAAATGAAAATGGTGGTATAAAGGAATGTATGAAAATCCTACCTTGAAGTAAAGTTTATGGTTAGGATCTATAAGAATTTCATTTTGGACAACATCAAAGGAATGCAGTACGATAATCTTTTTTTTTAGTTTAAGAACTAATTTTAACACTATAGTGAAGTACTTGCTGATAGTTTGTCCCGAATGTTAGAATCTCTCACATAAATTTCTATTCAAGTTCTTGTGACAAATCATAGATAAGAAGATCTCAATTTGTTCATCTACCTTATATACCGATTATCTTCTAACCAACTTCTTGCCTTCATCAAATCACAAAGTTTGAGAAAGATGTGTCTCTCTATTCTAAAGGCTTCAATACTCTTCTAAATGTCAATGAAGAACCTCCATCATCCATTGGGGTCTTGACAATATGCTATCCCTAATAGGTTCTTTCGTGTGTACAAACACATCGACTGCAATAATGCACAACCATGCTTTTAGTATATTGAAATCAAAATTATCAAAGTTTAGTTTAATCGATTCAATTGCTGGTACTTGATCATTATAGACACTACTTTCATCCCCCTCCATATTACTAATGCCATCTCACGAAATAAGAATATAAACACAACATATAATTAAGGAATTCGATAACAATCAACAATAGCCACAAAGTTTTCATAGTTGCATCATAAAAAAAGACCAAAGTATCTCAAATACTGGAGTCATAGAGTGAAGTTAAGCCAAATGTAAATCCATAACATATTTCTCAACATCTATTTAAAGAGATTCAAGAAATCCATGTCTCCTTTCATATAGAGAAATGATGAAAGCCTCTCCAAGTGGTGTTAAGGTATGATTGGTTTATAGCTTTGTTGTAAAGATTTTGCTCCAAGTTAAGCATGCCATTTAGGAAGGCAACCATGACTCCTATAGAGGAGGGGTTTATAGGTGAGGGGCATTTGAGGTCACAGAGCCACTTGTTGATTGACCAATCTTGAATTTAATTGTTTGTTAAATGGTTTTGCAGCTATTAGAAACATCATATGTGTTACCCTTCCTTCTTCTCTTGGAATTTGGAGTCCTATCTAACTTGTGCTTCTTACTATTTGAGATAATAGTCACGTTAGGTGTAAAGACTCCTTCATAAATATGGTGTTCATTCAATTGCTCCGGATCACCTACCGCATCACCACAACCATCACCACTATCACCACCATTATCATTTCTCTCCAAGGACACCATCACTTTTTTTGCATTTCCTGCTACACAAATCAAGATACTGATGAAATTCATCATTCCTGAATTTAGCGATTCGCTATTATCCTGCAATTTTTCACAATAATAACATACATTAGCAACATAATCAAAGCTTACATCCACAATAAAAACAAAATGACCCAAATAAAGTGATACCTTGATGTGAGAATCTTGTATACTTTGATCATCCACAATAACAGTATTACTTATATTATCCCATCCAAATTCAGTTTGTGACAAAAGCCTCTTGAAACTACTATACCATCTCTTCAATTTGTTGACCCCGTTCTTCAACCAAACTATACTAAAGTGGAATATTGTCCATTTATTGAATTCGACATGTATGTTATTCCATCTTGTTTTGTTGTGGGTGTAGGTGATGTAATTTATCTTTTTTACCTTTGTTACCAAAAATTTACAAGCTTATTAGTCAAAGGCTTAGTCCACTTTACCATAAAAGTCTCTTTTTGGGATGCCATTTAACCTTAATTGGTTGAGCATCAAATGAGACATATCAATTGGTGTACCAGTTCAAGCATAGAAGCTTTCATGTCAAGATCACATCAATGTAATATTCTATAACTATTAATAAAATAGAATTTACAAAAAAAAAAAATTAAAAGAGAACATCCTCATGTAAGAGTGTACAAGCAACAATCTATCGCAAGCAAAGGAACAAATTAAAGTATTCATCACACTACAACAGTCAAAGCAAATTAAATAATTGATAGTGTTTTGAGTAATGAAAAATCTCCATTGAAGAACTTGATGTAGCAAAAGAGACATCTAATATACTTGGAAGGTAAGGTCATATGTTGTAATCTCAAAATAAATATAGATGAAAAGATACCATTCATGAAGAATCTCAAAGATAACTGGCATATCTTGTTGGTCCAAGAAAATCACCTATCACATAGAAACATATCTTCAGTTGAGAATCTTTATTCTTTTCTGGCCTTAAAAAGATACCCCAATCAACTGCAATGTAATAAGGTTACATGAAGGCATCCCATTAAGAATTAGCTTGTGAGAGTTTACAAGAAATGGAATGAAAAGGGCAATGTTGTAGTAGAACTATCTATCCCCCCCCCCCAAATGCACACAAAATGAAAGAAAAGAAGAAGAAAATTGAGTGAAAAAAGCAGCATGCAAAGGTTGAAAGGAGCTCAATAGAGTCATCAATAATACTAAAATATACTTGAAAAACCTTTTCTAATGTGATATTGAACCCAAGAAAGTAGCTAACTAAGATCAACTTTCTCCTCAAGAAGTTTCTATGATGCAATAGTTGTTCAGTCACATTCCATATATTAAAAGCAGCTATTGAGAAGAACAATTAACTTCCTCAGGTATTTACTAGAGTATGGAGATTCTAAAGAGGTTGTATGTTGAAGAAACAATATTGGCAGCCTAAATAATAAAAGACTAAGTTATTCAATAGAAAAGAAGCCATAAGGTCATATAAATATAACAGAAAGGCAACATGAAAAAGTGCATCATGTATTTATTCTCCAGTCATTGCTGTTTGTCAATCTTTACATATGTCGTAATATATAGGCACTTCACCTCCCTGTCATCTCCCTATTACACCTCAGCCTAATGTCAACCAATGAATTGGTTCCTCGGTTGTCACCACCCATAGAGCCAAATCTTTGTCCTACTCTCTATAATCCCCAAGGCATTTACAAATATAGTTAAACCAAAATTTAGGTAACATAAGGAAATTTGGCAAAAGTTTAGTAGAAAAATGATGATTTGGTGTATTGTTTGGAGGGTAAAAAGAAAGATGGAGGTTGAGGTCACACTCACAACCAACCTTTAATGCTAGAACTAGAAGTTCTAGCAAAGTTATATGCCTAAATAGATTTCAACAAAGGTTTATGCATGTCATTGACCAAGTAATCACACTTAAGATCTACATCCAAAAAAAAGCCAGTGGAAGAGAGAGAGAGAGAGAGAGAGAGAGAGAGAAGCCTCCAAAAGTAATAAATTTTTTACTTGATAGTTGATTGCCCTTTTCTCCAAATCACTGGGCAGTGGTGGGCAGTGATGAGGATATTTCTCTTCTAGATAGTGCAAGGCATAAATGACATGTTACAAGCCACATAGATAGACCATTTAGACGAAATTAAGTTCAAGCAAGTCTTTTTCTAAAAGGAACTTATGACATAGTTGAACACAAATCAAGTCATACATGACAAAGCAATTGGTGCCAACAAATAGATTATTCGGATGGCTATAGAGGAAACAAAGAGAACAAAAAGAAAGCATATAGAAAAACATTAGAGAGTTAAAAAATATCTCCTTAATGTCTTCTGTAAACTTTTTGCACCCAGTATCATTGCTTCTAAGCCTATATGGGGTATTCCGATAATCTTGACATCTAATTCACTATGTAAGACTTTCTTCAATGATCCTTACAGATGAAAATTCCACTGATAGAAACAAGAGCTAACACATTAAATGTTGAAAACCAAAAGTTGATAAATTAGTTCGCATATTCAGATTGGAAAACATGATCATATTGAGACAAGTTTCCCATCCCATCACCTAGCCAATAGGTAGGAACTATATCCATATTCAACAATGCCCGTCATGTTTACACAAGTCGATTGCAACGTAAGAATGGCTTAATCATATGCTTTCCAAGGACAAAGCCGATGATAAATACAACTGGAGCAACCCATCAACTTAGGATATCGTGGGAAAAAAAACGAAAAAAATAGAGGAAACAATCAAAGAAGGACTTAGTTGCACCGGATTGGTCCCTTTTCATTAAATAAATGGGTACATACTTGTACTCAAGCCCTTCAAAATCCCAAAACCACCATCACCGTTGTCATCATATCATGTCATGTAATAATTCAAATAAAATTACCTCCAAAACACAAATCAAGTGTAGCATAAGTATAAAGATGAAGTCGACGACGATGAGGGCCTTGTGAAGTGAGGGTCGACGAGGAGGACGAAGAGGGGGACATTGTCAGAGTCGACGACGGCATCTAGCTGAGTGAGGCGTCGAGCTGAGCTTAAGCCTCAACAAGGAGATGGAGCCGACACTAGCGAGGAGGACGGAAACGGTGAGGGGAATGTTGTCGGAGTCGACGATGGCATTTGATGATAGCAAAAAGTGGAGCGAGGATTTGAGGGAGGCATTGCACTTAGAGCTATGGAGGAGAGTCCTTTTGATGAAGGAGACGTCAATATAATATTAGGGTTAGGAGAGAGTCTTTCGGTTGAGAAGTAGAAAAGAGAGAAATAATTTATTATTTATGTTCTAGAAATAGAATAGTAAAAAAATTTTACTTTTGATTATTATTACAAACTTATTTCTGGAATAGAAATATATTTCAAAAATAGAAAAATAAAATTGTTTTACTAATAGATTTATATTTCAGAAACAAGTCTAGAATATAAATAGAATAGTTATCATGTGTGCCCCTAGTAGCCCTCTACCACCATCTTATCTACCCAAAATAGAAAATGGACTTTAGAGTTGAAAAAGTATTTTTGGAATCTCAGTTGATCTCTCTCCCTCTCACACCCACACACATGCACAAACAATTGTGGTTGACATAGACCACTAGTTGAGTTAGTGATTACAAAAGATGACTTGGCTCTAGAAAAATCAAAACAACAAACAAAATCTTGACCCTACTAACACAAATGATAGCTCTAGCTGTCATCTATGACATAGCCTCGATCTTAAGCGTCCATTGATGGGATGCACATAAATCTCACATTAAAGAATTTGTGTGGTGTGAAACAGTTAAAATATTCTAATCGGCTCATAACTCATTGAATTAAGATTCTGAGTGAATGCATGTCTAACTTAATATGTTGACGGGCTTAGATTTGAGTTCTTTCTTAGTAATCTTCTTTGGTAAATATATCGGACTTCTACTGCGTTCTCTCAACATATTATATTAGAGCTAATGGTAGATTGGTGGGCCCTCCAATTTGTTCCAATGTTTGATGAATATCTCAATGAAGGTGGTCCCGATGGTGGCTTTCCCTCATGAGGGAGAAATTATTGAGATGTCATATTAGAAGAGTTCCATATTGAAAAATTGGTGTGGTGTATAGTAAATATACTTTAGTTGGTTGATAACTCACTGATTTAATCTTTTAAGTAAAAATGGATTCACAACTTGGACTTTCTCTTTGCGATCTTTCTAGGTGAATGTATTGAACTTCTATTGTGTGTTCCGAACATTCATGGCCATGAGCGCAAAGCTCGAGTGGCTATCCCCGAGGCCATGAGCTTGAAGATCAATGAACCATGGTTACCACTAGTTTGATCTCAAGCATCCATGGCTGCAGGCTTAAGATATGTCAACTATGCCACTCTCATGCCCATGGTGGCTAGGAGACTCTACTTAGGGTGTCCTTGACCATGAGACTCTTGACCTAATTGCCATCATTATGTGCTTGAAGCTATAGCAGCCATGGCTTCTAAGAACTTGAGCTAAAGCATTCAAGTGGCCATGGATGCAAACGTTAAAGCTTGAACGACCATTGCTATGAGAGCTCGAGCCTTAACACCACTGGCATGGTGATTGCTAGAAGCCGGAATGAGGAAGCTTTAGCTAATATTATCATAAGTTTAAAGTTCAAGTGTCCATGACCATGAGCTTGAGGTGAAAAGAGAAGAGAGAGAGAGAGCCATTGATAGAGAGAATAGAAGAGAGATAGGAATGGATACCGTGATTTGGCATAGTAGAGAGAAAATAGGAGAGAGTGGAGTCGCCTTTTTCGCGAGCTTTAAGCTTGAGTTGCTATGGCTATCATTGTAGTTGCTAGCTTTAGGCTCGAGCTCCATGCCAGTGGTTATCATGAGCTTTGGACTCAAGCTCAAAATCTATGGTTATGGTGTCTGCAAGAAGAAAGAAGAAAAAAAGTGTAGAAGAGAGAGAGAGAGAGAGAGAGAGAGAGAGAGAGAGAGAGAGAGAGAGAGAGAGAGAGAGAGAGAGAGAGAGAGTATCATGTCCCTAGCCTGTGACCCTCTTCTTACATAGACTTGTTCTAAACTTATAATAGGTCAGCATTTATAACATGAATTAAAACAAGGCTTAGGTGAGGCTAAATAGGGCAATTTCCATTTCCATTATTTAGTTACATAGGCGATATATCAAAACATTTTACTTAAACTAAACATGGGAGTACACCCCAAAAAGTAACTCACTCTCCTATAGTCAGCCAAGGGTGGTTATTTACATCATCAACTGCCAACAATGCTCATCTTTGCAACTAACAACCCAAAAAGTGAGACATCATGACTATGGTTAATAGAAACTTGCTACCTTATTTGCCTTGCCTTGTGCAGTCATTCCCAGCCATCACTGTCCTACTTTTCCTCTTCCTTACTGTACTCATCCAATCCACTGTCACTATTATTACTACTGTCACTGTGGTGCCATAGACACGACGGTCCTACCAGTTCATTTCCTACTTGAACAAACCATGCAACAAAACATAATGGGATTTATTGAGTACACCATACGTCTATCCAAACCATGAAGCTCTGATGGGCAAACACATGCTACAACCCAAGAAAGGTAAACTCCTCTAGATATCCATTGAACCTAAAGGGTTGACCGTAACGAATGACCGATGGTATATCCATACTTAATTATCTGAAAATGGTAATTCAACAAGAGTAAGCTATAGCTTAACAAAAGATAGGATAAACTCATTAATTAGCCGATCTGGCATACTCTCAAGTTCCTAAGCTTGCCAATTAATAACTAATGTAATATAGTAACTAATTTCTCATGTCAAACAACACATATCAACTATGCACATGTCGAACGCCGCACAGGTAATACACACATCCATATGCACTTGCCTTGCCATGCCATAAATAATATAACTAGCCCCGTCTCACGGATTTAATCGATGGTAAATTGGTACCACGCAGTTCACTTCCAACTTATCTCTTAGCCAAACTTTTGGGGAACCTTGTTACCCCCCAAGCATTCCACTTCGGGGCATCTAAGGAACACACAACATCTTGGTCATTCCTCTCGACATCTGTTCTAAGCTATCATCGGGGAAAATCTTCGGCTCACACGTGGCCAGACTTCTAGGTAACCCCGTTACCCTTAGGCATTCTTAACAAGCATGTCACACATAATGCAGAGTATATATATACACATGAAATTTTTGTGCATGGGAAAACAACATAACTACTCATCACTAGAGAATACCTGCACTAACATATTCTATCTATTTTTAGAAAATTCGAAACCCCATCATTTGGGGTCACATCCCTACAATATCAAACTCATTGGAAAGCTTGGAGTGTGAGTTGTTATGTCCATAAGACATCATTGCTAGATTTCTACTTTTTCCCATAGAAACAGAGCCATTTCAAAAATCGGATAGAAAAGGTCAATCTTGCATATATCCAGAACTCGACCAAAATAAAATAGTATATGACCTCTAAAAATTCTGATTTTTGGATATGTTTTAGAAGACACATAAAGAAGCATTTTTTTTTATGAGGAACTGGAGCTCCAAATCAATATGCAACTAGGTCATTTAACTACTTGAAAGTTGGATGAAAGAGGGTACTGAAAACAGGGTAGGTAGCTTATCAATATCTACTTCCATAAGACTCCATTCTAGCTTCAAAAATTTTGAGATTTGGATATGTAGTAGATAAAGACATTTAAAGAAATTTCATGAAGGGAAGTTACTTAGTTTGGAACCAAAAAAATTAGCAAAAATTTTAGAAATAAGAAAGGTTGACATGTAATAGAAACTGGGTATGAGGAACCCGAAGAAAAAGTTGATGGCCAACCTATCTCGTTCAACCCAGAAAAATCTAGATTTAAAATATGTGAAGCTTCAAGATGTATAGAGTAACTTCAAAGAAGGAAGTTCCATGAAATTGGTTTGTACAAGTGCCAGAAAAAATAAGAAAAACTTGAGGTATTGTAGCTCAATTTTTTGGACTTGCACTAACCTCCAAGAACAACTTCCTATTTTCATTTCTAACCACTTCCACTTGGTAAAACAAAACATTAGAGGCTTCAACAACATAATATTATTATAGTATAGAACATACGTAACACATGTATCAAGGTTTCTAGATCAAACAAGTGCATGCATGGCTACAACAACCCTTTAAACCGACATGCACAACCACCAACAAGCATAATAGTAGCATGCAACTCCTTGCCTCCTTTCACACCTCTTTCATCTATGTGCATTGGTAGAAATCATTTGGTTTCACTCAGCAAGAAAACAAATCCACAACTAACCCATGCGTGAGGCAAAACTAAGAGGGGGAGAGATCAAATGACTTAGAAGGTTATCTCATCTCCTTGCCTTGAAGTTTTGTTTCCTTGAGGGATGTTTTGAGCAAGGAAAGAGTAGCAATGGAAGAGGAAAATGCAAAGGAACTTTGTGGTTTAGGGTTTGGTTGTTGGAGAGATGAGTGAGGGAAGTTCTTGAGGAAGGTGAAGCGAAGAGGGAGAGAGAGAGAGAGGAGGGGGCAGCCGTAGGGTGTAATAGGGAGTGAGGGAGTCATGATGAGAGCTTGAGACTTACACTTCATGCATGAATTCCCATTGGTTGTGCACTATTCATCTATGAGGACATGCACACTTCATGTCGAGGCAAAATGGAGATTTCATGGCTTGTGTTGGGGCAAAACAAAGATTTCGTAGTTTGATTTTTCCTAGGGTAGCTGGCCATAGGAGATTAAGGGCTTAATCATGGCTTTATTCTAATCTTAATCTAATCACATGTGATTTTGCATAAGACGTACTTTAGGACATAATGACCCTACTGTCTTAATTGGTCATAATGTTCCCGTTTGATGTGAAAACATAGGCAAAACCATGTTCTATAATTGTTTGAGAAAATTTCCCATAATCTCAATTCCAAGTACCTCATATGAATTTTCAAAGGCATCTCGAGATATCTCCATCTTGACCATTGTCGACTTAGTTATTGTTAAATAGACAAGTAAAATTCAAGATATCACAAAGACAGAGGGAGCGAGAGGGAGAGGGAGAGGGAGAGAGAGAGAGAGAGTCACAAACAAAAAGGAAATGGAGAGAGTCCTTGTAAGCCAAAAAAATAAAATCAAAAGGTCCCCTTGTAAGCAAAAAAAAAATCAAATGGTCCCACCTTTGCATTCTATCTGAATTTTCCCCTATAGATGATAATATTATTTAGAATTAATTTCCTCAACTAGATCATTTGGATTTTGAGGTATTAGAATTAAGTCGATTTCGACATGTGTGTTAGTTGTGTGAGGCAATGATATTGAATTCGAGGCCAAATTGTTGGTAGAATAGGATCGATATATTTTGAACTTTATATTTGAAGATATTCATTTTATTATCTTGGGATTATCCTAATTTTGATATTATTCATAAATTATTTTAGTGCATTCAAAATGTTTTCAGATTTACAAATGTTCAAAATCAAATGTTTATCTTATCAAATGTTCTGAATGAAAATATTTTCAGATTTACAAATATTCCCAAAATTAGATGTTTCGAATGGAAATGTTTTCAGACTTATGGGTGTTTAAAATCATATATTTATAATGAAAATATATTGAGATTATTAGATGGTCTGAACGAATTAGATGTTCTTAACGAAAATTTGATTTCCTAAATCTCTATTCTTTCTCAACCTACACGCCACTTCCTACTTTTCTATCAAAATTTTGAGCACATGCTTCAATTTGATTCAATGCATTTGGCACCCATGACATCATGTATGAGATTATCAATCTTCACCCTTGTTTATTAATACATGGATGACTCACGCTCTTGCTTGGCCCAATTAAAAGAAGCTTATTCTCAACTCTTCCTAAATATCTCCTTATGTCAACATTTTATTGGACTATTTGTGCTCTACTTAGTCCATAGAGACACTTGAGATCCATTCATTGGACTACTTAGCATCTATCCCTAAGCTCATCATGATTTTTTTGACCATGGTTGATATTTCTTATCTTTTACAACTCCTTGGCCGAATAGGAAGAATTCTTAAGACTATTCAAATCCAAGGTTAAAATCTTTTTTTCCAACCTTCACTGATTATCAACTTCCTCTCCAATCTTTCACTTTCAAAAGGACAAACAAAGGCCAAACCTTTGAGATGCCAAGATTTTGTCTTGATTTCTAGTTCGGGCATGGTAAATCATGAATTTTCACTACTTTCTACCAAATGATTTTACCGTTTTCGAAGAACAAGCTTTGTTAATTTCGATTGTGTTTGTTTTGCTTAAAGGTGACTTATATTTTAAACCCGAAGTTGCTTTCGAGGTAAGTAAATGCTCTAGGCACTAAGTTGGCTTAATCTGCTTAGCACTTTGAGTTTGGTTGGTTGTTTGTGATGTGTAATTTTGATGTGCAATAATGTGTGAATATGGTAATTGTTAGATTTACCTTGTCGATCTTTTGTATGTTTAGAAGGTAAGTGATTAGTTGTCTTAAAGGGCGGTATAATTGGTAATATCCAAAAATATGTTCATTCGTTATATTAGAGTTTACTCGATCAGAATTTGTTTATTCTTCTTATCAAAGTTTACAAGGTCAAAATCTATTCTTTTGTTGTATTGGAGTTTACTTATACAGAATTTGTTCTTATATTTTACAAGAATTTCTTGGTCAGAATCTGTTCATTGGTTCTATTTGAGTTTATTTAGTTAAAATGTATTCATTCATTCTATCATATTTTTATTGAGTCTGAATCAGATTTGCTTTTGGGTTTAATATTCTCCAATACTAATTCACTTTTAAGCCTAATGTGCTCTCAGAATCCGAGGCGCATTTGGTCCAATATATTTTCTAAGTCTGATACTCTTTGAATCTAACATGTTTTCAAAGTTTGATTCACTATTGAGTCTGATGTGCTTTCTACTTTTGATTTTGCTATTAACTCATATACTCTTTGAGTCTGGTTTTCTTTTAAAATATGATTTCACTTTCTAAGTCTGATGTACCTTCTAAGTTTGATTTGCTATCAGAATCATTTCCTTATGTTTAGACTCATCTAATCATAACTATTTCCTTTTGTTTCGGACCTTCTAGTTCAAAATCATTTCTGTGTGTTTTAGACTTTTTGTCTAAATCACTCCTTTATGTTTTGAACTTTTCCATTCAAAATCATTTCTATGCGTTTCAGATCTTAAGTTATGGATCATTCTCTTATGTTTTGGAATTTTTTGGTTCAGAATCAAACTTTATGTTCTAGATCACATCCTTATGCTTCAAACCTTTTAGTTTAGAATCATTTTCTTATGCTACAGACTTTCCAGTTTAGAACCATTCTCTTACGTTCATACTTTGCATTTAGAATCATTCGAATATGTTCAAATTTTCAAGTTTAGTTGTTCATAATCATTGTCAAGCATATTGGTTGTTGGGTATATTGAATGTATTTGTATGATGGATGGAAAAGAGGTAAGCTTATGAGTATCACCATTGATGTATGTGATCATCGAAAGAATAAAATAAGGATATGCATAAAAATATGTTGTAAATTACATGCCGATTGTTGAAATAATTCTTAGTTCTTGATTCATGGGAAGTCATGTGATATCAATGATGTGTGTATGACACATGATTAATTATAAAGTGTGATATAATTTCGTCACCTTATAGTGGTGTGTGACGATACCTTGAGATGTCGAGATGTCCTATTGTGTGATCAGAATGTTTCGGGAGTTGAGATGCCCCATGAGATGAGATAGGATGCCTTGTGGGCAGATGATGCGAGATGCTTTGGAGTTGAGATACCTTGCTATGTGATCAGGACGGCTCGAGGAGTGTCCCAAGAGGAGGAGAAATGATAAGCACAATGAATGCTCATGGACATACATACTTGCATGTTGATGAGGCACCAAATGATACTGATGTATCAAGAAAATTTTATGCAATACTTTGTAGATTATGTCATGCATTCGTGTGAGGTATTTGCAACAAAAGGCAATGTGTGTGCTCATACATCATGCAAATACTTGTGATTATTATACTAGCTTGAGTGGTAAGCTTATTAATTTACTTAAACCTAGAGAGTTCACCTATTGGGTCTTGGATTACTCATTTATTTTTCCAGAAATGTAGTATGGACAGCTCACTGCTTATGGGTTTTGGAGTGTATATGCATCACAAGTGTGATAATGAGATTATGTCTATACTTGGTTTGGAAGGCTTTTATACTAAGTGTATTCCTACTATATGGGTTTAAGATGGACTCCTAGAGTGGGTTCCCCACTGTTTTATTGCTTGGTACATAAATCTCAATGGAGACTTGATCGGACCGTTGAAGGGCTTTGATGGTGAAGGCGATGAGACATCGAGTGAAGTAATTGACTCGTTGTGGATGGTTTGCTTTTATACATGTAAGCTTTGGGCATGAATAGTTGTAGATGGGCAAACCTAACCCTTCCTAGGTCTTTTGTATTTTGGTGTGTTGTTTGGGATGTTAATATGGATTTGTAAATGACAATAACGTAATGAAATATATTTGTAATATTATAACTCATGCGATGATTTCCTAGTGTGATATATGGTGATGTATTCGTGGTACTTTTGCTTTCTATTAATCAAAGAAAAATATAATTAGTAATGACATGTGTACATGTGACATGCCAGGGGCGTCACACATTTCATGTCACTTCAAATAAGGGGTGATTGGTTCTTGATCTAGTTCTCATTTTTTGGGATTAGAGACTAGATCGGACCAATTCCTCCGATTCAATTAAATGAAACTAGCCACTTAGCAAAAAAAATTAAAAAAATTAAAAAAAATACTCGCGTTATTACTATTTTAGGATTTATTGTTATCTTTAGAAATTAATATATATATATATATATATATTAAAAAAAAAAGATTCAGTCCGGTTTGTCTCCCCTCTTGAAACTAGAAATCGAGACAGAAAATCAACGGTTCCATTTTTATGGAACTAGGATTTCGACTCATGCCTCCACGAATTGTACCAAATTGGCCGATTTGGTTTGGGCTAGGTGATTTTTGGTTCAATTATTTGATATGCTCATCTCTACTTCATATATATTCATCATCAGAACGGAAAAACGACGATCATTGTAACTTTTTAAAAGTTGCAAGACGCTTTGGACCAAAAATATAAAAAAGCAATAGAGATGATTTTAAACCATCACACTATTCTCTTAAGTTAGCAAATATTTTTCCCCTTTTTTTCTTCCTTTCCTTTTGGCCTAAGAGAGAGATGATGTGATGTGGAAATCATGTATAAGCCACTTCAGTATCAGAATGGCAAATTTAAGTCAACATAAATAATGGGCGCTCACCTAACCATGTTAGAATTTTTGGTAGGACTATGTTGGGTGGAGTGCTTAAACAATTTCATTTGAATTTTGTGATGTAAAATTCAGGAGTATTTCTAGGCTAAAGTGAAAGAATATTAATGAGGGATATAAGGTGTGTGAACACTAATATATTAAAATAAAGAACATAATCTGGCTAAAGGGTAGAAGAATTATTACAAGCAACTCTCATAGGTGATAACATCTTTAGAGGAGGATGTAGCCTTCAACTACTCTTCATCGCGTGCACGCTCCAGGTGAAGAAGAAGAGAATGGTAAATTTAAGTCAATATAAATAATGGGCCCTCAGCTAATTATGTTAGAATTTTTGGTAGGACAATGTTAGGTGGGGGTGGTTAAAGTTCAACCACTAAAATTCAAAAAAGAAATTAGTATTACATTGAAATTGAAGAAGTCACAGGACATCCTTGTCACTATTCCATCTCGAAAGGACCCACGGAGAAAATGTTAGAAATATTATGTAGGGTGAGAACTTTTGGTAGTATATATTCTCCCTCTCTCCAGAGTTCGCCCCGCAGTCGTTCCACGACTAGGGTTTCTTCTCCAGAACAGAGAGAGAACCGGATGGTTTCCGTGGAAAAACCAGAGCCGCTGGCTGAACGCAACGTCCGCCAGTTTCTGACACTCCTTCGCTCGAGAGGAAGATGAGCGCTGGCAGCACGAGGTCCGGACAAGGTCGGAGCTCTGAGGGGGCAACAGAGCATGAGTGCGAGGTGTTCTTGAGCTTTAGAGGTTCGGATACTCGCCAGTGCATCGCCGATCACCTCTGCACCGGACTTGTTGTCGCAGGATCGACCACGCCGATCTTCGCGTTCAGGGACGCCGAGTTGGGCTCTCAGCTTCTGCACTCGACCGCCCGGTCCAAGATTTGGATTCCGATCTTCTCTGAGAGCTGCGCCGCCAGCAGATGGCGCCTCCGGGAGCTCGTTCAGATGGTGGAGGACGGGAAGAGCGCGGGACACGTGGTCATGCCCTTCTTTGATGGAGCCAAGCACTCGCGCGTGCGAGACCTGAGAGGGAGCTTCGGGGAGGCCTTCCATTCACACAAGATGTTCTTTGAGCAAAGGGATGTGGAAGCAGGGCAACAGGTGCTCAGAGATGGCAGCTTCTTGAGAGGATGGGATTCAGAGAAAATCGCCAAAGGGTATGTAATTTCATCTTCCTCTAAACTTGTTGACTTTCTTTCAATGACATCTTGCTGCTGTAATCCTAAATTCCTCATTGGTAGAATCGAAATGTACTTTGTTTATAATCCTTTGTGATATGTTGCTTATATGACGATCTTGTGCAATGAGATTCGGTAAATTCTTTTAATTTCTCAGTGTGTTGTTTTTTGCTAGGTACCAAGGAGAATTTGTAAGATTAGTTGTTGAAACTGATCTGAGAAAGTTTCTACAAGGTTTTCGGATAGATGTTGTTGAGACTTTGGTTGGAAATGATGATCATATGAAGAAGATAGTGGGATTGCTAGACATTACTTCCAACGGTACTCGAACAATTGGAATTTACGGAATGGGTGGCATTGGCAAAATTACTTTCACCTTTGGAGAATTTGCGCTTCAAGAAAGTGTCGATGATTCTTCTCGATGATGTGAATGATAAGTATCAATTATTTTGATTTACATTGGGAAGTAGGATCATCGTCACATGTAGATATGAAGCTATACTTGATCAAGGTGGAATTTCGATTAGACTATAAGTATGACCACCCTCTAAGTGCCTTTTAGGGTAAATTTGGAAGTGCTCCCTTTAGCTCTTGAGGTTATAGGTTCATATTTGTTCGTCTAATCTATTAATAAAATATGAGAAGTGCCTCATAGAGATGTCCAAAAGATATTGAGGATAAGTTATGACGCATATCAACAAATTTTCTTCAATATTGCTTGCTTTTTCATTGGCATGAATAGCAAGTTTGCCAAAGGACTCTTGAGGTCATAGGTTCATATTTATTTGTTTAATCCAAGCGTTTAAGAAATTAAGAAAGGAATTTTATAAAGATGTCCAAAAGATATGGAGGATAAGTTATGACATATATCAACAATGCTTGTTTTTTCATTGGCATGGATATCAAATTTACTAGACGATTGCGACATTTATCTAGTTTGGTATTTGAAGAACTGATGACGTATCATGGTCATACATTTATTCAGTTTGGTATTTGAAGAACTGATGATGACGTATCATGGTCATACATTTATTCAGTTTGGTATTTGAAGAACTGATGACGTATCATGGTGATAAGATATCATGTTGACTAAAGATATAGTCCAGAGATCTTGTTAAGGACGTTGTGTGCCCAACAAAAGACATCATGTGCACCGAGGATCAAGGATGTCTTGTGCCTAGAAGGGTTAATATATGATAGATCGAAGTTGTGTGCCTAGAAGGGTGAGCAGAACTGGTCTATGGATCTTTGAGGAAGCCTTGAAAGTAGTAGAAGCGAATAAGGTAATCTACTACCTATTTTTCCCTGCTCTTAGCTCTTATGTACTTATTTAATCTAATATGTAACATTTGTTGTTATTAAATACTTCTTACCTATTAAATTGCATAATGGCAAGCACTTGTTTCTAGGGATATTTCTCTTCCCCTCTATTCTAAATACTCTTATAAAAAAATTTCTAGTAGTAAATCTAAAGAATCTGGAGATGAAAAGGGATGTTGCATCTCTAAAAAATGTAGTTCTAAACACATAAAGTATAGTGCTTCACCGCACAGTCATAACACGAACGACTACAACAAAGACACAGCTTTCCCAAACAGAAGCTTTATCATCATGAAGTAGATAATCACTTCCTTTTAATTGGTTTTTGTGAGTCTTTTATTGTTGCCTTGCTTTTAACGGCTTAATCTTTAAAGAAAAAAGATGTGTCTAAAATGATATGAGAACGGGTCACAAGTTTTAATCTCAGTACTCCTTGTGTTTGTTATATCTGCTACTGTTGTTATTGTGCTTGTTTTGTGGTCTGCAGTTGTCTATGTGATGTGGTTATGTTCAAATATGGTTTCATGTGTTAAGCTTCATATGTGAGGAAATGTGATAAGTAATATGTTATATAGATTTTGTTGGCCTGAACTTTTTCTCAAACATATGATGCAATAGTAACGATATCCAGTTTTTTACTTATAGGGTACTGACAAGGGTTGGGCCATTTTTTTTGAAAGATGAGCGGATTAGATAGTTTGACCAAGGTGACAAATATACAGAAGTGAACAGCTTCAAAATTAGTTGAACTTAATGTTCCTTAAAGTGAGGTGAAAATTTTACTGGAGATTGAACGTAATTATCATCTGAATTAAGATGGCTTCTGTGAGAGAGTTGTCCTCCATCTGTTTTGTCACAAACAAGTTTCATCCAGGAACAATTGGTCATACTGAGATTTGTCACAGAGCACTACTTGAAAGCACTGCGGAAATGGAGTTCAGTCATGGTAAGAAGGAAAGCAAATCCTCTTTGTATTTGGAAGTCCGCTTGTATTCAATACTAATCCCGAAATATCTTCATTCCTCCAG
Source organism: Angophora floribunda (assembly GCA_014182895.1). NCBI lineage: Eukaryota > Viridiplantae > Streptophyta > Magnoliopsida > Myrtales > Myrtaceae > Angophora > Angophora floribunda. Next base: position 18,864,687 of record CM024707.1, on the reverse strand, counting down.
ATGGCAAAGCAGCTAAAAGTACTCCTGACCTGTTGTCTGCCTTTACAAATTTGGAGACTCTAATCCTTGAACATTGCAACTCATTGGAATGAATTCATTCTTCTATTGGAAAGGTCAAGAGCCTCGTTTACATGGAATTGAGGGACTGTATGAATCTAGAGGAGCTACTGACAGAATTGGGTAGATTAGAAGAATCAAAAGAACTTCTATAAAGACCATCCATACGAGAAGTTCATCCATTTTCAGGTTGTCTGAAGAAGCTGGAGACGCATAATGGCAAGTATTGTCAGTCATTATTGGGCTCCCTGACTAATGAGCCATCTTGTAAATATGTCTAGCCTTGACTTGAGTTTTTTGTACAAATCTCACTCAACTTCTGGATGCCATTGTCTCCCTCATTTCTTTTTGGTATTTGGCTCCCTCATGAAACTGCCCCATTTATCATTAAGAAATTCATTGAGAAAGATCGTTGAATCAATGGGGATGTTGGAATCATTAACCTAACCAAACTAAACTTGTCCAGCTCAAGCATTACGAAATTACCTGAATCTTAGGGAATCCACAGAGCTTAGGGACTCATGATGCTTGCTTCTAGTAAGACATGAAGGTTTCCCAGTTCCATTCGAAGGTTGGTCAAGCTCCAAGAGTCTAGTGCCTTATTCTGCGTTGAATAGCTAGGAAAATTCCAATAGAATCAGTTGCTTTCCTCAATAGGATCGACTTAAAGTATACACCCTTCTCTGACTAAGCCAGATGGCATTAGAAATCTTTTTTTCTCTTCAACACCTTTGTTTGCAGGGTTGCAGCCAACTTCAGTTGCTTCTGGAAAGCATCCATAAGCTTTCTTCTCTCCATCAGCTTAATTTAGGGTACTGCCCCAATCTTCAATTGCTGTCGGAGCTTCCTTCAGGATTAACACTTCTGCGAGTTGCCTGCAAGAGTCGCATATTGTTGCAGCTATCTCCTCTAATCCATTTGAAGGGACTCACTCTTCAGTCATACTCATGGCTAGCATGTCTCCCAGATAATTCCCAGAGACAATTAGAGATTCGTGTTTGCGAATGTGATAAGTTTGAATTCAGGTAAGAATTGGAGCTCAAAGAATGCTATGAGCTGACTGAAATGTAGTCCTGAAGTATTAATATCTCTAACATATAAACTCGAGACTGAAAGAATTAATTGACTCCTGAGGCCTTGACAGATTGAATCACTGGGAAGAGTGGATTATCCTTCTGTGCAATGGACCTTGAGGTTCTTATTATCAAATTGCCTCAAGCAGTTAGAGATGGCATCTTGCTATTATCTATTTAAAACCTGAGGCCTTATAGGTTGGAGTTCCTGGAACAGCTTCATATCTCTCATCATTCTTCCATACAAAAGTAAGGATTTTTCAATGATTAGAACATCTGAGGAAATTTGTTGCTAGAGGTCACAAGAATAGATTTGAGGTGTTGATAGTTTGGAGTTCTCAGAAGAGATGTATGTCTCTTGGCATAGGGCCATTGAGAAATTACCAGACTTGTCTTGCTCTAACACCTTGAAAAAGTTGAACGTCAACTTCTGTATGAAGTTTTGTGATACCGAGAAAAATTCAAATATTTAGAGCAATTGGTAGCGAGAGATTGTCGTGAATTTGTGGAGTACCGAGGCTCGAAGAATCAAAATCTCTAGATATCTCAGGATGCTAGTCAATTGAGAGTTTGTCTGATTCGTCAGAATGTAAGAACTTAAAGTCCCGAGACTGCAAGAACCTGCCTGAGCTTTGGGGACTGAAGCAGTTAAAAACTTCAGATAGTTCTGGATGCAACTCACTCAAAACTAATACAGGGATATCATACACCAAACCTCTTAACAGTATCATTAAACTATCATCTGGTTCTCATGATAGAACAATCATATTCTGAAGATAATGCTGCGTTGAGTCATATACTTCCATTGCCAATTTTCCATGTCGAGATGATTCGTGTAACATAACGAAGGCAAATAAAGCCAGTATTCTACCAATTTTTGGCTGAGGTCTATAGCCTACCGTTTGTCAGTATTTTGTCTACTTGAGTAGAGGGTTTTTTTTACCGCATGCTGTTGTTTATCCCATCTCTTGCATATTGAAACATTTCTGGGGAAGTTGGTCAAGTACATCAGGCGTCATCTGTCATCCAGTAAGATTGCTTTGATCCTTCACATAATGTCGATGGCCAGCAAAAGCAGCAACGAAAAAAGCAGTATTTTCTGACTATTCAGAGCACATATAATAACTATTCTATTCCAAAAATCAATTTCTAATTAGATTCTTAGACGAGTTTCTTAGCAAAAATACGCATTTGATAATGATATAAATTTTTTATTCCTGGAATAGAAATTCATTTAATAATGATATAAAATTTCTCCCTCCGGGGAGATGGCAAATAGTGGTTGGCGGTAGGTGGTGGCAACGGGCACGGGTGGGTGGGTAGCCAACTAATAGCAAAGGCCAATGATAACAAGAGTTTTTATTTCTCATTTTTATTCCAGAAATAAAGAGGATTAGAAAATCTTTACTTCTCATTTCCGTTTTGGAATAAAAAATTGTTTTAGAAATAGAAAAATGAAATTACATACAAAATGGATTTTTCTATTCCAAAATTGTTTTTGGAATAAAAAAATAATTCTTGCAAAAAATAGAATAGTTATTATGTGTGTTTTTAATTAGCAATCAGAAGAAAATCTGATTTGGTCAAAATAAGCAGAATTATTTTTAAAAAAATCATAAACTAATATAAAAATTTAAAATTTAAAAACAAACAAAATCATACTCTAGCATGCACCAAAGACATTGCTTGTTGCCGTCCCACTACGTTGCCTCAAGTTCATGTCAAGGAAACTTCCCAATATGTTTTGAAGATTGACAAAACATTTCCATAAGTGTTTAATGATTTTGATGAAAGAATTTCAAGGTGATATTCTTGGAGTAACTCACATTAGACTTTGTGCTAAATATCGTTAGACTCAGAGAATCATACTTAAAAGACTTATCAAGATGTTCTAGTTGTTTGTGATGAAGATTACGCTATGTCATAATCAAGGATAATGATTTAATTTGTACGAGCATTGTCAAGACAATACACATTATATCACACATTATGAGAAGATCTCAAATCTTCACAATAAGTTTAGATCATTTCCTTAATATTCAAAGCAACTGATTGAGGATATTGATTTTGTTGATATAATCTCGTGCAACGGAATTGGCCCAGATTTCTTGCTATAATTACTGATTATCCAAGAGGGATGTATGTCAACGTAATCTTTCCTTTGATAAAGATTTGTAATCTATGTGCATTCAGTTTGAGACGAGATGGACTTTCCATATGAGAAAATCAACTTATGGAAATCCAATATTTGTTGTATGGGCAATAGAATCAAGGGAAATTTCACACTTGGCAACCTTGAAGTAATTAGATCTTTTAGCAACGTTTGGGTCCAACAGGTAGACTGGCTAAATGATCCACAGAGTTTCTGTTCAATGGTTAGCTTGGATGATGAGGAGTATAAAAGTATATGGTGGTGCTAAAAGAAAAACAAGAGTTTTGAGGTCTAAAATTCCAAAGTTCAAAGAGAGTTTTGATATTGCACACTTGTCTTTATGAGTTGAAATTGTAATTATTTGAGAGGTGTGAACAGTGTCATAAGTGTGTGCTTAGTGTAAGATAATGAGTTCTATTAGCTTGAGTGTAAGCAACACCGACTTTGGGTAGAACTACTTAGATATAAGTGGCACAACTTGACTACAATGTCTGATTGATTCATTAGTAAAATCCAGCTAATAGGCTATCGGCACGGAAGAGTGAACGTAAGATTATCATAAACTGAATTAATATAATTGTTGTGTGCAATTTCTTCTATCCTTTGATCTTTTATTTATTTTGTTTATTGCATACTGTAAAGTCTGATCAGCACGTAGTTCTTCATCAGACATTACAAAAGATTTGATCACTATGAAGTTTGTATCAGACTTTGTTCATTTGTGATATTGAACTTGGTTATTTTAAATTCTGCTTTAATTATTTATAATCACCTATTCACCCCTTCTAGGTGATAGTGCTAGCCTTAATAGTTCAAGTGTCCATGGCCATAAGCTCAAAGCTTGAGTAGCTATGGTCACAAGCTTGAAGCTCAAGTGATGCGATTGCAAGGGTGGACAAGTGTGTTTTAAGTGATGTCAAAAGAAGTAAAGTGTGTAGGGCTGAATATTGATAATAAATAAAATTGTGAAATAGAAAATGATTACCACCAAGACTTAAAGGGGGCACTAACAACCAAAGAAGAAAATTAGGATTGGCGAAGTTCACCATCAAGTCTTAAAGCATGAATCACTCGTTAAGGATAAAGGATTTTGGGATAGAAAAGCTCATCACCAAAGCTTAAGGGAAAACCACCAACCGAGAATAAGGGACTTCTTAGCTCACATTAAAAAGTAACCCACTCTTTAAGGATAAAGAAACCAGGATAAGAGTTATCCACTCTTCAAAGATATTTGGTTACACTGAAGAAAATCTCATATATCCATATACTTAAGTTTTCTTGTATAAAAATAATACTAACCAAAAGAGAAGACTCTTTGAATTCCCAAAACCGAACAGACTCTTGTGAGAATTCATAAAAGCAACATCACAATAAAGACTCATAAAAAAGCTATGAATAAAGCTTAGATACATGTAGCTAATTATTAGATATGGTGAAACTTGATAAGACTCTAAATTTGTGCACTACTCTTGGAAGCTGAAAAGTGTGACATCCAAAATTTTCCATGTCCAATAACAATGCGTATTTATAAAGCTAAGTATTATTTAGTTTATAATTCGGGTAGACACATAGAAATCTAAGTGGACTGTTAATCTTGAGAGGTATAGAAAATGTAGAGGAAAATTTTTCGTGATCGTAATTGTCCCAAGTTCAATGTGTTGGACTTAAATTTGATACATACATACATACACACATATATATCAATATATATGAATTTGGTGTTATTTACCAATAATTACAGTGATCCAATGGACACCGATTTTCTTGTTCATATATGAATTAATATACTCTTAATCTTAAATCTTGCCACAAATGATTAACTCAAGTATTGTTAGTGATGGCCCATTGACTAATTTTGCCCGAACAAAAGAGGTAAAATTCTTTTAACTAATTTTGTTAAGCTACCTATAAGACACATGTCTTGTTCTACCTTTGCGTGAATCTTGTTGTTAGGATCCCTTTCCAAGGTTCGAGCTACGGGTTATTTTCGCGACATCCTAGACCTGTCGCCATCCCAATTTGTTTTATCTTATTTATACACACATGTGGAAGCATAAACACAATAACAACATCCTTGACAAATATCACTGGAAGAACATGGGATGTAAGTATATAACACTACTATTTTCATTAGTAGCTCGTGTACAACTAACTTCTATATTTTACATACAATAAAAGGCTTGGGTATCCCTATTTCCGCTACCACCGCACTTCCAAAATTGGGAACCCTTTTCCGTTACAGGCCGGTATCACTGATTTGAATTTGTCCCATCGGACGTGGACCCTCCACTTGGGTTCATCGGGCCTCTAAAGCCATGAATAGGCCCGATCATTTCCCCGTCCGACCAGACGTACCAAGCCTCATAACGGTGAGGGACCAATTCGCCTTGTCCCTCATGAACCCACACGGTTGAGGTATATCTCTAGTACGTTATCCCTGCTTCGACATGTATGATGTCTATGGTCGACCCTTCTATTCTCATCGGGAGACCAAAATGTACAGAAGGAGGGTTAGCCATCTTATCAATCTAAAAAGGTAAATGGGTGAGTTTTGGGGAAACTCACTAAGTAAAACCTCTACCCTCGGTTAGTGTGACATCCCTTCATTAACGACTAGCTAGAGCAACTCATGCAGACAGTGTCGATGGCAGATTAATTGCAACTCACATATAACGTCATGACTAATGCAAGGGCTCTACTTACTTATCCATTGACTAACACATAAACATATATCATCCACACTCAGGCATAAATACAAGAGTTTCACTTACTCATGTGTCAGCTAACACATAACACATCTCATCCATACTTAAGCATAACCGGCATTCTTCTAGATCACTTTATATCGTCTTGGCTTAACCAGGCCATCTCGACTCTTGCCGAGGCTTCTTGGGACTAGCTTCTCGAGGCTTCCGGGGGTTACCCGGGATATCCCGTTGCGGGGGTATCATCATCGTTACCATCTTTCATGGGGTGATCTCATAAATGCATCACTTATGCCGGTTCTTATCTTTTCCTTAGCCAATTCATTCGTGACTCAACAATAACATCATGCTCATACATAATCATGCGTGCATTGCTTTCTACGACTTGAGTCTAATGATGCCGTGATTAACTCTAAGTTTGAGGTTTGGCTCAAATGCTAAGTAACAAGGATCCCGCACCAAATCCAAGACATGAGCTCAGCATACTTCGATGCCAACCAAGACCTTGTGGGCTTGAGCGATCCCCGTATTGAATGAGACTAGGATTCAGCACGTCTTGATGCCGATCCAAGACCTCATGGCCTTGGGCGATCCTCGTACCATGCAAGACTTGAGTTCCGACACTTCGTTACCGACTCAAGCCTTATGGCTTTGGGCATTCCCAACTTGCGTTGAATACCAACAACAAACCATGGCATCATCTCGATCGTGAAATAATCACGCACATGCATAAGATTCACGTATGAACCAACGTACACATAATCTTCCATATAATCATGGTTCAACAAGAGAAGACCGTCTAGTTCTCATGATAGAAATGATCATACTAGGGAGAAGTAAGAAATTCTACTTATCTGGACAAACCTCACGGAACTAGAGAAACTACTTGAGAGAGAGAAAGTGGATTCTTTGAAAACCAAAGGAGAGAGTGGGCGTGAGGAGGAAGGGGTAGCCAAAGGAGGAGGAAGGAGGAGAATGATGCAAATGATGAGGGAGGAGGAGAAGCTCCTCCTATTTATAGTCTCCAAACTCATCATTGCACTTCGAACCATCCAATCTTCTTTTTTTAAGTGGCCCGCCTAGAATCCTTAAGTGGCAAGCCTATTTCTTCAATAATTGCACCTAAGGGATGACTAGGCAAAGCTAAAGGTTCTACTTGGCGGTCTAGTGAGTAGACGTCATCAACGATGGCCCGCTTTTCGCTTTCCTATTGGTCCACTTGTTTCCCCTCATTTATTGGCATTTATGAAAGTTTAACTAGGAAGTCACCTAACTTGCCAACTAAGTTTCTAAATTTCCATAGGCTCATAATGAGGGTTTGGGTGTCGCATTCCGATTGAGCCATGTGTAATCCATCTTTATTATATCCCCCAAGATATTTTTGACCACCATCATGACCTTTGAAAAGTTGAGGATAAGCCTTATCCAATAAGGTTTCTAGATAATTCTTCTCTTTTGGCCATTCCTTCCTCAATAAGGCGGTTTAGAGAATTCCACCATCAAAGTCGGTTCCGGGGTTGGAAAATGAATCATGTGACATGTCTCGGAAAACCAAATCACATACGCCTAAGGACTAGGCCTTGCACCCCAATTTCTCCCAAACTGCTTCTTTTAGGCGGTTGGTCGGCCATGAGGGTCGGCACAGTTGGCCTGGGTGGCTCTAGGACTGGCTCGAGCCTACTGCCAAGCCTAGTGCCAAGCCTAGTGCGACTTTCCCTCATAATTTGGTCATTGGTCCTCGGATCGGTTCAAGGCCAATTCCAAGGCTACCCATGGCCTAGCACTAAGCCAAGGCACTCATGGACCTTAGGAATTACAACAGAATAGCCAGGTCTATCTTGAGGCTCATTCTGATCGGCGCCCGATCCATCCGCATGGTTTATGGTTGGCATATTACCGATCCATGGTCGGATATCACCAATTCGAGATTCCTTTCTAATCACTAAGAATTAAATAGGGAATGATACATTTTTGGTCGGAAGACGATCACTTTTGATCAAGTTGGATCGTTCGTGTATTGGTGCACAGTTGGACGGAATCACCTGCGACCAGGTGCTATGACCAGTTGGATCGACCCATGACCATCCGCCAATCCAAAATCATCCCATGACCAATTTTCGTGATTGAAAAGTCGTCTCATGAGCTCGTAGTTCGTTCCCATTGGTATGGTCGGTATACCTTTCATGGCCGACATCTCGACTAGTTCATGATCGATCGGCCGATCAGACCATGACCAATCCTTGATCCTTGCCGATCGAACCAGTTGATCCATGGCCAACAGCCCACGATCGACTCTTTCAGGACCTTATGGCCGATCCTTATGGGGTCGGTTTTTGAGGATGTTACACTTGTCATATTGAGGTAAAGACGCTTATACATGTAGGCTAGGTATTATATCTTCTACCAATAGCTAATTCACTCTTATATTCTATCTTTGCAACACTCGGCAATGTAAATTGTAAAACTTTGTGAGCTTTCCACACATAGCATTCCATTTACGTGCAAGATTAAACTTTTATTTTTACTTAAGAATCATGAAATAAACAAAGTGAGATGTTGCCACGCTTGATTTCATGCAATCTTTCATCTGATAATTACTTTTGGTCATCACTTTAACTTTGGTAATATCAAAAGTTCATTACCTTGACCGTAATTCTTCTTCACCTTCAAACTTCCAAAGAAAATATCCTCTGCTTTGATCGCTTTCAAATTCGAGGACTGAAAGGCAAAGGTTCCATTTTCCAAGAACTACAAGGTGGATTGGGCTTTGGGTTAAGTCTTGTTTGAGGTAAGTGAAAACTCTAAACATTAAGCTAGCTTAATTGACTTAACATTTTTAATTTAATTGGTTGATATGTGTAATCTTAGTATGTAATAATAGTGTGGATGTGGTGATTGTATGATATATCTTGTTGATCATATACATGCTTAAAAGATGTTTGATATTTTTTCTTAAGGTGTGACAACATGTTGTACGTGGGAATGATGAATTTGAACTTGAAGAACAGCCTTTGTAATTTCAGACTTAACCATCGTTGGTAATATCCGTAATGAATTTGAACTTGGAAGTATTGTCTTTGTAATTTCAAACTCAATCGTCACTTGTAATATGCACCCAAGATTTGCAAACTTGGAAGTGTTATCTTCGTAATTTTAGACTCAATTGTCATTGGTAATATTCACCTTAAATTCGCTTGAGAATGATGGATATGAACTTGGAAGTGTTATCTTTGTAATTTCAGATTGAGCCGTTGTTGGTAATATCCACCTTAGATTTGCTAAAAATTATGAATCTGAACTTGGAAGAGTTCTCTTTGTAATTTCAAACTCAACCATTGTTGGCAATATCCACTTTATATAGGACATTATTGGTTAGGACTGTATTATATTTGCTTTGCCCTTGTCCAGTGACTTAACTGGGTCATGTGCGAGAATTGCTACTAATATTTGATGCAAACGAGGGCCGGGTATCACAATCAAATAACATAGATGAAGGAATGAGTCCTAAAACTCATGCTGGTACAACACTTCATTGTATTTTTTTTTCATGCATTTAGGTCATAGGATTGCACATTTGATGTATTTTAGGAATTTAGTCTGGTTGTCTATTTTTTGTGAATAGAAAATTTCATGTGGAAAGATTTTCTAATTGATTGTATCTTGATGAGGCTCTAATGATGAGCTTGCCAGCCTTTAATTATTGATCGTAGGTAGCAAGGAGTACTTGTGGCTCAAGTTGAAAATTTCTTAAGGTGTGGAACCCTAATAGCGACGCTGAGGGGGGTCACTAGCATCAATGGGCCCCCGCCACCCTTTTATCTATCCATCCAAAAGATACAATGGACATTAGAATTGTAAAATTATTTGTCTTGTTTAATGACCCCGTTAGCACAAAATCCAAACTTCAGCATTGTCCACGGTATTACGACGAAGCACTTCTCCATCAGCTACTTTGATCCTTATTTTGTGCCTTATGGTGAGCTTGGAGATAATGTTATATGGATATGGGCGATATGATGTTGTCGATACCAAAAAATGACCAAGTCTTTTTATGATGTCGACATAGAGGTTGGTGTTGGTTAGTTCAATTAATGACAAGAGTTCAAGCGAAGAAAGCATGTCAATATTGTTGGAGAAACATTTCCAAGTGATTTTGATGATTGTCAAACTATCCTTAATATAATATTTACTATGACAAATGCACTGTGCAAGTATTAAAAACTACATGATGACCTTGGTGTGATCCTAATGGTAGGAGATCACAAAATGTTTTGATATGGTTTTATTATAAAGAGCACCAACATATCTAAAGATTAGCTGATGTTGATGTTTGTATTCGAAGTTATAGCTTTCAAGTACATGGTACTGTGGCAACAATGTCCATATGATGATGTTCATTAGTTCAGCAAACTAGCCGTGGTGGCAGTGGATTCGCATAGTAGTAGAGCCTAGATGATAGTAGAATTTGAGAAGTTAGTTTGTCTAACAGCTTTGTAGGAAACTGTAGTGGAGGGACAGTAGCAAAAGCTATTTTTAGGTAGCCTATAAATGTTCTAGAAAATGACTCTAAGGGTAGCTCTATCTTTAGACAATAGCATTGGCGGTAACTCTAATAGCTTTTTACTTCCCCAATCCACCTCCAATGGATAGATTGAAGATGGTTATAAAAGAGAAGATCTTAGAAGCCAAATGTTAAAGAGAGACGCGTGCTAAAGTCTGAAAATTTGCTACACTTCTCTGAGAATTGTATTCAATGCTACTTAAGTAATTGTGTTAAAGATTAAGTGTAAAAGAGTAAGAGTAGTAGCTAAGTCTTGATAGTGTAATTTATCATGTAAAAGAATAAGTACTTGTCGATTGTAACTTTCTAAGTAGATTACTAGTGTAATCTAGCCCAACTTGTGGCTATTAGTATAATGAGTGAATGTAGGCTTGAGGATAAAGCCAAACCACTATACATCATTGCATGTTATCATTTTTCTTTCTTATTACTGCCACAAGCACGCAATACACTCACTAACTTTAAAACATCATCTTGACCAGATGTTTACTTAGTGTTAGCTATTTTTTGTGAAAGATTGTTAAGTTTTCTAAAACAACCTATTCACCCCTTCTAGGTTGTATTGTTAGCCCTAACAAACATGTATTGACTATTGATATGGCACTATAAATGGATAGGTGCTGAGTGATTGGAGTATCAGTAAGACATTGGAAGGTAAGGAGTTTGTTGATGATTATGAATATCGATGACCATGCTGTTATTAATATTTGGTGATGATTGGTCAATGATTGATGCTTAGGTTTCGTTCGTTTTGTTATATAGTATTTTTGAAAAATGCTTTCTAGGAAGTCATTTTTCAGGAAAATGTAATTTATTTCGGTGTTCAACTAAAACTTGAAAATAAAGTGTCCATTGTTCGGTAAAGAAACTCTTTTCCTTCATACATTTATTTTTTAAATTGATTTTTAAATTTTTTTTAAATCATTTATATATATATTTTTTCATCTTCTTCTTCATTTGGCCGATTGCCAACCATGGCGACCATGGCCGGCGACCAGCCAAATGAAGAAGAAGGTGAATAAAGAGAAAAGGAAAAAAAATTAAAAGAAAAAAATTAAAAAATTGATTTTTTTAGAAAAGGAAAAAAAAACAAAAAACAAAAGGTATTTGATAAAAGAAAGTGAGTTGAAAGTAGGTTTGGAAAATGTTTTCCTCTTTCTTAAAAGTGAAAAATATTTTCCCCAATTTTAGAAGGTAGTTTTCCTTTGACAGAAAATGTTTTGCCCAACCAATTTAATTTCCATGAAACGAACATCGGAAAATTCGAAAAATAATTTTTTAGAAATTATTTTATGATAAAACGAACAGCGCCTAAGTGGATTTAACCAAATGCTAAGGGCAAAAGACTAAAGCTAAAAAGATGATGGTTGAAAAGATACCGATAGTTTGCGAAAAGACTAATGCAATCATGAAATGCAGTCGTGGAACCTTAAGTTGAGCTTATCAACAACTGCAGAGTTATAATTGCTTATAAATAAGATAAAGTGCAGTTACCAAGCATGATCACTGAGCTAAAAAAAACAAAGATATGCGGTTGTAATTTCAAATTTAAATATTAATTGCTTAAATGCGGCTATATTATGTATTGGCTATACAAAGCCAAGTTGAATCATTGTAAAGGAATCCAAAATCATGAACAAAACTTTGTATCATAAACAAAATTTTGTATTTTTTAATCTATCAATTTATCAGTTTCGAGTATTTGCACTTATCTTTTCTTTAGATTTAGTTGACTTAGATTCTTGTCATGTTTCCCTATTACTGTCCAAATTGCCACTGAACCCGAACATAACAAAAACTGAAGATCGACCTTTGATAAAAGATATTTTGTCGATTGAGACTATTCCTTGCGAAACAAATGGACAAAGAAAATCACAACATAAAGTAGTATGAAAAGATTTTTGCCTTTTGTGGGTCCATATAATTTTAGACAGTGTCCCAATATATTCTTATCTTTTCCAAATACTATCGAATTCTCTTTCAGTCTTGTTGCTTCAAATTCACAGAAAAAGCATCTTCTATTCCTTCTTTCCAGCTCACAGAATTCACATTTTCAGGTAAAGCAAGGAAAGCACATTATTCGTTCTATAGGAAGATGGAATAGTTCTCTAAAGACCAAAAAACCGAAGATGAAATAATTTTCTGAAAGAAAAAAACAAGGAAGATGAAGAAGGCCTTCAAACTAGAGTGCCAGCGTTTCGTGTACTAGAATTGGTGCTGACATACAAGTATCACTCTACTTTTTTCCGATGACGGAATAAAAAAAAAACGTCAGGAAGAGGTGTTATGGGCTTAGTGAAAGGATTTAATTTTCATTTGTTTATCCATTGACCAATGTTGACACCTAAATTTTGGCGATTTGTTTTAGTATTTATTAATTGCATTAGAAAATTAGAGATTAATTACTAATCCCTTAACAAAAAAATTCTTTCATTAAAATTGCATTGCATATAGACATTACGAGCATTTGCATCACTAGTTTTTAAATTAATAAAAAAAAAAATCGAATTTTCCTATAAAAAGAAAAAAAAAAGAAGATTGGAAAAAACATTGTGGGTCCAGGCCAAGGCTGGGCCTGCCCGGCCTCTTTCTTTTCTTCTTTTCCCTCCCGCACAGGCTTGGCCCATTCTCCTTCTTTCCTTTTTTTTTCTTCTTCCTTTCCCGGCCCGGCCCGTCGGCTTTCTTCTCACGCGTGGGACCTGCAGCAGAAAGAGAAAGCAGCAAGTCAAAGCGCAGAAGCAGGAGCAGAAGCGCAGAGGCAGCAGAAGCGCAGAAGCAATAGCAGAAAGGGCAGAAGCAGCAAGTCAGAGCACGCGAGCAAGCAGAAAAAGGGAAGAGCAAAGCAGAAAAAAGAAAAATAGGAAAAAACGAGCTAGAGAGATCAGAGAGAGCCCGAAAAAAGACGAAGGAGAAAACTCGAGCGAGGAGAGCTTGAGCGGAGGGACCGAAAGGGAGGGCGAACAGAGAGACGAGACGGAACTGGAGGAAGAAGGAAACCTCGAGGACCAGTTTGCTGTCGCCGGAAGCCCGTCCGCCGCCGTCGTCCGCCGCAGCTCGTTCCCCAAACGAGGTAGGTCTCCTTGAACCTCGGTCGCTCTATTTTTCTAGAGAATATCGGGCCGGAGCTCGCGGCCGACCGGCTCGCGCAAGCTCCGGCCCTCGTCGCCCTTGCATTTTGTTCCCACGTCCCTTGTATGCCATGTTCGAAGACCCCCAAGGCGTGTTCGAGGCTCGGTTGAGCCGGAAATCTTTGAACTCGGTAGTGCCCGTTAACCGTTCGATGAAATGCCCCAAAGAGAGTCGGCACACAATTTTTGTTTTAACTCAAAATCGACTAGCGCCGGCTATTATTTTTGTTAAATCATGTTAGTCTCCGCTTTTTACACTGTGTTTATGTATGGTTTTTGTTAAATATTCGAATCGACGAAGTTTTTTTCGTGACGAAAACGTTCGTCGGATTTCATGGTCGGAGGTGGTTAACGCCGGCTGGAGTGGACGACCAGTGGGTGGCGGTCGTCAGTTGGAGTGTGGGCTACATCCGGAGTCACTGGTTTAATAAAAATAAAAAAAATAAAAAAAGAGAAGAAAGAAGAAGTTGCAGTCTTCGGGCGGGCGTGCTGTTGTTGCGGGAAGACGAAGACGTCGGGGGTTGCATGGGAGGAAGAAATCTGTAGAGCAGAAGACCAGAAAAAAATAATAAAAAGAAAGCAGAAAAAGACAAAAAAAAAGGATAAAAAAAATAGAAAAATAGGAAGGTGGGCTTCGTCTTGGGCTTGAGTATGCCGGGCTGGGTTCGTCGTGGGCCGAGATGGCTGGGCCGTGAGACAGAAATTAGAAACGGGCTGCCTTTATTAAAATTTTGTGGGCTTTTACTTTTGTTTCTTTTTCGAGCGGGCTTTGGAGGGAGAGTGTGGCTCAGTCTATTGTGGCCCAACCCGGACCGACAGGAGCCAAATCAGTTTAGTAGGGCCGGGCCTTTTGACCCGGTCCGAATTATTTTTTCATAAAAAAAAATCCAAAAAATCAGAAAATTCAAAAACATTAAAAACATTAAAAAAATCATTAAAATTCGAAATTTTCGAAATTTCAGAAAATTCAAGGGAAATTCAGAATCTTGAAAATTTATGAAAATTTTCGGAAAAAAAATTATTTTAATTAAAAAAATCTAAAATATTAAAATATTGAAAATTCCAAAAAAAATTTTCAAAAACACCAAAAACTCCAAGTTTGTTTTAGAGTTTCCTAAGAAGCTCTAAAATAATTCTTGAACAATTTTCTCTTAAAAAGTGTGCTTAAAATTGAACAAGCTCTTATGGCTTCACCTTAGGATTTTAATTATCCCCGGATATAATTGCCCTTGAATGCACGCTTAGGATGCGATAATTATAGTTTCCCCCTTACTTTAATTAGGTTTACCATTTATTTATCTTTTAATGCTAGGTGTTTATTTTCCCTTGCAATTTATTTAATGCTTCCTTTAATTGTTGATTGCTATTTTGATGATTGTGTACTCGCATGATCACCTCACATGTTAGTGGTTAAACATAAAATCAATCCAAACTGCTTGACAAAAATCTTTTTGAAATGAACAAGATTAGGTACCGAAAGGGCACTAATTGGTTAATTAGTGTAATCAAGTCCCCCGACTCTAGAATCTCTGTTACGTAGGAAGTGAGGCGACACTCCCACGCCCCACCTGGGTTTAGGACCCCAATAGGCTAGTGGCAACTCCTCATTTGAGCAATTTTTGTGAACACCCAATGTCACGCAGGGTATGGGCTTGGGAGAGCCCACGTCTAATTAAGGGTTATAGACCCATCCTTTGGACAATACCCCTAAACCTATTTATTTCGATATTCATTTCCCCCATTCGGACGAAAAAAATAGGTCGCGACAACCAACATGTTTTCATATAACTAGAACTGAATTCTTTTGTAGTTCTGTTCATTAATCAATCTCATTTGGTTACCATTTGCTATCATTGGAACAACGCGGGGGAATTGAAAAAGCTTGATATTTTGATTGTGATGATTATCAAACGAGTCAGATGATTCACCAAAGTGCATTTAGTTTATACAATAATTAGAAAGGCCTCGTGAGGGATAATGATATGGGTGGTGCCTGAACTTTTTATTTATTTTTAAAGATTCAATGCTATCTCCGAATCTTTAAATTATAGTGCAATCTAACCCCCATACTTAGTTGGTTCCATATACTCATTCCATTAAACATATGCCATAGTATGTGCATTTTTCTGATGTGGACCACCACATCAACATGTAATATACCAAAATAGTAATGTAAACTATTACACCATTCTCTTAAGTCAGCAAAATATTTTTTCCACTCCTTTTTCCCTTCCTTTTGGGCTTAGAGAGATGACGTGAAAGTCACGTGTAAACTACGTGAGTATCAATATGACAAATTTAACATTAAGTAAACATAAATTACGATCATGTCAGCTAACGATGTTAGAATTTCAATAGGATTCCACTGAGTGAAGTTTTTGAAGTTCAAGGACTAAATGAAACATAAAAAGACTAGCGCAACATTGAAATTGAAGAAAAAGTTAGGAATATCCATATCATTATTCTAATTCGAAATAGATCGATGGAGAAAATGTTAAAAAAATCATGAGCTGTTTGTAGTTTACATTCTTCATCATTCCAGAGTTCACTCCTCCAGCGGGTTCCAAGACTAGGGTTTTTCTCCAAACAGAGAGAGAAATGGTTTCTGGGAAAAACCCAGAGCCGCCAACCGAATGAAACGTCCACCAGTACCGGACACTTCTTCGCTAGAGAGGAAGATGAGCACGACAGCACGAGGTCCGGACAAGGTTGGAGCTCTCGAGGGTCAACAGAGCATGAGTATGTTGTGTTCTTGAGCTTTAGAGGTTCGGATTCTCACAAGGGTATCGCCAAACACCTCTACACTGGACTTGTCGACAGGGGATTGACCGCGCCAATCTTCGTGTTCAGCGAAGCCGAGGACCTGCTGATGGGCAGCCAGTTTGGCTCTCACCTTCACATGGCGTGGTCCAAGGTTTCGATTCCCGTCCTCTCTGAGAGTTACGCTACCAGCAAATGGTGGTTCTGCAAGCTTGTTCAGATGATGGAGAACAGGAAGAGCACGGGACACTCGCACGTGCGAAACCGGAAAGGGAGCTTCGACAAGGCCTTTCGTTCACACAAGATGTGCTTTGAGCAAAGAGATGTGGAGGCAGGGCAGCAGGCACCCAGAGATGTCAGCTTCCTGAAAGGATGGGAATCAGAGAAAATCGTTAATGGGTATGAAATTTCATCTCCATCTAAACTTGTCGACTTTCTTTCAATGAGATCTAGCTGCTCTAATCCTTAATTCCTCATTGGTAGAATCGACATATAGTTTGTTTAAAATGCTTTTGCGATATGTTTGCTGATATGGCGATTTCATCCAGTGGGATTCGATAGAATCGTTTAATTTCTCGTGTGTTGTTCTTTGATAGGCACCAAAGAGAATTTGTAAGAGTAGTTGTTGGAACGGTTCTGACTGAGTTTCGACAAGGTTTTTGGGTAGATGTTCCTGAGACATTGGTTCGAGTTGATGATCATATGGAGAAGATTATGGGATCGCAGGACACTACGGGTAACCAAACAATTAAAATTTATGGCATGGGTGGCATTGGCAAGATCATTTTCACCTTCAAAGAATTTGCACATCGCAGCTTCCTTCCAGATATTCATGAAACGATTGATCATTCTTCTCGATGATGTGGATCATAAGTATCATCTACATGCTATGACCAGAGAACGAAATTGGTTTATGTCGGGAAGTAAGATCATCATCACGTATGGATATGGAGCTGTGCTTAATTAAGGTGGAATTTGGATTACACTACAAGTATGAACTCGAGGAATGTGCCTTTTAGGATAAATATAGGAGGACTTCCTTTAGCTCTTGAAGTTATAGGTTCATATTTGTCTGTATAATCCAATAAGAAAATATGGAAAGCGATTCAAAAATTAAAAAAAGATTCTCGTAGAGATAACCAAAAGATATTGAGGATAAGTTATGATGCACCGCTTGTTTTTTCATTGGCATAGATAGCAAATTTGCCTGAGGACCATGGTGTTTATTCAGTTTGGTAATTGAAGAACTGAAGCTTAGATAACATATGATGGTGAGTAAAGGATATAGTCAATTAAGAGGTCGACGTTGTGCTCATATGGCGGTGATTAAAGGATATAGTCAAGGAGGTGATTAAAGGATACAGTCAATTAAGAGATCTCGATAAGGATATAGCGTGCCCGGAGAACTGGTCTATGGATCTTTGAGGAAGCATTGAAAGTACTAGAAGCAGATAAGGTATCCTACTATCTATTTTTGCCTGCGCTCTTAGCTCTTATGTGCTTATCTAATCTAATTAACATCTGTTGTTATTTAATTTTTTTTACATATTAAATTGAGTAATGGCAAAAGCGCTGCTTTTTCTAGGGATATTTCTCTTATGGTAGTAAATCTTGCAGCTCTAAAACATGAATTTCTAAACACATAAATTACAATGCTTCACGGCACGGTCATAAAACAAACAACTACAACGAAGCCATGGCTTTATCAAACGAATGCTTTATCATCGCGATATTATGAGAAAGATACTCAGTTAATTTTAATTGGTTTTGTGACTATTTATTATTGGCTTGCTTTTAAAGGCTTAACCTTCAAAGAAAAAAGAATTGTAAAAAAATGATATCGGAGCGGGTCACAAGTTCTAATCTTGGCACTTCTGTGCGTTCTTCATGTCTGTTACTGTTGTTATTGTGCTTGTTCTACGGTCTACAGTTGTCTATGAGATAATACTTTCAAATATAATTCAATGTTTAAAGCTTCATATGTGAGGAAATGTGTTAAAAGTAATATGCTATATACATTGTGTTGGCCTGAACTTTTTTCTCTTACATATGATACAATTACTAACGATATCTGTTATTTTTGCTTGTAGGGTTCTAAAAAAGATTCAGGCCATTCGTATTCAAAGAGATGGCGTGGATGAAAAGTTGCCCAAGGGTGTCAAATAGGCAAAATTGAACAGTTCAAAATTTGCTGAATTTAAGGTTCTTTATAGCAAGAGGTGTGCATTTTATTGTCAGACAGTTTTCACCTAGGAAATTTTCTTCTCCTCGATTTATCGTGGAACGCCACCTTCAGAGAATTGGGGAGGATGGAGTTCAAATGATAATAAGATGGACAAGCATGTCCTCTTCTGTTTATTTCGAAGTCCACTTGTTTTCGATAGCTAATCATGAAATATCTTCATTCCTCTATATGGCAAAGCAGCTAAAAGTTCTCAAGCCTATTGGTTGTGCATATTCAGGGGGTACTCCTCACTTGTCGGCCTTTACAAATTTGGAGACATTAATCTTTGAACATTTCAACTCATTAGAACAAACTCACTCTCCTATCAGAACGGTCAAGAGTCTCGTATCCTTGGACTTGAGGGAATGTAAGAATTTGGAGGAGCTATTTTTAGAATTGGGTAGATTAGAAGAATTAGAAGAACTTTCTTTTAGATAGGACAGCTGTACGAAATTTCTACATTTACGAATGTACTAAATTATTTAAATGTTTAGCCAAAAATAAAAAATAACTTTGGATTTAAGTTTTCAATAGTATAATTTTGTTTTGCGCTATTATAATTGGTAACTTGCATTTGGACGTACGGATCCCTAGAGTACCAAAACTTTGCATGGATGACACTTAAGTACCAAAAATTACAAAATGTATATTTAAGTGCCAAAATCGAAGCAAAAATGATCAGTTAAGTATCAACATTGTAAAATTCCGGCTAAACTACCACATGTCCATTTTTTGGCGATTTCATTTGCTAACGAAGCATTTTTTTCAAAATAAAAAATCCACATGGATATTTTAACAAAAAAAAAATTGTCCAAGTTAGACTAAAAAAATTTTAAAATCGATTTTATTTATAAAAAAAAAAAAGAGGAGAGGAACCCATTCTTTGCCCCACCAACGCTAAGGCCCAGCGACCTTGGTCGTCCCTCACCCGTCGTCGTCGGCCCTTGCTAACAATGGTGGTGCGGCGACGGCAGCGGCGGTGAGGGCTGTGCAACCCTTGCCGGATCCCCCTTCCTCTCCTTTTTTTATTATTTAAATTAATGAATTTTTTAATAATATTTTTTAATTTTTTAATATTATTTAATTAATAATTTTTAAAATCCATGTCAATGCAAAACGACGTCATTTTGGTTGATTTTTCACCAACTCAGTTTCTGGTGAGCCACATAAGTAATTTATATTTTTAAAATAAGTCATGTCGGATTTTTGTTAACTTTCGCCAGAGTTGGCACTTAAGTGTCTCCTCATGCTAAGTTTTGATACTTGGACTGTACTTATGCCCTTGCATTTGCAATCAACTTGGGTTACCATTATTCTACATGATCATCTAAGTCTTAGATATACTGGGTTAGTTCTAGATTGTCTATATTGATCAAGAAGCAATTGTAATGATAATTAGTCATATAAAAAAAAAGAATGATCTCAATTTGAGTGATTTTAGTTTCTTAACATTTTATTTTTTTATTTATTTGGGTTGTGCGCTTTATTCATTAGGATTGTTTTATATTTCTTTGGCACTTAAGAGTGCGAATGGTAACCATTATGTTCCCAAGAATAATTTCTTTTAAAAAATGATTCATTTTTATTCTGCTTCCAAGAACAATTTCTAAGCATTTGAAGGTATTTGATAACTGTCTAAAATTTCTATTCTCGTGATAGAAATGAGTTTGGTAAAAATCTTAGATTCTTTTTTGACTTATAATTTTTAAATTTTTTTTAATACTTTTATTATATTTTCTATTTTTAATTTTTTTTCCTTTTTTCATTTTCTCCTCCACTCTTTAGTCGATTGCTAGCCTTAGGGTGGCCAATGACTGGCAAAATGAGGGCCGATGAGGTCGAGCCTTGTCGGCAGAGCCTCGTTGGCAACTGAGCAAGGCTTAGCCTCGCCTTAGTTGAGCAAGTTCAAGCTCACCTAGATCTAGCAAGGTAGAGCTCACCCAACCGCCGGCAAGCTCAACCTTGCCAATTCACCGAGAGGTCGACCTCACCTTGGCGGGTGACGCCGACCTTGCGGTGACCTGGCAAGGTCAAGCTTGCCAATGGTTGGGCAAGGCTTGGCCTTGCCTTGGCCAGGCGAGCTCGACAAGGCTCAGCTGATGAGGCTTGGTCTCGCCAAGGGCTAGCAACCCTCCGACAAGGTTGTTGGGCTGAGGACCAGCTGAACATTGAAGAAGGTGACGGAAAGGAAAAGGAGGAAGAAGCAGAAGAAAAGGGAAAGGAAGGAAAAATGATAATTGATTCTTGAAATTGTTCTCGATAACAAGAAACGACTTTTTTTTATTCTTGATTATGTTCCAAATCTATTTTCAGGAACAAAAAATTTAACAAACGGAATTTTGTTCCCGAGAATAAAAGAATAAAATCAGTTGTTCCCGGGAGTGTTAACAAATAAGCCTTAAGAATATGATTGTTGTTTGATGCAAACGAGACCCGTGTCAAAATTAAATAACTTAAAAGTAGGGAGTTTTGAGACGTAAAAGTTGTATCGGTGCGGCACTTCACAACTCGTCATGCCATCATCCATAGCATTCAAGACTCGAAGCACTCCACCGATGATTCGTCCTCATCCTTATCTTGTGCCCTGTCGTGAGCCTCGGGATAATGTCATATGGATACGAGCCATGTGACGGGCAAAGAAAATCACGACATAAAGTAGTACAAAAAGATTCATGCCCCAATATATTCTTGTCGTTTTTTCGCAGTCCTCCAAATACAATATTCCTCCTTTTTCACAACCTTGTCGCTTCAATTCACAGAAAAGCCCTCTATGCTCTCAAGTCTTCTCTTCTTTCTTTCCAACTTAGCATTGAAATTGAGGTAAAGCAAGTACAGCACATTATTCGTTCTGTGGGGGAGATGGAATCATTTCTCTGAAACAGAATAGGAAGATAAAATCATTTTCTGAGGAAAAAAGAAGGAAGATGAAGAAGGCCTTCAAATTAGAGAGACAGTTCCGTGAACTAGAATTGTTGCTAACATAGAGACTATTATTGCCTATGTTTTAAAAAGCACATGTTTCAGCTTTCACTACTACATACTTTCATATAACTAAAGCTCAATTCTTTCATAGTTCTTGTAACATCCTTGATTCCGACCCCATTAGAATTGGCCATAAGGTCTTGAATAAAGCGATCATGGGCCATTGGCCATGTAGCGATCTGTTCAATTGGTAAGGGATCAAGGATTGGTCATGGTTCGACCAACGACAAGTCATGAACTGATCGAGGTGTCGACCATGAAAAGTCTACCGACCATACAGATGGGATTAGATTACTAGCTTGTAAGATGACTTTTGGATCATGAAAATTGATCATGGGATGATTTTGGATTGGCGGATCATCATGGGTCAATCCGACCGGTTGTAGCGCCTGGTCGCGGGTGATTCCACTTGACTATGCATTGATACACAGACGATCCGACTTGACCAAAAGTGATCATCTTCCGACCAAAAATGTATCATTCCCTATTTAATTCTTAGTGATTGGAAATGAATCTCGAATTGGTGATGTCCGATCGTGGATCGGTATTGCATCAGCCATGAATCATACAAATGGATCGAGCACCGATCGGAAGGAGCCTTGGGATAGACCTGGTTATAGGGGTGTGCAACGGGAACGGCCTAACCCGGGAACCGCCCAAACCGGACTAGACTGGCCGATTTTGGGTGGTTCCCGTAGACGGCGGTCCGGTTCCCAGTTCCCATTCTTGGAACCGGTGGCTAGTCGGTCCAGCTCCCGATTCCAAGGTGGGAACCAGACCGGACCGATATTTTTTAATATAAATATTTTAAAGTTTCTCGAGAATTCAAAAAAAGCAGAAGAAAATTCTTCGGAGTCTTAGGAAAATACAATTATATACAGATTAAAAGGACAAATCAATAAAGTGATGTATAAACGAAGTGGATTGTTTTTGAGAATGTACTGTAATATTAACAATTTTTTTACTGAAAAAGAAAATTACCGGTTTCATTAGACCAGACCGAATTGGTCGGTCGGTCCGATTCCCGGTTCCAGGATCGGCCGATCCGGTCCACGGTCCTAGAATTTGGGAACCGGGAACCAATCACCCCTACCTGGTTATTCCATCATAATTCCTAGGGTCCATGAGTGCATTGGCTTAGTATTAGGTCACGGGTAGCTTGGAATTGGCCTTGAACCGACCCGAGGACCAATGATTGAAATAAAGGGGAAAGTCACATTAGGTTCGGTAGTAGGCCTAGGGACTGGCCTGAGTACCAGTCCTAGAGCCACTTAGGGCCAACTATGCCAACCCCAGGGCCGACCATCCAACTGACCCAAGGGTCGACCCTCATGGCCGACCAACTGCCCAAGGAAGTGGTTTGGGCGAATTTGGGGGCGCGAGGCCCGAATCTCGAGCATATGTGATTCAATTTTTCGAGGTATACCTAATGATCCATTTTCCGGCCCCAAAACCAATTTAAATGATGGAATTCTTTGGACTGCCTTCTTGAGGAAGAAAAAGACAAATGATGGAATTCTTTAGAACCCTTCATTAATGATAAAGGATAAAAATGCCTTCTACTTTTTAAAGCATATGAGGATAGTCAAAAATATCTTGAGGGCTATGAAAGGGACGGATCACACATGGTCCAATGAGAAAGTGCAAGGCGGGCCATCATCGATGGCATATACTCACTAGACTGCCAAATAAGATCTTGTAGCCGTGCCTAGTCATCCTTTAGGTCTAATTATTGGCCATATAGGCTTGCTACTTATAGATTCTAAGCGTGCCACTTGGAAGAATCGGAATGGACCGTTTAGAAGTGCAATGATGAGGACAGGAGCTATAACTAGGAGAAGCCTCTCCTTCTTCCTCACCATTTTGCATCCATTCTCTCATTTCTCTTCTCTTGAGCGCCCTCCTCCTCCTTCATGTCTCTCTCTCCTTTGGTTTTCAATAGAGCCGCCCTCTCTCTTTCAAGTTGGTTTTCTAGTCTCGTGAGGTTTGTCTAGGTAAGTAGAATCTCTTACTTCTCCCTAGTATTGTCATTTCTATCATGAAATCTAGACAATCTTCTCTTGTTGAACCGTGATTTGTATGGAAGATTGTGTGTACATTGGCTTGTACATTAATCTTATGCATGTGCGTGATTCTTTCACGACCGAAATGATGCCATGGTTTGTCGTTGGTGTTTAATGTAAGTCAGGAATGCCCAGAGCCACGAGGCTTGAGTCGGTAATGAAATGTTGGAACTCAAGTCTTGTACGGAATGAGGATCGCCTAAGACTGCAAGGTCTTTGATCGGCATCAAAGCGTGCCGAAATCCTAGTCTCGTTCGGTACGAGGATCACTCAAGCCCACAAGGTCTTAATTGGCATCAAAATATGCCAAGCTCATGTCTTGGATTGGTGTGGGATCCTTGTTACTTAATGGTTGAGCCAAACCTCAGACTCAGAGTCATTATGGCACCATTAGAATCAATTGTACAAAGCACGACATGCATGATTATGTATGAGCATGATGTTGTTGAGTCATGAATGAGTCGTCTAAAGGAAAAGACAAGAACCAACATAAGTGATGCATTTGTATGATCACCCCTTGAAAAATGAGAACGATGATGCCCCTGTAATGGAATGCCCAAGTTACCCTTGGAAGCCTCAAGAAGCCTTGGCATGAGTCAAGAGAGCTTGGTTGAGCCAGGACAATGTGAAGTGATACCCCCACAACAGGATGCCCAGGTTACACCCAAAAGCCTCGGAAAGCTAGTATTGAGAAGTCCCAACATGAGTTGAGAGGGCCTGGTTGAGCAAGGACAATGTGAAGTGATCAACACAAATGTCGGTTATGCTTAAGTATGGGTGTGATGTATTTACGTGTTAGCCAACGAGTGAATAAGTGAAATCTTTGCATTAGTCATGGCAATATATGTGAGTTTGCAATTGATCTGCCATCGACACCATTTGCATGAGTTATCCTGGCTAGTCTTAATGAAGAGATGCCACATTAGCCAAGAGTAGGAGTTTTACTTAGTGAGTTTTCCCAAAACTCACCCCTTTATTTTTACAGGTGTGTAAGCATGGTTAGTCCTCCTCCTGTACGTTTTGGTCTACCAATGAGGATAGAAGGGTTGACCGCAGATGTCATACATGTCGAAGCAAGAATAATGTACCAAAGATATACCTCTATCGTATATGTTGACACCTAAATTTTGATTGATCATTCATAATTCAATGCACAAAAATTTAGGGATTAATTTTAACCCCTAAACAAAAAATATTAGGATTAAATTGCATAGCATATAATTTTAGGAGTATTTATTATTGCATTTGCATTGGACAGGTGGAAGATGGGCTTCAATTGATGGTTCTAAGCTTTAATTTAACAAGTTGGACTAAGCCTACGGTGAAAAAGAATTTGGCTAGGCCCGTTAAGAGGTGACGAGTTTGAATATGAGAATATTCCCGGGAATATGAGAATGCTCCCGAGAATATTCACATTATTCTTTCAATATTCGGGGAAGGTGTCGGATGAAATATTCCCGTTAAGGGGTGGCGAGTTGGAATATGAGAATATTCCCGAGAATATGAGAATGTTCTCGAGAATATTCTCATTATTCTTTCAATATTCAAGGAAAGCGTCGAATGAAATATTGGAAAAATATTGCACATGGGATACAAGAGCAACGTAAATAGACAACGTGCGTGCATATTTATCATCTTTCCTTAAATAACATAGTCCTCTCACCTATAAAAGGGGGCCACACACACTGAAGAGACACAAAAAAAAAAAAAAAAAAACGGAGTACACAGCTGCAAAAGTGAGAGCAAAATTGTGAGGGTGCCCCGGTGGAGAGCGAGAGAAAAGCGAGAGAGAGAGTAAAAAAAGAAGAAGGAAAAGCGGGGTTTTCTTTGTGGGGGAAATCTTCGAGATCCCACCAAGCCGACGCCTCCAGCCACCACTGCAACGCTGAAGCCTTGTGACCCATGCCTTACACCGATGGCACGCTCCTGCTTCGCCCAAATCCCTTGCCCGTGGTGAATTGTTATCTGCGAGGCTCCCAATTGCGATGATCCACCGCTCACGACGCTGACGGATCATTGAGTTTTGTTGCAGAATACCGTCCGCAAGCTTGTCGCCTTGAAGTATCGTTAATCCCAATTCCCACGGGCCGTTGTCCAATCTGGCCAGTTTGAATTGGGAAGCAATATCCATGCAATATGCAAATTAGATGGTTGCATGGATTATCCCATGATCTGACCATCACTCCCTGGAGGCCGACACAACCACTAAGAGATACGTCCCTTGTGAATCTCCAGCGAAGACCAAAGCCGCACTTGCAAATTCCTTTTCCAGAGTCATCGAGTCAAGCCCAACCCTGGCGCGAATCGCTCTCACGTTGCCATCCCCGTCACACTCTCGCCATCCGCCTTGAAGCATCGTTGATTGCGATTCCCACAATTTGCTATCGTCCGAACTTGGAAAGAACATATAAGGTAGGTAAAGTTTCTATCTAAATTAATTCTTGAATATTTTGTTTCCTCGTTTGAAGTATTGCATGCTAGATTGAATTTCGATTAAGTGAGGTTGTTGTGTCGTGTTGAAAAATCTCAATAATAAAAAATATTGAGCCGCGAGACGTCGGATCAGGTTTTTGATTGTTTTGATTTTCTATCTTGGGTCGGGACTAAATTGCGTGTTTTACATGATCGGTTGCATTATGTGTTGATTTTTTTAATAAACTTACAAAAAATGCATAAAAAAAATCTTTTGCATGATAGGGTAGATTAATGCGTTTCATGTCTACATTGCATATGATGTAGAAGCTTAGGAAATTTCATTAGTTATAAAAAAGCAAACACAAAAATTGCCATGCTCATGTCATATTAGGTCATCTCCCGTGTGTCATATAGTCATTGCATGTTTAGGGTCATTTGAATGCGTGACATATAGGGTAGTTGCATTAAATATTTTCTAGCATTAGATTAAGTTAAATAATGTTAAATAATTAATGTCGTGTGACATATAGTTTGCATATTAGGTTGCACGTTGCATGCTATTATAGTTAGACACTTTCGTATGTCATTACATGCATTGCACGTAGTTTTAGGCTTCATTAAATAAGTGAAAACCTTAAAAAATATTTGAATGAGTGCGTGTTAATTAGAAATTATATCTAGGATCATTGATGTAATTTTTAAGCTAACATCGCAGATGCTTTCGTAGCTTTAAGGTAAGTAACTTCCTCTTTTTCCTTGCAATTTATTTATTGCTTTGCTTCATTGAGTGTTAGATAATGGTTGGGCACTCGCATGTTAGGGAGTAAATTAAAATCAACAAAAACTGCCTATAAATCATTTTTTTTAAATAAAAGAGAAAAGGTACCGGAAGGGCGTTAGAGAAATCTAACGTAATCAAGTCCCCGATCCCATAGTCTTTGGTTCATAGGAGTAAAGTAATCCTTCCATTACTTTACTTGGGTTTCTAATCGACCCACCAAAAATAGATTAGTGGCGACTCCTAAGTAAAAATCATTGGTATGTTAAAGAACTTAAACCCTAAGTCGCGAATTGGTATGGGCTTGGGAGAGCCCGAACTAAGTTTAGGCTTAGTAATCCATTAGCCAAACCTAGGTGGTGCACCCGAGATGAGGTCGTGACAGTATAGGTTCATGAAGGGCAAGTTGAGTTGGTCTCTCACCGTTACGAGGCTTGGTACTTTTGGTCGGATGGTGAATTTATCAGGCCTATTCGTGGTTTTAGAGGGCTGATGAACCTAAGTGGAGGGTCAACATCCAACGGGATGAACACTAGTCAGTAATACCAGTCCATAACGGAAGGTTTCCCAATTTTGGAAGCTGTAGTAGTAGCGGAGATAGGGGTACCCTAGCTTTTTGTATCATGTAAAATATGAAAGTTAGTTTTTACACGAGCTACTAATGAAATAGTAGTGCATTAAATGTTTACATTATATGTTCTTCCAGTGATGTTTATCGGGGATGTTGTTGTTGTGTTTGTGCTTCCATATGTGCATATAAACAAGATAAAATGAATTAAGTCAACGACAAGCTTAGGATGTGGCAAAAATAATCCACAGCTTGGACCTTGGAAGGGGGTCATGACAGTTTTGCTCATTGTTGAATCTCATTTGGTTGCCATTTCTTATCAATGGAATAACGTAGCGGAACTGCTGAAACTCGTTATTTTGATTGTGATGATTATCAAACGAGTCAAATTTATTCACCACTTAAAATTAGGAACATGCCAAATGAGTTAAGTTTTACAATTCAATCCTTATCATTTAATCTATACGATACTTATAAAAAGGCCTCATTGTTTTGCCAAATAAGCATAGCTTGAAAGAGATGAAGACATAGATGATCTCTGAATTTTTTTTTTCAAAATTCATGGTTGTCTCCAAACCTTTTTTTTTAAATCTAATTCCCAAACTTTTCAAAGATTGCTCCATTTAGTCATTTTAATAAATGTATGCCATAGTGTGTGCATTTTCTTGATATGGATTGCCACATCAGTGTTTATTATACCAATATAGTAAACTGTCACACCATTCTCTTAAATCAACAAATATTTTTTCGCCTCTTTCTTTTCCTTTCCTTTTGGGCCGAGAGAGACGACATAGAAACTATGAGTTTGCCGCGTGGGTATCAATGTGGCAAATTGAACGTTAACATAAATTCTGGTCACATAAGTTGATGGTGTTAAAATTTGTAATGGAAGGATTGTATTGAATGGATTTTTCAAGTTTAAGAACTAAACTGAAAAAAAAAAAGGACTTAGAAGAAGAAAAGTTAAGGATCATCGTGCTGAGTATACTAAAAGTGCAAAAAAAATGTACAACACTTATTTTAGTGCTAAAAATTTCTTTAGGATCACTTAAGTGCTACTTAAAAAAAAAAGATCACTTAAATGGCATCGTTGCCAAAAATCTGACATGGCCATTTTTTATTAATTTCTCCCTTTGACGTGACTTGCCAGCATGTTCAATCAACATGTACAACCCAAAACGACGTCATCTAATTAAACGCTAAATCACAATTTGTAAGGAAATGCCCAAATTGAATACTCTAAGGAATTGCCCAAACTAAGACCAGATCAATTGGTTTTGGGTGATCTTAGGGAGTGTTGTTTTGGTCTTTGATTCCCATTTTTGGAACCGGTGGCCGATCAGTCCCATTCCCAGTTCCAAGGTGGGAACCAAACTGATCGTTTTTATTTTTTATTTTTTAAATTTTTGATCAACCCTCTAAATTTATTAAACCAAAGCAAAAAAAAAAACTCTCTACATTCTGCCATTACTTCATTTTCTTAATTCTCTTTCCCTTCCTCTTGCTAATCCTAACCTAAGTGAAACCAAGGTAAGTGTGAATTGAACTTCTGTTAATTTGAGGTTCTATTTTTTTTTCTTTTTTTGCCTCTTTAATAACATGTGTTTAAAGTAGGGGATGCATATTTTTGGAAGCTCACATGGACATATATATTTTTTCTTCAATGCAATGATAACAAGTGATTTAGTCGCTCTGGTCCATGGTCCCAAAAATTGGGAATCAGACCAGGAATCGATCACCCCTACTCTAAATTATAAACAATCCCAAATCACAACTTTTTTTATTTGGCCCCCAATGCAGATGGACAAATGTCACGGATGGTAATGAACGAGCTTGAGAGCGAAAAATTACCTTTTCAAACCTTTTTGATTCACCCATTGACATTGTAATGGTCACTTGCTTTATTGACACTTAAATATTGACTAAATATTTATTTTTAAATTATAAAAAAATTAGGGACCAATTTGGTCCAAACAAAAAAAGATTTTCACATTTCATAAGCATTAATATTATTTTCATTTACTAAGTTTTGTTTTTAATTTATTTTCCCTTATTTTACCCTATTTCGAATAAAAATTGATAATACAAAATTAACATTTTAATAAAATATATATTTATAAAAAAGCGGAAAAGGGGTGACCTAATGTTACTCCCTCCATAGAGTTGTTATTTAGGAAGCACTAACACTCTCCGGGGTCCACGTATCGTGTTGGACATTTCAACATGTGTTTGACGTTGTTTGACATACTTCGATGCTCAACAACATATGTCGGAAAATCTGACATTTGGTCAACTCTCCCGACATTCTTCAAAGCTCAAGTCCGGAATTCCGACACACAAGTTTGAAATTCCGACACGTGATTCCAATACGTACATGGTTAATTTTAAAAAAATTTCAATAAATGATGGGTTTGAATGTAAATATGTAAAATGATAATAAAGGGGGAAAGAAGAAAATTCTAGTTTTCTCTTTTCTTCTAATTCTCACTTCCAGTGACATACAACAAGCGAGGTCAATGAAGAGAGGCAAGCAGCGCGAGCATTGAGTTGCGAGCGTGGTGAGCACTGAGCATTGAACGATAAGTAGCCAGAGACGAGCAGGGCGAGATTGCTCATGAGCATAATTGTTTCTTTTGATTTTACTTGGCAAATTGAAGACTAAGAGGAAAAAGAAGAAAGGAGAGAGCAATAGTACTAGAGTAAGAGAACGTTGTTTGAGTTAGGGTTTACTTTTTACAATAGATAAAACAAATATATTATAAAAAGATATTATACATATAATTATACATATGTAAAATATATTATATATAAACATATATTTAATAGTCAGGGTTGGTTCGGATTGGACCAATCCTAAACTCTCAAGACCAATGACCAACCCGCATAGTGTTGGTCCTAGAATTTCAAAACCAAGGACCGACCCGATCCACCTAGGAACCGGACTAGGACTGGTAGGGTTGGTCCGGTCCAAGGTCGGTCTAGGGTTGACCCTGGACTGATGCTCACCCCTAGTCCAAGCAGGATGGGGACAAGCAATATCATTGGTGTCTGCTAGAGTAGGATGTTGTTTGTTTTTAAATTTTCCATTTTTCATTTTATTTCATGATTTAAAAAAAATTCTGCTTAATTGGCCACATCAGCTTTTCTTTTGATTGCTAACTAAAGATTCGAAATTTTTTTTTCTTCGCTTGCTCTTGCTGGCCAGTGATATCATGTGAAGTATCAAAGCAATCTTACTTGATGACTGATGACACCTGATGTACTCAGAAGGCCTTCCGATCGTTTTTGGTCTTGCTCTTGATCAAGTCAAGAGGTCAAGAGCAAGATTTAGCTAAAGCGTCAAGTCTACTTCCATGACCAACTTCCCCAGACATCTTTTCAATTATGCAAGACATGGGATAAAACAACAACATGCGGTCTAGAAAAACCATATAGTCAAGTAGACAAAATACTAACAAACAGTAAGTTATAAACCTCCACAAAAAATTGGTAGAATACCGACTTCATTTACCTTCGTTTATGTTACATGAATTATCTCAATGCGGAAAATTGATAATGGTGTTGGAGGCTACTAGCATTGTTGAGAAAACTTCCTAATGGATTTTGAAAATGATGAAATTGTTCATGGAATTTTTGTCTAATAAGTGTCTCGAAGTATTTTGATTTAAAGAATTACTCTTGGAAGAAAA
Source organism: Angophora floribunda (assembly GCA_014182895.1). Lineage (NCBI taxonomy): Eukaryota > Viridiplantae > Streptophyta > Magnoliopsida > Myrtales > Myrtaceae > Angophora > Angophora floribunda. Next base: position 18,833,532 of record CM024707.1, on the reverse strand, counting down.
GTGAGTAGCAGTCTTAATCTTGTTTAGATTCAAGTCTTGATCGTGGAATCTATTTCAGACGGAATAAGTTTATACTTTATATTGAAGATAAAAATCTTCAAACTAATAGAATCACTTATATTGCCATCCTAACACAAGTTTCGGAAACTGACAAAAGTTCGAAACATGGCAAAGTTTAGAACGTGACACTAATCCATAACATAATATAATAACTAATGATCTAGTTTGGATTTGAAACCTAGAAATATTTGATTGAAAAATCAATCTTGAGACAAGTTTTTTTCAAAATGAAGAAACTCTACTTAAAGAAACCAAGATTTTGGTTCTACAAGCAATCGGGTGATCAAAATCAAGTAAAGATTAAGATTTTGTCTCTCAATGGCTACTCAATCTTTTTGATACATATTTGTCCAATGAGTAGATTGGAAGATGATCCTTTAGAGATTGTCTAATGGCTAGTTTAGAAGTGGACGAGTACATAAAAAGACCAAGGTGTCAAGCAAAAAAAAAAAAGACGAGGTCTAGAATTTAGAATTCCAAAGTCTGATCATACTTCATCCATAAAATTTTGTTTTATGAGGTTCAATTTTGTGATCGTGAGAGAAATACAAAAAAGAGTAATTGAGCGAGATAGTGTGAGCTATCATACACTAAGTGTAATCACTTAGTATTATAATCTATCATTGATCATTTAGTGGAAGTTAGCCAGTAGGTTGTTAGCATGGGAGAGTGGATCTAAGCTTGATTCCTTGTGTGCAAATGAAGTTCGTTCTATGTGAAAACTGCTTCTGAACTTTGTTCTAGAATTTGAACTATGCACTCTAAGTTCAAACTTAGATCTTGACATCTTATATTTGGTTTTAACTTGTCAAGTTTGGTTCAATCACCTATTAGTGGGTGAATAGGTGATTCTACCAAATTTTGACAAATTTAAAGCGGAACTAAAAAGATCAATATCTGAGTTTGAACAATGATAGTAAAATGATGATAATTACTAGAGTGCAAAGTTCAAAGTCTAAATAGAGATCATTTGTAGATTTGCAAAAGTCTATAAAAATAGTCAACAAGAATTTAGAAATAAAAGAATGTGCACGTAATATTTATAGTGGTTTAGTTTATAGCAAGACTATATTCACTCTCCTATGCTAATAGCCTACTGGCTGAATTTCTCTAGATGACCAATAAGAGATTACAACAATTAGTGATAATCCTCAATGTATCATTGGTCTCACTATCTCACTCAATCACTCTTTTAGTGTTTCTATAAGATCACAATTTGTAGCTCAAGAGAGATAAGTAAGTAGGATTGAATTTCTCTAAGATTTTGGAAGTTTTTTTTGTCTATCTACTTCTCTTTGGCACCTTGGTCTCCTTTTATATTCCTACACTTTCAATCTAGCCATTGGATAGTTTCTAAAGGATCATCTTCCAATCTACCTATTGGATAGATATGTATGAGAAAGATTGAGTAGCCGTTGAGTAACGGAATCTGAATCTCCATTGAATAGGTTGCTCATACAACCAGGTTCTTGGTTTCCATAAGTAGAGATCTCCATATTTAGAAGGTAACTTGTTTTGAGACTGATTGTCAATCAACTAAGATGTTTTGCATAACAAAATTAGTTGTTGAGAGTCAATCAAATTTTTTATATATGAAATCCAAGCCATAGCACTAGACATTGTGATATATACATGATTTTTTGAGTCTAAATAAACTTCTCAATCTTATGATATTGTCTAAATTAGAATACTCCTTGAGTCTTAATAGACTTCACATAAAATTTGAAGATGCTAAACATCTTGACAATATTCATGTGCAATTTCTATAGATGTCCTTATATTACTTTACTGATATCCATGATGTCCACGAAGTAAATATTCAAAACTTTAAACACAATATCCAAATAACAATAATTAGAGCCTAAACATTATTTCTTTACCAAAATGAAAGTATATGACTTAATACTCGGGGCGAGTAGTTCCAAATAATATTCAGGTTTCACTTGGAACCTAAACCTTACATGTTAGAACAGATTCCTTAATTTATGGAACCTATAACCTACCCTACATATCTTGAAACTTAAAACGGGATAGGTTTCCACTAATATGGTAATCAGGTTTCAGGTTCTATCCATGCTCACCCCTACTTAACACAACATCATCTCTGGAATTTGCTTGTTCCATCATCAGAATCAGATGACAGTTTGATGATACTGTAAAGAGGCTGTGGCCAAAAGAGGAAAAGAGACACGGTAACAGGTTTGCTATATGATATCCCTGTAGTTTTGAGGGAGTTGCATCCAGAGCCATCTAAGGTTTTTAGCTGCTTCAAATCCGTGAGTCCCCAAAGCTCAGCCAGGTTCTTGCAGCGTCGGGGCCAGCATAGTTTTTTAAGTTCTTTCATGCTGACAATTCGGATAAACTCTCAATTGACTTGCATCCTGAGATATCTAGAAATTTTGATTCCTCGAGCCCCGGGATCTCCACAAATTCACTGCAATCTTAAACATTTGAATTTTGAGTTGCATCGTTTAATATGTAAACTTTTCGTAGCAAGAGACTTTCTGCAGGTTCCATGTAAGATTGTCTCTCCCTACGGTCTGCAGTTGTCTCAAGTAAGATTGCTTTGATTATTCACATGATACCAATGGCCAGCCAGAGCAAGCGAAGAAAATGTTTTTTGGAATCTTTAGTTAGCAATGAAAGAAAAAGCTGATGTGACCAAATAAGCAGAATTAAAAAAATAAAAAAACATAACTATATGAAAAACAAACAAAATTATTTAAAAACAAACAAAATCCTGCCCTAGCAGACACCAATGACATCGCTTGTCATCGTCCCGTATAGCGCATTGGCTGAGTTAGCGTTCACAAAATATGAACAAAAGATGAGTTGGCAATAGAAAAGAGGACGAGGTTAAATGATCCCTTAATAATTTTTGATTATTTGTTACTTATTCTTTCGTGGCTCAAAATTGGCCAAGGACATTCATATAAATATTTCTCTTTAAAAAAAAATCAAAATGACAAACAAAAACCTAGCCCCACCTACACCACTGATGGTGCTTGTTACCGTCTGGGACACGGCCTCGGGATTGAGCGTCCATGGCGATGAGCTCCAAGCTCGAGTGGCCATAACGCGAGGCCACAACCTCGAAGATCAAGCAGCCATGGCTGCCATGAGCTCTAGCTCAAGCATCCATGACCGCAAGCTTTAGTTGTGTCAACCATTTCGCTCGGTGTCCATTGTGGCTACAAGACTCTGCATAGTGTTGTTGACCGTGAGACTTGTGATCTAGCCGCCATCGTCGTGAGCTTGAAGTTGCAACAGCCATGGCTTCCGAGGGCTTGAGTTCAAGCATTCGAGTGGCCATGGCTGCGAATATCAAAGCTCGAACGAGCATTGCTATGAGAGCTTGAGCCCTAGCTTCGTGGCCATGGCGGCTGCAAGAAGCCAGATTGAGGAAGCCTCGGCAAATATGGCCATAAGTTCAAAGCCGCGAGCTTGAGGTGGCAAGAAAAGAGAGAGATGTTGGATGACATAAAAGAAGAGTGTTATAGCTGAAATAAACAATTAACAGCAGAAAACTTCTCTGTTTTACTGATGGAGAAGGAGAAAAACAAAACATTGAACTTCATACATCCATAAAAAAAAACTGTCTAGTACAAGCTAAAATAAAAACCACTTTTGGAACTACACAAAAACGTGCAAAACATAACCGCGCACAAACTTGCAAAACAAATTTGTTCCATTCCTATAAAATAGCTAACAAACCAACTGCCTAACAAATAAACTTGATTGAGTCAAAGAAAAAACTAAAACGACAGCACATCAACAACAGTAGCACTGAGACACAGCTCCAACAGAGAGAATGGCCGTGGATGCTATGATGTGGCACAATAGAGTGAAAAGAGGAGGGAGCAGAGTGGTCTTGTTTGCGAGCTTGAAGCGTGAGCTGCCATGGCTACCATGAGGTTGAGGTCGAGCTTCGCTGTTGCTAGCTATGGGCTCAAGCTCGAGTTCTTTGGCTATGGCGGCTGCAAGAAGAAAGAAGAAAAACAAGTGTAGAACAGAGAGGAAAGAGAAATGAGAGAGAGAGTCACGTATACAGAAGGAGAGAGAGTCCTTATAAGTAAAATAAAAAATAAAAAAATAAAAGGTCCACAGTGGCAAAAAAAATCCATGTTAGTAATCTTTAATACCATTAAGTGCACGTTGGATAAATTTGTCACCAGAATGGAAGATGGACGTTGGGTGTAACTTTTTAAAAAGTACAGGGACGATCTTGGACACAAAAAAAGTAGGGAGATGATTTTGAACTTCTAGTAGAAGCGGATGGATCATAGGTCTCATCATATGTTTTTTCTTTAATATAATTACCAATGTCAACCCTCTTTTTTTTTTTTACCAACCGTTAAAATGATGATGATGATGATGATGGATTAGGAGATACCTCATTTTAAGCATTTTGGCTACGTCTAATCATTTGGATTTCTAATCAGATTAGAACATGATATGATAGAATATGAAATCCAATGGACTTTACTATATCATATTCAATGTTTGGTGATTATAGTAATAAACTCGGATATATTCACATAATATAATATAATATGCATTATTTGGTATAAAAAACATAATAATATAAATGAACCATAAATTTTATAAATAGAAACGGTAAAAATCACTTGCGATATTCATGTATATTCTATTTTTATTTGTTTTTAATTTTATTTTACTCTCTTTTTTATTTCTTTCATATCCTTCCATCATTCTCTAATAAAATTTTATTAAATATAAAATTGTACTAATATACATAAAATATTAAAACACCTAAATATGTAATATATATATATATATATATATATGGAATTTATATTATAAGATATAATTAAATTCGAATATATTAATAAAAATAAGATTAAATAAAAAACCAAAATTTTATTTTTTGTTATTTTGAATTTCTTATATTATAATTCAAGTATTATTTATATTGAAATATAATAATTATAGATTTGTTAATTTAATAAGCTTATTTTTTTAGAAAAATAACTTTTCTATTATTAAATTAGAAATCTTATCCACATTTATCCCATTTCTCTCGTGGGATAATTTTATTCTACCTATCCCATTTATATCCAATTTTATCCTATCTTGAATAGGCATCAAAAGTAGAATATGATAAATTTTATCCCATCATGAGTTTTATCCTAATTGCCAAATGTAGCCTTTAGGGTTAGTTTGATACCAACACAATTTCTTGAAGTTGATGTCCCTAACCTAAAGTGAAGGTGAGGGTGACTAGCAAGAATCACCTATAGGGGGTGAATAGGTGATACAAGAAAATCTTTTACAAAATAAAATTGCGGAATAAAACTAGTCGAGGTAGAAGTCTGAATGTCGGTAGATATAGTATGATTCAGAAGTCTAAACAATAATCATATTCTATAACAAGATTCTGAATCTGTTATACTGAAATCAAACTTTAGAAGCACCTAGCACATGTGCACTGAATTATAACAATAAACAATAAGAGATTAAGGGATAAGAGAAATTGCATACGAATATTATAGTGGTTCGACTTAGATCAAACCTGCGTCCACTTTCCCACGCTAACAGCCTACTAGCTATATTCCACTATATGATTAACAAAAGATTACAACTTTGAGTACAAACAACCAGCGATAAATTATATTATCTCACTAAGTCACTCTTATATACTTCTCTCACGATCACAAACTTTTAAACTCACACAAGACAAGTGTATATGGTCGAAGTATGCCCGAACTTAAGAATTATAGATTTTATGCTTCATCTCTTACTTGCTCTTTGATTCCTTGATCTTCTTATATACTTATCCACTTCCAAACTAGCCGTTGGACAATATCCAAAGGATCGTCTTCCAATCTACCCATTGGACAAAACTGTATCAAGAAAATTTGTTAGCCATTGAGTGATAGAAGCAGAATCTCCATCTTGATTCTGGTCGCCCAAACAAGCAGAATCTTGGTTTCCATAAGTAGAGCTTTTCCATCAGGAAAGTTCTTGTCTTCGAGATCCAATTGCTAATCAATTAGATTAAGTTAATCAAATCTATTTTAGTGTGGAATCCAAATCAGATTACTAGCCGTTACATATTTTGGGTTTGCGTCTTATTCTGTTAGATTATTTCATTCTGGACTTGTTTCGTTCTAAACATTAAGTTCTAAACTTACTTCAATCTAAATATGTTTCTTGTTTTGCTCTTATGTTATTTTGAACTTGTCACGTTCTAGACTTGTTCCGTTTGTATGTAAAGTTTGAGTCTATTCCATATGAAGTAAACTTCTTAGTCTATATTTGAGTTTGAATGTATTCATCCTCAGAGTCTGTGTCTAATAGATTTATCCTTAAACTCTGAATAGATTTAGTCGTAGAATCTGGACTTTGTTCAGCTTTAACAATGAGTCTATCTTCTAGTTCTTTAAAGTAAATTCCTTGATAATGTTCTTTACATGTTCTATCATCTACATAATGACTTATACATCCTTTGCCCATTTACTCAATTATTCAAAATATTAACAGTTTTTGATTTATTTTGTCATCTTCAAAACATCATAAAGGATTTCCCTAATAGATGGACGTTTGTAGGCTTGGCTTATTTGAGGCACACCGCAAACTAGAAAAGAAACTTGCTATATAGAACAGCCTTAGAGAGATTGCGTGCGGTATCCTTCAAAAGTCTATATAGAGATGTGTCATTTCCTTTGGATTCTTGATGGATTTAGTAAAATTAAATAATTGGTCACAACTAATCATAAGGTTTTGTCAATCAATTCATAATACCAATTTCAATATATTTCGCATCACCCTTTTTTTTCGAATTGTGCTTTGATAACGAATCGAAATTTCTTTACTTAAGTGACGAATTCCTGTTTAATATTTAATGTCTCATAACTAGAATAATTACTTGTAATGTAACTTCTGCAAATCCATTCCAATGTACAGGATTTAGTATCTCTTGCATCACACTCAAGGCTATCTTTTTCCGTTTTAGGTTTGGATTCCGGATCCCGGCTCAATAGGTCGGGTTGGTTCATGGTATAATTAACCCGACCTGATTGTTGCCCTCCACCCCTAATTAGGGCAAAATATGGGATCAAATGGGGCCTCCCATCTGAGAGAGAGAGAGAGAGGAACTCCATATGGGCCAGGACCCGATCCATAGGCATTTGACCCGACCCGACCCGACGAAAAATCTTGAAAATCGGACAGTTAAGTCCCAACCCTTTTAGAAGGCGCCTAAAGCCTTTCGGAACGATATACGTTGCCCCCCCTTAAACCCTCACCGACCAGACATTTACCTCAGCCTCGACAGCCTCTTTCTTCTTGCTCCATTGCCGCTCTTCACTCTGCTTCTCTCCCTGCTGCAAGCCCAACGCGCCCTACGCTTCCCACTTCGACGACCCAAGGGCGTATCGGAGGAGGAGAAGCGAGACGATGGGCGGCGGCGACGAGCCAATAGTCCAATGGTAGCGCCGTTGCAATGAGTCTCCGGCTAAGTAGGAGCTTATCGTCATCGGCCGCCGACCCACGATTGTGTTCGCTTCGTCGTCTTCGGACCTCCATGGCTCAGGTTCTTGCTCATCAGTTCAGCTGCCGAATTGAATTCTTGAACCCAAATGAACTAAACGAAATAAGAAATGGAGCATTGATTTGTCTCGTTGGCATTGCATTGTGCTTTGCTGGTTGGATTTTCTGTTATGAGAATGGCGGGGATGGGGAGGTTATGTGGAATGGACTTGTTACCTTGATCTGCAGATTCTAGATTTTCCCTCTCTTTTGAATTTTGTACCTCGGAGATGGTAAGAACATGTTCGTTTGCTAAACACTGAAAGAGACGTAAAGTGAGAGTAGAAATGGGAAACGTTGAGGCGTTTTGAGTAAAGGGTCGAAATTTGATTTGTTTGACAACACTTGTGCATGTTAACGTGGTATGGTTATGAATGTGCAGTCATTTGATTTGATTGGTTTTACTAATTTGATTTGTTGTTTGTAACTGTTATTGCAGTTGCAGCAGGGGACGCTTCTTAATCATCAGGGAATGTCGATTTGCTCAGCTTCATTTTGTACTGGAGAACTGTTTACGAGGTCTTCTAACCTCAAAACTCGAAGCACACCTAGTGCGCTCATGACTAAACATCTTAAGAATCAGGAAGCTGTTAATGGCTTTACAAGGCTTCACAGCAGTCTGCCTTTTGGCCTTTTTCATTCTAGACCTGTACTTTCGAGCATCGCAGCAGACAGTTCATTCTTTAGCATTCAATTGAAATTCCCTGGTAATGAAGCTTTGGCTACCAGGTTTTACTCACAGAGTTCTCGATCATTTAATCAGAATGATGATGCCTCTGTAAGGGATGGGATAAGAGGTGCCACTGCATCAGGTTTTAAGGGTTTCAAAAAAAATTGGAAGAAGGCAAAGCAGTTGGCTGCTCAAAGTAAAAAGTCTGCTGCTTCTTCATCCGTTATATCAGAATCTTCCAAGGAGGACATGTCAGTAGAAGTCCAGGGAAAAATTGCTAATACAGCAAAAGAAGTAAACTTGGGTTCATCATCCCTGACATCACTTGCTAGTGGTGCTAAACAGGATAAGAGCAAAGGGAGACGAGAACTTGCACAGGGCAAAAAAAGCAAAGAAAAAAAGCGTGATCCTTTGAAGAAAGATTCTAAAAGTGCTTCTCAAGCAGAAGTGTCAGACCAGAAGAAAGTTGAATCCTTGTCTGCATCGAATTTGGAGGTTAAAGATTGCGAATCTGGGAATAGTTAGGAGTATTTTTATTTTTATTTTAAAATCATGCTATGATATCTTAACTGATGTTAGTTTTGCAGGGTAAGTCAGGCGGAAGTCATCCCGACTCCAAGGAACTCCTTGGGGCTTCTGCTTCTGCAAAAACAAGTTCTGCTAAGAAAGTGCGAAAATCTAAACAAAAATCTGTGAAGACATCTGTTGAGCCATCAGGAGAAAAGAAAGATCAAGCAATCAACAAAGTGAGTTCTCCAAGTCAGCGGATTTTGAATTCACTTTATCCTCCTGAGGGGAGATCCGTTGTGGTTGTAGAGTCTGCTACAAAAGCAAAGGTTATTCAAGGCTATCTTGGTGATATGTATGAAGTTATTCCAAGTTATGGCCATGTAAGAGACTTGGCCGCACGATCAGGATCCGTTCGTCCTGATGATGACTTTAGTATGGTCTGGGAGGTGCCATCTGCTGCTTGGACCCATCTGAAGAGTATCAAGGTTGCCCTAAGCGGGTATTGATTTCCGTCCCATTTACTTCTTCCTGAGAAATCTCAGTGAAAATACTAGTGTTTTGCTTAAGGGACTTTTCAGGAGCTTGGTGAATAGTTCATGAACTTGATTCAACCAGATTTTAATCTACCAAAATAATAAAGGATCTATCTATGAATATGAAAACCATACCAGTGAGAGTAGGTTATGTGTTAATGTTTTTTATCTGCAACTTCTGTCAATGTATGAACAGCAAATAATTTGGTGTTTAACTATGCTTCTGAATGCTTTCTTCCTGTCTTGGTTCTCAGAGCAGATAGTCTAATTCTAGCTTCAGATCCTGATCGTGAGGGCGAGGCTATTGCTTGGCACATCATTGAGATGTTGCAGCAGCAGGATGCTTTACGTGATGATATGACTATAGCTAGAGTTGTTTTCCATGAGATAACTGAATCGTCCATCAAGGCTGCTCTCAAGGCACCAAGAGAAATAGATGCAAACTTGGTGCATGCTTACCTTGCACGCCGTGCTCTAGATTATCTGATTGGTTTTAATATTTCTCCTATATTATGGAGGAAACTACCAGGCTGCCAGTCAGCCGGGCGAGTCCAATCTGCTGCTTTAGCACTTATTTGTGATCGAGAAATGGAAATTGATCAGTTTGTTCCACAAGAGTATTGGAGTTTGGAGATTGACTTTGAGAGAAGTTTGGATCCTTCCCTAAAATCCATATCTATCCCATCTCGCTTGACATATTTTGCTTTGACAAAATTGAACCAGTTATCAATTGGTTCCTATATAGAGGCAAAAGATATTGAAGAGAAGATTAGATCTGAAGGTTTCAAAGTTGTTGCCTCTAAAAGTAACAAGATGAGAAGGAATCCTCCTACACCTTACATCACGTCGACTCTTCAGCAAGATGCTGCCAATAAATTACATTATCCAGCCACATACACTATGAAGGTTATAATTTTTTTCTTAAAATTATGATGACCTTGTCAATGGATGCCTGCATATTTTGACCAGCACAAATTATTTTTAATAAGAAGCATGCATTTTACTTGCAAGTGCATAAATTTTAAGCCCAGTTTGTGGTAACGATGCTGTAGATAGTAATACACGTGGAACCGTTCAGTTGTTTGCTTTCCTGAGTGTCTGAGAGGTTGATTTTGAAGGTAAATATATTTTCGTATCCTTGAAACACTAAAGTGTGATTCCTACTCAACACTATCTGAGAGTACACCACGTGTCACTTTTTGGCTGGGTGCCAAACCACACGAGCTGTTTTATAGGTCAGGCAAAAGTTGCAAAAGAAGGTACACAGCCTGACCTTACTGAGCCTTTACACACAGTGACTGCAGAAAAGCAGGGAGAATTGATTTTGTTCTTTCTTTTTCCATTGTTAACTTTATTATTTGTCTTTCTTTTTCTATTCAATCCTCATTGTACTATGCAAACTGGCACTTATATTATCAGATTATAGCATTTTACTCATAACTATATTCTATGAGAATAAAACTATGCTAAAAAATGAAGTTTCATGAATATGAGTTTTGAATCTAACTTAAATTTCAACTTTTTTCGTCTTTTTATTTCAAGTTGTGCATAATGAGATTCTCTCTCTCTCTCTCTCTCTCTCAAACTGCTGTATTTTTATTAGACTCATGATATTAGATAAGACATGTTATTCTTCTTGTTTTATAATGTTCTAATATTAGTCTGAACATTCTTCCATTGATAACTATATCACCAATAAGAAAATGAATTTGGCTAATAAAAAGATGATACTTTTAATTCGAAAAATTGCTCAAAGTGAACATTTTCTCTCTCATAGTTATGTAGTTTATTTAGATATTTATTATCGAGTGCCACAACTAAGTTGGAATTTCATTTTTGAGTGTTTGTCATTGATAACGTTTTTTTATTGACAAAAAACTTCTGATTTGAGAGTATGTGTGATTGTTTCCCTAACTCTAGAAGTCCAAAACTCTACTTTGCCTATTGGTTGGTTAAAAGTGAAAATAGAAACAGAATGAATTTGTTCTTAAATGACAAAATGATTGGAGCTGCTGTAATCATGATATTCACATTAGTTCTTGAATGCAGCTTGCACAAAAGCTTTACGAAGGGGTACAGTTATCAGATGGCAAGGCAGTTGGTTTGATAACATACATCAGAACTGATGGTTTACATGTAGGTGCTGTTCTTCTGTAAGATTGTCCTGAAGTTATCTGGTTGCTTGTACATACTCTAGTGGTATCACTGTTGTTCTTTTGAATTACTCGTTGATATTTACAAACAGTTACATTTGGCCCCTTTTAGTAGGTAAGTAGGATGGACTTTATATATTGGTTGCTTACATAAATGTTGAAAGTGACATCTTTAAAGACTTAATGATGTGTTATTCTGGGGAAGTGAAGTAGATTGGATTGATTATTTTTTCATGGCAGTGATAGTATGCACTGATGTTAGGGTGAAGTGTTGAGACATCCTTGTACTTTGTCATTTGTAAATTTTGACCCCCTAAATTTTCTTTCTGGTAGTGTTGTTGTTGTACTGTTTGAAATGAGTAGATAAGCCTCTTCCATCATAAGTTGTTAGGATGCCATTTTCCGCATTTAGAAGGAACTGTTCGTTGACTTCTTGAATTTGTCAAAAGATTCTAGCATTGTGCCAAGCTTTGATCAATTGTTGGTTTAGTGGTGTCAAAAGTTGGAAATTTTCTGATAGAGCATTTTATGGGCTAATAGAGGAGTTGAATCATTGTGGTGAGGTGGCTTTCCTTGGAAAGCTATTTGGAAAGCAAAGTTCCACCACGGCTTGCTTTCTTTGGTAAGAAGAGAGGAAAAGTGTTGGCTAATTTGTGCTTTTTTTGCCAAAAGGAGGACGAGATTGTGATGATCGTTTTCGACAACCATGGATGACAGCTTTTAGACTTATTCTTATGGCTCTATTGGGCTAAGCTGGGTTGTAGTGAGGTCTGTTGAGCATAAATTTTGGGCATGGCAAAGTTTTAAAATATCTTGTCATAAGGTGGGTCTGCCCAATTCCTCTTTCTATGTTTTCGGTTGGTTGGAGAAGAATGGAAAAGATGTCTTTCGAAGGGGAAGAGTCTTCTATCTGGGCACTTGTCGAACATTGGTTTGAGGTTCCACACTTTTTGTACAGTGTGGAAGCATCTTCCATCCTTGGCTCGACATCGAGCTCTTATTTTGGCTTTGAGCTCTTTGTTTACATGGGTTGGCACTCCTTGCTGCCTCATAGTGGATTTGATGTCTTGACAGGTTTTTTGGATTATCATACTTGTGCTGGTTTGTGCATTTGTATTGCCATTCCTGAAAATAAGTCCTTGTACTTTTACTTACAAGTTTTTGATATGTTTCTGGCTAGTCTTTGATCCTTTGCAAAACTGGAAAAGCTGCATGTCATCGAAGCTTGGGTTGTTTAAAAGTTTTGGTTCCAATGGGATAATCCATGTCGATTTTGTGTGACATTGTGGATTTCATGTCCTGTTTAGAAATTGAAAAAGAAGGGGGTAGGTGTTTCGTGGAAAGGCCATCAAGGGGGTGCTGATCTGTTTGAGGAAATTAATTTTAAGAGGTTTTTGAAATATATATGCAAATGTGGGACTGGAGATTTACTTGGGAATTTTATTACTTTATGTTTTTTTTTCATTACGAAAGACTTGCATTTTCTAGAGAGGCTCTTACTTGCTATATGGCACCAAATTTAGTTCTTCTCCCAACTGGAGTCATCTTATCATGTTTCAAATTCAAAGCTCAGCTTATTAGAACTTCTGTGCCTTAGAGATACCCGTTCTAATGGACCTTGTGCAATATTTTGTGCTTAGCTGTTTTACATTTATTCTGTCTTTATTCAAGTTTGGACTGTTAAGTAACTTTTGGTTCAGGTTGTAATATTTCAGTTAAATTGACATCTACACTTCCCTTTTGTTCTAGTGATGTGGCATTGTCTAGTTTATTTGTTTGTCTTTGTGAAAAATTGCTCTTTTTTGGGGATCTAATTCTGGCAATTTGCTCTGACAATACCTTTTTTGAGTTTGTTTTAGATATCTGAGGAGGCTGTGAAGGATATACGCTCTTTGGTAATTGACAGGTAAGATGATGATCTTTGCATTTAGAATATTTGAAAGGCTGGATCTTGCATGTGCAGTCTCCATTATTACTACTTATTATAGGTGAAAGCTGCTTTGCTACCATTTATCTTGTTAAAACTTTAAAAGGGAAGTTTTTTGAGTTTCAAGTCCTTGAATAAATGTCTGGTGTGAAGTATTTTTAAGGTCTCTTATTTCAATTGCATTGGCTGGATTTTGATTTGTTATCTTGACTTCTGCTTTTTGGAGGGAAGGGTTTAAATTGTCTCAGTTTCTAGAAGGGCTGGAGAGCTTCTAAACTTAATGTGGTTGACTTTGTGTGAAAAGTTTGTCTAAGGTTTAAGAGATGTGTTTCTTTTCCTCTCAATTTGGTTATTTAGATGCTGGTGCAAATATAGTCGGTCTGGATTTGCAAATGCTGATGGTGGCACCTTAAATTGATTTCCCTCATATCAATATCCACTCTTCAAACAATTGGCTAAAAATTTCCATCTTTCCTCAAAGAGTGACTTCTCTTGCGCATGGAAGAGATTTTATGAAACAAATGTTTGCAGGAGTTAAAGGGAAGTTATAAATGAGACATGCATGTGTTGATGCCTTTTCTAATGTGTTTTACAATGATTTGGGTTCCTGGGTTGCTTTTGAACTGGATTTCTGTTTGGGGCTTGTTAGCTAGCTCTTTAAATTTATGACTCGTTTTGCTTTCTAAGAGAGTGGCATATTGGCTTATGTGAGAGTCACAATAATGTTCAACCACCTGTGATATGAGGTTCTATCCCATGGCTTTTTGCCATTTTGATGGGGGCAGCAACCTCTTTACCTTTATATATAAAGAGAGAGAGAGCAATCCTTCTTTTCTTGTTGCCACTGTAAACAAATGCCTTGCCAAGCCCAAACTTTGCTTGATGGAACCTCCAATAACTCCATATAACTCTGTGCAAGGATAGGAAATCATCCAAGCCATTATCTAAAGTAAGGATTATTCTCAAGTTGCTTCCCAAGAAGGAAAAAAAACAACAAAATGAAACTCTAGTTGAAACCCTCACTTCGCAAATTGCTTTCCAAGGAAAACCTGTTCCACCACTAAACTTCATATCTAGGAACATGTACTAAGAAAATTTACAGAAAAGATCCAATCTCATTCATTCTTCCATACCAAAGCATCCTTACCATCTGGAGATCAATATATTGTACCATGCAATTAATACTTAGAAAGTATTAAAGTATATGATGCTTGAGGAACTTAGGAAGTAATGCATGTGTGTAACAGCAATTTTACAGTCGGCTAAATTGTTTGATGTTCCAATGAATGGCGTGTGGTTTAATCATCAAGTTGACTCACGATATTGTGAAATAAAACTATGAAATTAATGAAAACCAAGAAAATAGCAGGTCTAATATGCTTGAATTGCTCTGTAATGTAGGTATGGGTCAGATTTTGCAGCAGGGGCTGCACGCAAGTACTTTAAGAAGGTGAAGAATGCTCAAGAAGCTCATGAAGCAATTAGACCAACTGATATCCGGAGGTTGCCATGTAAAGTACCAACTTTTCAAGACATATTGACAAATGTAATACAGATTGAGGCATACTACTAATGTTCTTTTATTGTCTTGTAGCATCGCTAGTTGATATACTTGATGAAGATTCTTTGAAGTTGTACACTCTTATATGGTCTCGTGCTATTGCATGCCAAATGGAACCTGCCGTAATTAATCAGGTAAAGGACAAGCTGTACACTCTTAACTAGTTGATATATGATAAGCTTCATGAATTGCTGCTATAGGGCTTTTCTTTTCTTTTCTTTCTCTCCCTAATTAGTGTAGGCCTTTTTGGTATGTTCAAGCACGAGATGCAGTTTAGAATGGGATCATATGCAATGTCTTTAATTCCTTCAGTATCTTTGTCCTATCCCATTCCAAGAATGCCCTAAGAAAAGCCCTGGAGTAGGTTGTGAAGGGTTATCAATGTGTTCCCATGGTCTCTTCCTCAGATGAAAATATTTAGGATCAAGTGTATATGATAATTTTCTCTACCATCCCTTCGGTGACAAGTGGAACACATGCTTGGCCAATGTAAATAATCATGGTTAAGAGAAGTTGCTATAACAACTCAAGTACAATTTGGTACCATTTGTAAACTTCTACTCCAAATTTGTTCTGGAGAGAGAGTACTAGACCTCAGTTCAGGAAATTTAGGAGTAATAACCATAAATCAAATAGTTATGGAAATGGAAGAGGTTCTATCCTTTCCCCAGCAAAGTCAACATTATGAATTAGATTTGAAGCAAGTTCAACTATCACAGTTTTCTCATTTTTTGTTGCTTTAATCAACTGTATTATTGGTACCTGCTTTTATCTTGTTCCAAAAGATTGTTGACTCAAGGACTTAAGTCTTCTTCTAATCCAGATTCATGTGGAGATTGGGAATGCGGATGGATCTATTTTGCTGAATACTTCAAGCTCGAAAATTGATTTTCTTGGTTTCCAGGCAGTTTTCAAGGTATGAAATCTTTATTGGCAATGTTGTGCTTGGTACCCTTATGTCATGGCTTATATGTTGAAGATGTGTGAAATTCCAAGCAGCTAATTGCTGCGAGTGCCATTTCAGTTTGTTATGATAAATTATGTTATTTTGGAGTGGATCCAGTTTAACTAGCATGCTTATCAGATGTAAGAAATGGTACTGGTAATTTCTGTAAGACCTACAAGCTTATTTGGGAATTTGATGTGGAGTAACATTCATATGGTGGGTGTCCAAATAGATATAGCAGTGCACTCAAGAGTTTCTGTGGAGTCATTCTTTCGAGTGCAAGAAAAAGTAAAATTGAACCTACTTTTGAGTGAGGGAGTCTTGCTGGATTTTACAAGTGGTTAAATAGAATCTAAATGGGTTTCTCCCTAATTGGAAGCTAACTGAAATCTTAAATGAAGATATTTATGTGGAGATGCATGAGCAAACATTTATAATTGGATGTCATGCTACTTCCATGTGTATTAGTCAGATCAAAAGTCCAACAGATCATATTCCTTGCCAGTATTCTGACATATCATTACAGGCATTAATAGTGGAAAAAGGACAAGGAGTTTGTTTTTTTATTGGTTTATATATCTTGATGTGAATTTAGTCCATGGAACCGTGATTTTGCAGAAGAGCATCTTAGTTAGTCAGCTCTGCACAGAAAATGTCCGAGCCGAACCCGTAGTAGGAAGAAGCCTTACTTCAAATGAAAGTGCTAGATGTCAATGATAAATTTGAGTAGTATTGCATAGTTGGTAATCTGCTAATATTTGTTTAGAAAGTTTGAGTTTTAAAACGTGTTTTCACTGCGTTTGCTTGTTTTTATGTTGTATAGTGCAACATTAAGTCTAGCTGCTTCTGTCTTTTGGTGAGCCAAAAAATGTCTAGATTGGATCGACTCTTGTAGCTTTTCTTTTGCCTAGCTACTTTTAATACTGCTGTTTTTCTATTTTCAGGATGTGGAAGCAGAAACTGTGAGGTCCAAAGAAAATGAAGGGAATGAACGTGATGAAGCTTTTGGAGTACTGAGCTCTTTGAAGGTATAGAATCATATAGGATATTAAGATGATATAGAAGAATTTATGTTTGTCTTGATAAGTAACTCCATATAAGGAGATGGAACCATATCAGCATATGAGAGTTTGTTCATGATGATCTTTTGCTTATAATTGCTGGGTTACTTTCAAGTTCTATCAAGACTTCAATGTATATTTGTTTTGTAGGTTGGAGATTTACTGTGTCTCAGAGATGTGCTATCCAAGCAACACTTCACTCAGCCTCCATCTCGCTACTCAGAGGGTGCATTAGTAAGTTACTGTGATTTTATTTGTACTAATTGAACTCTTCTGAATGGTTTTGGCTAATCTTCATGAAGTGCCTTCTATCGGCAAAGACTCCATCTTCTCATGTTTGCAATGATTCTGAAAGGCTGAAGTTCATTAGAAAGATTTTATACTTGGAGGTTATTATTTTGTTGATTTACTTGGGACATGCATCGTTGAGAAGTTCTGCTCTTTCTGTAAACAATATGTGTTTGGTGTTTTCCATGGTGTTCAGGAGGGTTTAAGAGCGAAGTATTTATATCTATATTTATTTGGTGTTTTCCAGTTTTCATGAGGGTTTTTCCATAGAGATAGGGAGGGAGGGGTCTATATAGTGTCCTTTTGACTGGATTCAGAGTAATCTTTTGGTTGAGATTAGAAAAGTAGTAGTTGAGTATGTTACTGGTGATGCTAGTTTTTGTAATTTTTTCCTTTAGATGCATTGTTCTGCATCCTTACAATCTTAAGTGTTAAAGGTTAAGAAGCTGGAAGAGCTTGGAATCGGGAGGCCATCTACATACGCGAGTACACTGAAAGTACTGCAGGTAAATGCCTGGAATTCCATGCAGAAGGCAGTGAATGTTCTGATATTGTGCAATTGTCACAATGGCAAATAGCATTGAGATTTGAGAATCATGAATGTGCATAGGGTGAATTTCTATGAATCTCTTTTGAATTTAGAAATCATCGACATGAGGGGGTTGGGACTTTTAGTCAAACTAAATTTGTAATGTGCAGCGTTTCATCCAATTATCACCTTATCTATGTCAAGATATTGCCCAGGAGGCTGTTACAAATTAAAACAAGGATGATTAAAGAATGTTGCAGAGTTTCAGATTTTCATCAACATGATTTTTAAATGGCAGTGTCTTCTACCTGATTGAATTATGAACATTTCCGAAAATTGGACAACAGCGAATATTGAAAATTGTCTCGAGCTACCTCTATATACCCAAGTTTTGATTTGAGTTAATGGAGGAAGATAAAAGGCAGACCAGTCATCCCCTTTGCTTTCACAAACTCCAGTCTGATCTGACTTCTTGAAACAGTGGTCCTGAATGCAATTGACCGCTCTTCTTTTTTCCATCAGGGCCTTTGGTCCTTCCGTGCTTGATGGGCTATGCTTGTCCATCCTTCTCCCATCTATCCTGGCAGAAGCAATAAATATCAAATAAGACTTTGCTATTGCATTATTATCCTTTCAAAAATGGATTTTCATAATGGCTGCGGATTTCGTCAGTCTTACATGACTAAACTGAAAGCTGTTGAAATACTTGCACAGCAAAAATTACCATCTTCATTTCGGTGAATTTTGTGATCTTGTGAATCATGTTGTTGCCTCTGAAATATGCTGCTTCTGATTTGAGTTCAAAAACAAGTTTTGTGGTCAAACAGTGGTACAGCATAATTCTCTGATCTTGTCTCATATGAGGAACATATGAGCTCTGGAATCACCATGGAGTAATAGTACTTAGACAAAAAGAGCGATTAAGGTGTGGTCAATTGAATAACTAAACTGGTTAAATTGCTATCTGGTCAATAGTTCTGTTCATGGTCTGGTCCAGTTGGAGGGACACTGATTGCAACAAATTCAACTTGTGCTAGCCTTTCATGCTTAATTTGCCTCTTAATGGGAGACACATTTGTCCAAAAGTGGAGAAAAGACATTTCTCTAATAATGTTTCCTGCAACTGCAGTTGTCAGGCTATAAATTTTTATCATTGCTATCCTAGCAGCAAATCAATCATGCGCTTTTTTTTTTTTTTTGTGGTTGTCAGGACAGAAATTATGTGACAGTGAAAGCCCGGGTCCTACATCCTGAATTTCGGGGCCGCATGGTATGTTGCTTTTTACTGAATAATGTCATGAAAGTTCTGTCTACACAGTAGTCATTGCTGAATTCAATTTCAATTATACAAATGACTTAAATAGGCATAGACTGTATGATATGATGAATTTTAGAAATGAATTTTGTAGACCTTTATCTTTTGTGTTGGTTTTCTGAATTGTTTGAATGTGACATTAGATGGATACAATGAGGTAAGAAAAGTAGAAACTTGGACCGTGTTGGATGTAGGAAGAAAATCCAGATAGGCCTACAGCCAGTACTAATGGCGAGGTCACAAAAGAACCATTTATTCCTGAATTATTCCTATTTGTCAGCACCTCCTCAAAATGGCTCATCTTTTGCCAGCAATTAACTGCTGGATCTCTCACAGAGAAATCAGAGGGCTTCCTGTAATGGATGGAATCCTCTCAGCATACTGATGCTTATCCACATAGTGTTTAGTGATGGTGCTATCCCTCAATTTGTGGTAGTTGTACAGATTATGGTCAGAGGTCTGGAAACTTTGAAGCTCATCTCTTGCTCTCCTAGGTGTCAATGCGTTAGTGGTCAGTTCTATGTTGGATGTGCTATAGACTTAAGAGACTGAGCTTTTAGTGGCTTGTAAAGAATCTCGTTCCATTTCTTTTGGTTGGTTGGAGAAGAAATTTATTCAAGGGCTCTGGAGAACAAAGAAAGCTCCTTAAGCGGTGTTAAGGGAAAATTGCTGTGTGTTTCTTTTTGTTGGTCTTGGGTATTTGACTTGGACCTTTTTCTAGATATTTAAAATCTTTTTCCTTGTAGTTGGTCTGCACTGAGGATGCATGCCCTTGGTGCTTTTGCAAGAAAACGTACCTATCCCTTAAAGCAAATGAGAGTAGGTTCTTAGCAACATAAGTGGAGAATAGGATATCATGTCGTGTTGATAGATACAGTAGGATGACTCAGTCCTTGGTAATTAACCTTGTCTCTGTAGCTATAGATATGTTAACAGAGAACTAGAGAGATTTTTAGTACAATGGTCAATAAAAAATTTAGTTTATTTCTGTAAAAGTAGTTGGGGGAGTGGCGGAAATAGGAAGCTTATGTTTATAATTTTACATGATAGTAACCCCAAATTAGATGTTGTAATAAAGTTTGGTGGTAAAGTCTTGTCAAAAGCATTTGTTTATGCAGTGTTGAAAAAACATGGTCATTAGAATTGCTTAAGATGACTGAAGACATAAGTGGTTATTTAAGCGAAGCTCAATTCCAAAACCACCTCTAAAAAGTTTTCCAATATATGGTAGGTTTTTTTAGAAAAATCTTCCATGAGGTAATTAGGGGGCCTAGAATATGCTTGCATTTTAGAAATGAGTGGAGGACATGATATTATGCAGCATGCTTGTTAGGAAGTTAGGAAAGGATAAAATTAATTAAGATGAGTCCTCTTTGTCTTCTGTCTCATTTGGAAGGAAAGAAACAAGAGGGTGTTTCAAGGAGTTGAATTCTCTTGGGATTGTTATTGGGGAAAGTGAAATTACGTACTTCTAATTTGTTGGAATGTCAGGAGCAACATTTTTTGCATAATTTTGTTTACAGGTGGCTTTCCTTTTGAAGCCATTTTTTATAGAGGTGATTCCCCTTGGTACCTCTTAATGAAATTTTGTGTATAATTGGAAAAAGAAAATCATGTATGTCTGTATTTCAGGTGTTGGACTATAGGAATGAACTGATTCTTTCTTATACTATGGTTTGCATTGTGGCATGTTACTGGATTAATATGTGGAAAAGTAGGATTTCCATCTACGATATCAGACTTGTCTGTGGTGGTTTTGGGCAGATTAGGCAGTGAACTTAAGATGTTTCAGTGAGAAGAGGAGTTTTAGGGAAGTGAGCTCATATCAAGAGGATGGGACTTGGGAGAAGGCCTTAGATGTGACTAGGAAGTGCTCAACTGGCACTTGTGGAATTGCTTGTATGTATTGTAGGACACAGATGGATCCCTTAAATTGTATGATAGAGGGTGAAAGGGTTTAGCAGTTGCCGTTTGATCATTAGCATATGGTTTTTATTTTAAGCATTACTTTAAGTGAAGTTGGAATCAACTTGAAAGATTTTAGTAAAGGTTTGAGGTGAAGGTAAAGAGATGGTACTCAAATTTCTGTTGCTGTCAGGTGGAATGAGTCTGCATTTAAGAGTTAAAGGCTGTTCACAGTATGCAAATAGTATGGTTCAGTGATTCTGGGAAAAAGATACTACCTGCGAAGCTGTCAAGAATGCTCTGTGATGGTCTGATTCTTGAAATCATGTAATTGCATAGGTGTATTATGAGTCGCTTAAGAAATTGTTACATAGATGGCAAATGTGCTTAAAGTTAAGAGTTTCGTGGGAATTGTAAAAGAGATTGTCTGTTAATGGGGTTTGTCATTTTTCCCCTAAAATAAGAAGTTTTCCTTTGGTCATTACCTAGACTAGGCAGTTGCTAGGTCTGTAGGAGGTTGTTGATGAAAGAGATTATTTGTATCTTCCAATTCTAGTGTTGAATGAAAATTGAAACTTATAAGAACTGGGTTTCACTATTAATCACCATCGATTTGACCGATATGCATTTAGTTATTGAATGCTGAATGTCACAAGCTCCATAATTATAAGGCTTTGATTAATTGTTTGTTCACTTATTTAAAGCTTCTATGCATGGTTTATTCTGTTTTGTCTTTGTACTTTGAATGTCATCCAGATGAAAAATGGATTAGAGCTTGTTTATCCACTTGGCTTGGCCCTCCTCAGCTGAAAGAATTCTTTGCCTAAGTTTTTATCTATTTCTGCTTTTTGATGTTAGGTGTCAGCATTTCTTTCTCACCATTTTTCTGAGGTCACAGACTATAGCTTTACTGCTGATATGGAGACTGAGGTAAGCTCTTTTAACTCATAAAATGCCTTGTCTGTCAATGACGACTCCAATTTTCAGTATGTGTCTGATCTTGGCTGACCCTGTCTAATAAGTACTACTGTTTAGCTTGATAATGTGTCAGCTGGTTTAACGGAGTGGAAAGGTCTCCTGAAAGATTATTGGGCACGATTTAGCTCATACTGCAACCGCACTGCTACTGTTCATATTCATCAGGTATGGCTTGTTTGGTTTTTTTGTCCCCATGAGCCTACAAGTAATTTCATCTCAATAGAATGCTTTCAAATTGGCAGGTGGAGAAGATGTTGGAGAAGACATTTGGAGACTTTTTATTTGCTTCTCTTCCTGATAAAAGTAGAAGTTGTCCAAGGTATACACAAACATTGCTTATTTGTGTTGATTGTGGAATGTACAAAGCACCTAGCTTTATCCTCCAAATTGTTGATTTACTTAAACATCTATCTTGTTATTGGATTTACCAATGTACCTTTTTTTCTCAATTTGTCTATAGAAGTTGAACCAAGACTATTGGCTGAGTTTGCAACTTATAAACTGTTCATCGAAAATGTTTGGTCTAGTCAGTTGATCGGGTGGACAGTTTGTGCTTTTGCTTGCTTGATGGAAATTTATGGCGTCGGTCATCTATTGGAAAAAGCTGTGGTATTTTTTGCTTACATGAAGGTGTAATATTGTCCTTTGTAGTCACTGTTAATCTATAACTGTTGATTTTGCAGTTGTATGGAGGGCACTTTGATATTTAAAGTAAGCAGGTTTGGTGCTGGCTACTTTATAGGTTGTGATCAGCACCCTAAGTGCAAGTGAGTCTCTCTGTCTCTGTCTCTGTCTCTGTCTCTGTCTCTGTATATATATTAATGATGCCTGTTTTGTATTATCTTTTGCATTTTGCCAGTAATAGTTCTTCATGAGAACTTAAGATTGGGATCCATATGTTCTTGACCTGAATGCAGATGGGTTAGACTGTATTTACTACACGATATCTAAATTAGGCCAAAGTTATGACTTGAATGCAGATGGATCGGATTTCTTGTTTTAGGCCAGTTAGTAGATAAGACTATTGAGTGTAAGATGTTTTACTCTGTGTTGGCAAAGTTAGACATGACTCCATTACATGAGCTGAAACAGCACGGCATAATGCGTTGAACTAGAGAAATTTCTGATGTGGCCTTGGAGGCATGACATAATGCATTCCACCGGAATGCCACATGGATGTCATAAATAAAACTAAGTTGTTTTGGTATGTTAACAAGAATGATGCAAAGTACAAATGAGTGTATGGCATGCCAACATGAATTATCAACCTACTGTAGGGCTGATCCAAATCTAGTTAAGCATACATCTCTTAGGATCTTATTTGTATTGCTATTTTAATTTTTTGGTGTTAAAACTAATTGAAGTATCTCAATGGTGTCATTGATGTATTTGTGTCTATAATAGTTTTTTTTGTTTGATCACATCAGTTTTTTTTGCAAGAAATTCTTCTTATGATGCTTAGGATCTCTGTCTTTGATGCCTTTACCATTTTCAAAATCTAATAACTTACCCAACGAATGATTGAGGAGGTATGTTGTAATTTCTTTTCTCTGGCTTTTGTTACAAGAAGTAACTCTAGTATGGCAGTTAACCTGAAACAACTTAATTAATGTGTTTTATTATGTAATTATAATAATGAATACTGCAGCTAGTGTGAGGAAATCTGTATTGTTTGCTTGCTTACCTTAACTTAAGATTCAAATTTCAGAAATGACTTTAATTGCTATTTTCTTAAAGTGGAGTCGTTACCTAAATCATGTACTGCAGTGTGCCCTCTTGTTTATTCCCTCATAGGAAAATTTGTTGTTTTGGCTTTTTATGGATATGTAATTGTTAGCTGCTTAGCTATATAAGTGAAATTACAAGCCGAGTTTAACTTTCTATCGACTTGTCCTGTCAATAGTAGTAAAAGAACCTAAGCTGCATCTGCTTCACCATTTGGGATTCTCATATATGAATGGAAAAAGCACAACTAATATTGTCTTGCACTGTGTTCATTGCTGCCAATAATATTCTCTGGTTTGATACATAGGTATATTGCTAAGACTCTATACGGTGAAGAAGAAGAAGAAGATGCTACTCCTCAGAATAACAACTCAATCGAAGAGCCAAAATTTCTGGGTCTTCATCCAAGTTCCAATGAAAAGGTTAGCTTGTATGCCCTTTGTTATTGAGAGGTAATCACTTAATACATTCACTTAACTTTTTTCTTCAAATCCTTCTATACTACTAGATTCTTCTTAAGAATGGTCCATATGGATATTATGTACAACTTGGTGAAGATAGGAAGGGGTATATTCCGAAAAGAGCCTCTATTTCTCAGGTACTATTTCTTTTTTCAAATAAATCTAATTCGAAGCAATCTTCATACTAATGTTCAAATTTTGTAATGCTTTTTTTTGTCCTGATTGGTAAACAATGGTAGCTTTATCCTCTGTTGATCTTTTCTTTTTTCATTCTATTTTCCCCTTGGAGTAGTGGAGAATAGTGTGTTTGCATAGGTTTAGTGGAAAATGAGAGGGTAACAGTTGTGAGACAGAGAAAAGAATGTGGAAAGGGTTGATATATTTTTTCTTAGTTGATGTAAATATTTGTGTCTACAATCACTCATAATTAGACAGCTTGATCTCCTTGCTTGAGACAAATGGGAGCAAGCTATGATTATTCCATGGTATCTAAGATCGGCATTGTCTGTCAAGACTCCCATTGAAGATGAGTCATGCAGCAGCATAATTCTAGTTTTTTTGCTTTTGATAGAATCTTATTTATTATTTTGTCTTTTATTATTTTATTAGGTTAATAAATAGTCATATGCAGTCATGTGACTTATAACGAGCCCCAATGAAATTAGAAGTTGTTATGTTAGATCAAGGCTTGAGATGTCTTACATCTGTAATCCTAGTACCAATAGGTCGTTAAGTCACTTTGTCGCTAGTTTTTCTACATTCAATAAAATATCCTGGGTTAAAATAAACCCTAGAATATCCTTATTCTGTTCCAGGAGCAGTTTGTCTCGATTCTAGCCCTCGACTTTTTTTGCCTTAATTGTTTGGCTATTTTTTACTTCTCTGCTGTGTCGATGGAACGGAGTCCTGATGCTCGGGATTGTCTCTTCCTCTGGGAATACTGTTAAAGACATGAAGGGATTCTGGTTTGGGCACGGGTGGGTTGTCTTGGACACCTAAAGAGAAATCATGCACATAAAGAGAAGATGGTCACACCTTGAGTCATGCAATTAAAACTCACATGAACTTTGCACTCTTTACATGCTTTATAAATGATGTTCTTTCCAGGCCTAAGTCTCCTTCCTCATATTCGCATCTAGAGCTATTATTAAAAATTGTAAGAATTGTAAGAATTGTAAGAATTGTAAGCATAGATTGACCGAAATTTTTTTTCCCCCTAATGGACCCTCTGTTTATTCCCTTCATATCATTCTAAGGCAAATGCTAAAGCAACTTAGTTGATTAATAGAAAAATAATTTACTATCTTCAATGTACATGACTAATGAGCACTAGTCAACCTGAAGTGGTGGCAGAAAGTGAAGATTAAATTACTATCTTCAATAGGAAAATATATTACTGTCTCCATTGGGACAAAGCTCTCTCTTCTGTATTCTCTTTTTTAGAGAGAAATAGAGGTGGCAGAAGGTGAAGACTAAAACCCTAGAGTCCAAAACAAGACTTGTTTGAGCAAAACGTTGAAATTTCCCTAGTCTGGGTACTGACTACTGAGCACTAATTGGCCTAAGTGTAGAACCATGGTGAAGACAAGAAAAAATCAGGACATGAAAAGGGCTGCCCTTACAGGCCAGAATTTCACAAGCCTATAAAGTGTCATAGGACTACTTGATGGAGGCTTAAAACCTCCATATTGAATATATAGCTAACAAAGAGGGATTTTACAGAAGGCAATATATTAAATTGAATCACAATTGAACTATTTGATTCAAAATGCTATGACTGCAGAATTGAGCAAGAAATATCAAAATAAATTACCAAAAGATATATCTTACGCAATTTGAGACCTTTTATCCAGCTTACATCTCTCTTTATTATAATTAGCATGAGGCTTTGAAATCATCTCCTGTTTGCCTTACTCTACATTTGGCTTGGATGATAATCTAGTCGATAAGTCTTTGTATATTCTTAATATGTCAGATCACTTTCTTTTTGCTTGATTGTAGCTTTTTGGTTTTCTTACATCAGTATGTCTTCACATCATTAGACTTACACAGCCAAATCCATAGAGATATAGAAGGATACATAATCTATATGTTAAGACTAACTATAGTTTGTCTTCTTCAGACAAAGGAGGTGGATTCTATTGCCCTCGAGGATGCTCTTGAGTTGTTGCGATATCCTGTGACATTGGTATGTCTTCAGTACTAGAACATCTGTTTCTTTATATTCTTAATTACAAATATGCTCAATTTAAGTGTGATTATTGCAGGGTAACCATCCAAAGGATGGACAACCTGTGATTTTGAAACTTTCAAAGGTTGGATTTACAGTCAGACATAGACGCACAATGGCTTCTGTTCCTAAGGTGATTGTTGTCTCTAATATACTCTTCTGTTTGTTTGCTGATCACGATCAACTTTCATTCTCTCTTCGCATGTGTTGCTTTCCTAGTCTTAAAGAAGTGTAGCATATTATGGAGAAGCAATAGAAGTGGTGAAGAAGTCTCTGAATTGGCTATAATACTCTCAAGATTGGGAGTCTAGTGATTCATCTATTTCTGTTTCTTATATTGCAAGTTGATAATATTGTTAGTGCAATATGTCAAAATTATTTCGTATCATTAAGATGTAAGTTGCCTTCACCTTCATAGATTAAGTTTCACTGGCTTGGAAGGAGTTGCTCCCAGCATGGGGATCCTGTCTGAGATGGATGAGTCCATGGAGTCAAGTCAGACTCACAATTAGGATCACTTATGTTTCCTTTAGACCTGAGAAGTAATTTCATTCATTGACAGCATTGGCAGTATGTTCACTGAGAATACCAAAAAATACTTAGGTAAAGTATGTTAAATAAACTGACAATGAGGCCATCGTAGAAAGTTTCTTTAGCCATGCTTGAGTTTGCCAGAAGATAGTTGCCGGAGGCATTTGAATACGTGGAATTACTAAGTAGCAAAGTAGCCAACCTCACATAGTGAGGGAAAGCTCGTTATTGCTCCTATTTTACTGGTTTTTTCATGTTGAGAACATCAAGATTCCAGGGTTTCAATTTTTTCAAATGAAGCATGCTGATGATTTATCTAGTAATTTGCTTCTATCTTTTCTTCCACCTGTTCGTTTTATTTGGTGTATTGTGACTTACAAGTGATGCTGGACATGTCTTTCTTCTTGGTTCTTGGTAATAAGAAACGAGGACAATGTCTTACCTCAAATCCAGACAAGTAGTTGCTCTTTAAGTGGCGCAAATAGATTTTATGGAGTCATTTTATCTAAATTAGGCTCACATATTTGGCCAATTTTTGGGCATATGGTTTAACAATTATGGTCTTAGGTTATATGGTCTCAGGTTTTTTGAATTTCATTGAAGATCTTTGCATATTTCATTGTTGTTTTATATAGCATTATTGGGTGTAATCCTGAAATGAAGTTCATAAAAGCAAGTAAAATTATTTTTCCCATGCATTCATCTATGCTATTTCCACTTCAGCCAAGTAACTTCAGATAATTTGCTTTTTCCATTTGTCATTGAAACTTTGTATATTTTGCTTCTGATTATTCACCTTTTACTGGTTTAACTGTTTGATTAAATGCATTGAAATAGATTATTAGGTTGCTCAACGTGTCATGCGAGGCAGATCTTTTGATTTGCTATTTTTTCTGATGATCTTGAGTGAGATAGAGCCTTGGTAGTCCTCATTGTGGATGTTGAAAATTATGCAGAACCTCAAGCCGACGGATGTCACTATGGAGAAAGCCTTGGAGCTGTTATCAGGGAAGGATGTAAGGCGCAGTGGCCGACCTAAGAATAAGCCGAAAAGCGAAGAAGCTCTGGAGGTCTTTTAGCTTTGGGGAAAAGATCAGAAAGAACATAGATATATGTGTGGGTTGACCGACCCTTTCAAGAAACTATCATGCTGATTGGTTCCCTTCTGATCCCTTGTCAATTGGTCACGGGAGATGACGTTAGAACCATGATGGCATCGGGGATGTGTAGAAGATGAGAGAATGTGTACAGGATGTATCCACATTTGGATGTATGTTTTGATGGAGGTGCTTCTGAATTGCAGTGTCCTAAGGGCCTACTTGTATTCAAACCTTTGTAAGCATTTGGAGACAATTAGAGACGGAAGGTTACAATTTTGGGCGTAGGGAAATTGGTTGACCAGCAATGGTAACAAATTAGAGTATACAAAATTGATTGTATACATTTTTTGCTTCATTTACATGAGCTGTTAGATTATGTGATTCTCCTTGTACTTTGCCATTGTACTTTGGCAGAATTAATGAGGAACCCTAAATTCTGATTTGCCCCAAAGTTCAGTTGAGAACCCTAACGTGAAACCCAAATTTGTCAAACGGGCGAAACAATGCCCTTTGTGGGAGTCTTGACGTGCTAACTCTCTCTCATGACCTAGCTCTGCTCTCTCTTTCCCGCCTCGGCCTTGGCCTCGTCCATCGCCTTGTCTGTTGATCCCCCTTTGGTGATGGCTCCACCATCGCAGTTGTCCGCCACCCCGCGCCTGCCCTTGGGCCCAAGAACAAACCCTCCCTCATTTCCTGCATCCTCAAGGTCTCTTATGGCTCTGATTCTTCGCTTCCCTCCACAGGTCCTTTGCCACCCTTGCAGCCACCTTCCCTGTCCAAGGACAAGCCTCCATCGTTTGTGACCCTGAGCCCTCCCTCAACCCTTGCATCCTCGAGTCCTAGTGGCTCCAATGTTGTTGCCTCCCAACATAGCTTTTGAATCCAATGAGGGTCGAGCCCTTGTCAAATCTGACGAAAGTGACCCTCACCTCTAGGGATCATTGGCCATGGCCGAGTACTGCCACAAGCCAAAGGGAAATCATTGGCCATGGCCGAGTACTGCCACAAGCCAAAGGGAAAGAAGGGAAAAAGGGGAAAAAAGAGAGGAAGAAATGATGAAAAAGAAGAGAAACATAAGGGCAAGATGAGAGAGACAAAGGGTGAGAAAGATCTGATCGGTGCACTTGCGAGCAGTACATGCCTGATGATGTGGGACTAGTACTTCATTAATATGACATCATTGTGGCACCTAATGTTCTCTCTGGCTAAATGTGTTCAAGTGGTACCGTCTTGAAGGTTTTTATGGGTCAAAAAACAATTCAAGGTATGGTGGTACTTCCTTTCGGTTGAAGCCATAAAGGTTGAGTGTGTTCAACCCCATTAAGACCTAGCGCACAGATGCACGATCTGTTGCATGAATATTTATTTTCACAGGGGCTTTTTCATAATAGGATTGATTAATAATTATGAGTTATCAGTTTGTTGGTAAAACGAGAGAATTGTTAAAAAAAAAAAAAAATCAAAAAGTCAATCTTGCTCGCGTGAATGTATCAACCACTTTAAAAGTCGGTGTCTTCAATACCTTTCGAAAAAACGTGCAAGTAGGAGACTAGCTTTCAATTAGAAAAAAATCAATCACTTGGGACTTCCCTAATGTTGAGTTGAAACTAATTATTTATACGTACATGAAATAAGGACAAATTTTATCTACATTTAACAAGTCAACAATTATGCGAACTTGATATAGATGGCAATTAGATTCATTAAAACTCAAGAAGTTTAAAAGTAAAAAGAAAGCAGAAAATCCTGAGTATATTTGACACAATATATCTTGACACACATTCGAAAAGTTGAAAGCCAAGATATCGATGTTATGAACCTTTGAAAGACCGTCAAAGGATAGATGGCCCATCTCTCTTGCCATGGAATAAGGTATGCAAATCCTCCTGGGAGTAACTCTCTTGCCATGGAATAAGGTATGCAAATCCTCCTGGGAGTAACTGCTATGTATGTAGCTGAGTCATTTTTCACTTTATTGCTAAAATGAATCACAAAAGATAAATGCCTAGATACTTTTTAGGAGATAATTATCAAATCAGTATTGAATCTATCGTATGGATACCGATTTAGTTGTAAGTTTTTCAATTTTATCAACGTAACCCTTCCGGCCAATTGTTGCTAAAAATTGTTGACACGACAATCATTAATATTGCATATAGTCAATATCATTTATTAACATCAAAGTCCGTTTCAACGCAACAAAGCACAAGCACCCCCTGGACCTCCATATGTGAAGCTATACCCCATGTCTTTTTTGCGTACAATTCTGTCATTTTTGAGACCATAGAGCTTCGACTTGTCGACGTGCTCAAACACGGCCATAGGAATCTGGTTTGTTGTTTTCCCCGTCATGTAATTGATCTGGCGGAAAAACGCGGCGTGGTTGTAATAACCATCCGGCTTGTGGCCGCTCCCCATCGGCGGGCAAGTCGCGGCGTCCCCGGAAAATGCTTCTCCTCCCCAAGACACCCTCTTGGCGCCGTCGGCGAGATTGGCGAACAGGTCGCTCGGCCAATACCCGATAGCGATGTCGTGTCTCACTATGAGCCACCAATTTCGAGTGCGGGAGTCTTGCTCGACACGGACGATAATTTCATATGTGTCTCCATCATATGTTGATGTGGGCCTCACTGGATAGTTTGGGGTCACTTCCCTGTGTGTTTGCACGAACCCTCGACATTGGGTGTTGAAGCACCCGTTACGGGAGCCGTCCCCCTAATCGATTGTGATAAAATTAGATCGATCGGACAAAGCTTAATGTCTGCTAGTAGATTATGTGACGGAAAGAAATTTGTTACGAAAGGTTTCATCAATCGAAGATATAATCAAGATCACATGAATTCTTGATGTTTCTTACCGTCCAAAAAGTAATCAACCGAGTGAGACCGTCGCCATTCAAGGTCGGATGAACCTAGCCAAGAAGGGTAGATCGAAATATTGTTCAGTCTTTTGTGCACAAATTCCAAGAAATGCTTGTGTCTTTTGTTAAGATGGATACAATAAAATGGTACTATAGAATGGACAAAATCACAATTTTAAAATAATCAAGAAAATTGTCAACTATATTTTCACAAATATCTAATTTTAAAAATTGAACTTAAATTGTCCAATATATCAATCATTTAAACATCTTTCTAAAAATAATTTTCACTTTATTATATATATATATATATTATAAATGATGAGCAAATGAACATTTATATATTAAGGATCCATTTTCTAAAAACAACCGCTTGCATTACTTACAAACAAATTATATGTTCCTGAAAAATGAATGATTCAAATATTATTTTCCTGAAAACAACCACTTACATCATTTACAAATGAACTAATAAAAATACTTTCATCGCTCGTGAAAATATATAAGCATAAACTGTTGCTGAAAATAATTTTCATTGGCTATTTATTTTATGGGGTATAAGTGATGTTTTTCTAAAAATGATATCTCATATCAATTACAAAAATGAATGAATAAAAAAAATCTTCATCAATCATGATAGTTAAACATATATTGTTGAATATACTTTAAACTGTTTTACTCACTAACTATTTCAAGTTATATAAATAATAATTTTTATAAAATATTTTTTATAAATTATTATTTTTTCACGAAATA
This sequence comes from Angophora floribunda, assembly GCA_014182895.1. Taxonomy (NCBI): domain Eukaryota; kingdom Viridiplantae; phylum Streptophyta; class Magnoliopsida; order Myrtales; family Myrtaceae; genus Angophora; species Angophora floribunda. Next base: position 18,801,882 of record CM024707.1, on the reverse strand, counting down.
AACATAGCCTAAATATATTTAACGCTCCCCAGCATAAATAAACAACATTTTACTCACTCCCCATCCAGCATGGATCGTGCTGATATGATCATCTGGGCCATTCTCAATGGACAGTTTATGAACACTGAATTGATCTTGTGGGACGGTCAGGTTGTAGCACGACATATGTGCCTCCGCTCCGTATTTGGTGTCCAAGTCGTCCACTAGTACGAAGACCATCTGTCATGAAAAAGAGTGGGCACTATGATAAAATCATTTGAGGAACAAAAAGTCATGGAAATCACAGAAGATTATGCCTATTTATCCCCCCAAAAAATATACAAAATGATCTTTGAATTTTGACTCAATATACAATATGATCCATGAATTTTAACTCAATGTATAATATGGTCCTTGAACTTTTGGTGAATGTTGAATTTAGTTCTTGAACTAGATAATCAAAGGACTACATTGAATTCAAGGGCATAATAATCAAGAGACTAGATTGAACATTTACAAAAAATTTGAAGGTCACATTGAACGAAAAAAATTTGAGAATCACATTATACAATAGACAAAGCTTGGGATCACATTGCATATTAATTCAAAATTCAAAAGTCATTTGCGTAAAAATAATATGAGACTTACATGGTGTCCTGGATATTCACCATTCATGCCAACAAGAGAAGAGTTCTTAAGAATGGATTTAGCCCTTATCAGATCTTCCTTTCGAACTCGAGGTATTGGAACCGTCCCGAGAGGGCATGGTTCTCTCAACCCGAAGGTGACGGACTTGCTTGTTGGGCTATATGTTCGTGAGCTAATGATATGTGAGCTCGGTCTTGTCTGTAAGGGAGAAAATTAAGAAAATAAAGATGTAATTGAAGATATATAAATGTTATAACTATGGAGATGCAATCTACATAAAGTTCATGTTGGCATCTATGTAAAACTGTGTCACTGGAAATGCATGGCTTTATAATTTAAGACAGAAAATATATATTCACTTATAAGGCTTGATTAACTGAAATAAAAGATTTAAGAATTTAATTAAAACTAAATGTTAAGGACTTTTCAAGGCTATTTATTTGACTTTTCCTTAAATTCGCTAGTTTCCGGCCTGTGTTTTTTTATAATTTATTAAGTTAGTGAGATATTTTGGTTTCGTTTGTTTTGCAAAAATCAATGATACAAACAATTTTTTTTAAGATAATATCTTTTATATCATTTATTTTCTGAAAAATAAATGCAATCTTAAAATTTTAAATCGTTCACTTTCGCTCCAACAGCTCGCCATGGCAAAGAAAAAAAACTTAAAATTATTTATGACACCCAACATGGAATTAATCATCATTGGAAAAAAATGGGGAAAACATTCATGTGTGCCTATTAAGATGTATCTAAGATGAATTTTGCATGAGCTACAAGTCCATTGGTTAAAGGTTGGAGAAAAAAAGGAGAAAAGATAAATAATATCTCTATATCTAGAAACACATAATACTGATCATGGAATTTAGCAGAAAGTTATACAAACTCTTTAGTGACTCTACTTTCATTGGAACTGCTCATTATGGAAGAAAAAAATAAAAAAAAATAGAGATAATTTTTGCTAAAAACTACATTGAATATTAATACCGTTGTATAGTAACTCTCGAACGTTGAAAAGTGATAACTCACTGAACTTTGATATCGACGCATGATAGCCCCCGTACTTTGATAAGTTACAAATTTCCCCTTCCCCTGAGCTTTTCCAAATGCTAGTTTTTTCGTGGGCATAATTATTAAGTGTTATTTGAAAACAGATTAATTCGTTATTCTTCATCAAAATAACCTTATGGTTAGTGATATAAAAAGGTCATGAAGAATGATTCTCGGTTACCGTGGTAAGGAAAATTAAGTAGAGATTATTTTGGTTGAGAAAAATGAGTTAAGCCCTGTTCAGGTAACCTTTATGAGTAATGAAAATGGAAAAAAGAAAGAAAGCAGATATAACAAAAATGAAAGCTTAGTTTTTAAGTTACCCAAAAAGGGGCTAGCTCATTTTTCTTTACCAACATAACGTATACTATATGGTTAGTAACGTTAAGAAATTGTAAATATTGATGCACGCTTAACATAGTCAAGAAAATTAAGTAGACATTATTTTTGTTAAAAAAAATGAATTGGTGCACTACTAGGTAACCCTCATAAGTTATGAAAATGGAAAAACTAACAAATGTAACAAAATTGAAAATCAAGGAGATCACATATTTGTAATTTTTCCAAAATTCAACATATCGCTTTGATGAGGGGTAGGGGTGATCATGGTCTGGTTGGGCCGGCCACCCCTAACCCTAGGACCAACTAGCACAGTGTTGGTCCTCAAATTTTAGGACCGAGGACCGACCCTATTGAGCTTGGGACCAAGGACCGAACCGACTCAATAGGTTTGGTCCGGTTCCAGGGTCAACTCGGGATCAACTAATAATTTTTTTTGTTTCATTCTTTGCATTCCTTGAAAAGGAAAATTTACTATTTCAAATTACATATCCATTGACAATGCAACGTTGTGCAATCAAACTATAAATACCACTACATATTCAGCAAATTTAAAATAAGACAACAATAGAAATTTCACATTTGTTAAAAGCAAGAAACCATAAAAATGATTAAGACTACTCATAAAGATGTGAGACAAGATGGGAAGTTCCAATAATCATCTATCAATAATACTTGTAACACCATATGCAAAAGCATTTCCTACATTCCATCAAGCAAAGTCCAATCAACCAAAAAATGAACTTCCTACCACTTGATTAGCAAATTATCGTGGCAACTGCAATACTACTTTTCAAAAATTTCTACCATTTGACACAAATTGAAAAGCAAAGCAGGAGGACTCGCAGTTATCTTCTCCTTGCCTGGTAACGAAACACTTCTTTTCAAATTGCTTGTGTTTTAATTGGTTCCACAAATTAAAATAAGTCCCCATTTTCAGAGCAATATGGCATTTTCTCAACTTGAAACACTTACTGAAAACTGATTTAATTGAAACTTACTAGTGAAATACAATTAAACCCTAGGAAGTTCAAAAAATACTTAATATAAACTATGGATATATAGCTTCATGTCTTATTAATTCACTTCAACTTCTGAACACTTGGAAACAAAATAAACTTGAAAACAAAACAAATGACGCACATAATTAATACTTAACAAAAGTTCTAAATTGAAATCACTAAATAGAAAAAATTACAAAAGATAAGAAAAAAGGATTTTTAACTCCGGAAATCAATAGAAATATTAGTTCTAATAAAATAAGTTATCCTAATAAACTATTAGCATCAATAAAAAATATTTGGCAGAAATTAAAGAAATTCAAAAGAAGACGGTTCCTAATGGAATAGGTAATAAAGCAACCTTGCCACCTACTGCCACTAAATTAAAGGGGCCCCTTCTTGTGGTCAACACTATTGAACTCATATGATTTTTATTCTCTTTTGATTAAAAAATTATAAATAATATTTTAGATATATATACATATATGTATATGTATGTATATGTATATTAAGGGTTGGTCCAGGTTGGACCGACCCTAAACTCTCAGGACCAAGGATCAACCCAATCCCTTTATGAACCGGATCGGGACCAACACGGTTGGGCCGGTCCAAAATCGGTTCAGGGTCAATCCTGGACCGATGCTCACCCCTAATGAGGGGGCTTTTGAGCTATTATCGTTAAGAACATTTATTACACCCAACCTGGATCTATTTGTTGACTGAAAACAATGAGAACAGCATTTATGACACGTCCCAGAATGTTTTCTAAGGTCAATCTCGCATGCCTGACACTTGTCAATTGGGCAATGTGTGTTAGTCCATTTGTAAAAAGCCAATGTAACAAAGGGAACAAGTAATAACGTCTCTTTCTTGGAAACACGTCGTATTAGTCATGGAATTTTGTGAAGAGTAATACGAGGTCTTGCAAAAATAAGGTATCTAGAAAGTCATGACACAATATATATTATAAAAATTACATCAAAATTCACATATTCTTTCAATTGGTGTATACTTACCTGAACTTTGTGATTTTTCAACAAAGGATGATCAAGTGATGGTTGCTTGTTTATGTCAATACAGTCAATTGTTTCTCCTTCTTTTGTCTTCATAAAAAGAAGAAGCACTTGTTAGCAAAAACCCATAGATCACAATAGAAAATTTCCTCTTTAAATATTATCTACAGAAGATTCTTCCCATATTTCAAACAAAACGATATTCATTCCCATATTTCCATTTTGATGTTTCGTTAGCATTTTATCATGTAATTTCATAATGGAAAGAACAATTTCTTTTACTTTCTATGTCTCTCGATAGAAAATTCATTGAAGAAACTCCAATTACTGCAAGCAGAACTATTGCATACAAGCGAGATTCATCGATAAGGAGGATATCAGAAAAAATCACGAAAACTGAAAAGGAAGATATTGATCGTAGAAACGATATCTATTGGCTATATTGCAATGAAAAAATTAAAATGAAAACAAAAGGGAAAGGACGGCAGTGTTACCACAAATGTCTTGATGGGTGGTTTATTCAAGATCTTGAGCTGTCTCTCCAGATCCAAATCATCTTCGAAAATGCTTGTCTTGCCCCAAACGATGGAAACTCTCCACAAACTTAGATAGAACAGCAGAAGCTTTAAAGCCATGGAGACTTCTATACACTCTTCTCTTTGGGGTATAAATCTAGCTACTAGAAAGATAAACTTGTCCCCTGGGCGGTCCCTATATAGTATAAATGCTTTTTGCCGTGAATCTCTCACCACTCGACCTAATCGTTTAATCTCAGCCGTTCATTCCATTTCCCAACCTATTACCTGGAAATGGTTTGACCTATCTCTTGTCCAGACTGGTTTAGTCATAGAAATTGCTTACAACAACATCAAGACAACTCAACAGATTGGAAAACGACAAATTTTCTCAATTAGTTACTAAAAGGTGCCGCTACTATTGACTCACGCTATTACTAATAGAGGGTTATTTGGACTTTGACCATTAATGAGGTGCAATTAGCGGCATATTATTTTCCTCAAATTTGATTTCTTTTAGGATTTAGTTGTCAAAATGAAACATTTAGGATTTGACTGACCAACATGAAAAAAATTTCAAGAGTATTTTTCGCTTATACATGAAGTTGGTAGTTTTCCTAATTTATAAAATTAGTCAATTAATTATGAGTCTGCTTTTCGAACTACTCATCACTAACAAAAAAATGAATATATCTATGATCCCAGCATGGAATTAATCATCATTGAAAGAAATGGGGAAAATATTCATGAACCATTATTAAGAGGTTTCCAAGGTGAATTTGGCATGGCAGAAAAACAAAGGGAGAAAAAGTAATAACTATGACCGTGGAATTTAGTGAAAAGCTAGGCAAAGTCTTCGATGAGGCCACTTTCACTTGAACCATACTCATCATGGAAGAAAGAGTTGTTGAACCTTGTTACCCCTCTAAACTTTGGTATTATTGCACAATAGCCCCCAAACTTTGAAAAATTACAATCCCCCTTTCTCTTGAGCTTTCATTTTTGTTGCAGCTATTAGTTTTTTTGTCGCCATAAATGTTTTGTGCTATCTAAAATTGAAGTAATTCATTTTCTTTACCAAAATAATCTATTCTTTATAGTCAATGACGAAAATTATAAAGAATTATGAACTACTAAAGTAGTTAGGAAAAAAATTAGTTTGGTCAAAGAAAAAAGAATTGTACATATTCAGATAACACCAATCATTTATAACCACGGAAAATTAGCAAGTATTACAAAATGAGATTTTAAAGGGTCTAATATCTTTAACTTTTCAAAATTCGAGATTTGCTGTGTTAGAATCAAGGGGGGTTTTGAACCATTATGCCTAAGACATTTATTACCCTCAGACATGGAATTAATATGGGAAATACAATTATGAATGCCCAGTAAAAGGTTTTCTAAGGTCAAGCTGGCATGTGTTACACTTGTCAAATCGGCAACGTGTGTTAGTCTCATTGGTAAAAGTCGAAAAAAAAAGGGAGAATTGATAATGTCTCTCTCTAGATACACCATATATTGGTCATGGAATCTTGGGAAGAGTAATACAAAATCTTGAAAGTCGTGGGATTCTTTAACAGAAGATGATCTAAGTCATGGTTGCTTGTTTATATCACTACAATCAACAATATGATGTGCTTTCTTGTCATGGAGTCTAGCGGTTATGGACCGAAGTTAAAAACTCGAGCCACCATGTCCACAACATTGAAACCTGAGCCACCAAGGTTACCCCAAGCTCCAGATTCAAGGTCTAGCTCCATAGCCAAAGTGGTCGATGGTCTTGGGCTTGATAGGTGCGACCAATGCGATAAAACCATGCTCTAAATGAACTATTCTAAATATGACATGACAAATATGTTGTACTTAATATTTTCTTTCCAGAAGTGGCACATCTCTAATCAGGGCGTGCTTGCCTCAACCCTGAGGCAATGATGAGTATTCTATTCTAAAAATTCATTTTTGGCAATTTTTGGTTAGATATAAATTTTTCTATTTCTATTCCCTAGATGAGTTTTTAAGTAAAAATATGCATTTAATAACAACATATAATTTCTATTAGGGAATATAATTTCATTTGATAATGACACAAAATTTTTCCCTCTTAGGCGACTGGTGGCGAGAGGCGAATGGTTGGTAGCCGGTAGTGGCGAGTGGTGGCTGGTGGCAAGTGGCCAGCTGGCTAGTAGTGAAGGTGAGTAAAGAAAAAAGTTTTTATTTGTTATTTTTATTTCAAAAATAAAAAAAGTATACAAATTTTATATCTCATTTCTATTTCGAATCTAATTCTGAACTAAAAATTTATTCTGAAAATAAAAAATGAAATTGTGTCAAGAATTGTCGTGCTACTAGAAAGATAAACACATACCTAAAGGGTCCCTCTAAATTTGTAATTTAATTGTCAAAACAAAACATTAAGGACTAAATTGCAAAAAAAAATTCTTTTTTTTGTTGTTGAAATTTGCAAAACTTTGAAGATCAGACTCTTTTTTTTACTTTTTCTTAAATTTGGTAGTTTTAAGCCTGTCCTTTTCCTAACTTATTAAATTAATGAGATATTTGATAAGTCTACTTTCACTCGAACTACTTATCATGGAAATAAAAGGAAAAATACCAATGACACTCAACATGAAATTAATCATCATAGTAAGAAAAAGAAGGGGAAAACATTCAGGAATGCCTAGTAAGAGGTTTCTAACGTGAGTTTTGAATGCGTTGCACTTTGTCAATAGAGCTTGGGCGACAAGCCCTCTGGTTAAAGGCAGAAACGGTAAAGGGAAAAGAAGAAGAAAAGTAACCCTGAACATCAGTATTGTTAACTCTCGAACTTTGAGAAATTACATATCATCCCTGTGACCTTTGGTAGACTGCACAAGGGGCTTCAACTTTGGAAAATTACATATCCTTCCTTCTTCCCGAGCTTTTATTTATTTTTTATTGCATGGGCTAGTTATTTCATTGGTATAGCTGTTAAGTGCTACCTAAAATTGGACTGACTTTTTTTTTTTACCAAAATAACATACACTATATAATTAATGGTGTGAAAAAAATAAAGAATGTTGAACGGTTAATGTAGTTAAGAAAATCGAGAAAAATAGATGGATACATATTTAGGTAACAGTTATTAGGTATCAGGATAGAAAAAATAAAGGCATAATAAAAAAAATCAGGGGGCTAATATTTGTTATTTTTCAGAGGTCAAGATATTGCAATATCAAAATTTTAGGGGGGATTGTGCAGCTATCCCTAAAATATTTACTACACCCAACATGGAATTACTAATTATCGAAAGCAATGAGAGAAGCATTTATGAATGCCTTTCAAAAGGTTTTTATAGGTGGAATGTATACCCTAAAGCTACTATGTAATAGTTATATGTTAGGGATTTCAGTTGTACTATCATTATTATTATTTAATTAATGGCAATGACGTATTCATTCATTTGTCCAATTATTTAATATTTATGGATGATTCCATAACATCATTTGCAACTAGACCTATTCTTGAGACGTCAAGAATATATGTGACGAGGGTTCATAGCTAGATTGAATCTTTAAACCGTTCATGGTCAATGGATTATTGTGTGGATATTTATAATCCTATAGAGATCAGTGTGTTCTTAACTTCACCATTAAGTATTGGATACTTAAGGGAATGATGAGTCGCAAGTCATTAGGTATTATGATGCCTGAGTTAGAACACATGTGTTTGTATTAGACAAGTTCATTGAATGTGACGCATATGAAATGATTAGCAACATGGAAGCTTTTAGGGTGGTCAATGTCTAATTGTTCATGATTTGGTCTTGTGTAAATAATTATTAGATTTGAGGTACAATGTTAACTTATGTGTCGAACAATTATGGTTCAGGGGTGCACATATCGTTGATATGTTTTTATACCTGATGGTCATAATTTGTTCATATACGAAGTTGCACGTGTACACAATATGGAATCCGTCTCCTTGTTACATACAAGGTATAATAATGATGTCCTATGCAATTTGATTATGACAATATATTGAAATCTTTGGCCGGGGTTGTAATTGAGAATAAATTGTTTATGTCTCGAATAAAATGCATGTCAATTAGGTTTGTGCATATGATCAAATTGGTGACTTGACAAATATTCCATGGTATTTGTTTGATCGGGACATAGTAAGACAAAGGGATTGAATTACACTGTAACCAAAACTGACAGGTTCATTATGTTCTTTAAGCATTCACACTATCTAGGTAGCCATGACATATTGCTAAATGTCAATCATGGTTTGTAAGATCCAAAGATTAATCGAACAATTAATTCTATTGAGAGTACTAATGTGTTAATACAAGTCTTACTACTAGCTTAGTGATGAACCCAGGGATGTCACATACCATAACCAATTAGGATAACGTGGAATAAGAGAGAAATAATTTTGCAAATGTGTTTGCAAATAAATGAGATTTAATTTAATTTGTATTATAGTCATGAGCATACGTGCATATGATGCACACGCATGTCCAAAGTGGATACATATTAATGTACCCTAAATGCACACACAAAGATCATATTCTTTTCATTTTTTGGGAATTGATTAACTAAATTAATTAATTATATTATGCACACGGTCAGCAACTGTTACTGACCGTGTGCAACGCACATCATGTGCTTGGTTTCATTTTTAATAATAAAAGAACAATTATGCATGGCATGATGGTCAGCAATGGTTGCTGACCATCATGCATGAAAGACACGATCGGGAACCGTTGCTGATCCTGGGCATGAAAGACACGATCGGCAACGGTTGCTGATCGCGGGCATGAATGACACATGAGCAACAGTTGCTGATTGCGGGCATGAATGACAAATCAGCAACGGTTGTTAGTCATCGGTGGTTTCCTGTACGTAATGTACTTGTCGTCGGTGGTTTCCCGACACAATTGTCAATTGGGTTGGGCGATACAATTTTTTTTGCCTTTTAAAATTTGATAAAAAACTTTGTATCATTGTGTTTATATTAATTTACCTATACATGATTCATGAAACCCCAACACAATCTTGCATGCGTTGGGCTACGCATGTTAGTCCAATATTAAAAGGCAGAAAAAAGAAAAAAAAGAAAAAGAAAAAGTAATGTACTTGTCAATTGGGCCATGTTTTTTGATCCGTTTGTAAAAGGCGGAGAGTAATACAAAGTTATGGAATCGCGTCATCTTGATCATGGAATCTTGCCAAGAGTGATACAAAGTCCTAAAACATAAGGTATCTTGAAAGTCGGTAGATGTATGAGAGGATTTATATATCTCACAATAAATTTTATAATTATAACACTATTCCTTGAAAGATCCATACTCATCTCAATATTATGATTCTTTAATATAGGATGATCAAGTTATAATTGCTTGTTTATATCAATATAGTCAATTATTTCTCCATCCATAACCTTTATGACTTTCCTTTAACATGTCTCTACCCCTAATATATCGATGGTATTTTATCGTTAAATTTAGTCATGAAAAGATCAATCATCTTTTTCTTTCTATTTTACTCATAAAAACATGTTGGATAGAGAAATTATAGACCTGAGAAGTGGCACACCTATGATTGAGGTGTGCCCCCCTCGACTTGAGATGCACCTGTCTTGATTTGTGGTGGTTGCCTTGACGTTTTGGTAGATCTATCTAAATGAGTGATAGACCCATTTCTTAACTCATATTTGATGGGCTAAGTTATTATATAAATCAATTATACTCAAGTTATAAATGAATTTAGATTGGTAAAATCTAGAATAATACAAGTCTTAAATAAGTTAGAGGTGATCAGCTCCCGGGCAATCTAGTTCCTACCCAGGAACTAAGAACCAAACCATGGGCTCTTAGAACCGGACCAGATTGACTGGTCCAGCTTGATTCTCGAGTAGGTAAAATTTCCCTTGAGATCAATTGCATCAGACTTTAAAAAGCAGCCACCTAGACAGCCAAGAAGAAAATTTTCCCTTGCCTGTCTTCAAAGTCCTAGTGTTGATCATCTGGCGCTTTTATCAACAACTACCTAAAGATGAGGAGTTGCTGTCATATGTATAATTTACATTAAAAATGCTAAGGGTTTAAGAAATATTCAGGAATTTTGGCACAAACGAGTTTTCTAAAGAGTCCTCTTTCTGAATATGAATCGAGTTTTTTGTGCACGAATTTTCTAAATATGATTGAGCTTTCTGAGGCTCAGTGCACAAGTTTCCGCAATTGGGATATGTTTTCTGTGTACAAAATTTTTTGAATATGAATGATATTTCTAAATATAAAAATTTTCTTTCTTGGATCAATTCTATTAAGCTTTATGAATCACTTAATGCTTGTCATTGTTGAGCTTTTGAGCTCTCTGTAAAGTGCTTGCACAGTTTAATTTTCTGCACTAATATCATGCTGAATTGTTTAGTGCAAGCACATGGATTTTCTGTAAAGTGCAAGCACAACTTTTGAGCTTTAGTTGTTTGGTCAGAATATGCTCGCAAATATGTTTAGCTTTCACTGTTCTTCCTTAAGAGTATAGTTTTCTACATGGAGTTGCATTTTAGTTGAAGCGATAATGTACTAATTATAATCTACCTTTGCCATGTTGATGTGAAGTTGATCGATCAAGACATATCAATGGAAGTGGATGGATATGATGAAATGAGTCCGCTCATGAAATTTATTTCCATGGAGTTGAAGAAGTGGCATCCGCGACCTTCCAATGCAAAAATAAGGTGAGGGTACCTAGTTCCTGTCCTCCTCATGCTAAAAGGTGAGCTAATCAGTTGGTGACTTGGGATAATTTTACAAGAATCACATATGAGGAGGCAGAAAAAAACAAATAGGGCAAAGTGCATTAACTGTGGAGTTGAGTATGTGTATCGATAATAGTACATTCACAATGTAAAAGCACTTAAGAAAGTGCAAGAAGTATCCTCTTCATGTAGATAAGAAGCAAACACTGTTTACACCACGTAATAAAGACATGGCTAACAAGGTAGGGGGAGAACTAGTAGTGGTAGTATCTTAATGACATGGAAGTTTGATCAAAAACATTGTAGACATATGCTTACTCAGATAATCAAAATTGATGAACAATCTCTTTCCACAACTAAGTGTGTTGGTTTTCATGATTTTGTTAATGAATTACAACATCTCTTCCAACATTTGTCATGATTTATGGTGTTTAAAGATTGCATAAAGTTGTATTTGAGTGAAAAAACTTGTTTGAAGGCTTATTTTGGTAAGTTTAAGTCTGGAATTGCACTCACAACTAATATGTAGAGTTGCATTTAAAATTTGAACAATTTATATATCACTACTTATTTTATTAATGAAAACTGAAGTTGCATTAAATAATGTGATGCATACTCACAAGGATATGGAGATTGGGAAAATGGTGGAGCAATGCATTTATGGGTGAGGAATAGAAAACAAATGTCTGCAATAATCAAATTAATACTAGTTCTAATGATGTGGCAGTTAGTTACTTGAAGGAAAAAATTTCCATAAGAAGGTTATTGACCATGAATGGTGGTGTTTTACATATGAGGTGAATTGCTCATATATTAACTTGATTGTAAGAGATGGATTGAATGAGATGCATGATTTTATTGCACGAATCCAAGATGTAATTAGATATGTGAGGAGTTCTCCCATGAGAGTTAAAACATTTCAATCTTGTACTAACAGAGAAAGGATCACATGCAATGGTTGTATGTCTTGATGTTGCCACTAGATCAAACTCCATATACCTTATGTTAGACGCTATCATAAAATTCGAGGGAAGAACATTAGAGGTGTCACAATTTTTGTACAGTGCTCACTTTGGTGCAAAATTTTTTTTTTTGCTCACTTAAGTGTCACAAGTTTGAAAAAATATTCACTTGAATATCACTTTCGATTTATCCGCTAGAAAAGCTGATGTGGCCGCTAGTGAATAATATTTTAGTATTTTAATTAATTTTCTTGATTTTTCTTGATTTTTTTCTAGGGCCAATGAGGGCCATCGTTGACCCTTGTCGGTCGTCGAACCCTCACCCAGATTGGGCGAGGGCCCTTCACTGTCGGTCGCGAAGGCCCTAGGTGAGGCTGGCGAGGCCGTCATGGCCTTGCCCAAGGCCTTTTCGGCCAGATCTAGGTGAGGGCCACTTGGCCCTTGCCATAGCCATTGTGGGTGAGGTCGTTGGGTCCTTGCCGACCCTGTCGAGGCCGTGACGGCCCTTGCTAGCTCTAGGTGGTGGGTCGCGAGGGCTGCCTAGAGCTAACGAGGGCTGTCGTTGCCTCGCCAACAGTTGGCGAGGACCGATGGCCTCACCGCGGCGGCAACGGCGAGGGCCAAGCGGCCCTTGCCTAGATTTGACTCACAAAGGCCCTGGACAAGGTCGCAACTGCCCTCGGCAGCCGTGGGGAGGCTATGACGGCCTCACCTACGGCTTTTGCGACCAACGACAAGGGTCAATGGTGGCCCTCGCCGACCCTTAAATAAAAAGCAAAAAAAATTCAAAAAAATTCAAAAAAATATTTTAAAATATTTAAATATTGTTCACCAGCGGTCACGTCAGCTTTCCAGTAAATAAATCGGAAGTGGCATTCAAGTGAACATTTTTTAAAAACTTGTGACACTTAAGTGAGTGAAAAAAAAAGTTTTTGCACTAAAGTGAACACCGTACGAAAATTGTGGCATTTTAGTGTTTTTCTGCCCATAAAATTCAGAAAAAAAACTTTTGAAATGCCAGAAGAAGATTTATCTTTTGTAAGGAGCTTGACACTGCCTCTCCTCGAAATGAAGATTGAGAAAGTGCTACCATTCTTTCTAAATTTCTGAGATGGTTTTATGATGCCACCAAATGGATGTAAGGGGGTTTATATGTTATTTCAAATGATTTTTTGAGGAGATAGTTCTTTTATATAAATATTTGAATGATGCGGTGAATGCTTGGATCCTAAGCTTCGAGCCATGAGTACAAAAATGAAAGAGAAGTTTGGCAAATATCATAGGAGTTTGGATAAGGTAAATATGATGGTTTTGATTGTGGTTGCTTTGGATCCTACAAAAAAAGTTGAATTATGTGAAGTTTTGTTATGGACAAATTTATGATGATAAAATTAAAATTGATGAGATACATGATAAGGTGAAGCATGCCTTGGAATGTTTATATGAATATTATGAGCAATCTTTTGTTGGTTCTTCTAGTAATTGAAATACTAGAAATTATGGTGGTCCAAGTAATAAGAACTAGCAATAGTTGTTCCAATGATGATGATAGTGAATGTAATAAAGAGTATGACATCCAAGCTTGGCAAAAAAAGCTTTCTTCACATAAGACCTTTTGATGTAGTGGAAGAGTACTAGTTCAAGGTATAAAATGTTATTATTGATGGCTCGAGATGTTTTGTCTATTCTGGTGACTACTGTTGCTTCCGAGTCAACTTTTAGTACACTGAGTCATGTGCTTAACAGTTTTCAAAGTTTTTTGACTCCTAGAGTGATGGAAGGTTTTATTTGCAAGATTGGTTGAGAGCTATTCACGTGTTGGTTAATGTTGAAAAGTGAGAATGCAGAAAAATTTGAGTTGGGTAAGTCATGTATATTTCATTCTATCTTGTAATTCATTTGCACATCTATCTATTAAGTGTTTTATTTAATTTCTTCTTTGGTTTTTAGATTTGGATTATCTTACTGAGAACATTAGCATTAGTAAATTGACTTCATGTTTAGAGGTGGAAACTTCAATTTTGCTGTGAGTATTTCTGTTAATTGTTTTGGTTTTTAATACTAATCTTCATTGCCTTTCTTCCCTTCACATCATATTGTAAGCACATACTAAGAATCTGTCAATGAGTATCACAACAAGTTACACAATCTCATCCAACTCTATTACTGATCTTTGTATTTTCATGAGTATTGAGACTATTTCAAATAGTTACCTAAGTTATACTTTTACATCTTATACAAAAGCGATATGGCATAATTGCTCCCCTTGTAACTGTTCCTATTGGCTTCTTGTTTGGTCTTTGCTGCCAGTAGCTAACACTTTTGTATTTGTCATTAGAGCATGATTTCTTGTTGATAATTTTGGGTCATTGTCAGAGATTTTACACCAAGTGGATTGGCATGCCTAATGAAGAAGACACGGGACTAGAATTTGTGAAGAACTTCCTATCAAAGATCCTTCATCTCCCAAGCTGGGAAAAGAGAATTGATGACTTCACTCTTGGAGTAGTAGTTATGCCAGCAAGCCTTTAAGTCAGTTTTGACTTGCAACAAAAAGAGAGAGGCTAGTAGAGGATTTTGGTAGTAGTGCGATAGGAAGAGTTGCACTTGTTGATTCAGGGTTCTAGTGGATCATATTATATTTTGATTTGTTGCTTTTGGTGGATAGTGATTTATATTGCCCATCTCATGGATTGTTATTTTTGGCGGATAGTGATTTCTATTATTCATCTTTTACTTTTAATCACTTTATTGTTCATTTTTTTTATGGAAAAAAAGATATTAGAAAAAGGAACAAAAGAAAAGCAGGTTCTTGAGTAAACATCGGAATTGGACCAAAAAAACTGAATAAGCTCCAAAATACGTTCTAGCACAAATAGAATAGGTTCCAAGTTCCAAAAACTGAGAACCGATTATTACATGATAGATTTCAAGTTCCAGGTTTTAGGTCTCAAAAATACCTATCTTCAAACCAAATAACAATTCCTAGTACTCTTTATGATAAAATTGAGCTTTAAAATGAAATCCAACGTCAAGTGAGGTGTGAGCTTAGAAGAGCCCATGTCTAATGATGAACCATTAGGCCCACTTGTGGACAATGCCTCTAAACCTGATGACAGTCATCATGTCATATGTGAATATGCCATGCCAATATTTCTCATTATGCTTGAATGTCAAATTTGCAATGCCGTTACTATGTTATGTCATTTTCTCAAACTGTCCCTCCCTCGGGATGTTGTTCTCGTGCCAAATTCCTGCTTGAGAAAAAAAAAAGTTAAAACCTTTCCAATCAGAAAAATTTTCACCCTTCATTTGTTGATCAACAAATCCCATGGCCGAAAATGGCCAATTTTCAAGATCATTGACTAATTTCTACATAACCACACAACTTCGCATTCATAAATTATTGATTAACACACACAGCTTATTATAATACGCCGCCTCTTCTCTAGCTAGACATCAACTAATCACAAGGACCCCCTGGACCTCCATATGTAAAGCTATACCCAAATCCTTCTTTGGGCATATACTTATCATTTTTTAGGCCATAAACCTTCGACTTATCAAATGCTCGAACACGGCCATCGGAGTTTGGTTCCTGTTGGATCCCGTCATGTAATAGATCTGGCGCACCAAACACCGCGTGGTCGTACTCAACGTCCGGCGTGTGCCCGCTCCCCAACGGAGGGCAAAATTTTGTTATCCCAGAGAATCCTTCTCCTCGCCAGGATCCTCTCTTGCCCCCGTCGCCTAAGTTGATGAACAGCTCCTTTGGCCAATACCCGACGGCGATGTCTCCGTTCACGACGAGCCACCAATTCCCGCGATGAGGGTCCTGCCCGACATGGACTCTAATCTCGTACTGTTGTACGCCGTATGTGGATGTTGGCGTGATGGGACTGTTAGGAGTCAAACGTTTCGTGTATTTGGACGAATCCTGGACATAGGATGTTGAAGCACACGTTGCGAAAGCCATCCCCCCTATTAACCCCAAAGTATATATGATCAATTTCAGAGATTGACATGACATAACTTAGCTTGTTGCACAAAATTTTTATTCAGAGAAGAAATCACGATGATGGCATTCTTGGGTTTTGATTTCTTACCGTCCAGTACGTAACAAACCTTGGGAGACCATCACTATTCAAGCTTGGATTAACCTAACCAGAAAAGACATGGAAAAGATTGTCAACGTTTGATAGGAGAGCAACATAGTAAGTCGAAAGGAAACAAAAACAATACACATATACCACAAACTTTGAGATAATTGTCCAAAAAATCCTAAACATAAGAAAAGAAACAACTTAAGTGCCAAAACTTGACACGAGGAGACACTTAAATGCCAAAAGTTATGAAATGTACACTTAAGTGCCATTTTTTTTTAAAAAAAATTGGATCACTTAAGTGTCAACTCCGGCAAAGGCCGCTCGAAATCCAATGTAGCTTATTTTAATAATTTCTAACATCTACATGGCTCGCCAAAATTCTACATCAGCTCATCTTCACCAAAAACGACGTTGTTTGGCCAAAGTTTATTTTTAATATAAATATTAATTAAATAATATTAAACACGAAAAAAAAGGCAGTGGCATAAGCCGGGGAGCATCCCCCGCCTATGGCTGCCGCCCCATTGCCGATGGGGCGGTGGCGACCCTTACGGCTAGCCCTGTCGCCCCATCAATGATGGTGTGGTGGCCATAGGCGGGGGAGGCTCCCCTGCCTATACTGCTGCTGCTACTTCTTCTTCCTCTTTTTTTAAATTTCGATTTTAATATTATTTAATTAATAACTATATAAAAATTTAATTAAGGTCAAAACGGCATCATTTTAAGCTGATCTAGCCATGTTAGTGCTCAAAATGACGTCGTTTTGGGCCTTATTTGGCCATGTTAGAGCCCAAAACAACGCCATTTCGATCTCAACTAGCCAGAAAAGTATAACGTTAGTATTTTGGCCGGATTTTCTTACCATTGGTAGTTAACCGATTCTGTTTGCTCCGATCTTGGTACTTAAGTATACTTTTCCAAACTTTTGGCACTTAAGTGTCCCCTCTTGCCAAGTTTTTGGTACTCCATGGATCCGGACCTTCCTAAACATATTATACTTAGCAAATCGTCAAAAGGTTTATGACTAAATTAGAAGAATAAGAAAGTTTTGGGACCGAATTGACCACCTATAATAGGTTTATGGATTTTTGAACAATTTTTCTCACAAACTTCAAGTCTTCATGAAGATCTACATTGAATATTGAACTCTATTCCAACACAATGAAAGCTTGAACTTACTATGCATCCTACATAGATGGTGCTCACATGATCCGACGGACCCATTCTCAATGTACAGTCTATGCGCATAAATTGATCTTCCTGAATCGTCAAGTTGTAGATAGATATATGTGCAACGACTCCGTATTTGGTCTCAATATCATCCACAAGAATAGAGACCAGCTGCCAAGACAAATGATTGATTTTGATTGAAATTAGATCAATTGTGTGAGCATATGCCAATGTACATTAATGAAACGACATCAAACTTATGTGATCCAACGGAACATCATTGCCCAAGCTAACAAAAGGAGAACACTTCTTGAAGAGAGACCTAGCCCTTATTAAGTCTTCCTTTCGAATTCGAGGTATGTGGGATTGTCCCGGCAAGACATGGTTCCCTCGATCCGAGCGCAACGAGTTTGCTAATAGAGGAAGATATTGGTGAGTTGACAATATGTATGCTCGGCTTTCTCTACAAGAAAAAGGCAGACATCATTGGAAAATTTTGTTGTGTAAGCTAAACAATGAATCAAATCTACATCAAATATGAAAATTTTCCCGTTCTAACAGGAAAACATAGTTAGGAGAAAATGAGAAAATATAAAAAATGTTCAAATTTAAAACTATATGCCAAAAACATCCTTTGAAAAATGAAAAACTATGAGAACTAATAGTTTCTTGCACAATGTCCTTAGTAAGAAAACAATGGACATATTTTCTGCAACCAAACCCATCCTTGAACTCTTTTTACAATTATTGAACTATGGTCAGAATTCTATTTAGATCTTTGACTTAGTGACCCCAAGTTTTATCGCATGCCATTAGGTAGTATTAAACTAGCTGCTCGTCCTTAACGTTCTGACTATATTGATTGATTGAATCCTTAATGGCTTAATTTGATTGAATAAGTCCTAAAAGTTTTTAATTTTGGTCTATCAAGTGCTAAACTAAATGCCAGTCGAATTTTCAGATCGAAAAATCACAAATGTCCACTTATGAGAATTCACATCACTTTTGTCGGACACAACAAATTGCTGGAAACTTGGGGAATGTAGAGGAGGTGAAAATTGAAGCAAAAACAAACAGTATGTGTAGAGTTAGCAAAGCCAGAGTTAAAATGAGTTTACTGAAACCCCTCAAAATAGGGACCATCATAGCTCTAGGTGAAAGGAAATGGTGAATTGATTTTAAGTATGAAAGGCTGCCACACTATTATTATTCGTGCGGTTACATTGGCCATTATGCTAGTGATTGTTCAAAATTCCCTTACGAAGAGTAGGGCTTACCTCGGGACCAACCGGGGAAATATGGCTCATGGTTGAAAGCCGAAGTCAAAGACTTAACCCCCTACTGGAAAACCTTCTTCAGGGAGATTGATCCGAGGGCTGATGAAGTCGAAATGGTGGCTGAGACCCTCCCCCCATCAACAGAATCCCTGCACAAAGAAAATGAGCAATTGAATGAGAAGGCCCTAATCATACATAACCCAGTTACAAGTAAGCAAACCAACAATGCAAGCACTCCAGAGTATAGCCCCCTAAATACTGGTAAAAGAGGACAACAGCTCTAGGAAAACACCAAGTTGTAAGCAATGAAACAATTATACACCAACTCATCAAAAAAGGGTAAGGCTGTTATGAAATCCCCAGCTCCAAAAAAAAAAAAAAAAAAAAAAAAAAAAACGGTTCGCCCCATATGATATTAAAGGGTCTATAGGACCTTATTCTAAAGAACAGCTCTTGGATACACCCATCCAAATGTGGGAGGGTGAACATACATGGGCTTTGGTGGCTAGCCCTAATAAGCCACCCTTGCAGATATGAAAATCATGAGCTAGAACTGTCAAGAGCTAGACAACCCCTTGACAGTCCAGCAACTCCGAGCCTTAATGGCTCGTGATCCAAGAATAGAAGACAGGTGGTTCAAAGGCTTCAACAACAAATTAGGTTCTGGTTCTCAGAAATTATAGACCTAGTAGGCACTGCTGGTGGCCTAGCTCTATTATGGGATGAAGAGGTGCAAGTTGATGTTACAACCAGATCGGACACCCTCATAGAAGTACATTGCAAGGAGCCAAGAAGTGACACTTTGATGAAAATCTCATTCCTCCATGCACCTACCACCCTTCAGGAAAAAATGACTCTATGGCAGACATTGAAGAATGGTACCCGTCAAAATAACCTCCCATGGTTATGCATTGGGGACTTGAATGACATACTATACCATTAGGAGAAAACAGGCGCCCGTGAGATTGATCAACACCGCATGGTAGCATTCAAAGATTTTGTGGACTCATGTGCCTTAATGGATATTGAAAGCAAAGGATGTGCCTACACATGGTCAAACAAGAGAGGAGGGGAACAACTAGTTAAAAAGCGTCTCGACCGAGCTTTGTGCAACTAGACTGGAGAATTACCTTTCCAACTGCTGAGGCTTACGCCCTACCATCTATCGATTCAAATCACAGCCCCATTATCTTAGATGTATATCCAGTAGGCAATAGAACACGACAAAAACTGTTTAAATTTGAAGCCTTTTGGTTGGATAGCCCTCAATGGTTAGAGGTGATGCAAAGGCCTGGAAGGGAGGTGCAACAAACCAAAATGACATTGCTAGTAAAATCAAGCGGGTGACTAGAGACCTAGGGAGGTGGAGTAGGAAGACTTTCAAGCATGCCCTTCAACAAATAGATTAGTACAATGCCAGGCTCACACATTTAACAAATCAGGAGGCACATATGACACACGGAGAGGAATATCAGTGGATTATTAACAAGATTGAAGAGCTATGGCGACAGGAAGAAATATATTGGCACATGCGTTCGAGGATTAGCTGGATAAAGTGGGGAGACATGAATACAAAATATTTCCGTGCAACTACTATCCAATGTAGACAGAGAAACAAAATATCCATGCTGAAAATTACAGACCAGCACTGGTGTAGAGAACCCAGTGCACTCAAACAACACATTACTGAGTTTTATAGGGATTTATTTTCCTCGATGGGTTCTAGACACTTTTAGCCTGTAGTGAATACATGCCCCCAAGTCATTACAAATGCTATGAATGAAGAACTAGTTAAGCAAATATCTATGGAAGAAGTGCGAGCAGCAATGTTTCAAATGGGACCTACAAAGGCACCGGGTCCAGATGGTCTAAGTGGGCTTTTTTACCAAAACAGTTGGGAGGTTATGCGTGAAGACATTTTTGACATAGTGGCCTCTTTCTTTAATCAAGGTACCTTCCCCCCAGACATAAACTCCACCCAGATCACCCTAATCCCCAAAGTGGCTAACCCCGAGAGCTTAGCACAATATAGGCCAATAAGCCTATGCAATTTCAATTACAAGATCATAGCAAAAGTCATGGCGAATAGGTTAAAACCATGCCTCTCCAGCATCATCTCCCCGAAACAAAGTGTTTTTGTGGAGGGACGCCAAATTCAAGACAACATTCTCATTGTGCAGGAGGTATTACATCAACTCCAAATTAGGAAAAGAAAGAGGAAGTTCCAGGTTATTTTGAAATTGGATATGCAAAAGGCATATGATTGAGTGGAATGGGATTTTCTATGCAACCATATGCTACGAATGGGTTTCAGTGCTAAATGGGTTTCCCTAATCAACTATTGTCTTGAAACGGTCACCTTCACTATAAATGTTAATAGGGAACCCACAGAAGTCATTAAGCCATCAAGGAGTATAAGATAAGGAGACCTTCTATCCCCCTATCTTTTCATTATTATGGCCAATGCCCTATCAAATCTTATGTCAAATGCAGTGAATGATGGCCTGATCAAAGGAATCAAATTAAACCCCTATTGCCCCACTCTCTCACATCTTATGTTCACGGACGATGCTATCTTCTTCCTAAAGGCTACTAAAAGAGAAGCTCAGAATCTTGCAAATATTATGAACCAATATTGCTTTGTATCTGGGCATGCCATAAACCTCAACAAATCAGGAATTTTCTTCGGCAAAGGCTGTCCACCTACCTTAAGGTCAAACATCGCAGCAGAACTAAGAGTCTCTATCATGGAGAAAACCGGCAAATACCTGGGGATACCATTGGATTGGGGCCAAACAAAAAAACAGATATTCTCGTGGGTGCTTGTGAAAGTGGATAGAAAGCTGGAATGGTGAAAAAAGCAGCTGATCTTGAAAGCAGGAAAGGAAATACTACTCAAAACTGTCATTCAAGCACTCCCCCGGTATGCCATGTCTCTTTTTCGAATCCCCATATCTATTTGTAGGGTAGTTGAGAAGAAAATCTCGAATTTCTAGTGGAAACAAAATGTCTCCTGAAAAGGGATCCACTGAAAAAACTAGAACCTCATGAAGACGAGGAAAGATCAAGGCGGATTAGGATTCAGGGACTTGGTGGACTTTAATAGGGCTTTGCTTGGCCCGTTGGCCTAGAGACTAAACCAACAACCTGATGCGCTATGGAGTAGGCTGTTTAAAGGTCTCTATTTCCATGACGAGTGTCTGTGGACAGCAAAAAGGCCCCAGACCATCACGGGGATAGCAAAGTATCATTACGGGACGAGACCTAATAGAACCTGAGACTAAATGGGGTGTGGGAAACGGCAAAGACATCAGAATCAGGGAGGACAAATAGCTTAGTTCTGGGAAAATGGGAGGCCCTGCAAACCAAGGTGAACCTGTGCTAGTGTCCGACCTTATACAAATAGAAACAAGGGAATGGGATTCCCACCTACTAGCTGAAATTTTCCCAGAACATATAGTGTAAGAGATTCTTGCTACGCCACTAAGCCTATGCCCAAAACCAGACAAACTACTTTGGATCACAAATAGTTCAGGCTCATACCAAGTCAAAAGCAAATAAAATATATTATGAACCAAACAGGCAAGCAAAGCAGCTCAAACACCAACATCTTCCTATCAAAATCCAAAATGTTTGTGAGCCAAGATCTGTACACTACAAGTATACTCCAAGATTAAATTCTTTCTATAGGGAATTTGCAATAATGCCCTCCCAACTAAGGATAATTAGCATCGCCGAAATCTCTTACCTAACCCGAAGTGCCCTTTTTACGAGGCTGCACCAGAAACCATCGAGCACCTTTTCCTCCTCTGTGGCTAGACAAAAACGATCTGGACATATCTGAAATTACAAATCGAAGCACAACCAACAACGGTGTCAAGAATGGATAAAATGATTTGCGAGATCCTTACCTCTAACGTCTCTCCACAATACATAGCTTTGTTTGCAGGCACTATTTGGGCGATCTGAAAACAAAGAAATTCGTGGGTTTTTAGAGGAAAACAGCCTCAACCATAGGACGCTATCAACGAAGCAGAACAAGTGCATCAGAATTTTACCAAGTGGAGCACCATCACTGGCAGCAAATCTGGGAACTCAGACCCACCGACGATGAGCTGGACGCCTCCAAAATGGGGTGCCCTCAAGATCAACCTGGACGCCGCTTAGTCAAGCTCGAAAATGGAAGGATCAGAGGTGGTACTCTACAGAAATGGCCAAGGCTACCTCACGAATGGTTTTGCTAAAAAAATCAGGGCTCCTTTTGCACATCTCGCCGAAACCCTAACCCACCGCGGCGCACTTCTGTGGATAAACGAAAGAAGGAAAGTTCAACTTAGTTCAGAGTCTGAATTGAGCGGTGCAACTCCCAAAGTCATTCTGACTTATGACTGCAAGGCTGTAGTAAGTCACGTGCTTGGCATGGAGAAAGTCCTGTGGGCCGCACGCTCAGTTGTTGAAGATTGCAAGTGGTTGTTGGCCCAACTCGACAACGTCCACCTAATCTACGAGCCGAACTCTACAAACCGGGCCGCAGATTGGGTCGCCAAAACCCACCTAGCAGGAGCACTTACGCCCAATTGGGTTACCTGTTGAGTTACATGACATAAAATAATCCTCTCGCTTCTATTTTATGTCATGAGTTTCAATATGAATGTAATCCAAGCTACTGTTGAGTTATGAATGAAAGCCTTTTTTAATGTTAAAAAAGAAGAAGATTTGACCATAAGGATTGACGGACTGAATTGGAAAAGTCAGGTAAATAATAATAAAAATAGAATGCTAAGGACTCAATCGATTAACAGGCAGTATATATAAGACTATTGTGCTTATCCATATTTATTCAATTAGGGAGTTAAGGAGGAAAAATTCTAACCAAACAACTAGTTATAAAAAGAAATACTTATGACACCAAATAGGAATTAGTTATTGTAGACACCTAATTTTTTTATCTAAGATTTGACCAATATTAATAGCAATAAAACTTAATTAAAAATTCAATGGAAGGAAATAATTGGGTTGTAATCAAAAGCTTTTCCCTAATAATCAAATTGCCCAAATTGAATGGCCCAATCTCAAGATATTGTAACTTTTATTCACAATCATTCAATTGTGTGATGTTAGAAATTTTTTGGTTTGATTTGATCGATTAATTTCACATTTAAAACCAAATCATAAATTTCCGACGACTCAAGAAATGACATCCATCAGATTTTCAAAACAATGTTTTCCAAAACCTAGTCTTTAACATTTACATGATAGCCCCTTGGAACATGTCGATCCTGGGACAAGGAGGATGCTACAGCCCTCATTGAGAAAAATAGGAAAAGCATTTATGAATGCCTCCTAAGAGGTTGCTCAGTTCAATCTCGCATGTGTTACACTTGTCAAGAGGACATGGGCCACAGTAAATGATTTAAAAGGAGGAAAAAAAGTAATAAATCCAGTTGATTATGGATTTTCGGGTAGAGTAATTCAAGTTGTGAAAAATAAAGGAGGTTTTTGAAAGTTTTTGGAATATAAGAGAGGAATTAGATACCACAACATATTTATTGTAATTTTAACACTCAATTATCCATACATTCCTTCAATCAAAAAGTAAAGATGCATATTTACCTGAATTCTATAATTCTTCAATAGAGAATGATCAAGCGCCGATTGTTTGTTCCTATTGATACAATCAATTGTTCTCCTTTCTTTAATCTTCAAAAAGGAAAAGTGCAAGAAATTAGTATTTTGGAAAAATCCTCCACTTCTTCAAACTCGACAAGAGCCATCGATTAAAAACCAAAATATATTTCTGTGTAAAAACCTTCAAAATGCAAGATACTAAAGATTTCAAACACAATATGACTTTCCTTCACATTTTCTGTATTGATTTTTCCATAGTATCTTGTCATTTATTTCCTTCATCTAATAGTTTGAATTTATAAAGTAGTTGACAGTAATCTCATAATATTTATAAGTCCCACAAACTTCTATATTTTCTTCTATTGCATCTTTTTCGCTTTTTCATATGACATAGTAGAGATTATCAAAGTAGAATCTCCAATTATTGCCAGTTATAAAAGAAAAATCATCAATCCAAGAAAACATTTATATTGCTAAGGAGGACAATACGTAGAAAACATAAATAGCTCACGAAAAGATTATTGTAGAAGCAATATTTGAGATTAAAAAAAAAAATAGAATTCGAAAATCTTATGGTATTATTCAACCAGCACACGTTCAGGCTGGCTAATTTGCAATAAAATCATAAAAATGAAAAAAAAAAAAAAAGAACAGAAAGAATATAATTACCATAAACGTCTTGATGGGTGACTTATTCATAGTCTTCAGTTGTCTCTCTAACTCCAAATCATGTTGGAAAATGCTGGTCTAGCCACAAACAATGTAAACGCTGCAGAAAATCAGATGCCCTAGTAGAAATTTCAAAGCCATGGAGAGTTTCTGCACTCTTCTTTAGAGTATGGATTCAGCTACCAGACAAATTGCATATTCTGCTTATTTGTGGAGCGAAGTCCTTTTGAAGCGCTCTATGCCATGAATCTCCCACCATTGGATCCAATTATTTAATCTGGACCGTTCATTCCATTTCCCATCATTTGAAATGGGAACATCCAAACCCGAACAGATGTAGTCCTAAGCACTGATTGTAGTGACAACTCAGTTTACCAAAAAGAGCATGTTTCCTTATATTAGTTTTTTTCTTTTTGGGTTAAAACAAAGCATTTTATTCATTAAACATCAAATGTCAATATAGATTATGGATTTCTAAACATAAAATATCCCCTAATGTTTGGTTGTTCAGATTTTTTACTAGGATATGATTAAATAGTATAGAATATGAAATCTAGAGATTTTGTTATATTATATCCACTATTTGGTGATCGCAGATCATGTATATCTTTTGGTGTAAACGGCATAATATTATAAATGAATCAAAAATTTTACAAACGAAAATGTTAAAAATCTCCCATGACACTCTTATCTACTTTGTTTATATTTGTTATTTTATTTTATTTTCTTCTCTTTTTTTAGTTCTTTCTTCCCCTTCCATCATTCTCTTATAAAATTTTATTAAATAGTATATTGTACCAATATACCTAAAATACCTAAAATTAGTAATAAATATAAATATATTCATATATTGAATTTATATTCAAAAAAAGAATTAAACTCAAATATATAATTAAAAATAGAGTTAAACTAAAATAACTATATTGTTATTTTTTTGTTATTTTGGATTTCTTATATTAGAATTCAAATATTATTTATGATGAAAATAAAATTTTAATTTTGTTAATTTAAAAATTTTGTTATTTGAAAATAATAACTTTCCTATTATGTATGTTACAAATTTTATCCACCTTTTTTCCTACATTCCCTATTGGATAATTTTATCTAGTTTATATCTCCATTATATTAGACTTTATCTTATCTTGAATATGCATCAAATGCAAGATAGGATCAAATTTATCATATTCTAAATTTTATATTGACTGCTTAACATAGCCACTTGTGAGGATTTTGGCTGATCCAATCTTATACTTAATTTGACTCACGCGGGTCATAGACCAACTCAACGAAATTGGACTGAGCATGCTTCTCTTTACATTCTTTGATGATGGGTCGTGGTGCCCATGGGCTCAGTCCTTGGGCCACAATCATATGCACAAAGGCATTCTCCACAAACGGATCAGTTTTCCTTCTCAAATCACTAATAATTTTTTTAAACTATTTCGTCTAAACTTCATCACGCAAAACACACAAACATTCCACGTATGCCAGAGCTAGGGCTTCCACTTGTGGTGCCAATTCAGCGACTACTCTTTCAGCAAAACTGGCGACCGCTCTCCCAGTTGAGTCTTGGAAAATATTAGCAGCTGCTCACTCCCTCTCCCCTTCAACGACCGACCATCAATGTTGAACTTAGAGGCGCCGATTTTTGGAGTCCACAAATCAGGTCTATTTCCTTTTTGCCCCTCTCGTTTGCCCGATATGGGGTTTCAACGCTTAAAGTTCTTGTATATGGCACATGCTTCATCGACGATCGAGCTCGAGTTTGGATTTCGATTCTGGAAGTTGAAGCACGGGAAACCCAGCTAAAATTATTATAGTACCCCAACGATTAGTTCGGCTGAGGGTAAACTAGTACTTTGTGGCATGATGTCCAACACCCAACTATCCATTTTAGAAATTCCATAGCTAGATGTCCGGATTTGCAGTGGATAATCTGACCAAACTGCCTTTTGGCAAGTCGCAAAGCAGGAGTAGGTGCTCTAAGGTCTCTAGGAATTGGCAACAAACAGGGTAGATAGAGAGAATTGGGTGCTCTAAGGTCTCTTGTTGAATCCTATCTTTAGCATACAAGCCCCATAAAAGTCCCATTTCACTTTATCATAAATTTTTTCATGTCAAATTTCAAAACAGCTTGTAACTTCTTTCTCTTGATGATTCTCAACTAGTGTAAAACCTTTTGGACAATTAGTGTGTTGTTTTGGATTTGGCATCCACTAACAAAAGCACTTTGCTTCATGGTAATAAGTCTAGGGACCAAGGTTTCAGATGGTTTGCCAAAACTTTTGAGATGATTTTATTGCTAATGTTGCAAAAGCTTATAGGTCTATACTGGCTATTTTTTTTGGGCGAGGGACTTTGGGAACAAGAGTATCTAGCGATGGGACACATTCAGCATACTCCAATTTGGAAAACCTTGTTGATGTTCTAGGAAAAACGTTGTATGGACGATCTTATTCTCGAACAACAGCTCCTAACAACTCTTAATGGCTTTTTGCGCCTCGAGACCATCTTCAACAAGAAGATTGAAGAATTCTATATAAAGGACAATCAATGAAACTCAAAGGGTTGCGATAGAAAATAGAGAAAGCTAGCATTGTTCATTTTTACTCCGTGTTAATCAAATTGTGATCTGTTCATTTGAAATTTCCAGTGTAGTGTTCTTGCTACTTCGTAATTGTGATAAGATCAAGTGTACAATAATGATAGTAGCATTTGAATCTAGATAGTGTAAACTATCACTAATAAGCTCGCAATGAGGCTTTTATTATGGAGAGTGGACATAAATTTGGGATAAATTCGAATCACTATAATTTGACATGTGTGGTCTTTACTTGTTGGTTATCATCTACATCTTAGCCATAGCACCACACACCCTTATCATCTAATTCAGTTGATTTCCAAGTATTGGTTGTCAATTTCCACAATTATTTTTCATAATCTTTAAACAACATATTCAAATCCTCTAGGTTGCATAGTTAGCCTCAACAATTTACCTTATTTTAGAAAAACATTAAACGTTTTTAAAGGCACTTTGGCATTTGATGAAGACTTAATGGCTATGTCAGCATATATGTTTGTTTCTTAATGAAAGGGATAGTTCGAACAAAAAATTACGTAGGGATTCAATTGTATAAGAAAAAGTTAAGGACCTAATTGAACAATACTTCAGAAACCTCCGGTGCCATTGTCCCCCATGAAAAAAGACAATTGATATCGAGAAAGGAATCATCAATTCATCTTGGGTTTGTGAGGTTTTCTGTCAAAAATTGTGGCAAACTAAACTAATTGAACTAACTCAAACGAAGATGCAGCAGAGGAAAGCGTAAATTGAGTGGAAGTCATGACGAATTGAAACAGAAATTATCTGATGTGCTCTCATACGTACTTACAGATAGCTCCTTGCATACGATTAGACTTTGTAATGGAGAACAAAAATGGTCGCTCCCGCATTTGTACAAATCTTCACATTCAGGCTTGACTTCGAATTGTATGCTGACTATCAATCAATGACAAATATAAAAAGCAGTTGACTTGTCTTCATAGTTATCACTGGCAACCCATATTGTGACAATGTCCTTTGTAAAATATGTCCAACTTATAAAAATCGGCCACTGATTACTGTGTTCTTTTTTATTTGCCAAACACTCACATAGCAATCTCACAGCAGGACTTCGACTTGGATCATTTCTGCTTCTGCTTATACCTACCTCAGTATGGATGATGGATAAGAAATCAAAGTCCATTATAACTTTAGAGTCTTGAGTTACTTTA
Source organism: Angophora floribunda (assembly GCA_014182895.1). NCBI lineage: Eukaryota > Viridiplantae > Streptophyta > Magnoliopsida > Myrtales > Myrtaceae > Angophora > Angophora floribunda. The sequence continues at coordinate 18,773,007 of CM024707.1, read as the reverse complement.
GAATCAGCACATAACAATAATTTACAGAGAGGCATCACATTCAATCAACGGTCGATGTCAAATATTGAGGGAAGCATCCTTCGTTATCGAATACTGTCATGAAGTCCAGGTGGCTTTTCAATGTCCTTGTCTAATAGTTATGTTCACTTGATTCATCAGTCGTCAAATAGATAAATGTCCTCAGTCGAAGAAGCTTGGCCAACCTTAAAGAGTAGGGACGCTGAAATGGAAGCAAAGAGATGAGGGTCCGGCAGCGATTTATGTTTCATCACGCCACATAGATGCTATCATATGGTTGCGCTAAATTCTTGTTTTGCAAGAACTCGTAATCTTCTCATGTTATATGTCTCCGTTGCTCCAGGTACTCTTAACATGAGATAGGTAGTTAACTGCAATGCTATTCCCCAAGTGATGGAGGACTCATGGAACCCTGGTGGAAAATGCATAAGAAAGATGTTAAGAAAATGAATGACAGAAAGTGAGCTTGGTCATCTTGCATGCCCCTATTTAGGATCTATCAAGAGATATTTCATGCGCTGGTGTGAGATTTTCTTCTTTTTCAGAATGTTGGTTTCATAAATTTTTAACTTACCAGTTGCACTGAAACCTGGCTGTAGTTGGGTGAGTCGCTCGACCTACGAGTAGGCGACAAGGGATGCATGCTTCTCTCAGCCAATGCTCTCAGTCTGTCGAGTTCGGGGAGAATGACTTTTGCAAGATCTGGTCTATCCTTCCGTCTTAACTCCGAACACTTAAGTGCCATTTGAGCAAAGGCCAGAGCCTCATTGAAGGGCCAATCAGGCACCGCTGGATCTAGCATTTCGGCGAAAGTGCCCTTCTCGATTGCCCGCTCAACATGGTGGGTCAATCCCATGGGTGGTCTGGCAGTTAATAGCTGCAAAAAGATGATCCCTAGAGAGTATATATCAGACTTGACCCCCAGCATTCCTGTCTGCTGGTACTCGGGATCTATGTAGCAAAATGTCCCAGCCGTGGACGTCATGCGGTATTGTGTCACGCTGTCAGCAACAGAAGGCGGGACCAGCCTAGCTAAACCGACGTCACTGATCTTGCTGATGTAGTTGCGATCGAGCAGAATGTTTCCCGGTTTTAAATCGCGATGCACAAGTGGTTCAGGTTTCGCTTGGTGAAGGAACAGCAAGCCAGTTCCGATTTCCGCTGCAATTTTGAACCTGAGTTGCCAAGAAAGCGGCTTGGAGTTCCCACGACGGAAAAGGCGGTCTTCTAAGCTTCCATTAGCCATGAACTCATACACCAAACATCCATATTCTGGACAAGCTCCAAGGAGAAGAACCATGTTTGGATGCCTTATGCAGCTCAACACCTCAACCTGCAATAATTGGCACAGAATAGATACAGAAGTTTACTAATCTTCATCAAAAGTAAGGACAGTAATTGAAGTTGAAAGTGGTCGACTGACATTATGTAAGCCTGTTCAAAGTTCAACAATCTATAGCATAATAAACTCCTCAGTCACTATCAGTTAGATGTTTCATCTCCCCAAGTATTCCCAATTAACATTTTCTAGCACCCAAATACCAAATATGGATTGTGCATGATAAGGTTGCTTACTATCAATTATGTTTGATCATATGGCAACATAACCCTTGTTGTTAACTCTTGCATTCACATTGCATATGTTTTTCCTGATGGCATACCTCTTGCAAAAACTGGGATCTGCCTTGAGCGGCATCTGGTCGCAAGACCTTGATTGCAACTGACGTGTGATCCAAGTAGCACTTGTACACCGGGCCATAACCTCCTTCACCAATCTTGCGGGACTCCAAGAAGAACTCTGTGGCATTTTCGATCTCCTCGATCGTGTATCTCCTGTACCTGGCATCTGACTTTGCAAGAGCATCGAGGACCTTTTTCTTCTCCTCGGCTTCTTTGAGCGCTTTCATTTCCGCATTAATCCTTTTCTGGGCTTCGAGTTCAGCAATCCTCTGAGCAGCCTCGGCGGCCTCCATCGCTGCTTTGGACTTGGCTTTCTCCTTCTCTGCAAGCGCTAGAGCAGCTTCTTCAGCCAGTCGCGCCTCCTCGATCCTCCTTTCTTCTTTTAGTTTCCAATGTTGGAGCTCTTTCGCCTGGAAGGCAATAACTTTAAAGTCTTGAACAGGGAATGTAATTCCTCCAGCGAAACTCAGATCTGCCTTACCTTATGTTTAGCAGTGAGAGCTTCTTTGCAAGCTTTGCTGTACATTTCCATTGTTTGCTTCAGCTCTTGTTTTAGCCTCTTCATCTCGGCTTCTACATCATCCTGCAATTTTGGAAATCCTTCACTTTTGTTTCAAAATATTTTCGACTACATCTGTCTTCCAAGAAATGTTTGATAGATCCTAAAAGCATGTCACACCTGTCTTGTTCTTACCGTAGTAATTGATGGAGATGAATAAGACCTCTCGCTCTCCAGTGAAATATGCGACATGGATGAAACTTCGCGAACTGTGCTGCCATCTACCAACCTCTGTGCCAACGGAGCTGCATCGAAGCTCTGTCTGTATTCTATGTTGGTGGTGTTAGACAACCTCGGGGAGTCGCCACCATCCATATTGTCATAAAATGATGGAAACATTCGGTCAATGCTCGGTCTACCGGAGCTGACAAAGGATATATCAGTATCCGGAGTACCAACCTCCCCGTACAATCTGCCATTAGAACCTTTTCCTCTTGTGAACGGCGATCTGTTTGTGAAGGATTTTAGTCATATTTTCCTCTAATTGGGAAAGGGTCGTTTCAAATAAGATTGACGTACCTTATAAAGTCTACGCTGTTATTCGACTTATGAGGCACCTCATTCGTTGCCCTTGCAAGTCCTACTGAAGAATCCATTCATAGAAATCTAAAAATGTGAGATGAAGTGCAACCAGACACGAAGATTTAACTTGAGAAAACGCTTACCTCTTATACTATTAGTCTGAGGGACACGCAGCTCTGATTGATTTGCCCGTGGAACCGATTGATTGTGAATTTGATTAGCTAGTGGCGAGACCATCGGAGCCGGACGGGTAGCCGAGCGCATGGTTGTTATCTTCCCCTTCGTTATGATGTAAACCGTACAAAAGTCTGGTGCTCCTTTTGCCACATTACTCGGGACATCTATTGCCTTGAAGGTTCTGTCAATAAGCGCTCATCAAGCTATCAAGTCCAATAATCAGCTTACAAAATCATTTTAACTAGGTATTTTGAGTGTAATTTTTTCGCTTAAATCCATACCTCGCATATGTAGATGATCATTGGTAATCTTAATCAGTTACCTTTGTGTCAATGTCACAAGCATCTGTTGTCATTTCTTAATGGCCATTGTTAAGTGTTCAAGGTAGCTGTAGAGTTGCAAGTTTTAGCAAATAACTTATGGTCGTCCCATTAAATCAATCACCTCTCAAACTAAATACCTTCACAGGCTTGTGCCAATGCAGATTTCTTTTCTGTTTCCTAAAGAAAGATTGCTATGAAAACACAAGACGGAACCCGAAATTCTCGATGGCATCATGAGAAACATAACAAGCAATACAAACCTTAGAAAGCCGGACTTTGATGAGGAACCAAGGACCAGATTCTCAATGGCGTTGTGAGAAACATACTCGATCAATCCTTTCGATACGTCCGTGTCTTCCAACAAAACATCTTTGCATTGTATCTGGCATCAAAATGAACGTGTGAACACTTGACCAAATAGATTCTGCATTGCTATTGAATTCTGAAGCCACAGCATCTAACTTACTTCCTTGCGTGTACAGAAGCATCGGAACGGAAGAAAGAGTTCTTTAGGATCGGGCTCACGTCCTGTCATACGAAGAGCCCCGTCCGACATCAAATAGTTCAAAGACATGTTAAACATCAAATAACTAAAAGCAATGATCTGCGCACATTCGGTTTATGCACATTGATCTCTCGATTCAGACAAACACAAGCATCAGCTAGAAAGCTCGCCATTGCAATTCGAAGTAATTCGATGACTTACGAGGGGTAGAAACTGGAGGCGCGGCGGGGAGGGACTTGACCTTGACATGAACGAGGATGACGGTTTGGCCCCTCTGGAGAAGATTGTCGACGGCCCATTTGAGAGCATTTTGGCTTCCTTTATCCTGATGGATGGCCACGGCCACCAACCCGTTCCCTCCCCCTCCCCCTCCCTTTCTCTCCGACTGTTCTCTCGCGAGCCACATTTGCTCTATCTCTCTCTTTCTCTCTCTGTCTGAAACCCTGGAAAATCAGCAATGCGAAGATCGGAGCCGGACCCAAGGCAGTGTCAAATATGGGTCGCAGGCGAACAAGTCGAACCTCTACTCGACCACGGCAGGTTCGCCTTCGGCTCAGGGCGATGGCACTTTTCCGCCTCCTGGAGAAGGCGAAAGAGAGAGGAGGGATGATTGGACTCGACCTTTCTCCTGTGGTTTCACCGCGTTCTCTCCCCTCTTCTCCCTCTTATTGATGAACCACCAATTCTCCCTCTCTCCCTCTCTCTCTCTCTCTCTCCTAGAATTAGGCAGCCGAGGCGTTGATCAGTCTAAATTAGAGAACCCTCTAACCTCCTCTTTCTCCAACTATAAAGAGAGAGAGAGAGAGAGAGAGAGAGAGAGAGAGAGAGCATGCATTTCGGTCTGTTCCAGGTGCCATCAGCAGCTGCATGGTAACGCTGCATGTTCTCGGAATGGAAGCAAAGCATTCCGTTGAGAGGTTTCGGCCGGTTGTCAGACCGCCGAGGAAGACGCATTTTTCTTTACATGCCTGCGCCTAATATCCTTTGATTAGTACCTGAGGTTACACCTTGTGATTAGTTGACCTGATTTCGTTTCCTAACGACTCGGATGTTTGATGTTTTGTTAAGGTCGTTCGTGTTTAGACTGAACGATGGGGTTGCGGTTGGATTGTTTGATCCATTTTCTAGAATCTCGTCTCTGTTGTTTGTTTTAATCACGAAGGGTGGAAAAAGGATAGGACACTAGGACAATTGCGAAAATATCTGACTTTCATACCGCACTTAATTTGATATCACAACTTCTCGTTTAACTGCTTGAGTACCCATAAGGTAGATTTTAATCAGCCGGAAAATCTGACACAGCATCAAAATGTATGGCACTTGGGTTGCGTAGTTTTAGAAGTTATGATACTTGGTTGATCGATTCAAAAGTTAAGGCACGCTCAAGAAATCCATTCAAAACTAATAGTATTAAACTGAGCACCAGAAGAATATTATGGCACTAAGTGTGGATGTGTGTGATATATATACTCGAATTAGTCATTAATGGTTGATTGTAGCATATAGAATTTTGACAAACTTAAAAAAAAATCTAATCTAATAAATGATAATTTATTCTTTTAGGGTGCATTCGTTTCATGAAAAACTCGAGATTCAGAAAATATTTTTGAAAAATAGTCGCTTATATTACTTACAAAAATGGATGAATGCAAAATATATTCATTACCCTTGAAGTTATTCAATTATAAATTGTTGTCGATAATAAAAATATTTTTTATTGACCATTTTTTTAAATGATATAATCAATCCTTTTTTGAAAAATATTTTTCAAATTTTAAAATTTTCATGAAATAAACATACCCTTAGTATCCATTCAGCGAATCAAGCGATTAAATTTGTTCTATATTCATAATATCAAATGTCACTTTGAGATTATGCACTCTTCTTTGTTTCTAGTGTTCCTCCTTTTTCCCACGGTGTCTATTTTTTGATGCACTCGATCATGGCAAATGGGGGAAAGGCAGCGGCTGGCTGCCGCTCTCTCACCCGCTAGATATGCGCTAAAAATCACCCAAAAATTGCTCTTATACACTTCTTTTAAACGAATTTTTGGCATGATTTTCCATCCGGCTCGCCTGAACTTATCTCACCCCTAAAACTGGATCTTGCTGATATATAAGTTTACAAGTAGAATTAATCAAGGGAAGGGCTTGTCTATATTGTGCCTAGGGTTATGCCTCAAAATGATCGCCCATGTCCGACGATACCCATGATTATGAAGGTATTAAAATTTGTAATATCAACTTGATCGGGTCTAGTTAGGCTTTGAGCAAACCTAACTTGGTGGGTTGAGCCCGAGAATTAAATGACTTGTCCAAGTGATGTAGAATAGTTGGCAAATACTTATATGGAAACATTTTGAGTGTTGTAAGAGTAGGTAACCCCATCCACGCCATAAATTTTGAACAGTTATAACTTTCATGCGGGAGAAGTTATGATGCTTATTAAATCGAAGAGACTTTCAAGATCTTCGAAGCCGCAAACGGGCTTTGCTGATTTGGGTAAATATTTGATCTCTAAATTCATGCATTTTCCTTTATTTTTGGGCTGTCAAGATTTTGACGTATTTTGCAAATTTTCAAGACACATTTTAAAGACTTTTGCCTTTATCAATGTTTTTTTCCTTAATTCTATAGTTTGATTTTAATTATTTGATTGTTTCCTCAAGGGCGACCTCCCTATAAATAGCCACTAAAGGCAATGTTAATGGTACTTCATTATTCAGAATAAACATCATCATTTGTAATCATTTTCCAAGTTTATCTTCCCTTGTGTCACTTGGTATGAGAACAAGTCTCTCCTATGACGATAACTAATAAAGTCAATGAAAATCTTCCCGTAACTGAGGTCCATGAAAACAAGCCTATTACACAGGTTGAGTCCAATCACTTTGTGGAGCAAACCGAACGAACGTTTCAAGACTTGTTGCCATCCAACATGTGTAGACCAACCCCATACCTAGTAATCTTCCAACCAAACGTGCTTAGGCCACTTGATTCCTGGACGTAGCTATGGAAGATTGGGCTAATCCCTGACATAGGCAACAAGCCTATGTCAAGGACTCCAGAGAAGAAGAAGTAGAAGAAGAGTTCTTGGACAGGCCTATTCATGGAGGCTATTGGAGTGGGGAACACCAATGAGAACCGAAGTAATATCAACAGAAGGTTGACCTCCCAACCTTCAATGGCAACTTAAATATTAAAGACTTTCTAGACTACCTTTGGGAAGTTGAGAAATTCTTCGATGCCATAGAGACCGTGCGTGACTTGGTTGAGACTCTACCTTTGGCTTTTTCAAAGGTTGGGGCTTCGTGCGTGACTCAATTGTGAGCTCCTCAACTCTTGGCCCTTTGCTCATGAGTCAGATCATGGAGATGCTCTTGGTCTTCATCAACCCATGAATCATAGGCACCATCGTTGGGCATTGTGGGTCAATGATCATGATGCACTTGGTCCTCATGTAAATCATGGCCCTTGCACTATCGAGGAATTCTAAACCTAAGATTAGATCATAGTCATCAAGTGGAATTACCTCTAATAAGAATTTTCCTTTTCATCCATTGATATGGACTTCCACATCTTGGGCTACATTTATGGCCTTTACGTCATTCGAATTGACAACCTTGTGTTGATTCCCAGTTGGCTCAACACAAAATCCCAAACTCTTTGCCACTTCGCTTGACATGAAAATATTTGATGCACTCGCATCAACCAAGATATATAGAGTTTTGCCACATACCTTGACTTTCATGAATGACAATTGTGAACTTGTGAGCTTCTTCTTGGTTGGTGCCTAGGTCTTCACAAAGTTGAGAACTTTATGACTTCGAGTCGTACTTCCCTTCTCTCTTGCTTTAGCTATTCCTCTTTCCCTTTTCTCTTGCTTCAGCTCTTCCTTTTCTTCCACGACAAGAAGCGCATTGATCTTGCTCTTCTAGGGGCATTTTTAAGTCCAATGAGGACCTTCCTAAATGAAGCATGGGGATGGTGGCGGCTTCTTAAACTTATCCTTGTTGAAGTCTCCTTGGGGTTAGTTCCTTTGAAAGAATGGCTTGGATGACCCCTCTCCCTATGATTTCTCCCATCCACATGGTACAGTAAGTTTCTCCTTCCTTGTCCTCGTAGTGGCAACCTGTTCTCCACACATTCGCTTTGGACTTGGATGATTCGACTTTGGTGAAGTTGGCAAGAGACTCAACCACAACGAGCACCCTCCAGATACTCCAAACATCCTTTTGCTTGAGCTCGAATTAGGCCACAGCTTCAATCTATCCATAAACACCCCAAGAGCCTCCTCCTCCCCGAGGTTGGAAATTTGGAGCTTGAGCTTAGTAAATTCCTTTACGTACTCTTAGACTGTCCCTCATTATTCAAGGCAATGGGACTTGCTACAAGCCTCTTATTGAGCGAACTCAGGGAAGAAGGAATCTCAAAATTCCTCAACGAAACTATCCCAAGTGTTGATGGGATCAATGCCTTGTTTGGTCTCATCGCACCTATTATGCCACCAAAATATTGCATTATTAGTTAGCAACATCAAGGCAATTCTTACCTTGGCCATCTTGTCTTGAATTCCAACAGTACCAAAATATTGCTCCATAATTCATAGGAAGTTGTCCACCTCTTTGGTAGATTGATTGTCCTTGAATTCCTTGGGCTTCAACATATCTAGCTTGTGCAACACTTGAACATGCATGACTCCATTTGTGATGCTAATCTTGATCTTGAGCTCTTGGACCTCCTCCTTCAAGGCATCAGCCTCGGCTTTGTGGGGGTTGTCCTCTTTGAGCTCAAGGACCTCCATCTTCAAAGCATTGATGGACGCTTCAAAGGCTTTGTCCTTCTCATGCAAAGGGGTCATGATTTCATTCATGAATTTTGTGAACTTGAGGCAGAGCATCTCTTCAACCTCGTCGATGCACTCTTTCACATCCTCAAGTCCCTCAATGAATTCCACCATTGTGGCCCTCATCCTTGTGAGCTTTTCATCGAGGGCAGACATGATGTCCAACGAGACTTCCCTCTTCTTGGCTCTCTTGTGGATCTTCTTCACTTGGGCGACCTTTTCTTGGGAGCGTCTCCATCCATAACTGCTTCTTGGCTCGACATTGTCTCGATCTATTGGTATGCTTCTCGATCTCTTTAAACAACTCTCCTTTTACTTGTTCTAATACCACTCGTCACAAGTCAATCGTTTGAAATTGAGACCGTGTGACGACTTAGGCTTCCTTGGATCAATGGAGCGCCTAAGTTAAGTCTTTCCCAATGAACGATCGCTCACTTGCTTACTCGAATTGTATAAAGAGAAAGCTTAGAAAGAGAAGCTCTGGAAGAACATGCTTTATATTGTTGAAATGCTTAGATGGATACAAATGAGGGGGAGAGCTCCCCTATTTATATAAGAAGCTCTCTCATTATAACTATTGATAGACTCTAAATCTACTAGACGAGATCACAACTCCCTATCTACCGACTATCAGCATTTGTGCTAAGAATGTTCTAGAACTTGATATAATTATCGTATCACATGTCCTTGAGAATGTTCCAAAAACCCTTGGTGACTTTGGGTGATCTTGCTTGATTGAGTTCAATCCTTTGGTCATGGGAAACCTCAAAACCATGACACATGTGTCACAGATCGATCGATTTAGCGTTCCCTAACTCATGTGGCCTTAGGATTTTTCTTGAGCAGCCTTACCCACACTTGACTTACAAGGATCATAAAGAGAGAAACTCTGAACTTATATTTTACTTGTGACGACCCAAGCGACGGTGCGCGGGGAGGAGGGATGGCAGTGCGTCCGCGCCTCGATCCTCGAACGTGCACAAGGGAGACGGCCCAAGCGACGGTGTGCAAGGAGGAGGGATGGCGGTGCGTCTGCGCCTCGGTCCTCGGACATGCACAAGGGAGGTGGGTCACATGTCTCTTGTCCCACATCGCTTAGGGAGGGAGTCATGGGCTAGTATATAAGGTTGGAATCCCTCTTCCCTAAGTAACGCGTTTTTAAAACCGTGCGGGCCTCGGCCCAAAGTGGACAATATTACTCAGCGAGCCCCAGGTCCTTATAAATGGTATCAGAGCCGACTCCCGACAGCGTGTGGGACCACAACGAGAACGCTGTGCCTGAAGGGGGGAGAATATGGCGACCCAAGCGACGGTGCGCGGAGAGGAGGGATGGCGGTGCATCCGCGCCTCGATGCTCGGACGTGCGTAAGGGAGACGGCCCAAGCGACAGTGCACAGGGAGGAGGGATGGCAGTGCGTCCGCGCCTCAGTCCTCGGACGTGCACAAAGGAGGTGGGTCATATGTCTCTTGTCCCACATCGCTTAGGGGGGAGTCCTGGGCTAGTATATAAGGCTGGGATCCCTCTTCCTTGAGTAACGCATTTTAAAGCCATGCGGGCCTCGGCCCAAAGTGGATAATATTACTCAGCGAGCCCCAGGGAGAATATGGCGACCCAAGCGACGGTGCGCGGAGAGGAGGGATGGCGGTGCGTCCGCGCCTCGATGCTTGGACGTGCGTAAGGGAGACGGCCCAAGCGACAATGCACAGGGAGGAGGGATGGCAGTGCGTCCACGCCTCAGTCCTCGGACGTGCACAAGGGAGGTGGGTCATATGTCTCTTGTCCCACATCGCTTAGGGGGGAGTCCTAGGCTAGTATATAAGGCTGGGATCCCTCTTCCTTGAGTAACGCATTTTAAAGCCATGCGGGCCTCGGCCCAAAGTGGATAATATTACTCAGCGAGCCCCAGGTTGGCGCAAGCGACGGTGCGCGGGGAGGAGGGATGGCGGTGCGTCCGCGCCTCGGTCCTCGGATGTGCGCAAGGGAGGAGGGGATATGTCGCTTGTCCCACATCACTTAGAGAGGGAGTCTTGGGCTAACTTATAAGCATATGGGTTCTCTACTTGTACATACGCATTTTAAAATCGTGCGGGCCTCGGCCCAAAGCGGACAATATATGTACATGGGCGAACCCAGGATGTTACAGGTGGTATCAAAGCCGACTCCCAACCGCGTGTGGGGCCACAGCGTGTAACATGGTATCAGAGCCGACTCTCGACCGCATGTCGGGCCACAGCGAGGACGCTGTGCCTCCGACCGCGTGTGAGGCCACAGTGAGGACGCTGTGCCTGAAGGGGAGGAGAATGTGACGGCCCACGCGATAGTGCGCGGGGAGGAGGGATGGCGGTGCGTCCGCGCCTTGGTCATCAGACGTTCGCAAGAGAGGAGGGGATATGTCTCTTGTCCCACGTCGCCTAGGGAAAGAGTCCTGGGCTAACTTATAAGCATATGGGTTCTCTACTTGTACATACGCGTTTTAAAACCGTGCGGACCTCGGCCCAAAGCGGACAATATATGTACATGGGCGAACCCAGGATATTACATTACTTGTGAATTAGAGGGAGAAGACCCCTATATATATACAAGTACAAGATAAACTATATCCATAGATCTTTCCTTGATCTAGCGGTGGAGATCACATCTTCCCAACTACCAACTATTCGCATTTATTATATATACATCGTTATGTGTCCATCTTTTCGCGAAGTTGAGAGCATTGTTATGTCGAGAAGTTGGAGGAATGCCAGCATATCTTCTCAACATAATGATGCCAACATATCTTCTCAACATGCATAGTCGACAAGAAGAGAAGGCAATGCTTTCAGCTTTGCAAACGTCCTCTGTCAAGCAATGCCAGCATATAATCTTGACATAACGATGCTCTTAGCTTTGCAAAAAGACGGACACACTTCTATCTACAGCATCTACCTAGTGCCAGATAGAAGTACTTCATGTGGAAAAGACGTCCGCAAAGGAGGAGGAGGAATAGGAGAGACGGAAGCAAGACGAGTGGACAACAAAAAGACGACAGTGCCAGTAAATGCGAAGGTGGCAATGAGGCCGGCAAGGATGTTGACAAAGAGTTCAACTTCGACATTGACAAGGAGTTCGACTTCGTCCTCTCTTCTGGGTCATCCGGCTAGAGCCACGACTGCACAGACGCCAACATTTTGTCGCTTGTTTGTCTCCGACGACCTCTTCTTCAGAGGGGAGCTCATGCCATAGAGCCCTCCGACCCCAACGCCACTAAGCCTTCGTCGTTTTCCAACAGTTGAAAGAGACCATCCGGCGGTGGTCGTCAGACTTTGCGAGACAGAGAGGAGAAGAGAGATAGAGGAGGGAGGTGGTTGAAATAAAGGAAGAGAGGGGGAGCGCGTAACTAAAAAGGAGAGAGAACACCGTTCCTGACAAGCCTGCTAAGTTTTTAATTTTCACATCACTCGGACATGTGTCACGTTTTTAATGGATGACGCATACCACATGTGCTAATGACGCAGTGGTTTGAAACCACCGAATACTTTCTCTCCCTGAACACCTGTAAGCTCCAGCTACCTCTGCACAAGCAATTTGCCGCCATCGTGCGTAATGGCTCACGGAGGAGGTTGGAGTCTCATGGCGAATGGAGTCTGCAACGACTTGCACGGCGATGGATGGTGGTGAGCAGTGGCACTGCTTTGTGCATGGAAACGTGGAGGACTGGGAAGGAGAAGAAAAGGGCGGAAACTGAAAATAAAAAGGAAGATTCAAACATAAAGAGAAGAACACATCTTAGTCATTGAAGTTCAATTTATGTTAATTTGTTCTCTTTTTGAATGAAGTACATTTATAATGAAAATCTTAACTCCTAAATCTAAAAAGAAAAAAAGAAATTCCAATTTAAACGCTTGAGAGTTTGTGAGTAAACGTGAAATTGAAATGACAAATGCACTTAAATTTAGCTAAAACATTGACTAAAAAGTTCACCAAGTTTGATTTCTCTGTGAAATTACTCTTCTATGAATATTGGAAAGTTGTCTCAAGTCAAGATATAAATCTTCAACAACATAGTAACAGACGATCGAAGAGTGTCGAGCAGTGTAGTCAACCATCAATTGGTAACCGAGAAGGAGAAGTTATCCTCCGTCATTGCCCTAGAAGAGTACAAATCTCCTTCACTGGCGTAGGAAGAGTACTCTTCATCGCTGTCCCTCTCCCTCAGCTCCTCAATCCTTTCCATGGCCTCCCTCAAGCTCCACCTTCGTTCCACGTTCCACTCGCAGCAGGACATGCCGATCTTCAGGAGCTTCAGCATCTCCCCCTCCCCACTCTTCGTCCCTCTCATGTCCTTGTCGAACACCTCACCCGTCCACTCCTCCCTCACCACCGAGTTGACCCAAGTGGCCAAGTCGGCGTTTGCTCCTTTCCCTTGCTTTAGATAGTTCGCCGGGAACTTCCCTGTTATGATCTCCAGGATCAGTATCCCGAGACTCCACACGTCGGTCTTCTTGGTGGTACGGTCGCTGTGGTTGAACTCAGGAGACTTGAATGCCACCATGAACTGTTGAGCGTGGTCCTTGTTGATCACGGGCACGAGACCGTAGTCCATCAAGAGAGGTGTGAAGTTCCGGTCCAGAAGAACGTTGGACGACTTGAGGTGACCGTGGGGCAAGGAGAGGCCGGGAAGCTCCTTGTAGAGGTATTCGAGACCCTTTGCGACTCCCTTGATGATCTTCAGACGGGTCGGCCAGTCGAGCCCGGGCTGTCCTGGACTACGATTCGCTATACGATAGACCAAAATTAAATTATGTCAAGATTTCATTGGATAAATGCATGTTCAACACTATCTAGTCAAATACATATTTATCACATTTTTAGTGATTATACACATCCATACATGAAGAAATGAACTGTCTGGAGTGGCCGATGTAATGATAATGAGATGCTCATCAAGAACGAAGAAGACAAAAACTTTAGTTTCACCGTACATGGTAGAAGTCAAATAAATTTCTAATTAGTTAATGTGTTTGTCCTAGAGGAATAAATAAGTGAATTCTAATCAATGCAACCGAGTACATACCATGAAGATGACTGGCCAAGCTTCCATTCTCAACAAAATCCGAAATCAGGAGCTTTTCCTCTTTCCTGTAAAAGAAAGCCACTAGAGGGAGCAAGTTAGGGTGAGACAAATTCCCAAGCCTCCTCATGTGCTCATAGAACCCCTCCTTCCCGAGGTTGTTCATTTGCCTGAACCGCCTGACGACGACCGCCGGCCCGCTCAGCAGCGCTGCCTTGTACGACGACCCGAAGCTCCCGCTGCCCAGGACCTCCGCGGAGGCCCGGAGCAGGTCTTGCAACTCGAATCTCCCCTGGTCGCTCCTCACAAACACTAGCTTCCCTTGCTGATCTCCTCCTCTCTTCTTCATCTGCGGCTGCTGGTTGTTTATCTGGGCGTCCCTCGGGCCGGCGTCGTAGGCCCCAAAACCCCTTTGGGCCTTCATGCGGTGGGCCTTGAGGACGTTCGACTTCTTCCTGTATAGGACGGCACCAACGATGAGCAACGCGACAAGCACGAAGCCAACTCCGATGGTGATGAAGAGTATCTTCTTCGACGATTTGCACGGGGGAAGAGGCTTCCCGCACAAGCCTTTGTTCCCTGCTCGATCACACTAGTCCTTCGTTAGATGTCTAATACTCTTAGGCAAGCCAAGAAGAAATTGCTTTTCACTTCATCCACTACATCTAACCATGTGTGGAACCGTACACATAACTCTATGTCAAAGCTTGTGAAAAGTAATTTTGTTTCCACTGAAAGTGTACAAAATAAATACTGAAGAAAAATAGTACAAGATATATAAATACATACACCAAATAAATACTAAAGATTCAAATGGTGTGTCAAAATGCAAACCTAGTTTGATCAAGTCGCACGAGGTCATTGTCGTAAGCCCCGCAAGAAATGCAACTTTGTTAGGTGAATAGTCGACTTTGTATGTTGACCGACGTGTGATGCACGACGTGCTTCATGCAAGGATTTGGCGAAAGCGTTATATATAATCCAACATCCTTAATCATGTCCTTTAGCGGTGATTCTATAAAACTTTTCACGTAATCGTTATATATAGCACAAACAGTCTAGAAATGTGAATTTCGTCTGTCGTTAAGATGAAAGTAGTTACTAAAATACTGAAGATGTTGCCTTTTTGATAATCCAAGATCATGGGTTGGAGATTTGGCTATCGGGAAACTCATGAAGTGCCCTAAAAAACCCGCGATGGACAATTGAACTGTGTAGATAACCTCGACACATAAAAATTTGCATGAAATTGATGGTACTCGAATGGGCAACATCCAATTCTAGAGTTGGAAAGCCTCAATACCCTAACCAACAATGTCGTCTACAATCATATGTTGATGTTGTATGCCATAAAAGTCATTAAAAATGAGAAAGGATAAGTGTATTAAAAGTCTTAAAATTTAGCATGAAAACACATTTGAGTTCCAAAATTTTCAAAAAATGCAATTAATTCTAAAACTTGTCACGAAAATACAATCAACTCTAAAACTTTTAAAAAGTGCAATAAAATCTTAAAACTCATCATGAAAATGAAATTGAATCCTAAAATTTTCAAAAAAGTAGTATCAAATGAGGGACTTGATATAATTAATTTAACAAATTTTATGACTTAATTGTATTTTTTGGAAATTTTAGGACTCGATTATATTTTCATGATAAATTTTAGGATTCAATCACATTTTTTTGAAAGTTTTAGGGTTAAATTTTGTTGACAAGTTTTAGCACTTTTAATGTAATTATCCCGAACGAGAAAAAGCAATGATCACCTGCGAAGTAGGAGGCGTTCATGTTGCTAAGCTCCGGAGGTATCTTGCCCTCGAACTGGTTGTAGGCCACGTTCACCATCTGCAGCTCCATCTGCCGAAAATCTGGGATCTTCCCTCCCATCCGATTCCCCGAGACGTTCAACTTCACCAGCCTCGGCAGGTTCGCCAGCGACATCGGCACCGGCCCCGTGAACATGTTCCCGTCCAGGTACACCATCTTCAGCGCCCTCATCCCTTCGAACATGTCATCTGGGATCTCCCCGAGAACATGTTGCTCGACATCGTCACCGACTTGAGCGCCGGCAGCTTCTTCACGTCCGGCATCGGCCCATCGAAGCTGTTGCCCTTGATGCTCAGGATGCGGAGGGCGGGCAGCTCGGAAAGCGAGTCCATGTCGAGGTGGCCTCCGAGGCCCATCCCGTCCAGCCTGAGCTGCCACACCCTGCCGTTGAGGCACACCACGCCGGCCCAGTTGGTGGTGCTGGCGGGGGTACACGGGGAGTCGGTGGAGCCATTCCAGCTGCTCAGAGCGGTGGCGTTGGAGAGGGAGCTCCGGAACTTGATCAGGCTCTGGGTCTCGCCGGCGCTGCAGGTGACGACGCAGTGGGCGACCAGGACGAGCACCGCGACCACGAGCCGGTTGGGTTCCTCGCGCTCCATGGTCATGAAAGGAGAGAACCACCGTCGATATGCATGAAAACACGGGATCAAACTAGGGTTAAGGAAGGGGGGAGAGAGAGAGAGAGAGAAGGGGGGGATGAGGGATGGAGAGGAGAGAGGGCTAAAGACGTGAAGAGCAGAAGGAAGGGGACAAATGGAGGGGTGAGACTGTCGATGTGTGTCCTCAAACATCGAGAGAGCTGAGGCTTAGCTGGTTCTTGGCCGGCCGCCGGGTCTTGATGAATTGCAGATTTTCTTGATTTTCTTTATTATCTTTCCATTTTGTATATGGTAGTTTCTCAATGCGAGGAGCTTTGTAGCTGTCGCCTTTCTTGGGAATGTGTGTACCTAACAAATGGGGGGTCGTTTCCGTCCCAAAGGCACGTACAAGGATGTTTGGGAATACTCTGGTCCCGAAAATAAGTTTTGAGTATTTAAGGTGTTTGATAAATTGTTTAAATTTTTTATTTTGGGAGCAGAAATGCGTTTAGTAAAAAATGTTGATCTTTTGATTCTTTTAATTTTTGATACTTTTTGTTATAATTTTCTTTTTTCTTTTTCTTTTTTCTCCCCTTCTTCCTCTTGGATGCTGCTCGCCGGTGGCGGCAGGCGAGGCTCACCCAAATCTATGAGGCAGAGCCTCGCTGGTGGCGGCCGGGCGAGGCTCACCTAGATCTGTGAGGTTGAGCCTCGCCGGTGGCCGGGTGAGGCTCAAGCGAGCTCGTCGGATCTCATCTAGCCGCTTGTCGGCAGTAGCCCAAGGGCACTGATGGCGGCCCAAGGGCAGTGATGGGGTGGTGATGGGGTGAGAGGAGGAAGAAGAAGAAGAAAGGGAAGGATAAAAAAGAGGAGAGAAAAGAGAGAGAAAAATTATTCTCAAAATTATTTCCGGAAGTGAAAAGTAACTTTTTTTTGTTTCTTGATTCTACTTCAAATCTATTTCCTAGAATAAATTTATTTCCGAAAATAAAAAATTTACTAAACGCATTTATGTTCAAAATCTGCTCTCGGGACAAAAAAACAGAATCAGTTGTTACCGGGGGTATTACCAAACAAGCCCCAAGAAACCGTTTCCTTTGGGTTTTTGGACCAAGCCTTATGTTTTGACAGCGGAGGTAAATGAGCTTGCGAGTGCCAACGATGGCAGAGCTTTTTGGACTCTCCGTTGACCTGGGGTCTACAACATCTCGAGAAGACATTAATTAGGTAGAGTTGGGGTAAAACTCCCTCTCTCCATTTACGAGGCGACATGTGTTGCTCAAGCTCACTAAAAGTTAGAAGCCTTTGCTTTTTATTTTATGCCGGTTTGATTCAGCTTTGAGTAAATGTCCTTAGAAAAAATCAAATATATTTACCCGAAATACAAATAGCGTTTGGTAAATCATAATTTTACATTACATTGTGAAAAAATTTGACATAAATGTCGTTTGGTAAATACTACATTTTGTAAATGACTTAAAATTGTCAAGATTTTTTTTTTAAATTTACTCACCAATGGCGGAACAACCTCATCTAAGGTCTAGTTGCCGGATAGCCTTACCTAGGTCACGCGACCTCAAGCGATGGTTGCCTGGATCATGTGACCATCTGCTAGGTTGCCAACCCAAGAGTGGGGGCAACAAAGGCAATGGTTCCATCGCCTAGGTCACATGACCCAGGTGGACGCCTCCGTCACCTAGGTTCACGCGACCTCGATAGACGATTGCTTGGGTTGCACGAACCTAGGCAACGGAGGCATTCGCCTGGGTCGCGCCACTCAAGTGATGGAATCATCACCTGGGTTGGTGACCTAGGTGCACGACCCAAGCAACCATCGCCTAAGATCACCAAACCTCAAGCAATGCTTGGGTCACGCAAGCAACCACCACTTGGGTCGCGCAACCCAAGTGACGCTTGAGGTCGTGTGACCTCAAGCAGTGGTCGCTAGGGTCGGGTGATCCCTCAAGCAGCGGTTGCCGATATCAAAGACCCCTTGGTTGGCGATCATCGGCCTCATTGGCTCATCGGAGAAGATGAATAGTACTATTGCGTGAACAGTTCCAACTTGCATTTCGAAGACGCAACTTCCCAAAGGAACTCCAAACTTGTCTTAGGCTAAAAGCCTTTAGAGTCCTTTGAAGATGCAATTGCATTTGATCAAAGTCATCTAAAAAATCAAATCAAATGGATTTGCATTTGGCCAAGGTTCTTTAGGTGCCCAAAATCCTTTCGCTAAGCCAAACCAAATGGGCCCTTAATTTCAAGCTCTCCTCTGACTCTCTCTCTCTCTCTCTCTCTCTCCCATTCGTGCTTCTCTCGTGCTCAATTTCTCCCTCCCACTCACGCAATTGTTTCAACTCATGGCTGAGTCCCCCGTCTAATGGACAACGCCACCGCTGCCTCCACATCCGCCTCATCCATTGCCTTTGCCATCCAACGAAACCACGTCAAAAGACGCCGTGCATTCTCTACATCTCTCTCTTGTCCCGCTCTGTCTTTCCCTCTTCCCCACCCGATGAACCATGTCGTCATCATCACCTCCGCCCGTAGTCCAAGAAGAAGCCTAAGCCCTCGTCATCTGCGACCCCGAGTCCTCCCTCAGCACTTGCACCCTCAAATTCCTTTGCAGCTCCCATGTCGTCTTCTCCCAAACCCTCGCCAGATTCGATGAGGACGACGCTCGCTCTAGTCGTGAGGGTCGAACCCTCGCCCAATTTGACAAAAGTGACTCTCACTTGTGGCCAACGAGGACAACCCTCGCCCTAGCCAGTGAGAGTCAAGCCCTCACCAAATCCAATGAAAGCGACCCTTGCCAACCACAAGCGAGGCCCATGACACCCTCGCTAGCCTTAGTTGTGTTAAAAAAATCCCACATCGATGAATTAGTATGGTGTGGAGCAATTAATATATTCTTATTGGTCCATAACTCATTGTCTTAAGCTTTTGAGAAGGCAAGTCCAACTAGATAAGTTAACGAGCTCAAACTTGGGTTATTTCTTGACAATCTTCCTAGGTAAAGGTATCGAACTTTTATTGTGCACTCGCAACAAAGAGTAATAGAGCCAATTGCAATTTCCTACAAGGATATCTAAATTAAGGGGGAAGAGGCTTGATACTGGATTGTAGAGTAATAGAGCCAAAGAGTAATAGAGCCAATTGCAATTTCCTACAAGGATATCTAAATTAAGGGGGAAGAGGCTTGATACTGGATTGTTATGAACATTGAACTCACGCATGAATGGAGGATTGTTAGGACGTACATGGAAGAAAAAGGACAAAGAAACAACGAAGAATAGAGAGAAACGAGGGAGGGAATGCAGGTGGCTACTTAAGCTCTACCTAATATTTTCTGGTGATGCGCCAACCTCGGTGGAAGATGCCGGCTATCCCTGGTGGAAGATGCTGCTTCCATCATGGGCTGGAGAGGATGTCCTCTTTTCGATAATTCGCACAAGAACATGCGCCATCCTCCGTTTACGCCCCCCGGATTGGGACCGGTAAATCCTTCAATGGGCCCATGGATTCCTGCCCTTGGTGCAAAGCAAGGGCGATTCGAATTCGACATGGGTTCGCGGAGAGGAGAACCCCCAAGCCATCGTTCTTTATCTAATTGAGAAAAAAAAAATTTGAAGACACTCGATGCTTCATCTAAGGTCCCGTCTGTTTTTAAAAAAATAAATATTTTCTAAAATATTTTTCTAAAAATATCATTTATATCGCTTACAAAACAAAATGGACGAAAAATATATTCATCATTTATTATTGATAATGACAATATTTTTCATTAACTATTTATTTCAAGTGATCATATTTTTTTAGAAAATGTTTTCCAAGTCATTTATTTTCCGTAAAATAAATGGATTCATGTGTATTTGTTTGGATTTAGGTTTCCGAACTTTTACCCATTTGGTCCACTGAAAATGATTAATTAATTGAAAATACTTTCTGGTCAATGAAAATATTCATTCATAAATTAGGAAAGTAAATTCTTAAATTTAAGAAGATGAAAATACTTCCCGAAATTACTTTTCTTTAATTTTTTCTTTCTTTTTTTCTTTTTTCTTTTCCTTCTTCCTCCTCCACTAGTTGCTAGGCCTTAATGACTAGCTAGTAGGGAAAGTCAGCAGGGCCGACCTCAAGCAAGGCTTGAGCTCGCCAACTTTCAAATGAGGTCAACCTCATCAAATCCTACAAGGCTCAAGCTCAACCTCGCCCGAGGCGGACCAGGTTGGCCCTCAATGATGTTGCTAGTGGCCAATCACGGCTATCAATGAGACTTGGCAATTGGCAAAGGAGGAAGAAGGAAAATATATATATACTACAAACCACATGATATGAATAAACCCTTAGCATTCTATGAACAAATACTGGCTGAAACTGAATCAGCCAAATTTACCCATTTCTCTGATAAAAATAATGCCAACCATATTCTTTACTCCACAATCATGATTATCCGAATCATACATCCAAATGAATGGACAGATGAACCAGATACACTCAAAAGGTTCAATGCCCAACTCACCCAAAGTTTACCATACTTTGTACTTCATACTCATCTTGGGACTACCAACAAGCATGGTGGAATGCCTTCTATCGACAAAATGACCATATGAAGCATACTTGGTTAGTGTACTTTAAAGACAAATTTCCCGAGACAAAATCTCCCAAACTGGTTCAACCAATGGTGGGCATACTTCGGACCTACCGAACAAATCATTCATCCCACCCTCATACCGGGATGGCAACTTTTCAAAAAGAGTTCCATCCCTCCCAGATGACATACGATTCCCATGCCTTCTCCATTATTTTGCCATATTCAGAATATCATGGGTAACTGAATGGGAATTTGCATATTCTCACATCGAGAAAATACCCATCCTCATACGCTAGCATAAAATAAAATGGTGGGATAAATTTAAATTCCAAGACTGGGGAACATAAAGAATGGTTCGAAATTGGTTAAACACCAATACTCCAACCAAAACATCAACACAGCAAACTGCATATCTTCAGGAAAAATCGCAAATAATGGCAGCCCTTGCTGCAACAAGCACCAAAGAAGAGTGTTTTGCCATAATTGGTCAACTCCACCAAGATGACCAAATGGCTAAAAACTCCTCAGACAGCCAACAAGGAAGCTATGAGGCAACTTCAACATACCATTTGGCGTCCCCATAAAACAGAAGACAAACAGCACCAAATACTATTTTCACTGTTCATACATACTCTAGATATTGTTCATTCACTGTTCAAACTTTTACTATTCACACTTTTACTGTGCACTTACTTCTGTTTAAATAGTGAAAACACCGTACGCACGAGCACTATAAAAATGTAACGCACTCATCCACGAAAAAGGGGAGGCATTTTTGTGTAACCCTTCGAGAGAGCTCTTGAAACCCTCGAAACCCTCTCCCACGAACCTCACTCTTTCATACCCAGAAACCCTCGAAAACCCTCTTCACCCGGAAGTATCTCTCTGGTTTTGAAGTAAGTTTTCGAAATCATACCATAGTTTCTTCATATCAGATCCTGACTCATACATAGTCGGAAGATCTGCATATCTTTTCATAACAGTTCAGTGACGGAGAGTGGATTACCGCCCCAGATCTGAAACTGTTCTTCATTTTTATTGCAGTCGATTCAATTCCTGCACTAGTACTTTACTTTCTTTAGATTATGCACTTGTAATTTACAAGTTCTTCAGATCTGTAACCCATACTTCTATATTATCTCCATTTACCACCTATATGGTCGGTTTCTTCATACCTTGGTGTTTTTGCATACTTCTGCTCTTCATACTTTACATATTCTTCGCTTTACATATTATCTTTAATGTTCGTGATTTTGCTTAGCTTAGTCTTCTTTTATATCTCATTTCTTTATTTAGTAAATTTCCTTTACACCATAACCCTAACCTTCGAATTATTTTACGATATCATACAAACATTCACAGAGCTTGCAGACTTCTTCGACTATATCAGAGACATAGAACCATTAGAGTTTTTCCATATCATAAACAGGTCCCATAAAAGAAAACGTTAGGGGTTTCCTCTTTCATCTACAGATCTGTCATCATCTTCTATCCTATTTTCTCTTCTACTAATAGATCCAACGATCCTATTTTCTCTTCTACTGAAGAAGCCTGCAAGCTCTGTGAATGTTTGTATGATATCGTAAAATAATTCGAAGGTTAGGGTTATGGTGTAAAGGAAATTTACTAAATAAAGAAATGAGATATAAAAGAAGACTAAGCTAAGCAAAATCACGAACATTAAAGATAATATGTAAACCGAAGAATATGTAAAGTATGAAGAGCAGAAGTATACAAAAACACCAAGGTATGAAGAAACCGACCATATAGGTGGTAAATGAAGATAATATAGAAGTATGGGTTACAGATCTGAAGAACTTGTAAATTACAAGTGCATAATCTAAAGAAAGTAAAGTACTAGTGTAGGAATTGAATCGACCGCAATAAAATGAAGAACAGCTTCATCCGGGGCGGTAATCCACTCTCCGTCACTGAACTGTTATGAAAAGATATGCAGATCTTCCGATTATGTATGAGTCAGGATCTGATATGAAGAAACTATGGTATGATTTCGAAAACTTACTTCAAAACCAAAGAGATACTTCCGGGTGAAGAGGGTTTTCGAGGGTTTCTGGGTATGAAAGAGTGAGGTTCTGTGGAGAGGGTTTCGAGGGTTTCGAAGAGCTCTCTGAAGGGTTACACAAAAATGCCTCCCCTTTTCTGTGGATGGGTACGTTACTTTTATAGTGCTCGTGCTACAGTGGTTTCACTATTTAAACAGAAGTAAGTGCACAGTAAAAGTGTGAATAGTAAAAGTTTGAACAGTGAATGAACAATATCTAGAGTATGTATGAACAGTGAAAATAGTATTTGGTGCTTTTTTGTCTTCTCGTTTTATGGGGACGCCAAATGGTATGTTGAAGTTGCCTCATAGCTTCCTTGTTGGCTGTCTGAGGAGTTTTTAGCCATTTGGTCATCTTGATGGAGTTGACCAATTATGGCAAAACACTCTTCTTTGGTGCCTGCTGCAGCAAGGGCTGCCATTATTTGCGATTTTTTCTGAAGATATGCAGTTTGCTGTGTTGATGTTTTGGTTGGAGTATTGGTGTTTAACCAATTTCGAACCATTCTTTCGGTTCCCCAGTCTTGGAATTTAAATTTATCCCACCATTTTGTTTTATGCTGGCGTATGAGGATGGGTATTTTCTCGGTGTGAGAATATGCAAATTCCCATCCAATTACCCATGATATTCTGAATATGGCAAAATAATGGAGAAGGCATGGGAATCGTATGTCATGCTGGGAGGGATGGAACTCATTTTTGAAAAATTGCCATCCTGGTATGAGGGTGGGATGAATGATTTGTTCGGTAGGTCCGAAGTATGCCCACCATTGGTTGAACCAGTTTGGGAGATTTTGTCTGGGAAATTTATCTTTAAAGTACACTAACCAAGTATGCTTCATATGGTCATTTTGTCAATAGAAAGCATTCCACCATGCTTGTTGGTAGTCCCAGTATGAGTATGAAGTACAGTATGGTAAACTTTGGGTGAGTCGGGCATTGAACCTTTTGAGTGTATCTGGTTCATCTGTCCATTCATTTGGATGTATGATTCGGATAATCATGATTGTGGAGTAAAGAATATGGTTAGCATTATTTTTATCAGAGAAATGGGTAAATTTGGCTGATTCAGTTTCAGCCAGTATTTGTTCATAGAATGCTAAGGGTTTATTCATATCATGTGGTTTGTAGTACCATCCATGAGGAAATATGTTTTTGGCAAATTGATTGGGGTTTTTGTCATAAAATCCATCCTCAACAGTGAGGATTAAATCATATTTTTCTTTTGGAAAAAACAACGATCTTGTTTGTGAGGAAGATTCTGCTGGTCGGATGACCACCTCATTGAGTATCCTTTTCTGTTGCATTTTTTGATCTTCTGCCTGTCTTTGTATGGCTAAAGGTGAGGGGTTGCTACTTTCTACTATGGCTTTGGCGGGTTGGTTATGTTTGATCAATGATTGGGTCATAATCTCGATTGTTTGTATTGGCAGTATTTTGGCTAGTTCCAAGAGTTGAGTCATCTGGGTGAGATTTATTTCGGATGTATCGGTTATGGGTTGGCTATCCGGTTGGCTATGGTAATATGTGCGTTCAGGTATGAGACCTGATTCTTCGACGGTTTGTGCCCAAGATTTCATGGGTAATATGGGGTTTTTGGTTATTCTGGTATTGGATGAAGATGTTTGGTCATTGGTGATTTTTTTCTTTGTCTTTTTCTTGGCTCGTGGCATGGTTGTATCCCCGTAAAAATTCTCTTGTAAGAAAATCAAAGGCAGGCAATTTGATGAACCATTTATAAATTGTATATCAAAATCAAAAACAGAAAGAATGGCCTGCCATC
Organism: Angophora floribunda; assembly: GCA_014182895.1. Taxonomy (NCBI): domain Eukaryota; kingdom Viridiplantae; phylum Streptophyta; class Magnoliopsida; order Myrtales; family Myrtaceae; genus Angophora; species Angophora floribunda. The sequence continues at coordinate 18,748,483 of CM024707.1, read as the reverse complement.
TTGCAAAGATTTGTTTTGATGCAATATTTAAAACATCTTTTTGTAAAACATCTTTAGCAGATTTGCAATCTATTCTTAACAAGAATTTTTGGTTAAAATATCTCCTTGGAATTTGGAAATGGAAAGGACTATAGCAAGTATTTCCTTTTTTATAGTGGAGTAATTTTGTTGGGTTGGATTCCAATGTTTGGATATGAATTGCACTATAGACTCCTTATCATTATGAGTTTGTTTGAGTATTCCTCCATATCCTATTTCTGATGCATCGGTTTCAACTATTTTGAATGCATTTGAGTTAGCTAAGTGAAGAATTGGTATGGTTTTGATATGTGTTTTGATGGTCCTAATTATATTGGTATGAACATCTGTCCATGGTGGAGGATTCTTTTGTAATCTTTGATGTAAAGGTTTACAAATAATACTAATATTGGGAAAGAAATCAAGGACGTAATTAAGACTTCCTAGAAATCGTTGTAATTGGGTTTTATCTTTAATTTCATCCCGGAATTTATCAGCAAATAAAATTGATCTGTCGATAGGGAATATTGTTCCTGAATGGATATTATGTCCTAAAAATCTTATTTTAGTCTGAAATAAAGAAACTTTAGAGGGGGAAATTGCTAGACCACTTTTAACCATAATTTTTATGAATGTCGAAATATGCTTAAAATGTTGTTCTATTCCTGAAGAAAAGATTAGGGCATCATCAATGTATGTAATAATAAATTTTGAATAGGGATTGAAGATATCGTTCATGATTCTTTGGAATTCTGAAGGAGCATTTTTCAGACCGAAGGGCATTACATTCCATTCGTATTGACCAAAAGGGACAGTAAATGCAGTTTTATATTTGTCTTGCTCCTTAATTTGTATTTGCCAAAATCCTGATTTCATATCAAATTTGGAAAAGATTTTTGCTTTACATAGTCTGTTTAATAGGTCTTTTTATTGGGAATTGGGTATCTTATCCATCTTAGGGCTGTGTTAAGAGGTTTATAATTTATAACAAGTCGTGGAACTCCTCTTTCTAATTCTGCATTTTTGTTAACATAGAAAGCGAACAACTCCATGGTGAATGACTTTTCTTATGAGTCTTTTTTGTAAGAGGTCTTTAATTTCTTTTTGACAAAATTTTAAGACTTCATGATTCATCCGGGTGGGGCGAGCTTTTGTTGGTATATCGGTTTCAACAAATCCTTGTTCGTAAGGGAGTGAAATGATATGGTTTTTTCTTTCCCAGAAGGCGTTGGGTAAGGTGGAGCATATGGTTTTTTCTATTTGGAATTGAAGTGAATTTATTTTTTCTTTAATGTTTGGTTTTGTAAGATTTTCTTCTAGTCTTTTGAATTCTAAATCTTCTTTTAAAAAATCAAGTTGCGTCTCCTTATCTTTAATGAGAGAATTGATTTCTGAAATAGACTTTTCTTGTAAAGAATTTAAGACCCGATTTTGAGGTTTGGTGATGAAATTAAATCTTATTTTCTTATTAAGAAAGTTGGTTTCAATTCCTTCATTATCTACGATGAAAGGTTGTATTAATTGAATGAAGGAGTTCCTAGAATGACTTCTGTCTCATATTTTTAACAAGGAGGAAGGAAGTTTTGTAAGAAATTTGGTTTTTTATTACAAGGGCATCTGGTAATTTATAATTAATATTAAGTTTATCCCCGTAAGCTGATTTTAAAGTCTCGAGGTTTTATCAAAATATTTTGTTGGGACAAGACCTTCTTTAATGCAATTGAGGTCCGCTCCCGTATCAAAGAGAGCAGCTTGTTTCAATCATATATTCATTATTAATTTTTATAGAAATATTTATTATCCATTTTCTGGATGTAATTTCGGTTAATAGCATTAGAAAACCTGGGTTTGTTGTTTCTCTTTCTGGGTAAATCACAGTATTGGTTTCTTCAAGTTCACTGGTTCTGGATTTTGAAATGGTTAATTGGATTCGATAAATGTCATTGGACATATTCTTTTGAGCATTTTTTAAAGCTTGAATTTCCACCTTTTGTGCTTTAATTTCATTCTCGAGGTCATTTATATTGACAAAGTCTAGTCTCGAGTTTTATTTCGCTAAGGATTTCTTTGAGATTGTAGGAAGAACTTTCTTTGGAAACTATATTCATGGAAGAATGGAGTCGGTCAAGGTATATTTGTCTATCTTCTGGGTTTTCTATTTGGTCAGCCGTGCTGATGAGAAATTCTTCTTCTTTAGTGAGCATGTTTAGTTGTGGAGAAGTATCTTTATAGTCAGAATCGGATGATGTATCTAATTCATTGGCTTGTAACCCTTCTTCTGTTGACTCACTAGAAGTAGAACTATTATCGTTTGGGCAAGTATTTCTTTCAATTGATGTAACATGTTTTCTTCTAGACATAACTCATCTAATTTTTTGTTAATTCTGCAGTATCTAGCAGTGTGGCCTTTGTTACCACAGGAGTAGCATTTGACATCTTTGTAATTTTTCTTTGTACTGTTATGTTGTTGTTTGTGTCTGTAATTTTCTTTATGTGCTCTGGTATTTTTATCGATCTTGGTTTTCTCGTGATAAGACCTACGATTTTTATAGTCTTTTTCTTTAGGGCAATCTCCTTTGCATTTAGAATTTGTCTTGCTATCATAGAAAGGGTCATATTGGGCACAGAAATCTCCTAATGTTTTGTTGCCTAACTTTTTCTTTTTTAAGTTGTTTTTGTAACTTGATAGTATTACACATTTGGGTACCTTGTTTGTAGACATGTGAGACTATTTCTCCATAAGAAAGATGGTCATAAGGTATTTGTCCATTATTATCTTCTCATATTTTGTCTCGGACTTGGTCTCCTATAAGTTTTGGTATTCCATCTAAAAAATTTTCTTTCCAGAAAGGTTGATTACAGTCTGGTCTAATCAGGACACGATGTAAGAATAAATCTTTATATTCACGGAATGTTCCTAATGATTTGCATTTCATATTAGATAAGAGTTCTTCATTCCTATCTCTAAGATGGGATGGATCTCCTATAAAATGTTGAGAAATGGAGTATATGAGGGTATTAACAGCGTCTGGAATGGAATGGCCGTTATCATCAAAAATAATTTGTCCGAAATCGTCTCTTTTGTAAGCTAGTAGGATTTGTGTTTTCTGTTCCTCGAAGATAGTTATCCCACCAACCTTTTAATTGACCAAAGTGAAACCAGCTATTAAAAGGTTAGCAACCGCTGGTCCGAGACCTCTTGTTGGGTTTTATAGGCATTAGCAAGCATTATCATATTATTAAGTATATTTAATAGATTTGATTCGGCTATGCCATCAATGTTCCATTCATAAATAGCATCGGGGAATACTTATGTTGTGTTCTTAGGGAAGAAGATTCTTCTAGAGCTATGTCGGGAGGAGTGGCCCTTTGGTGATACAATTTTTGGGGTTGTCGCTAGTTGAAATTGTTTACCTCATTGATGGATTCTTCATCAGAGGTATGGTTTTTGTCAAGAGTGCTAATGGTAGCTTTGGATTTGTCAAAGGTGTCTTTAATAGTTAATCCTTGAATCATAGGAGTTTCTATTATAGGTTTTTGCTCTTGTTTTATTGAAAGTCTCCTTTGTTCTATTGCCTTAGTGAATTCGGGGCTAAATCTTTTTGGTAATTCAAAAGTTTTAAATAAGGGTTGTTTGGCAGTCTACTTTAAAATTTGTTGGAGTAGAATTCTTGATTGTGGTTTCTATTCGACTAATTGTTTTCCTATTGTTGACAGGTGCTGGTTGGTATAATTGTTTTGTTCAATTATTTTGGGAATATTAACAGATTCTTCCATTTTATCAGCAATTTTGTATGGTGCTGCTATAACTTGGTTATCTCCTACTTGGATGGTTATCCTCCTAAGTGGTGGATGTAGTGATTCTATAACGTCGTCATTTTCAAGTTTCCATTTGTAATGGTGTTCTAATACCATTATTTCTTTTGGTTTCAGGAATTGTTCTTCAAGCCAATCGAAGAAGAATACGTGTGTTTCGTATTTATATAAATACTTGTAATATTGTTTTTTAATTTACTGAGCCGAATCAGCAAATGTTTTGAAGAACCATTCTCTAATGGTTGTATTTTCTATTGAATTGAATTCCTGGTTTAGAAAGGTTTTATTTGGTTCAAAGTTTTTTTCTAGTATATTTAACTCACTGTCAATCTGGGAAAAATTGGGAGAATCTAATCTTTCTATAAGAGGTTCGCCGTTACGTTGGTAAATAGGTCTAGTTATTCCCGATCTATGATCAAGACCATTGATTTCTGGCTCAAGAGGAGCTGTTGGAATTTCTCTCTGAATTTGTAAATTTTGATGAGTGGTGTCTTGTTTTGGGGTAATCCTATGAGTACTGGACGTACTTGGTGGTATGGTAATTATTCTAGGTAGATTGGGACGTTGATCAACTGAGGTTCGAGCGGTGGCTGTATGAAAAGAAGGGTTTGATCTTAAATCAAAAGATCGTCTTGGAAATTGGATAGTGACTCTTCCTTCAGGATGTTGGACAATATTAGTGGGTTCTGAATTTTGGACAACTTGTTGGGGAACCTTGTTTTCTAATTCCCATTGGTCCGGTAAGGTTACTTCATCCCAATTTATAGATCTGGGGATGGTTGTGTTGGCTCTGAAATATCGGTTTGAAGGAAAAGAGTTTCTCCTTTTGGACTTCTTTTGAAAGCATTTTCTCCGAAGGCGAGGGCCATGGCTTTATATTGTACTCTATAGACGATGGCTAAAGGGATAGATCCTTCGGCTACGTTATAATTATGGATCTTTACCTGTAGGGTAAGGGATTTGAGGATGTTTTTATCTTTTAGTGAGACTGTGAAGTTAGGGTAACAATCAAAGTGTATAGGGCCTTTGCAGAGGCTAGTTTCTATAGTTCCTAATATGGATTCCTCATAATCTAAGAGACGTGAATCTCTTAAAACTAAAAGGAGAGCTATGTTAAGTCCCTCTTTTGTAAGGGGTTTTGCTCCTACTTGAACTAAACTTATGTGGAGGTAATTGTATTTTTCTCTATGTTTCTTAATGGAATTTGGGTCGAGAAGGTAGACTTTTTGGTATGAATCTGAAAGCTGAATATCTCTTTCTTCGGTGGCTATGATATAATCAGATTTTTTGAAAAGATTTCTAAATTTGGACTGCTTATAAATTTCTTTAAGCTGGACTTTGGGTATTTCCCGCTTGTCTATGGATCTATTGAAATCTTCTATTTTTATTTCTTCTCTATGAATAGGACCTAGATCCGGGTCCCCGACAGAAAAGAGAATCAAAGGAAGACATGGATGTTGTATCTTGGTTCATACTTAGCGAATCGGAACTTACTTCTTCTACATGCGGACCGGTACTAACTCTTCGTATCCCCACAAAGGGGCCTTTACCAAACACTAAAGGAATTACTGCCTCTCTAGGACTTATGACCTGGATTTGTTTGGTCGAAACTTGAAGAGTCCCAACGAATGGGTCTCGGTCTACCGCTAAGAAGAATCCCAACAAATGGGTACTCGATCTACCGCTGGGTACGGGCCTAAATACTCGATCTATGTTTTTCCTGTTGGCTCTGATACCATAAGGGGAATTTATCAGCAATAGAAAAGATTGTTCCTGAATGGATATTATGTCCATTCAGATCTATGTGAAGAATTGGTATGGTTTTGATATGTGTTTTGATGGTCCTAATTATATTGGTATGAACATCTGTCCATGGTGGAGGATTCTTTTGTAATCTTTGATGTAAAGGTTTACAAATAATACTAATATTGGGAAAGAAATCAAGGACGTAATTAAGACTTCCTAGAAATCGTTGTAATTGGGTTTTATCTTTAATTTCATCCCGGAATTTATCAGCAAATAAAATTGATCTGTCGATAGGGAATATTGTTCCCGAATGGATATTATGTCCTAAAAATCTTATTTTAGTCTAAAATAAAGAAACTTTAGAGGGGGAAATTGCTAGACCACTTTTAACCATAATTTTTATGAATGTCGAAATATGCTTAAAATGTTGTTCTATTCCTGAAGAAAAGATTAGGACATCATCAATGTATGTAATAATAAATTTTGAGGTTTGGTGATGAAATTAAATCTTATTTTCTTATTAAGAAAGTTGGTTTCAATTCCTTCATTATCTACGATGAAAGGTTGTATTAATTGAATGAAGGGAGTTCCTAGAATGACTTCCTGTCTCATATTTTTAACAAGGAGGAAGGAAGTTTTGTAAGAAATTTGGTTTTTTATTACAAGGGCTTCTGGTAATTTATAATTAATATTAAGTTTATCCCCAGAAGCTGATTTTAAAGTCTCAGAGGTTTTATCAAAATATTTTGTTGGGACAAGGCCTTATTTAATGCAATTGAGGTCTGCTCCTGTATCAAAGAGAGCAGTTGTTTCAATCATATATTCATTATTAATTTTTATAGAAATATTTATTATCCATTTTCTGGATGTAATTTCGGTTAATAGCATTAGAAAACCTGGGTTTGTTGTTTCTCTTTCTGGGTAAATCACAGTATTGGTTTCTTCAAGTTCACTGGTTCTGGATTTTGAAATGGCTAATTGGATTCGATATATGTCATTGGACATATTCTTTTGAGCATTTTTTAAAGCTTGAATTTCCACCTTTTGTGCTTTAATTTCATTCTGGAGGTCATTTATATTGACAGGTCTAGTCTGAGTTTTATTTCTGCTAAGGATTTCTTTGAGATTGTAGGAAGAACTTTCTTTGGAAACTATATTCATGGAAGAATGGAGTCGGTCAAGGTATATTTGTCTATCTTCTAGGTTTTCTATTTGAATAGGGATTGAAGATATCGTTCATGATTCTTTGGAATTCTGAAGGAGCATTTTTCAGACCGAAGGGCATTACATTCCATTCGTATTGACCAAAAGGGACAGTAAATGCAGTTTTATATTTGTCTTGCTCCTTAATTTGTATTTGCCAAAATCCTGATTTCATATCAAATTTGGAAAAGATTTTTGCTTTACATAGTCTGTTTAATAGGTCTTTTTTATTGGGAATTGGGTATCTTATCCATCTTAGGGCTGTGTTAAGAGGTTTATAATTTATAACAAGTCGTGGAACTCCTCTTTCTAATTCTGCATTTTTGTTAACATAGAAAGCAGAACAACTCCATGGTGAATGACTTTTTCTTATGAGTCTTTTTTGTAAGAGGTCTTTAATATCTTTTTGACAAAAGTTTATGATTTCATGATTCATCTGGGTGGGGCGAGCTTTTGTTGGTATATCGGTTTCAACAAATCCTTGTTCGTAAGGGAGTGAAATGATATGGTTTTTCTTTCCCAGAAGGCGTTGGGTAAGGTGGAGCATATGGTTTTTTCTATTTGGAATATATATATATATTTTTTATTTATTTATTTATTTATTTATTTAAAAATGAATTTTTTTACTTAAAATAAAGTCATGAGATTAAATTCACTTTCCAGATCTAAATACCAAAAAAATTTCAGTTACATATCACCAAAGAGAAGAAAATTAACTATTTTTTTGAAAAATGATTTCTCAAAAGATTTTTTTTCTTTTTAATAAAGTTTCCCCCAAACAAACACATCCATATTTAGCTGGTTTGACTTGAAGCCTTACTTCATGAAATATCTTATGAAAAATCATGATTAAACAGTTATAACCGAGAACTTATCATCGATATTTGAACTTGTTAAAGTTGATGATCCAATCGTGAGCTTTCATTCGATCTCGAAGGTGCTAGGAAACTCCCAAATCAAATGACATTTTCCTAGAATTCTGGTAAGAAAAAATCTTTTGGTGAGGTGACAACCCTATATCGATCGAAAACGGATGACACATCAAATGTCAATCTGTTTTAGTCAAAATGTAACAACCCAATATACAAATCGTAAATTGATAAGCAGATCGTGTAAGCACTTCATATTTTGTCCCAGAAATTATGAAGTTCGACCAGACTTAACCCAAGATCTCAATTCGTCAAATATCCGATCAAAAAGTATAATTTTGTGGAGCTTAACTAGATATTTCCACTTAATAAACTAGATATGTCCACTAATACCCAATTTGGCCAATCAAACGAAAGAATGATATGATATCAGGATTTTTAGCACAGTTGTCCGATCTTGACGATTTTATATATCGTCAGATTTTTCACATTAATGGACATTTTAGACTTTGTTTGATTTGCGAAAAACCTTTTTAGGAAAATATTTTCTAAGTTTCCACGATTTAGTTCGCTTAGGAAAATGAGCTGATAGTAAATGTTTTCCTAATCAACATAAAACCTATTCATAAATTCAAAAAAAAAAAATGATTTCCTCTTTAAAAAAAATTAGAAAATATTTTTCAAAATATGATTAGGTATTAGTGTTTCGACTCGAAACTCTAAGCTTAGACACGAGAACCCCTACACTAGTTCTTGGGTCCCCTACATTCAAGACATTCCATCAGACCGAGCCAAAGCCTCGATACTCCGACACTCCGGCACTCAAGCTCATGTCCATAAAGGCAGTGTTCAAGTCTCCAAGCTTGAGCTCTGGTCCCCACACTTAGGTTTGGTTCCACAAAGGTTGTGCATAAATACTTGGCACTCAAGCTCATATCCTTAATTAATGAAATGTTGTTTTCATAAAAATAATATTTTTAAAAAAGATCAAATTTTTAATTATTTTTCCTTTTCTTTTTCCTTCTTCATCAATCGATTACCAATCATGGCGAGGCAAGGGATGAGGAACCTTGCCGATCTAGAGAAGCCAAGGCCTTGCTAGCCTTTGGCAAGGCTCGACTCATTGATTCGAAGGGACGACCTCCCTCCCCTATGGTCAACAATCAGTCAATGAAGAAGGAAAAAGAAAAGAAAAGAACAAAGAAAAAGAGGAAAGAACAAAATAAAAAATATTTGAAATTAGAATATCTTGGAAATTTTTCCCAAGAAAACAAATCAATTTTTCCATATAAATATTGAAAAATATTTTCTAGTTTATTTTCAATTTTAGCCCAACAATGAAAAAAAAATTATTTGTTTGAAAATGACTTCCTAAAAAATATTTCAAAAAATTTTACATTTTTAGTAAAACAAATGGAGTCTTAGTATATTTGTATGTTTTTTTCTAATTTCCGTCTCCCATCAACTCATTGGTTGGGTTTTTTTTTCCTTATTTAGTCTTACTCTAAGGCTGCGCATGATAATCATTCTGTTTCTGTTTCTGTTTCCATTTCTATAATAGATTTCTATTCCAGACCTATTTTTGGAATAAAAATCCATTTGGTAAAAAAAAAAATCATTTCTATTTCTAGAACAAATTTATATTCCAAAATAGGTTTGGAACAAAAATCAAAAACAAAAAATTTTTACTTTGATATTTCTAGAATAGAAATCAGAAATTGTTTCTTTTTCTTACTTCTCACACAAAGAAGTTTTTTTCCGTCCGCCGCTCACCACCACCACCACCATCCCTCGCCCACCACCGCTAGTCGTCGGTCGCCGTCCGCCACCCGCCACCCGCCACCACCGATCGCCATCCACCGGATTGCCGCCGCCGTCCACCACCCGCCCCACCGCCATTCCCGGTCGCCATCCACCGGTTGCCGATCGCCAATCACCATCCGCCGGTCGCCATCCACGATCGCCGATCGATCGCCACCGCCGCCGCCGCCGCTCCTCCCATTATTGCCACCACTTAGAAAAATAAAATAAAAAATTTGATTATCAAACGAATTTCTATTCCAAAAATATAATTTTTTTGTTGTTATCAAACGTGTTTTTTTATCCAGAAACTCATCCAAAAGTAGAAATAGAAAAATCTATTTCTATTCCATAAATCAATTTATGGCCAGAATGGTTATCATTCGCATCCCAAATGGCTATCACCACTCAATTAAATTAGGGATAATAACACAAATGTTTTTTGAATTTTGGCCTAATATGTAATGTTGTCATTGGATTTTTAATTTGTGTAATGTCCTTAAATTTTGGCCAAATGTGTAATGTCATCCTTAAACTTTTAATTTTTTTAATATAGTCTTTGAACTATAGTTCGATGTAATCCTTCCATGTACGTCATTTTCACATTGACTAGAGACTAAATTAAACATTTACCAATTATTCCAAGACCATATTACACATATTATAAGTTTAAATACCACATTGCATAAATTATAAGTTTAAGGACAACATTTGTGTTATTTTTTCATCAAATAAAACACCAAAAACAAAATCATATTTCTTTCTCCTGCTTTTTCCTCCTTTTCCCTTCCTCTTTCACATAAATGGGAAAAGGACACTGGGCACCCTCTTTGGTACTTGAGTGATCTTGGTAATTTTTCTAGTAACAAATCCCAATGTAACATCAATTTAATATAAAATCATTTGACGTGGCTCGTGAGGGAAATGATGTCATCCAATGCCTATAGAACAGCTCTTTTCCTTCCCCAAATTGACGAATTTGGGTTAAATTGTTTGAATTAAGTGCACAAACACAACAAAATGGAGAGTAAATGTAACAAATAGAAATCAAGACACAAAATTTATCATGATTTACCCTTAAACTTAAGGTTACATCCAATAAAAATTCAACTATAATTAGCACCTCCCACCTCTCTATTACAACTCTCAATTATTAAAGAAAATAAATTATATATGCTAAGTAGTTATTCATAGACCCAAAACCCAAATTATAAAAGTCATGTAACATCTCGGGAACGCTGCCCCTAAGATCTTTGCCAGGCAACCTTAGACCTTCGCCCATTCACCGGGAAGCAAAGCTTCTGTGTCTTTTTATCAGCAGAGAATATAAATCACACCCAATATAAATTAAGTCAAAATTGAAAACCCCAACCCCATTTTCCATAGTCAATTAAGAAAATGGTATTCATTGAGAAGTTTATTCCGAACAACAAACTTACAGGTGATATTTGGGCACGTTCTTCCGACGCCTCCATTTTGTTTCAAAGGCTTGATTCCAAAGAAGAAAGCTCCGAAACATCCGACTCCTCATAAGTCTTTCTGCAATCAAGTAGATCGGATTCATTTCACGACAATCATGAACCAGACAGCTTTCTTAGGTTTCCACAATGATTCGGCGTTGTCAACGGACAACTACTAATAATGTGTTGGTGATGCCGTTTTAATGCAGTCAAATGCTCTAAAAAATTACAATCTGTTCGATTTCTTCCTGCCGAGATCGTTGTTCTTCTTCTTCTTGGTGTTGGATGTTGCCAGGTAATCACAGCTGGCGTCGTCAATGGATGCGTCAGCCATAGAGAATACTTCAATTATCACCTTCCCACTTTCACTTCATCTGTAGAGAGAGAGAGAGAGAGAGAGAGAGAGAAATTGAGACAGAGAGAGCTAGTTATTCTCGTCATTTTAGGGCGGGGGAAGTGGAAACCACGTCATTTGGGCGATTCTCTCCTTTAGGCCTTAATTCTTTGTAAAAAGAAAAAGAAAAAGTCTCATGTAGTATGTTATTATCGAGATAAATTCTCTTATAAGTCTTTATATGAGACATGTTGTCAAAATCACTCAAATAAAAGTCATTTTAAAGTTATAACACGTAAATCAGTAATAAAGTTATATTATTAAAGTTAGTATTTTACAAATTAATGTCCTTTTCCCTATATTAGTCGCAACCCCATCCCAACCACCACCAACCTCGCCGCGCTTCCTCAAGCCTCACCAAGACACTGCTGGCCACACCGTGAAGCCGACAAAATGAGGTTGATGGCTACAAATCCATCTTAATCTATGGACTCATTGGCACGCGTCTTTTGAGGGGCTATCTCATTGTTGTGGGGAAAAATTGTCCAAAAAGTTCATACTTATATATATAGCAATTAATTCAGTTTAAATCTTTCAATTATTGCCAATGTAATTCTTTTAACTAATCTTTGTCAGAAATCCTGGATGTGGACACTAGCCAAATGGACAATTTTATGCAATTTTTTTGGTTTCATTTCATTTTCGTTTCCTTTCCCTCTTCTTGTTTTTTTTTTCCTTTTTTTTCATATTAGTCTCTACCCATCGTTCATCATTAGACCCTGGAGATAGCCAACAAAGGTCACCAACCATAGACAAGAGCCATGACGCCCTCACCAAATTTAGCCATGGCTCGATCTAGGTGAGGGTTGTGACACCCTCCCCAAATACTATGAGAGCTTGAACCATGCAACCTAGGCAAGGGAGTCACAACCCTCACCCACAGCCAACAAGAGCCTAGGCAAGCATCGCCACCATCAGCAACAACCAACGAGGGAAGCCTTGGTTGACTACAATGAAAAATCAAAGAAAAGAACATAAAAAGAAAAAAAAAATTTAAAACATTTGAAAATTTTGTCCACATTAGTATTGACCACGCTACATTAGATAGTTAGTATTTTCAATGGTTTTTTGCCAAAATTGATTGAAAGAACAAAAAAATTACCAAAAAATCCTAAATCTACTACACGTTATTTTCCCCCAAAATGATTACATTGGTTATCCATACAATATATTTTTGACTTTTTGGCAAATTTGTTCATTATTGTGTGCAAATCATTCATTGATGTCGGGATTTGACCATAATAGAGGTAGGTCGAGCTCCGGTCGCGGTGGTCAATAATTTTCTGGTTGTGGGACGCTAGCGGATAGAGCAAGGCCAAGCGCCGCCGGAGACCGTGCAGGCGCTACTATAGGACGGAGAGCTGGGGTTGGCTTATTTTGGTTTTCTAGAAACTGGTTCCTCCAATACGATGGGGAACACCACCTTTTGTAAAATTCTTGCCATGACTATAAAGACTCTCGTCCATCGGATCTTGAAAAGATTGAGACATCAGACGTCTGGATTCTTACCTCTAAATCATTTCACCATGTCAAGCATCTTTATACAGAATCCCAAAGTATATACAGGAAAAGGCTTAAAGGAAAACCCCGAAGCGAGCTACTCGTCCAATTCCTAAATTGATAGAAGAAACTTTATCGCCTTCCATATTCTTTAATGGCAGGGAAGAAAACACTACACCACTAATTAGAGGGACGAGCTACCTGTTGGCTTACCCCGTAAATAAAGGTCCTATTACTCGAAAGAGGTTGGGTGGCTTGGCAAGGTGAAATTCCCTGGATGACTTGTATTATATATACAAACATAGATTTGGAGTGCACCGGATCTTTAAAAAAGAAGGGGACATCGGACGTCTGGATTCTTACCTCTAAATCATTTCAACATGTCAAGCATCTAAATGCAGAATCCCAAACTATATACCGACATGCAATAAATTAGTCGCATTCTTTGACTTGAATTATTACTTCACAGAGCTGGTTGAGGGTGCATATGATGGTTCCAAGACATGCAATTATCTTATCGCCTTGCCCCCTGATGAACTCAGTTTTTGAGTTCTCGACACTCTACATCTACATACCCACACCCCAGATCTGCCAGACCCCCATTCACAATCAGTTGGATCAAGTCCGCATTCTCTCATAGCGTCGAGGCCATCATCTGCTCCCCCGTCTTCGCTTGTTTTCCCTGTTTCTTTGAAGCAGCTTTCCTCGAGCTTCTTTGCCTCATGGTTCTCCACAGGTGTCAGCAGCATCCACACGACACATTTGAGGCCTTTCTTCCAATATGTTTTCGCTGCACTTCTCAAGTTCCATAGTATTGTCCTTTGATGAGCTCGTAGGTGGCAGTGCCATAGTGTGCTCCTTTAATGGGGTCGTCATGGGCAGTCCTTGCACAAAGGACTGCACAACGATTTTCAGAGACATAGACTTCTTGCATTTCTTGTTTGTCTTCCTTCTCTTGCCTCTCTTCCTTCTTTTCCTTTTGGAACCTATTAAAGAATGAACCATCACAACATGACGCTACACAAAAGGAAACAAATAAAACAGCACAGAAGCTTTGACATGGTACAAGCTAGTCATAGGCTCCATGCACACACCTGGGATATTCTCACCACACTTCCCAGGGACACTAGATCTCATACTTTCATCCATTAATGGGCTCATCATGGCCAGTCCTTGCACAATGATGTACCAAGACTTCTTTCTTTTCCTTTTAGAACCTATTGCAACAAATTAAAGAAATAATTTCACTATCACAACAAATCAGAATGGGAAACTAGTAAAAGAGCATAGAGGCTCAAAACTCCACAAGCATTGACCAGAAGAATGATACAAAGATAACTAAACAATTGATAGCATTGTCATTGGAATATGAGCATCGTGCACAATATTTCTGAATCAAGACAAGGCATGTTAAGCAATATAAAGGACAATAACTGTGGCAAATTTAATAGCAAACAGCACAGCAGGGCCAAACCCGTGATAACCCCTAAACTGGAAATTCATCAATCACCTTAATCTTATGAACATACGTGACAGTAGCTTCACTTAAAATGTGCAGCCTGACTTCTTTGTTTGGTGGCAATGCATGGTAAGAAGTATCTTTCAGGTCACAAAACAGAAATTTTCATGAACAATTCCAAAACCAAAGTCCAGGTATTTCAGGATCAGCCATTTCAGAAATCAGGCTCCCCACATAACCAAACTCTCAACTGGGCTGTCATTTTACTGAAATCAGTAATTCGAATTGAATTCATTACACACAAACCCCATCAAGGAAATTCGTATGACTAACTTGACTTTCTATCTTCATTCAAACAATTTGATACCAACATCTAAGCAGCTCCGTCATTTAATGTGCTAAACAAAACATAGGAGAAAGCTTTGACTTGAGAAGAGCCACAGCTTAGTATCTTATCTTATAATCTTATAATCTTGCATATATAGTAAAGTTGAGGTATCCAGAGAAAAATGCCATGGGTTAGACACATGGCACTGCTCCCATGCCATGCTTGACTGTCCTTGCTTACTTCTTCAAAATGTTTTGACCTTTTGTTTTAATTTAACAAATAAACTAATCTGAGTAATCTCAATCTAGCTATCAATGTCAACTATGTTTTACACTTAAATAATTTGCATGTGTCGACCAATGAGACCAACTTTGATTAAAAAAAAAAAAGATGTACAAAAAATGCAAACACACATGTGCTTTTGCATATACACCAAAGACAGTTTGTTCACCACAAGTTTCAATCAATTATATTGGACCCATTCTAAAAGCCAAATTACTTAATGAAAAAATGTGTACCCATTACACCAGGTTACTTAAATGATCCATACAAAGACGCGGGCTTGCTACAGATTTAGATAGAGCAAAGGGGCGCATTAGAAAAGCTTATACAAGCTCATGATTCACTGGTGGGCAATAACAACAATGTGGTTCCGTAGATATTTGTTTAACTAATAATCAAGTGGTGCAAATTAACTAAGTCTGTTAACCTTATCTAAAATGTAGATCAAACCACCATAAATTTAGATTCGTTTCATTGAACTCATCAAAATTCAGGTAAGCTCACAAATTCCTTGATATGTGTACATGTGAGTCCTTGAGCTCATTCATAGAGTACTTAGATATCTATTGATAAACTTGACTCTCAAATCATTCAATCTCAGCTAGTGTACATGCACTACACCACTCAAGCTCATCCATGGATTGTATGTGAACATCATTAATTCAGGTAGACAGCAATAGAACAAATTAACATACTTAAATTATCCATAATATTTGACAGAGTGATGCACATTCAAAACCTGAGATGAGATGCACAATAGTTCGACTTTTTCAACTCAATACAATCGAGATAGACCTACCATAAAAGCTTGACCAATACAATAGTAAAGATGCACAAAATCCCTTAAGCCTATCAATATAGTTAATGCGACATTATAACTTCCACATAAAGTATGCTGACACATCATAAAACTCATATAAGGTCATACATCCAATAAATAAATCTAATGTTGTGCATGCACAGGGACACTTAGGTGTACATGTAGCAGCACATATACAGAGTAAACAAGATACACCATAAATCTAGATATATTGGATTGTACCCATCGTAATACTTAGTTTGACTAGTTTGATTCATAAATTCATCACAGCAAATTTACAAGGTCGCTCAGGCTTAATTTTGGAGTACTCTATGTCCACCATAAGTATTACACCCATCAGAAAAATTATAATAACTCACAGATGTCATTGTGTACAAACGTTCTAAGCATTTTCAAGTCCATCTACCTATCATATTAAAGAGTTCATAAATGATCATGCCAAGTGCATCACAAAACATAAGTTGGCTCATAAGTTCAACGATTCATATAAAACGGTCTCACAAGTACTTTCAACATCAATTATTACCTAAGCATTGAACAGACATGCACTTGTTAACAGACATTTGGCAATATGATATCATATGGAATCCCTCAATTGTATCACTTAAACCCTATTATATTTCTGTCAGAATGAACCAGCAAATAACTGTCAAGAAAGATTCTTATTGTTACATGTTTCATGAACAAAAATCCAGAACATCTAGTTAAATTATTATAATCACATTGTGTGAAAATGCCTACTTAGTTTCACCCCATACTGCAATTATTGATGCTTGATGTATAGGGTAGAAATATTTGAATTAGACAAGAGGCATAGCAAATTAGACCAAACTCAAAGACAGGAAGCTTCAGCAAGCAAGGGATAATTAAACAATTAATGTAAATGGAGATGGTATGATTCATTCTTCAACTAATGCTATTTCCAAAATCTTAGGCCGAACGAGGTGTCTGGCCCAACAACCTGGTATATGCAAATCTTCTTTACACACTACTATTTTCATCTATGGTAGTACCACCCACCTAGAATCTCCACCCATTTCACCAAGAAGTTAGTTAGCATCATGCAATATATGTGAAATCTCAAGCATGTAGTTCTGGCTACTTCAAAATGCATTTATAGCCTTTTAAATGTGTTTTGTAAGAAAAAAGTCTTTCTGATTTGTATAAACTATTCATACCTAACTGTGACAGAGTCATGCTAATTTCATTACGTCACTAAGACATTTCAGATTAAAAGTATGACTTAAAAACCCTGCTTACAGACGACCTTGAATGTGCATACGCATTTAGTCCTCTCACAGGTTCAATGAATGTAGAGAACTTCAACAATTCCCACTTGGGATGGATCTGGACTCAACGACATAGAGTCAAGTTGAAAACAGACAAAGTACATACAACCCTAAAAACATGTAAATGACAGAGAATCAACCGTATTATTATACCATACTATATCAGATACTATATGAGATAACACATTAATTAGCAAAGATGGTGGCGCCATATCTTGGGATGTACAACTTAGTAACTTGACCTTCATGGTGAATGTCCATTACTGATCAATATCTTGAACAGAAAAGATTCTACTCTGACCATATTAACAGGAAAGATAACCAGTTGAATCTAGTTTATGTGCAGCTATAGACTGTCTTCTGGATTAAAATTCAAGACTTTCTCCACTGACCTTTAAACTAGGCAATTATCATTATCGAGGAATGTTCAAAAGTTGGAAGTGGCTTTGAACCTTTCGGAGAAGTAAGAGATACAGTCTAGGCCAAAAGAAAGAAACAGAAAAGGACAAACACAAGAAAGGCAACTGCACAATGGCCCACATGCATCAAATGATTGAACTTACTTATACAGACATTCGGGAAAGCTGAACTCGTGATGTTACCATTATAGCTCCAAGAATGAAGTTACAAAAGCGGCAATCAAATTGAAGACTCAAATGAGATCTTTATGGAATAAAATCACTACTATAAATAATATGAACCTCTAGCAACAATGCCAAATTTTTCAAAAGCATAAAGTAATGTTACTTCTAAAAACTAAATAAAAAGCAAAGACAAAAATACCAGATTTGGAAACAGCAGCTTCAGATGTCTCACCTTCTGCTTCTGAATCACTGTCCGGATCTGTATCTGCTCTATCTTCCCGCACCATAAGAAGATTATGGATGGCCTGAAACAATTCTCCTGAAACAATTCTCTATCAAAAGTCTCGGGAAGGCCCAAACCCTTTCTTCTTTCGTGTCCCAGAGACCAACATGAATTGATGCCCAACCATGACTCGCACTGCTTAATCCTTCTGTAGTCAGCAAGTAGGGACTCCCATTTCCTGCAGCATTGACTCAGAGTCCTATCTACATCCAATGCGATGCAGTTTTCTGTGATTATTTCCCATTTCTTGTAAGAAGAGAGCGCGTTCAAGCAATCCCCTTCCACAGCCATGATCTCATTCACGAGTTTTAGCAAATCACCAGCGCTCCAGTCTGGAGCCACCTGGGATCACGTAAGCCAGGGTCCCAAGCCCAATTCCTGCTTCATCACATCCTTCTGAGGACTCCACGGATCAACAAACTCTGTCCGGCTATATGTACCTACCCGACATTGCGCTCAGAAACGACACAACACCAAAAGACTACATGCAAACAGCAATTAACCGAACTAGCAAGCCTCGGACGCAATCAAACACAGATCCCATGAACCAAGAAAGGAAACAATCTGTGAAAACAGGGAACCCACCCGCATCTTTCGCAGCTTACTCTGATAATCTAAAAGCTAATGGGTTCATCCCAAAAAGAACAAGAAGCGTGAAAACGAATGTACATTTCCAATTTCATGTCCAGGGCTTATCAGTGCGATCAGAGCGATCGTCATTCAAGAAGTTGAACATGCAAGAACCCAGCGAGAGAGCAAGGCGGCCAATGGAGATCGATCGAAAAATGCAAAATTGTGGGTCCTTGGGAACGAAGATTACCGACTTCGTGCCGACCCGAGGCCCATCCCGTCGAGCCTGAGCTGCCACACGCCGGTCCAGTTGGTGTTTGCGGCAGTACACGGGGAGTCGGCGGAGCCGTCCCAGCTGCTCAGCGCGGTGGCGTGGGAGAGGGAGCCCTTGAACTTGATCAGGCTCTGGGTCTCGCCACCGCCGCAGGTGACGACGCCGTGGGCGGCCAGGACGACGACCGTGAGCACATCGACCACGAGCCGGTTGGGCTTCTTACGTTCCATGGTGGAGGTAATCGTACGAGAAACACTGGGTTGCGCATGGTAACGTTTCTGAAATAGATTTATATTTCAGACTTATTTTTGAAATAAACTCCGTTTGATAAAAAAAAATTATTTTTATTTTTAGAATAAATTTTATTTTAAAATTTTGTTTTTTTTTTTATTTTTAAAATAAAAATCAGAAATTATTTCTCTTTCTTACTTCTCATTCGAAAAAGTTTTTTGCCATTCGCCGTTCACCACCACCACCACCCCACCCACCGCCGTCGGTCGCCAACTGCCACTGCTTGCCCAACATTCTGCGGACAGCGACCCACGCCGGTCGCCACTTCTCCCATTATCGCCACCACTTAGAAAAGTAAAAAAATTTTGATTATCAAATGAATAATAGAAATTCTTTGTCGTTATCAAACGTGTTTTTTTGTCCAAAAACTCGTCCAGAAATAGAAATAGAAAAATCTATTTATGTTCCAAAAATCAATTTCTGGCCAGAATGGTTATCATTCGCATCCTAGGTTGTCAGACCGAGTTTTGTAGCTTTTTTCATTTTTCTTGACGGCGGGGGTAAATGAGCTCGCGAACGTGCCGTGAGCGGACCCTTAGTTTTTTTTATTTTTCCTACTCTATCCCAACTTTAATTATTTAGACTTATTTTTATTTTATCTCTTTATAAGACGTGATAATCAAAGCCTATTTCCGAAACTAAATCACCCCATCACAGTCCCCTAAGAATATCCCCTTAGGACAAACCCAATTGTTGGACTCTTCATTGACCTGGTGGAAGAATGCCGCTTTCATCATGGGCTAGGGAGGATTTCCTCTTTTCAAAAATTCACATCGAAAACATCCGCAAATACACACAATCATTGCTTATGTCACACACGCCATCCTTGCTTATATCACAGAATAATCAATCTAGTGTTCCTTGACTCGTGCAACCTTCAATCGATTAATGTTCCTTAACCCGTGCGGCCATATCGTATTTATGACCCATGCAACCTTAGGAGGCCTTAAGATTTCTCCTAAGCAATCTAGCATTTCCTAACCCATGTGCCTTAAGAGCTCCCCTAAACAGCCTCACACTCACCTTAATCACTCTCAACTCACAAGGAAAAGCAATCTAGAGTTCCCTAATCCATGTAGCCTTAGGAATTCTCCTAAGCAGGCTTTACTCACAAAGAAATCTAAAGAGAGAAAGTTTAAACTTGTGTTTCACTTATGAATGAGATGAGGGAAGCAGCCTTACTCACACTCAACTCACAAGGGAAAAAAATCTAAAGAAAGAAACTATAAATTTGTATTTCACTTGTAAATGAAATGAGGAGGAAAAAATCCCTTTATATATATAAATATACATATGTATACATATGTATATATATAAATACAAAGTGAACCGTATCCATAAATTTCTCCTCAATATAATGGTGGATATACATCTCCCTAATTACCACCTATTTGTATTTATTATATATACGTACATTTGCCGCATTGCCTACTCTCAAGAGTATTTTAGAACACTCAAGAAAATCTTAAAACTTAAGAATACCGGTTGAGGCTTGCTCACTCCAAAGATCAATCACGGCCTTCATACAAAACCCTCTTGAATCACTCATTTCTTCGGGTCCTTCGTACAAAACCCTCTTGAATCGCTCATTTCTTCGTGTCCTTCATACCAAAAAATATTGTCATTTTTCTCGAAAATGACGTCCTAAAAAACATTTTTAAGAAATGTCTCATTTAAAAAAAAAAACAAACAAAACCTTAGTAAATGTATGTGTTTTCCTAATTTCCATCTCCCATCACCTCATTGTCTAGGTGTTCTTTTTCCTTGTTCATTCTTACTCCAAGTAATTCTCGCCCATTTGATTAAATTAAAGATAATAACATAAATAATTTATGAACTTTGATCCAATATGTAATGTTATCGTGAACTTTTTAATTTGTAGAATGTCCTTAAATTTTGGCTCAATATATAAATGTTCAATGTAATCCTTCTATTTCGTTATTTTAACATACACTATAGACTATATTGAACATTTATTAATTGTTTAAAGATCACATTGCACAAATTACCAATTTAGGAAGCACATTACACATATTACAAGTTTAAAGACAATATTGCACATTAAACTAAAATTCAAAAATCATTTGTGTCATATTTTTATTAAATAATAACATCAAAAACAAAACCATATTTCTCTCTCCCCCTTTTCCCTTCTTCTCTCACATAAATAGGATAAAGGCACAAATAATTTTATAGTTCTTATATTGTACTCTCTTTGGGATCATAATTTTTAGAAAAATATACCATGTACTTAAGTGACCTTGGCAATTTTCCTAGCAAGAAAACCCGACGCGGCATTAGTTATAAAATCATCTAACATGGCTCGTGAGGAAAATGATGTCATCAAATGCATATAGAACAACATTGTTTAGCCCTTTCCTTGCCCCAAATTGATGAATTTGGATTATTTTTTTTGAATTAGGCACACAAACACAACGAAATAGAGAGTAAAGGCGAGAAATAGAACTTGAGATACGAGATTTATCCCAATTCATTATTAAGCTAGTGTTATATCTAATAGATGATTCCATTGTAATAAGCACATCCCACCTCTCTATTACAAGTCTTAATTACAAGAGAAATGAATTATATATACTCAATAGTTATTTATAGTCCCAAGCCCAAACTATAAAAGCCATATAACGTCAAGGGCGCTGCCCACCAAGATCCATGCCAAGGCAACCCCCAAATCTCTGCCCACTCACTAAAGAGTGAGACCCCTGTGCCTTTCTGTCAATGGAGAGTATGAACCCATCCAACATAAATTAGGTCCAATCGGCCCCATTATTTGGGAAAATTCCCAAAAAGGGCTCAAAGTCCCCTCATTTTCTCAATTAAGGGCTCAAGTGGACTTTGTTCTAAATAAGAGCATGAAGTAGTTTTGATTGTTTCAAAAAAAGGCTTAAAGTAGCCATGATTATTTCAAATAATGGCTCGAAATGGCCATGATTGTTTCAAATAAGGATCTGACTTCACCGACCACCGGCTAGATAAATTTTCCGACTAATTAAGGGCATTTTCATGAAAATTTTCTTTTTTTTCTTTTTCTTTTTTCTTTTCTTCTTTTTTTCTTTTCAACGTCATCTAGCGGCCGCTAGCAAAGGCTGGTGAGGGCTCAATGAGGCCTACAAGCTCTCGCTAGCAATGGGCAACGATTTGCAAACCCTCACTAGCAATAGGTAGATTTGGCAAGGATGGCCTCACCCGCAGCCAACGAGGGCTTGCCAGCCCTCGCTGGCCCTTACCAACTCACCAACTGTAGGCGAGGCCACCCTCACTAGATATGGCAAGGCTTGGGCCTCGACAGCTACTTGGGGTTGACAAGGGTTGACATCACAAATGGCCGCGAAGGGTGGCTTCCCCCAAGGTGAGAGTGGCTCTCATCAGATCGAGCAAGGGCATCCCTCACGATCCTCTATGGGCATCATCAATGGCCAGCCAGTGAAGAGGAAGAAGAATAAGAACAAGAAAAAATGAAAGAAAAGAGAAGAAAAAAAAAGAAAAATGGTAAATAATAAGAATGTCTTTAACTATCAGAAAGCCGGGTCCTTATTTGAAGTAAACATAACCACTTCAAGTCTTTTTAAAACAAGATTCATTTTAGGCCATTATTTAATAAAGTAATGACATCTCATATCCTTATTTGAAACAATGTCTATTTTGAACTCTTATTTGAAAAAATGCAACCACTTCGGCCTTTTTTGAAATATTCCCCCGTGATTTATATGCAAATAAGAAAATGGCAAGTCAATGAGAAGTTTATTCTGAAATTGTCAACAAACTTACAGGTGACACCTGGGCGCGCTCTTCCGACGTCTCCATTTTGTTTCATAGGTTTGATTGCAAAGAAGAAAGCTCCGAAACATCCGATTCCTCCCATGTCTTTCTGCAATCAAGTAGATCGGATTCATTTTGCAGCAATCATGACCCAGACAACTCTCTTAGGTTTCCATAATGATTCGGCTTTGTCAACGGAGAACTACTGATAATTTGTTGGTGTTGCTTGTCGATTTCTTTCACATGATTTCTCCGGTTTCTTTTACTGTTTTTTGAAGTTTAAGTCGTTCCTTCATGGATGGTGCCATTTTTGTGCAGTTAAATGCTCTAAATTACAATCTGTTTGATTTCTTCCCAACAAGATCATTGTTCTTCTTTTTCTTCATAAAAATGCCCTTGATCGATCAGAAAATTTAACCAACCAGTAATCGGTGAGGTCAGGTTATTTGAAACAATCATAACAACTTTAAACCATTATTTGAAATAACCATGGCTACTTCAAGCCCTTTTTTTGAAACAATTAAAGCCACTTCAGGCATACTCTTATTTAAAATAAAATCCACTTGGGTCTGTAATTAATAAAATAAAGGGACTTTGAGCCCTTTTTGGGAATTTTCCCAAATAATGGGGCTAATTGGACCTAATTTATGTTGGTAGGGTTCAAACTCTCCATCAATAGAAAGGCACGGGGTTTCACTCCTTAGTGACTGGGCGGAGAGTTTTGGGGGTTGCCCAAACAACTCTCGCCTTAGTGTGCTAACTTTATCATTGATTTAAGTGTCATAACTTCAACATGTTACCAGGTTATCACAATTAGTGTTGTCTGTTATCAAGTAACCACAACAAGTGTCATCAATGGATGTGTCGGCTATTCAGAATGCTTCAATGTGACCACCTTCCCACTTTCACTTTATCTGTAGAGTGAGAGATTGAAATTGAGAGAGAGAACTAGTCATTCCCCTTAATCAATTTTTCTTCGAAACGTCATCATTTTAGGGCGGGGAAAGTGGAAACCATGTTATTTGATCGATTTTCTCCATTGGGCTTAATTATCTGTAAAAAGAAAAAAGAAAAAGCCACATCTAACATGCTTTTATTAAAATAAATTCCCTTAGAATTTGTAGCTAGAGATATGTTGTCAGAATCACACAAAAAGATATTTTAAAGTTATGATTATTTTTTGTCAAAAGAATTTGTATTCATTATCAAAATAATACATGATAAGAAATCTCAAAAGCCACAACAACAAGACAAAGCTCAAAAAAAAAAAAAAAATCAAATATATCATCAGACTATGGTTGGTAGAGATAATCACAAGCTTATTCTTCAAGGATAAATTTGTGACTATGTCATCCAAGTGAAAAGATCAACGACTGATTATCGAATCACACAATATCATATGTGATAAATATATGCCCGAATCTCCATTTATAGTTATGGCTTTGTCTTTTGACAGTGTGCATCTAGGTTAAGTATCCTTAATAATATCATTGATAAATATGTTAAAGAAGTTGAATCTAACACCTGTGAAAGTGAGTTGTATAGTCGACGTGAAGCACCAAATTTTTTTGTTAAAACACATTGAAGTGATGACACTTAAGTCAATGGTAAAATTAGCATGCTAAGGTGAGTATTGTACAAATTAGTGTCCTTTTCCCCACATGAGTTGCAACCCCATCCCAACCACCACCAACCTTGTCGCCTCCCTCAGGCCTTGCCAAGATGCTGCCAACTACACCACGAAGCCAACAAAATGAGGCGGATGGCTACAAATCTGTCTTGACCTGTGGACTCATTAGCCCCATAGGCTATCTCATTGTTGCCGGGGAAATTGTCCAAAAGTTCCATGCCTATCTCATTGTTATGGGGAAATTTTTTAATTATGTCCAACTAATTTTGATGGTCCATGCCTTTAAGTGACAAAATCGTATAAAAATAGATCGTCAATTCGGTTCTAAAACCGCTTTTCCATTTTCCAACGACTTCATTTTTGATGGAACATTTTTTTTTTTTTTCAAAATAAAAAAATCCACGTAGAATTTTAACAAAAACAAATTGCCAAGTCAAACTAAAAAAATTAAAAATCGATTTTATTATAAAAAAAAAAAAAAAAGGAGAGGAAGGGGATCCAGCAAGGGCTGTGCAACTCTCGCCGCCGCCCCACCATTGCTAGGAAGGGCCGACAACGGTGGGCGAGGGTTGGCTAGGGTGGTCGGGCCCTGGCCAGTGGCCGGTGACCCCGACCAACCTGCGGCAAGAGCCCGCAGGCCCTTGCTGGATCTAGGGGAGGGTCGCGCCCTGATCCGACAAGGGTCGTCGCCCCCTGCCGCAGTCGCCCAAGGTCACCGGCCCGGTGGCTGTGGCCCAAATACCCCGACCAACCCTCACCCACCGTCACCAGCCCTTCCCTAAGAATGGTGGGGCAATGACGACGACAAATGGGCAAGGGGCTGCACAGCCCTCACCGGATCCCCCTTCCTCTCTCTCTTCTTTTTTTTTGTTTTTTTTTTAATTAATCAAATTTTTAATTATTTTATATTATTTAATTAATGATTTTTAAAATCCATGTCGGCACAAAAACGGCGTTGGTTTGGCTGATTTTTCGCCGACTCGCTTCATATAGGCAAGAAAATTAATAAAAATTTTCCACGTAAGATTTTTGGGAGGATTCTGACAACTTGGCACTGCACTTAAGTGTACTTTTTGTAACTTTTGACACTTAAGTGTCCCCTTGTGCCAAGTTTTGGCACTTGGGCTGTACTTATGCCAGTTAATTTTGATCAGAAATAGTTGACGTGGGCACTAATTGTCCTACATAGAGCAGTTAATGCTAACCTAGACAATTTTTGCAAATTTATTTAAAAATTTTTAAAAAATTTTGTTTCTTTTTTATTTTCCTTTTTCTTTTTTTTTTTTTTTTCTTATTTATCTCTGTCAATCATTAGGCCTTGGCAATTACTGACAAAGGTCACCAGCCACAAACAAGAGCCATGACACCCTTGTCCTTGCGTTGAATTTAACAAGGGCTCAACCTCAATGATGGTCACAAAGCCCTTCCAAATCTAGCGAGAGCTTGACCCTTGTAGCCTAGGCTAAAGAGTCACGACCCTCACCACCAACTGGCAAGAGCTTGCATGGCCTCGTCGGCCACAATAAAAAAACCAAAGAAATAAACAAAAAAAAAAGAAAAATATAGAAAAATTCTTAAAAACTACAAAAATTGTCCATATTAGCGCTAACCGCACCATGTTAGATGATAAGCATCTTCATCAACAATTTTTGGCCAAAAAAAAAGTGAAAATTATCAAAGTGGAGTTTTAAATCTATTGCACTTGCATTAATTCAATCATAAACATTTTAAATTGACCAATTTTGTCCTAAACATTTTGACAATTTGCTAATACAGTTATTCTAGCCAATTTTTAACAAAAAACTCAAAGTGATAACATGGGCAAGTTTTTAAATTTTTAAAAATTTTTCTGAAATTATTTACATTTTTTTAAAAAAATTTCTCATTTTCCTTTTTTTTTTTTTTTCTTTTCTTATTTTTCTTTTTTTCTTCTAAGCCCATCTAGGGTTAGCTGCCCCTTGATGACCACTAAGTGGAGGCCCACAAGGCCCTCATCCCCCAAGGGCAAGGATCATAGCCCTTGCCTAGATCCGGCAATGGCCACAAATAAAGGTGAACAGTTCCAATTTCCTTACATGTGCCACTTAGAACTACTTATTAAAACCTAGAGCCTAAAACCTACCATGTCATAAGTTCCATGGATTTCAAGGTCGATTTCAAAATCTAACATATTCTTCTTCCTTTTTTCAATTTTAGTTAAGCAATATGAAAGTGAACACAACAACAAATATGAGAGCTCCTCATTTGTCAATAGCAATAGTTTATAAAAGATGAATAAAAGGATCAAAACACATAACACAAAATCTAAATTATAGAACTCCAATCCCCAATCATTCATGAAAAATTGTTCCAAAGTCTAATCACTTGGAATCAAATGAAGCAACAACATAGTTAATCACTTAATAATAGTTTTAAATTCAAAATTACTATTGACTAAACTAAAATAATTATTAGAAAGCCTATCACATATATTCATTCCACTTCAACTAATAAGCTCTATTTACTGATAATAATCTACTCATTAAGACAATCCATTTTTTTAAAAAGAAAGATTAAATAAAACATTCACTCTATATATACATATATATCTATATATATATATATATATATATGAAATATAAACATCACTTTAGGTTCTAATTCAAGAGAAAAACTAGGGATTTTACTTTAGAAGTTCTTGATTCCGATTCTATTCCTATGGGAATAGGGAATAGGGAATAGGGAACTTGTGGTTCCTATAAAATTGGAATCGGGAGCTGAACCATCTCTCTTGAGAACTTGGAACCGAACCGATTCCCCCTATTCTGGTTCCTAATCCTATCTTAAAACCATATTTATTCCTAGCCACAAAGCTCTCGCCCAAATCTAGTGAGGGTCACAAAGCTCTTGCCAATAGCAATCGAGAGTTGGCCGGCAACCCTTGCCAAATATAGTAAGGAAAAGAAAGAAAGAAAAATGCAAAAAAAAAAAAAAAATTAAGAATGATCCATATCAATGCTAAGCATTCAACATGACACGGTCAATGTAAAAGTCAACGATTTCCAACCAAAACTGGCCATAATGACTAATTGACCAAATTAATGAGTTTAAAACTAAATTAGCACAAGTTGAATAAGCTTAGGACTTTTGTTGTAATTTTCCCCCGAAAGGATTATATTAATAAATTATCAAAAGATTTATAATTAAATTGGCGAAATTGTGAAAAGTGGCACAAATCAAATTTTCAACTTTTTTTAAATAATTTTGTTTCCATTGTTGCGTGCGATTGCTCATTGAGGTCTGGATTTGACCGTAACAAAGGTAGGTCAAGCTCTGGTCGCAGTGGCCAACAATTTCCTCGCTGCGGGATGCCATCGGACGGAGCAAGGCCAACCACCGCCGGAGACGGTGCAGACGCGACTACAGGAAGGAGTTGAGGGACTGAGGCTTATTTTGGTTTTCTAGAAACTGGTTCATCCAACATGAATGACCTTTTGTAAAATTCTCGCCGCGTCTCTCCATCGGATCTTAAAAAAGAATGAGACACCAGACGTCAGGGTTCTTGCCTCTAAATCATTTCAACATGTCAAGCATCTAAATGAAGAATCCCAAATTATATACAGGCATGCAATAACTTAGTCGCAATCTTTGACTTGAACTACTTCACAGAGCTGGTTAAGGGTGCTTATGATGGTTCCAAGACACGCAATTATCTTGTCGCCTTGCCCTCTGATGAACTCGGTTTTCGAGTTCTCGACACTCTTTACATCTACATAACCACTCCCTTGATCCGCCGGACCCCCATTCATGATCTGTTGGATCAGCTCAGTGTTCTCTCGCAGCATCAACGCCATCATCTGCTCCCGCTCATCTTCGCTTGTTTTCCTTGTTTCTTCGAAGCAGCTTTCCTTGAGCTTCTTTGCCTCACAGTTCTCCACCGGCATCACATCAGCATCCGCACGACAGGTTTGAGGCCTTTCTTCCAATATGTTTTTGCTGCACTTCTCCGGGCCGGCAAGTTTCATAGTTTCATCCTTCACTGGGGTTGTAGTTGGCAGTGCCACAGCGATATCCTTTATTGGGATCATTGTGGGCAGTCCTTGCACAACAATAGGAGGACTGCCCACAATTTTTGGAGACGTAGAATTCTTGCTTTTCTTGCTTCTCTTGCTTCTCTTGCCTCTCTTGATTTTCCTTTTGGAACCTGATGATACCAAATTAAAGAAATGTACTATCACAACATGACGCTACACAACACATAAGGAAACAAATAAAACAGTACAGAAGCTTTGACATGGTACAAACTAGTTTTAGACTCCATGCACACACACCTGAGACGTTCTCGCTGCACTTCCCGGGGACACTGGATCTCATACTTATATCCTTTAATGGGCTCGTTGTGGGCAGTCCTTGCACAATGACATGCCGAGAATTCTTTCTTTTCCTTTTAGAACCTATTGGCAACAAATAAAAGAAATGATTTCACTATCGCAACAAATCAGAATAGAAAACTAGTAAAAGAGCATAGAGACTCGACATTCGACAAGCATTGACCAGAGGAATGATACAAAAATAACTATGCAATTAATAGCATTGTCATCAGAATATGAGTATCGTCAATCTTTCTGAATCAAGATGAGGCATGTCAGGCAATATAAAAGACAGTAACTGTAGCAAAATTAATAGCAAACAGCACAACAGGGCCAATCCCATGATAACACACAAACTGGAAATTAATCAATCACCTTAACCTTATGGACACACGTGACTGTAGCTTCACTTAAAATGTGTAGCCTGACTTCTTTGTTTGGTGGCAACGGCATGGTAAGAAGTATTTTTCAGGTCACAAAACAGAAATTTTCATGAACAATTCTAAAACCAAAGTCCAGGTATTTCAGGATCAGCCATTTCAGAAATTAGGCTCCTCAAATTTCGGTTTTGTTTGGCATGCGTAAAAATTAAGCCTGCATGACCTCCTGCTATTTTCTCTATTCAACCCACAAAACCGTATACAAGAAAAACTCTTGACTAGGCTGTCATTTTACTAAATTCAGTAATTCAAAGTGAATTTGATCCACATGAACCCCATTAAGGAAATTTGTATGACAAGCCTGACTTTCTATCTTCATTCAAACAATTTCTTAACATCATCTAAGCAGCTCCGTCATATAAATGTGCTAAACAAAACAGACACAGGAGAAAGCTTTGACTTAAGAAGAGCCACAGCTTAGTATCTTATCTTATAATCTTATAATCTTGCAGTATATAGTAAAGTTGAGGAATCCAGAGAAAGATCCCATGGTTTAGACACACGGCACTGCTCCCATGCCATGTTTGACTGTCCTCGCTTACTTCTTCGAAATGTTTTGACCTTTAATTTTAATTTAACAAATAAACTAATCTGAGTAATCTTAATCCAGCTATCAACGTTGACTATGTTTTACACTTTAATAATTTGCATGTGTCAACCAATGAGACCAACTTTGATAAAAAAATAAATTAATAAGATTTACAAAAAATGCAAAGACACGTGCTTTTGCATCTAATACCAAAGACAGTTTTGTTCACCGCAAGTTTCAATCAATTATATTAAACCCATTCTAAAAGCCAAATTACTTCATAAAAAAGATGCGTACGATCACACCATGTTACTTAAATGATCCATACAAAGACGTGGACTTGCTACAGATTTAGCTAGAGCAAAGGGGTGCATTATAAAACCCAATACAAGCTCATGATTCACTGGTGGATATTCATCCTAGCTCATCCATTAAGTAAACAAAACCAGCTGTAACTAAATCTAGATAGATTACATCACACATTGTGATTCTTAAATTGACTCATAAATCGAGCAATGTAGATACATGACATCTCTTGTGCCTGTCCATAGAGTACTTAAGACCCATAAACTTAGTGCATGCGTCATCAAAACTACATGAGCTCATAGAAGTATAGATATTTAAAAAAAAACAAAAGTGGTTCCATAGATATTTGTTTAACTAATAATCCAGTGGTGCAAATTCACTAAGTCTGTTAACCTTATCTAAAAAGTAGATCAAATTACCATAAATTTAGATTTGTTTCATTGGAATGGTCAAAATTCAGGTAAGCTCACAAGTTCCATCATATGTGTACATTTGTGTCCTTGAGTTCATTCATAGAGTACTTAAATGTCTATTGATAAACTTGACTCTCAAATCATTCAATCTCAGCTAATGTAGACGGACTACACCACTCAAGCTCATCCATGGATTGCATGTGAACATCATTTATTCAGGTAGACAGCAATAGAACACATTAACGTACTTAGATCATCCATATATATTTCAAAGAGTGATGCACATTAAAAGACTGAGATGAGATGCACAATAGTTTGACTTTTTCAACTCAATACAATCGAGATCGACCTAACATAAAAGTTTGACCAATACAATAGTACATATGCACAAAATCCCTTGAGCCTATCAATATAATTATCGTGACATTATAACTTCCACATAAAGTGTGCCGACACATCATAAAACTCATATAAGGTCATACATCCAATGAATAAATCATATGTTGTGCATGCACAGGGACACCTAGGCATACATGTAGCAGCACATCCATGGAGTAAACAAGATACACCATAGATCTAGATATATTGGATTGTATCCATCGTAATACTGAGTTGGACTCATAAATTCATCACTGCAAATTTACAAGGTCACTTGGGCTTCTCTTTTGGAGTACTCTATGTCCACTAAGCATTGCAGCCATCAGAAAAATTATAATAACCCACAGATGTAATTGTTTAGGAATATACTTAGCATTCTCAAGTCCATCTACCTAACATATAAAATATTTCATAAATGATCATGTCGAGTGCAACACAAAACGTCAGTTGGCTCATAAGTTCGACAATTCATATAAAAATGGTCTTACAAGTACTTTCAAAATCAATCATCACCTATACATTGAACAGACATGCACTATTTAATAGACATTTGGCAATATGATATCATATGGACATCCCTTGATTGTATCACTTAAACCCTTTATATTTCTGTCAGAATGAACCAGCAAAATAACTGTCAAGAAAAATTATTATTGTGTTACATGTTTGATGAACAAAATTCCAGAACATCTAGTTAATTTTTATAATCACATTATACGAAAATGGCTACTTAGTTTCACCCCATACTGCAATTATTGACACTTGATATATAGGGTAGAAATATTCAAATTAGACAAAAGGCATAGCAAATTAGGCCAAACTCAAAGACAGGAAGCTTCAGCAAGCAAGGGATAATTAAACAACTAATGTAAATGGAGATGTTATGATTCATTCTTCCATTAATGCTATTTCCAAGATCTAAGACCAAACGTGGTGTCTGGCCCAACAACCTGGAATATGCAAATCTTCTTTACACACTACTATTTTCATCTACAGTAGTACCAACCACCTAGAATCTCCACCAATTTCACCAAGAAGTTAGCATCATGCAATATATGTGAAATCTCGAGCACGTAGGTCTGGCCACTTCAAAAGACATTTATAGCCTTTTAAATGTGTTTCGTAAGACAATTCAGACCTAACCTTGACAGAGTCATGCTAATTTCATTACATCACTAAGACATTTCAGATTAAAAGTATGACCGATTGACCAAGATTAACAATTCCCACTTGGGATGGATTGGGAATCAATGACATAAGAATCAAGTTGAAAACAGATAAAGTATATACAACTCTAAAAACATGTAAATGACGGAATCAACCATATTATTATACCAAAATATATCAGATACTATACGAGATAACACATTAATTAGCAAAGATGGTAGAGCTGTATCTTGGGATGTACAACTTAGTAACTTGACCTTCATGACAAATGTCCATTATTGATCAATATCTTGAACAGAAAAGATTGTACTCTGACCAAATTAACAGGAAAAATAACCAGTTGAAACTAGTTTATGTGCAGACATGGACTGTCTTATAAATAATAATTTCAGAATTTCTCAATTGACCTTTAAACTATGCAATTTTATTATCAAGGAATGTTTAAAATTTGGAAGTTGCCTTGAACCTTTCAGAGAAGTAAGAGATACAGTCTAAGCCAAAAGAAAGAAACAGAAAAGGGACAAACGGAAGAAAGGCAACTGCACAATGGCCCACGTGCATCAAATGATCGAACTTACTTACACAAACATTCAGGAAAGTGCACATGTGATGTCACCATTATAGCTCCAAGGATGAAGTTACAAAAGCGGTAATCAAACTGAAGACTTACATGAGATCTTTATGGAAAAAAAACACTACTATAATATGAACCTCTAGCAACTATGCCAAATTTTTCAAAAGCATAAGGTAATGTTACTTCTAAAAGCTGTGTAAAAGGCAAATACCAGATTCGGAAACGGCAGCTTCAGGCATGTCACCTTCTGCTTCTGAATCGCTGTCTGGCTCTGTATCAGCTCTATCTCCCCGCCCCATAAGAAGATTATTGATGGCCTCAAACAATTCTCTATCAAAAGTCTCGGGAAGGCCCAAACCCTTTCTTCTATCATGTCCCAGAGACCAATATGAATTGACCCCTGACCGTGACTCATGCTGCTTAATCCTTCTGTAGTCAGCAAGAAGGGATTCCCATTTCCTGCGGCACTGATTTGAAGTCCTGTCTACATCCAATGCAGTGCAGTTTTCTGCGATTATTTCCCATTTCTGGTAAGAAGAGAGCGCATTCAAGCAATCCCCTTCAACAGCTGCAATCTCATTCACGAGTATTAGCAAATTGCCAGCACTCCAGTCTGGAGCCACCTGGGATCGCGTGCGCCGGGTTCCCGAACCCATTTCCTGCTTCATCACATGCTGGACTTCTTCATTCCTAGGACTCCACAGATCAACAAACTCTACCGGGCTACGGGCACATACCCGACATTGACCCACAGGAAAGGGCACTTAGAAACGACACAGCATCAAACGATTACATGCAAACAGCAATTAACTGAACTAGCAAGCCTCGGACGCAATCAAACACAGATCCCACGAACCAAGCAAGGAAAAAATATGTGATAACAGCAAACCCACAAGCATCTCTCGCAGCTCACTCCAATAATCTAAAAGCTAATGGGTTCATCCAAAAAAGAACAAGAAGCGTGAAAACGAATGTAAAATTCCAATTTCATGTCCATGGCATCTTCAGCTCGATCAGAGCCATCGCCATTCAAGAAACTGAACATGCAAAAACCCAGCGAGAGAGCCAAGGCGGCCAACGGAGATCGATCGAAAAAGCAAAATTGTGGGATCCCGGGAACGAAGATTACCGAGTTCGTGGCGACCCAGTTGAGAGGCGACGGCACGGAGAACGAACGAGCCTGGAAGCCTTCGATGTTCGGTAATGCCGACTCTGCTGGCAGCGACTCCTCCGCGTGAATCCTGAACCGCGTCGAAGGGCGGTTCGTGTCTGTCTGCTCTCGGCCTTTGTTGGGCTTTGATGCCGCCACTTAGAAGTATGGGCTTCAAGTTGTCAAGAAAGATGAACCAGGCCCAGGCCCAATTATTTTCTTTTTTCTTTTTTCTTTTCTTTTTTTTTTCCTTGGAAGTCATGTTTTAGGCCTAACGGATCGATCAATCACGCGCAAAACGTGGAGCCATCGCTCGAGGAACAATTGATGGTGTTTCAAACCATCGGAGCTCAACCATCACATGCCAAATCCAAAAGAGCGCTCATCTTTTTTAAGGACGATAAAAGTAGGATTTATTGGGCAAGATCAAGCTCGCCTGGTGTATGGTTTAGTACTATTGTGAAAGGGTTTTTTTTTTCCTTTTCTTTGAAGACACAAAAGAGCTAATGAACCAAAACCTAGAACCGTCAAATAAGTAGATTGGATTAGGTTGGGTCAAAAAATGATTTTAACCCAAATTAACTCATTTAATTTATTATGACTTATTTTCATAAAATACAAATCTATTTACCCATACCTAACCCAATCCACACATAATACATTTCACACTTTACTCATCTCATATTATTGAAATACTTTTATATTTAATCCAATCTAGGAAAGCTCATATGAATACAAGATCAAGCACAAGATCGAGAGAGAACAAGAGAGTAAAGAGAGTTATAAAGATGGATTGATAAGTTATAAACTCAATTAATATCCATATTATTTTGGATTTTACCATTTTAAATCAATTTATGATCCATTAACTAAATATAACTAACTTATATAATAATTCAACTCATCCAAAAAAACCCATTTATCAACATCTAAATAATCTCTTGATGAATTTGCATATCAGATTGAGTCCAATAGTGTGATGCCCCATGACGTCATGTGACACATTTCTTTTCTAAATATTATCTTTTAATTATTGATAGCACACGGAAGCTTCAAAAAATTTTCTCAACCAAAATCCTATACAACAAATTGCATGAGTTAAACATGGATATTATCTTTATTTATAATAAACATTAGTTTTACATCATTCGAACATGACATAAACTACCAAAGTCCTAGGAAAGGGTCGAGTTAACTAACATCACTACTCCCATATTAGCTCAAAAATAAGCCAACATTCAACTTAAGGGTTGCATTTGGCATTTAGGATATAATTCAGAATATGATAAAATTTATTTTATTTTTTGTTTGGTGCATGCTCAAGATAGGATAAAATAGGATATAAGTAGAATATAGGCCAAATATAATCATCCCATGGAAAAGATGGAATAAAGATTAATAGACTTTCTAATATCCATAATATGAAGTTATTTTTCAAATAACAAACTTGTTAAACCAACAAAATTGAAATTATAATTACATATAAATAATATTTTAATTCTAAAATAAGAAATTCAAAATAACAAAAAATGACAATTTATTTTTATTCAATCTTATTTTTTCATATATTCAACTTTAATTCTATATTATAATATAAATGAAGTATATAATATAATTATATATTTATATTTATTACATAGTTTAGGTATATTAGTACAGTTTACTATTTAATAAAATTATAGGGGAAAGAGAAATAAAAAATAAAATAATTAAAACAAAGAGGGAAAATAAAATAAAATTAAAAATAAAATAGGCAAGAATGCCGCAAGATAATTTTACCATCTTCCTTTATTGAATGTTAGGTTCATTTATACTGATATGCCATTTATAAAAAAAGTGTCCATGATATGATATAAATATATGTGACTTTATTATTGTGATTCACCAAATAGTTGATAAGATGTAACAAAATCCCTAAATTTCAAATCTTATACTATTCAATTATATACTAGTTGGAAATCTAAACAACCAAACGTAACCTAACTTTTTTGTTATGCATATCACCATCATTTTTTTTATTAGTTGTCTTTTATATACATATTCATTTAATGGGATGATTGGATGAGACTACAATAAAAAAACCTCTTTAAAACTTTTCCATAACAAATCATAATTTCATTCCCGTTCATGAAACTTCAAAAGAAGGAATTTAATTATATTAAAGCTTCGCATAAAATAAGAAATTTTTGTGAAATACCATTGAAATTTCATTATTTTGGATTGACAAGAAAGAATACCATTTGCAAGGTGTTTATGAACAATATCAAGATGTCTCATTGCACACAACTTTTTCATGCAAATGTTGTTAGTGTTTTTCTAAACACTCCTATAATGTCTTGCATGCTCCATGTCAAAGCATCTCGTCAATAGTAATGAAAAAAGACGAATTCTTTGATATAGTAAATATAGAGACTTGATATATATTTTAGACTAATGAAATTAAATAAAAAATAAAAAAAGTCATCAAGAAAGTAAGTTTTTGAGAGATAAGCCATTATAAGAATAATGATGCGGAAGAGGCTAGTTTTTAGTTTCTAAATAGCTATAAGTTCAAACTTGATGAAAAATCATAAATAAAAACAAGCATGTGACATTCAATTATGACAATTAGATCCTACCTAGAGTAATAAAAAAATAGTAAATAAATTAATAAATTTGGAGCCACCACTTTAGATTGCAAATAAAATTGAGGATAATATTGTCTTTTTAATGATAATGAGGGTGGATTTAGTTATATAGGGAAAGGAAATCGTGTCACCATTTATACCACTATGACAAATAAACCTTTGATAGAACTAAAATAGTTGGTATATATGTCACACATGTATAAATTTGAGTTTTTTTGTGAAATAAAAAAAAAATTGGATAGTTGTGACATAGTGGGTATAATTTTGGGTTTTTTGTGATATTTGTCATTTTTTCTTTAGTCTATCCTACCCTTGTCTTCATTTTAGCTTTTCATTTCTATAATGTGTTGATTGTGGTTACCATATTATGCTTTTGTGATAAAGATTAAAAAATACAAATACTAAAAGAGTATAAAAATATTTATATCTATTCTCTATATTTAAGGGAAACATGTCATTTGTCTTGCTTATTTAACCTTCCTTAATATTCATGCATTAAACAATAGAAACTAATAAATAAGGGCATAAAATAGTTAAGCACATCTTAAACACTACCCGCCACTTTAACATATCATTAAGAAGGGATGTGAGAAGCCAAAGGTGGGGTGCGATAATAAGGTGATGGTCGATGAGTTTTGATCCATTATGTAATATCATCCCTAAACTTTTAATTTGTGTAATGTGGTCCTTGAGTTTTGGCTCAATGTATAATGTCCTTCCTAAATTTTTAATTTTTCAATTACTCCCCAATTTATTTGTAAATGGTCAATATAATCCCTAAATTAAATGAATTTTTTTTAAAGTTTATGGACAACATTATACATTAGACTAAAGTTCACGACCATACTAAATAAATTAAATGGCATTGCGTTTTGGACTAAAGTTAAAGGATCATTATTGTCATTTTCTCATTCAATTATATCATTTTATAATTTCCTACTGAAACTAACACCTACCAATTAGAGGTATAGCCATCTTAAAAACACCATTAGTATAAGCTCAATGTACCAGTAAAAAAATTAGCAATAGATGTGTCAAAATGGTTTAAAGACCCATTTATTATATGATGAATTGGGTCATGCATGGATTGGCTAAATCTCGATAAATGGTTGATAAGTATTTGAGTAATAGAGTTTAATAAAATATGGGTTTTTAATGGGTCTAAAGCTCAATCCGCCTACAGTCCCTCTTCACTTGTCTTTAGGTTCAAGTTGGGGCTTTCGTGTGGGGCAACTTATGTTCTAATTTTATCTTCTACTTATGTG
Source organism: Angophora floribunda (assembly GCA_014182895.1). Taxonomy (NCBI): domain Eukaryota; kingdom Viridiplantae; phylum Streptophyta; class Magnoliopsida; order Myrtales; family Myrtaceae; genus Angophora; species Angophora floribunda. Next base: position 18,710,892 of record CM024707.1, on the reverse strand, counting down.
ACACCCCAAGCACATCAACCAACATGCATGTCATAATTAATTACTTTCTTATTAATTTATTCACAAGTGGAAGCATAACAAAATAATTAAACTAGTCATAACATTATTTCACATTTTTAATGATGTACATATGCAACACTTCCAAAACATTACATTACAAACACTTGAGAAGGGTTCGGTAACTCGACATGCACATATGCATATTCATAAGCATGCATCATCTTAATTACTTCACCTCCTGAACACTCTTGAGGCATTATTGCCCCTTGTGAGATGCGTCATTGTAGATCACAAAGCCTCTAGATATCGATGATACCATCAAAATCGAGGCTGTAGTCAATCTCTTTTTAAGTTCTTGAAAACTTCGCTCGCATTTATCCAACCTTTCCTCGTCAATTTGGTCAATGAAGCAGCCAAAAGTGAAAATCGTTCCACAAATCTTCAATAATATCTAGCTAGACTCAAGAAACTCCAAATTTCTATTATTGTCGTCAGCCTTGGACAATTTATTACCGACTCAACTTTCACTAGGTCTACAGATATTCCATCACCAGTTATCACATGGCCTCGGAATACCATAAGATTCAACTAGAATTTGCACCTACTAAACTTAGCATATAATTTGTGTTCACGAAGTGTTGTAGTATGAGCCTTAAATGTCTCTCATGGTCATAAGAACTTTTTGAATATACCAAAAAATCGTCAATAAACACTATCACACATTGATCTAAGAACTACTTGAACACCCCCGTTCATTAAGTCCATAAAAGCTATCGGTTCATTAGTCAAACCAAAAGGCATAACTAAGAACTCATAGTGACCATAGCAAGTTCAAAAAGCCATTTTAAAAGTACCTTCCTTCTTGATCCTCAATTGATGGTATTTCGATCTTCAATCGATCTTGGAAAACATGATGCCCTTGAAGATGATTGAACAAATCATCAATTCTTGGCAATAAGTATCTATTCTTAATCATAACTTAATTTAATTGTCTATAATCGATGCAAAGACATAACAATCCATCTTTTTTCTTCACAAATAACACTGGTGCACCCTAGGGTGATGTGCTTAGTCAAATAAATCATTTATCAAGTAAGTCCTGCAATTGCACTTTTAACTCTTCCAATTTCATTAACGCCATCCTATATGAAGGCTTGGAAATAGGTTCCGTTCAAGGGGCTACTTCAATAACAAATTCAACTTCATGTTCAAGTGGCAATCTTGGTAATTCTTCTAGAAATACATCAAGGAAATCTCAAATCACAAAAATTTCTTCAAGTCTCACTTCCTCCTTTGACTAGTCTATTACAAATGCCAGATACCCTAGGCAACCATCATCAAGAAGACAATGTGCTTCATGCATAGAGAAAAGTGACACTGAAGGATTTGCTCCATTTCTGTAGAATTCGAAATTAAGACCATCGGGTGGACTGAATTGTATCATCTTCTGATAACAATCCACATTGGCTCATTGCTTACAAAGCTAATCCATTCCCAAAACAAATCAAAATCATACATAGTCAACATGATTAAATCTGCCATTTGATCTTGTCCACTTATAATGACCTTACAATCCTTACATTTTAGAGTGGATAAATTCTCTCTCCGCAAGACCAACATCGCTACAGACTGGGTAGCAAAAACCCATCGCACCAAATGTTTACCTTTGAACTGGGTACAATCCCCCCCCCCTCCTGTCTCTGGAATTTGCTTTGTACTGATGCCCATCTTTCGGGTCCCCCAAATTTGGGTTGATTTATGCAAGCTTTTATTTTCGACAAAAAAATGGCATCTCTCAATGGCGTAGAGACACCAAGGCATACCAAAAGTGACCTAGGCCTTATTTCAATCAGTTTACAAACTGAGCATATATGAATGAATGCGTGACACCGGTATCAAAAAATGCATAAACATTATGATTACAAGTAATGATGATACCCAATATAATGGTCTTGGAAAAAACACTGGTGCCATTGGTTGGTTGTTCTGTCTAAACTCAAACCTTCTAATATTATTCCTCTTATTGGGAGTGAATGTTCGCCTTCCCAATCGCATGGGTCTCTTGTCACGATGAAGTTAGGATGGACAATTGGGCGATTAAGTCATGTTTGGAAAGTCATCGTTTTCGCTTGCTCCGTTGAGTCTCTCTCAATGAGTTGGGCATGCTTGTATAACTCATTGTAAGCCTTTAGGTTCAAGGGCACTAACAAGCTTCAAATGTCCGGTCTCAGACCATCTCAGAACCTTGACAACTTTGAAGTGAATCTTGACAACTCCACAAACCTCGCCTCATATTGATCCATCGTCAATTCACCCTACTTCAATTGCATAAACTCCATCACCTTTTTATCTCGTGCACAATCCGAGAAATATTTCCTGAAAAATTCCTTGACAAAAACTCTTCCAAGTCACAGTAGCACCATTAGGGAACATTGTTCCTTTAGATGCCCTCCACCAATGACTTGCATTCTCTGAAGTCAGTACTCAGCCAAAGTTACCTTGCCTACATCATTGCATCCTAACAACTTAAATATCTTTTCCATCCCATCGACCCATGACACTACCTCTTATGGGCTTCCTACACCAGCAAATCTATATGGCTTGAGTTTCAGGAGACGCTCAATCAGACCTTGCAAATGGCGTCTGCCATTTCCCGAGCTAGAGGCAGATTATCACAGTGCCTGCATTTCCATCAAGTTTCCGAGCCGATTGCTTGTCAACATTGATGTTCAAAAGCTGCTCAATGAAAGTGGGTGATTTTGTCAGGTGAAAACCAGGCCTTGCAGACACAACTGCAGCGTAGGACTGAGTCAATAGGAATCTTGCATAATATTTGTGATATAATCTCTGGAGACACGTAGGGAATGCTCTCTTTGCCACTACCACTTCTTTTCTCTGATTTCTCCATTTTAAGCCAAAATATGTCAATTTCTTCTTAGCTATGTTCCTGCAAATTACCCACAAATTAGTACCCCAAGCTTAAAAAGGAAGCAGAACAAGGGGTCATAAATGACCCTACAAGGAATCTTAAAAGGATCATTGCTTTAATTTTCATCAATTGCTAAAGAAAACTTTCTTATAAATGAGTTTTGTTTCTTTGTCGTGGTGTCACCGTTGTATTTGCAGAAGCCTCAAATCCACACAACAAAATATTATTTTAAATTTAAGTATGTCGATGCACAATGCATCGCACTTACTCAAGCTCTATTTATTATAACTCTTTTGCAGCAATTTTCTATAGGGCGCTAGATAATAAAAGTTCATATGAGATGTAATTTATAAACAACCACTTGGTATCGCTGCCAGATATGGTAATCCTTTTAACTTGTTAATAACAATTTATCTCAGGACACCCACATAGTTAAAAAAATTATAAGGACGACCTCAACTATATCTATGTTTCCAAAAACGAAAACCACTTGAATGACAATAGCTTAGTATTTGAATACCCTTTAGTGATATTAACACTTCCCAAAATCGTTAATAGTCACATCAACATGTTACTATGCAATTCACACCTCTCTTTTTCTCTCTACAAATGTCTCTAGGACTATCATAACATACATTTCTCTAGTATTCTCTCATACAGCTAATTAGCTTCCCTCAAATTTCTACCTAGATCACCAGCATAATAAGCTTACCAGCTTGTGGTTGCAAATGTCTAGAACTCTTGGGCAGGGTGAGTCTACCATAAGGACCAAACATTAGGATCTGGGCTACCATTTGGAGGAAGTGTAAACGACTGATAGAGGTAAAGAGGGAGTGAACTGAGGGATCAATGCACGCGAGAGGCATGTGTGCAAGTGAGTGCACTTTGAAATGGTTACTGAAACAATAAAATAAGGTCTTGCGAGTAAGCAACAATAACAATTGTACAATCGAACTTGCATTTCTTGTTGTGATGAAGTTTGAAATCCTCCTTTATGTTCATCTCCATCTACAACAGCTTACACTTCCCTTATCCTCCATTTCTACTTGATTTGAACTATTAGCCGGACATCATGAACTAATTGTGAGTTTAAAGCGTGGGATTTGACATCACAAAAAAATCTTGATACTACCACATTCTTCACTTTGATGTAGCGACGTAAGAAAATTTTGCTCTCATTTTCTAAACTCGGACAATTGATAACAAAAACAAGATGTGATTTTTCAGGAGCAAAAAGAAATCGAAACTCTCAAGAACAAGAGATGAACTCTCTTTTGATGGAACAAATATCGACCAAAAAATAGAATTTTACTGTTCATCTCTCTCTCTCTCTGCTCTGAGCTCCTGCGACCTGAAGCTCGAGCTCTGTGGTGGCCCATTCGGGCGGCTTCTAGCTCTGGTGAAAGAGCATTGCAGAAGGAAAGCGGAGCTGAAGGCGACCACGGATTGCTCTCTTCCCAGCTCTAGTAAGACCTAGCTCCCTTTGATTGCTATGGAGGGTTTAACTGAAATTAAATAGCTGGGTTTGGGTTTTTCCAACAAAAATGAGGGGTAGGAGTTCTGCTATCCTGGAATCTCGTCCGGGAAGAGGAGGAGGTCGACAACGCCTGCTCCGGCTGTCCAAAATGTGTCGGTTGATTCCACGCAAAAAGGGAAAAATATTGCCCACACCCCTGCTGCTGGTGAGAATAGCTCTTACGCAGTGTCCCCCTTCTTGGAATGGGAGTTGCTTTGGGTTAATCAAGGGCCAAAATTACAATGTAGTTGAACAAGTGTCAAATGTGCTACCTCAAATAGAAGGAACCCCGGCTCCAGTGCTCGATCTTGGGCGAAGGTAGCCAAAGCGGCCATGAAAGGCTACTCCCTATCCTATTTTGATCCCGGTTACGATGGGAAAAATGAAGTATACTATTATGATGAAGACCTTGTTGCTGCTGATCCTATTTGGCAGGAATGTCTCGTAGGATACTTTGTTGGGAAGAAACTCCCGTTTAAGCTAGTTGAGACGGCCCTTAAACATCTTTGGGGCCAATATTTGATAGAGGTCAAAGCTAATGATCAAGGCTTCTTTTTTTTCCATATTTCGGATCATGACTTTAGACGGAAGGTGATTGAAGGTGGTCCTTTGACAGTGGCACGAGTGCCCTTAATACTTCAGCAATGGCATCTTATGCTAGAGCTGAAAAAAGGAGATCATTCTTCAATACCCGTTTGGATTAGACGAAAAACCTTCCTTACGGGCTGTGGTGCGCTAACAAATCGCAAAGTTGCAAGTGCTTTGTGGGCAAACCGCTCTATGTAGACCAGCGAACGGAGAATCTAAAAATGATCTCATATGCTAGGGTCTGTGTGGAGTTAGCAGCTGCAAAAAAAAAAATTGATGTTATTACGGTCCATTTAAATGGACAAACTCGTATAGTGGAGGTTGAATATGAATGGAAACCTGTATCATGCCATAGTTGTGGTACTTTTGGGCACCGGTGCCCTGATCAAGCCATTTGCCCTCCAGTGGCTGAACCAGCGAGCCTGGCTCCTGCACAACCTTCTGGCCTTCCTACAGAGCAGGCTGGTCAAGATTCTATGGTTAATGGCGCTCCTTTTCCAATTGTGGAGACTAGAGCAACAATGGTTGGAGAATGGATCCAAGTCAGCAGCAAGCATAAGGCTGGCACTAGGAACAAGTTGTCAGGTGCTATGGAGGACTGTAATAAGGATGAACAAGCTGATGTTGCCTCCCGAATGGCTGGTACAGGTGCTGGCCTGCCAGGCCTGATTGTTGTTGCTGATTCTCTAGAAGCTGGTACTGGTGTTGCTGTCCTCTCCTCTGCGGATGATGCTATTAAGTCTGGAGCTGAAGATGCAGGTAATGGCTGCAGCAAGGACACACACGTTGCTGCTGGTGCCTCCAAAGTGACTGGTGCGGCTGCCTTGCAAACTCAGAAGATATTCCTTGCTGATGTAGGTCAAGTATCCGGTGCTTGTTCTGCTGTTTCCTCCTCTGCAGATGCTGCCGCTAGGGCTGGAGTTGCAGGAGCTGCTAATGGCTGCAGCAAGAACATACATGCTACTATCTCTAAAGCTGGTGTGGATGCTGTCTTGCCAGCTCAGAAGCTAATCACTACTGCTGATTTTCCAGAACCTGAGGCTGCTGGTTCTGCGATACTGAGCCTACGATATAGCGGACCGTAATCTTTGCCGGTCGAACTATATCAACCTTAGATGGTACTGGCCATACTACAACCAATGAACAAGTATTTTTTGCTGTTGATGCTAGCTCCCCATTAGCTGAGACAGCAATTTCTATGCCTGAAACTGCTGAACTGTACTTGAACTTGCCAATGAAGACTGCTACTAATACTGGATGTAGCTCCAATTCGGTATAGAGCCCTCTCGAAATGGGTACCGATCGATCCAAGATAATCCCGATGTCATAACAACCTTGGTTGGTGATGGCCTTCTTTGCTCCTATCATACTGAACTGTCATTACAGCCCGACCAGGTCAGAAGGCGAGACCCCCTTCTGGGCTTCTGGCAACGAACATAATTGAATGTCAACTAACGGAGGTGAAGGTTGAGCAAGCTAGAAGGCTAAGGCTCCCCCCCGCCACTCCTCTTGCCAAGGTAACAAAGTCTGAGTAGGATAACAGTCGGGAAGCGAAAGATGGCCAAAAAGAAAATAGTCATCCGGCGGTCTTACTAGTCAACTATGTTTTTGGATTTTGGAATATAAGGGTCGATGAACCCCGTTAAGCAAGCGAAGTTAGACATTTTGTGCGCTCTAATAATTTATGCTTTGTGTTGGCCTTTTGGAAACCAAAGTCCCAGCTAATAGGTTCTCTATTATCTCGGCAAGTCTTCTCCTTGGCTGGATGTGGGTTACTAATTATGAACACTCCTTCCGAGGGCGGATATGGATGGGATGGAACCCTATTTTGGTATGTTTTAGCACTCGGACTATATCTAGCCAGCTTATACATGGAGATGTTAGAATTTTAAGCTCGGGAATACACTATCTCTCTCGGTGGTGTATGGAGAACACACTTTTGTTGCACGCACCCCTTTGGAGGGAACTTATTAGTCCGAGCTCTTCGCTCAAGGATTGCCCTTGGATGGTAGCGGGAGACTTCAATGCCATCGTGGGATTCTTCGGATCGCATGGGGAGCCCGGATACTTGCTTCCCTCCTTTGATGAATTTAAGGAATGCTTGGACCAAGCTGAACTTTTTGACCTTCGGTATGTGGGTTTCCGTTTTACATGGTCCACCTCCTCCGGGCCTCAAAGGAAGCAACGAAAAATTGATCGGGTGTTAGTCAACAACTGCCGGTGCACTTTGCTTTCTCCTTCTCGGAAGCATCCTTCTTGGCCCCGGTCTATCGACTATACTCCTATGATCGTGAGAATACTTGCTCCCGGTGCCAGCGCATTCCCTTTAAATTTTTCAATATGTGGATGTGTCACCCGACTTCTCCACACTAGTTACCCGTCTTGGGAGACCCAAGTCTCAGGTTTTCCCATGTACAAGCTATATACTAGGCTCAAATTGCTTAAAGGACGACTCAAATGTCTAAACAGAGATGCTTATTCAGACCTCTCCATGAGGGTGGCAGCAGCTAAACAAGTCCTTTTATCTACCCAAGAGGCACTACACCTAGACCCTGGGAGTAGCTCGCTGGCGATGGAGGAGCATGCTCAACTCAAAGACTACTATGAACTCCGCGCTCTTGAGGAGGCATTCTTTAGACAAAAATCTAGAGTTCGTTGGCTTAAGGAAGGGGATCATAATACTAAATTCTTTCATCACTCTGTCAACCACCGACACCTTCGTAATCGTATCATCTCGGTGTTGGATAGCTCGAGCCAATTAGTAACGAAATTGGAGGAAGTACAAAAAGTCTTTGTTTCATACTTTCAAGATCTCCTCGCTCCGGCAAATATGGCGATGAGGCCATCAGTACAGGAGCTCAGGGATGTTATTCACTCCCCTCTCCAAGAAGAACACATCAACTTGATATCCCAACCTTTTCTTCCGTCTGAGGTTCGTGATGCAATGTTTTCATTGGCTGGAAACAAAGCCCCTGGACCTGATGGGTACAATGCAGATTTTTTTAAAAAGAACTGGGATAAGGTTGGCCCATCATCCACCGAAGCGGTTTTGGATTTCCTTGAATCGGACGGTTGCTTAAGGAAGTCAACAATACTATCATTACCCTGGTGCCAAAAATCCCCAATGCAACATCAGTGTCCGATTACCGTCCTATTGCATGTTGTAATACAGTATACAAGTGTATCACTAAGATTTTCTCTTCTAGAATTGCTACGGTTCTCCCGTTTTTGATAAGCCCAGCTCAAACGGCATTTGTCAAAGGAAGAAGAATCAGTGACAATATCCTGCTTGCTCAAGAACTTTTTAGTGGGTTTCACATCAAGCCTAATGTACCAAAGTGTGCCATTAAGGTAGACTTCAGAAAGCCTATGACACCCTTTGACTGGGGCTTCTTAGAGTCAACTCTTCAAGCTTTTGGATTTCCCGGCCATCTCACAAGGCTCATTATGGTGTGCATTCGAACTCCAAAATTTTCTTTATCCATCAATGGCGAACTTCATGGTTTCTTTGCAAGTGGTCGGGGTATAAGACAAGGTGACCCTATGTCTCCTTACCTATTCACCTTGATTATGGAGGTTTTCTCAGGAATCCTTAACTCTCACACCCAGCATCCAGACTTTCGCTATCACTGGAGATGCAAGGCCACAAGGCTATCCCATTTATTTTTTGCGGATGATGTTCTTATTTTTAGTAAAGCAAGTCTCGCATCTATCTCCTGCATCCATAGAGGGCTCACGCTATTCTCCTCTTGGAGTGGCCTAGTCCCTAATGCTAGCAAAAGTGAAGTTTATATATCGGGTGGCTCTGAAACAACGAAGCACCAGATATTACAAGCTCTTGGCTTCAATCTTGGCTCTCTTCCTGTGTTACTTGGGAGTACCCATCATTACACCGCGCCTGAGCAAAGAGGATTGCAATGCTTTAGTATGCCGTCTTACCGCTAGAGTCCAATCTTGGACTCACCGTTTTCTCTCTTTTGCAGGCCGACTACAGCTTATTAAATCTATGCTACATGCCATCAAAGCCTATTGGGCCTCCATATTTTGGCTCCCATCCTCGGTAGTGGATAAGATAGAGCAGACATGTAGACAATTCCTCTGGAAGGGCCCAACCATGGGACCGGGAGGTGCTAAGGTATCATGGGATGATGTTTGCCTTCCTGCATTGGAAGGTGGCCTTGGAATAAGAAGAATCGGGGATAGCAACAAAAAGCAGCCATGGCTAAACATATATGGTTGCTTTTCACTGATAAAGAATCACTATGGTGCAAATGGATCCATGCTACATATCTCAAAAGGAAGAACTTTTGGATTGCTTCAACCCCTACCCTTTGCTCTTGGGCGTGGCGGAAGATCCTGGCGTTAAGAGTTGACTTTCAACCCCACTTCAGATGGAAGGTAGGAGATGGGGAATCTACATCGCTTTGGTTTGATCCATGGCTTGACATTGGTCCCCTAAACTCAATATTTTCAGACAGTGATATTGACCATTCAGACCTTACTAGACAAGCAAAGGTGAAGGATTTATACTCCTCGATGGGTCACGATTCGCCAGAGCCGCTGATGATGTGGCAAATACCGATTCCCCATCTCTCAGATGGACAGGACACCTTTACATGGGTACATGATTCAGCCGAGAATTTTTCAACGGCTTCGGCATGGACCATAATTCGGCGCAAATCAAACTCGGTTCACTGGTCCTCTTTTGTCTGGGACAAGGTACTAGCCCCTAGACATCAATTCCTCCTTTGGCTCATAAACAAGAATCGCCTACCCACACAAAGTTTATCTTATGACATTTAGCAGGATTCCTAATCACCGTCGTGCGTTATGCAACTCTAGGCCGATTCTATTAATCACCTCTTTTTTGACTTGTTGTATCTCTAATACTCTGTCAAATTTTTGGGCTGCTAAGTGTAATCTTCCATGGACAAACTCCTCTTGGTCGAACAATCTTCATTGGGCCATAAATTCTATAACTGGGAAAGGATTTTGCAAAGAGATAGCTCGATTTTCTTTTGGCGCATTGTGCTACATCATTTGGAAGACCAGGAATGATATTCTCTTCCGTGGCCAAATCCTCTACACTCCTTCCATGAAGCTATATCTCATTAAGATGGTTAAGGATAAAGGCCTTATATACAAGTCGGTGGAAGATAACCCCGAAACAGAAGGATGCAACGGAGCTGGGGGATAGACCCTCGGATTTTTGTAGTGGAGCCGCCTTAGGCTTAATGTAAGATAAACCGGGTTCTTTGTAACCGCTTGTCTTTGTACTTAGATTATGGTTTTCTTTTGGGGACCGGGGTACCCTTTTATTCCAGTGACATGTTGTCCTGGTGAGTTGTTAGTACAAAGTGTTCTCCCCCCTTGTTGTACGTTCTCTAGTTGATTTTAATACAATCTTACCTTACCAAAAAAAACTCTCTTTTGATGGAGATGACTGCAACGAAGGAAAGAAAAAGAACAACAAAATACGCATTCAAATCATCAATTACACAAAAAAGAGACGAAATTAGCCAGCAACTACAGATTCATGGAAGGAAAAATGACCACCTAAGAACAAGAGCAAAATGGTCGAGCAAATTCGGATCATACTTCACTCCAAGTGCAGGTGCATCAACATGATCTGACAGATTCTCAACTGATACGAACATCAATGAACGAGCGACAAAATGAAAAGACAAACAACATCAAGAAACAGAGAAGACAACCATGAGAAACATGAATCTTTTCAATCCAACACGAAATTTAAATGAAAAAAAATAGAGTCGTCGACAATTCTACCATCAAGAAATCACCTTTGCTCGTTTGATCGTCGAAATGGATCATTCAAGTGCTTCGAGCTCAACTTCTTCTCTTTCTTATTGGCAATAAACCCCAAACTATCCCTACTATGAAACAAATACTTAAACTTTTTTTATATCACTAAAAATCCTAAAGTTTCCTATTGTCACATAAATACCCCAAAAAAAAATTCATCATAAAAAACCCTGAATATGTACCGTATGGTGCTATTGCTGCCCCTTATCTGATTAAATGCACTCCATTTTCATTAAAAAGATAGAGTTACCCTTAATTATTCAATTGCAAGTTAAAGTGGCGGTCCCCAATGACCATAATTAAGAATATCACACATTTTGTTCTTGTTTATAGTGGATTTTCATATATAAAATGCATTATGTTTTCTCTTTATTTTTAGATTTTACTTCCACAAAAATTAATTTTGTCCAAAAGAGAAATTGTGAAGAAACCTAGTTATTTTCTACATTGTCAAGTAAATTTATGGATTAATTGCAAAATAAAATCTAGAAAAGATATAACATAGATAACTTTTTAACACACTCACATGTTTATAAACTTTAAGACTGTGTTTGGCAATCAAGATAAAATTCATCATAACCAACATTTGGTACCTACTTAACATCAGATAAAGTTGGATAGAAAGGAGATATAGATCAAATAAAATTATCCCATTGGGGAGTACAATAAAGATGAATGAGATTTATAATATCCATAATAAAAAAAGTTATTTTTCTCGAATAACAAACTTCTTAAATTAACAAAATTGAAATTATATTTATATATAAATTATATTTTAATTATAAAATAAGAAATTAAAAATAACAAAAAATAAGAATTTATTTTTTAGTTTAATCTTAATTTTATTCATATATTAAAAATTATGTATTATAATATAAATTCAATATATGAATATAAATATATATTTATATTTATTACATACTTTGGGTATATTAGTATAGTTTGTTATTTAACAAAATTTTATTAATGATGGAAGGGGGAAAAGGAATTAAAAAAAGAGAGGTAAAATAAAATAGGTAAGAATGTCGCAAGAAATTTTTACCATATCCATTTATGAACTTTTAGGTTCATTTATGCTATTTATAAAAAAAATGTACATGATATGATATAAATATATCTACTTTATTATTATAATTTACTGAATAATGAAAATGATATAGCAAAATCACTAAATTTCATATAATATCTTATTCATTCCTATAATAATTAGAAATCTAGATGACTAAACATAGCCAAGATGGGTTTGGTTTGGCTTTGCAAATGTCTCTGGAGAAATGTAAATTGCTTTTGGTAAAAAATTCTTTGTAGAGCTACTTTGGCCTAAGTAGTTTTTGGCAAATTTTTGGCAAATTTTATTAAAAAAATCAAACCCTTCACCAATTCGGTGAAAGGCTAATGCCACTAGCGAGTTAGATCTAGCATTGGCAGCCATCACTCAAGGTTGTGTGACCCTAGGCATCACGATTTAAGTAGCCGAATGGGGTCATGCAACCTCAGCTCATTGCCTAGGGTTGTGCAACTAAGGCGGTCATCGCGTGACCTTGCTAGTCCCTTATCAACCCCACAACTAAGGCGGTCATCGTGCAACCTTGCTAGCCCCTTATCTTCACCAACTCAATGTAGCCTCATCGTCCACCCTTGTGCAAATAAAATGAACAATAACAACAAGGGGCAAAACCGAAAAATTAAAAAAATTGGGGAGAGTAGTTTTGGAAGGAGAAAACTAGTTTCAGTATTCGGCCAAATGCTGAAAACCCAATATTGGTCTCTACTGGCATTGGGCTTTCAACTTTCTCAAGGCTAGCATTTGGTTGAAAGCCCATTGGGAAAGCTTGCCAAACACCCTAGCATTTCCCCAAGGGGTTTTGGAGGCTGAAAACTCATTGGAAAAGCCAATCCAAACACACCTAGAGGTTGATGGTCTCAAGCATCGTCTCATCCCCTCCACTATCATATCCAAAGGAACCATCCTACAAATTGAAAAATAAGGGATAAGTTGAAGCCCGTAAATGAAACTTCCAGGTTTAAGTTAAAAAATCACCTTACCACTCAATTTGGTACCAACAAACAACATGGATACATAACAAGTAATTACGGCAAGTGCATGGGCAAATATTTTACCTTTCCTATTAAGATATGTCCATGAAGCCTAATAACAACATTGCACATGGAAAGTACAACAAATGTTGATCACCAACTAGTTCATGAGTGCTCATATGCATTTAGATATGTAGATACACATGCATTTGGTTCATTACTTCTCCTCTCGAACTCTCTTGGGGCATCTCAACTTCGAGGCATCCAACCAATGGGGCATCCCATGCACCATGCACATGTTACCATCAATCTTTCTTTCATCAAATGAAGTAAACACTAATTATAACAATTGACATCCAATGTATAACATCTTTTCATGCATGTCATTACCTTGTCCTTTTCATAATCACATATATGGAGGATGATGATTACAAGCTTACCTCTTTTCTTTTCTCATCATGTCTTTTGACATTTCGGTCTTATTAATAATAATAACATACTTATTCCTTCCATTTTGCAATAATAAGTAAACATTTACATGTATTTCAATAATTATACCCACCTTCTTGTTTCTTCACATATTCCTCAAAGCAATAAAATGCATTAAGCAAACGTCAATTAAGAAGCAATGCACGATCATCCTCAGGAATAAATCTAATCAGTAAGTAATTCCGCTCAATAAGAAAATCAAAACTAGAAAGCAAATCAGATTTAGTAAGCTAATTAGACTCAAAGATTGAATTAGAGTCAGAGTGAATTAGACTGGAAAAGCAAATCAAATCGAGAAAGTACATATACTCAGCTGAGTAAGTATATATATTCAAACTCATAAGGTAAATGTATGTAGAGTCAACAAGTGAATATGCCTAGACTTAGAAAGTAAGTTTATTCAGACTCAATAAAATCTAATCAAATAAATGAACAGACTCCTTAAAATCTGGTCGAATAAATGAAATATTTAGATTCACAAAGTAAATATACTCAAGTTCATAATGTAAATATACTCAAGGTTCAAACATATATATACTCAAGTTTAGAAAGTAAATAAACTTAGGTTCAAAAAGTAAATACACTTAAACTCTCCAAGAGTAAATATACTCAAGGTTTGGAAAGAAATATACCCAAACTCATAAAACAAATCAGACTCAGAAAGTGAGTCAAACTTAGAAGGCGAATCAGACTCAAAGAGCAACCAGACTCAAAAAATGAACCAAACTCAAAAGCAAATTAGACTCATCCTTTATATATGCAACATGTTAGCACATCCCAAGGATATAACCTAAACACTTGCCAAGCATGTAAACAATCATCAAAAAAATTAAAATATCACAACATATTAATATACCACTATTGAATAAAGTCACACGTATCATCAAATTTAATTACAACTAAAGTCGCATAACAACCCACCAAATCTAAAGTGTTTAAGTAGATTAAACTAACTTAATACCTAGAATTTTCACTTAGCTCTTAAACAAAACTTGAACAATCGAATGTCTTACCCCCCTTTATAATTGTGCAAGATTAAATCCAAGATCAAAGTAGAAGAAATTTTCTTCTAAAGATTGAGTGTAGAACGATACAGCCTAGGTAAAAATCTAAATCCCATGTTACCAAGGTTATCATAAGATTCACTGGGAGTAATATGTCTAGCTGTAAGTTGGTCTTCCATTTAGATTCTACCTGTGGTAAGTCTAACCTATCATATGGCCAAGTGGAGAAGAGCTTGATGATGACGACTTAATTCTTTAGGTGTCATAAGGCATGAGGGTCTCACTTTGGAAGAGACATGGCTTTGTATGTATATGAAACGGGATATGTGATAAGATTTACAAAGTACATTGCCAAATGCTGTGAAGATAGAACATGAGAGTAGATTTGCTATTTGTAGACATAATAATACCTAGCCTATCTGCATAAGTATCTTTATCTTAAGAAGACATATAGTCACTCATGCAAAGGTAGAAGAAGAGTTGTGGCTTGACATTGGAATTTTAAGAAGACAAGTGAGCATTAAGTATCTTAATAAGAGAAGTTTGAGAGTGGTGGCTCATGTTTCATGTGTCAAGAAGCATCTAAGTACTTCATCTTGAAAGAAACAAGTGGCTTCTCATGCAAATGGTTTTAAGAGACAAGTGGCATATAAAAATATCATTTGGGAAGAAACTCACTCTCCTTTGACGACGCAAGTGAGTGAACCTTCATCAATGTTAATAATATAATCTACGACATCATAGTGTAAATAAATAATAATTAGTACTAATTAACTAAAGTTTAAATAAATAATATAATTGGTGTCATCCCGAATTCACCGAAATTATGGTTAAACCGTACCGAGGACCAAGAAAATCTCAATTTAGTATAATTTAAAACTCGACAATCAAATCACATAATTCAAAAATATCCATACCTATCAACAATTAAGATGATGGTAAATTAGTTAACACTACTCTAACTTTCCACGTATACATTAATGTTTATTAAGTTAATTTCAATGCATTGAATTTGAGATGATTACATTTGTCAAAATATCATCCTCTGCGCCTCATAAAATTTATGATTCAACTAAGATTTCCATGTGTCCACCTGATTTCTAAGCTAGATCAGACTTAGCTTTATAGCTTAAATGTTATTAATAGACATCAAAAATTTTTAATGTCACATAAATATTATTATGAAAAATCTGGATGTCACAGATCGTGTTGATTACATCTATACTTAGAAAAGTAATTTACACCTCTATATTCACGAGGCAAAGCTTATAAAGCGAGATGTGCTTTGCCCGACGATCAAGTTTGGGAGCAGTCCCACACCTAAAAAGTGGGAAATTAAGTCTTAATTTTCTAACAAAAAAAAAAGTTTTAGTCATGGGTGCAAAGTCATAAGCTAATTAAAATTCATGACTTTAATTGCACGGAAAAATGAAACAATTGATATCACATTCCTTTTACTACTCTAAAAATGTGGATCTAGCAATAAATCATTACGTGAACATTTTGCTTTCTTTTTTTCAGTAAATACAAGCAAAGATGTTTTAAAGTTCTTTTTAAAAATTTCTCACATAAAATTAAGGATGAGATTGGTTATTGCAGATCTTTAAAGTAATTTTATCGGATTCACCTTCTTGAGAGAAGGTGGGTAGCTAATTTCCTTGTTTTATCTTTTATTCTTTTTCTTTGGTCAATTTTACTTTTTTCCCCCTTTGCTTTATATAAAAATAAAAATGGACCTTAATAAGTCATTAAACTGTTTGTTTGAACTCTGGAACATAAAACTTAGAGTATTCCTACTTAATGGGGAAAGAAAAATATATAATAAAAAATAAGAGATATGAAACGTGCGAGCACTGGCATGTTAAAATAAGGAATGCAATCAGACAGGATGTCCTTGCTGGCATAACGCTCTCGCTCAAGAGACTACCACTAGTAGGCATTATAAGTGGAAACATATCTAAAAGAATATAGACCAGTAAATGGAAAATGGAAACAAATGATATATAGATAGATTTGTTTCTTTCTTCGGGATTTACATGCCATAAGTACCAACTTTTCTCCATTCTTTCATCAGAATCTTTAATTAAAAACAAAACAAAAACCGACTCAATATTACAATAATTTTCTTACCTGAGTATTTAATAACTAATAAACAAATAAGAGACTTTATTCAAACATTTAAAAAAATTATTTTTGCAACCCATATGCGCGATTAGAATATCGTAATGGAGGGATAGCAAATTTGCAAAATTTAATGCCTATCCCCCCCCAAAAAATAAGTTAATACGCCCCCTATTATTGAAAAAATTATTAATTGACCCGTTCAAACTAATTAATCACATTTTATATTATCTTATCCTATATGGGGTTTATGTTTTAAACCGCTTGGAATTATGCAAATTATGTTCATCTGACATCTAGTCCATTCTTTAATATATATATATAAACCACATTGTACTTCTTTGAACAATTCAATTTTCAAGAGAGTTTTGGAAATAACAAATATGATCAACTTTTAGATTCTCTGAACATAATATATTTATATATATAGTGAATCGATGATAGATGTGACAACCTAACCACCTCAATTTCTTCAACGGCACGCCGCACGTTGCTGCTCGTGGACACAACCTAAATAAAATCATGATTTAATGGAAGATCGTGAATTAAAAATGAATTTCTAGAATTCCCGTATATTACTACGGAGTCAAAGGAATGGGGAGCGAATAAAATAAGCAATCGCTATCAAGGGAATAAAGAGCATCTCGAGCTTATGACACCTGCTTGGACAACATAATTTTTCAATTAATTGCTTAAGTATCTTAACTTTCGAACATAAGTGCTATTATAATATTTAAATAATTTAATAGTTTAAACTTTTAAAATAGTTAATAATAATTCCTTCAAAATCTCTTATGGTAAAAGTTGGAGATTTTGAATTTAAAATTTTTCAAATCCTATTTACCTCATCAATTAAATGTGTCCACTCTTAATACTAAACAAAATAACCAAATTAAGCGCGAAAGGGAATGCTATTACATTCATCTTATAGTTTAAATTTTTACAATACTAACCATGGGCCATATTGCGTTGAATCTTTGACATTTGCAGTGCACATTTTTTGAAAGATATGGTACTCAATCGATTGAAAGAATTATGGCATTTAAGTCAACAACATACGAAAATCATGGCGTTGAAATGATCAACACCATACTCGATTGAAAATCGTACGAAAATAATGGCATATGGGGTCGTCCAATCATCTCATTATCGAGCAATAGACAGCTTCGTTTTCTCATTTAAGGAGAAGGAAAATTAACTTGTGAAAAGTCCGATTAATCCTTTCGTTATCTAATAAAACCGCAAGTAAATGAATAAAGACAAAAATCCCACCAAAAGAAAAAGTGGGGAGCCAGTTCGATTTCCCGTCTACGTGCAATGAACCTCGTTTCCCTCCCAAAAGAGGATTACCTGCCTCCACGCTTTCGAGTCTAAAAATTGCCCAGTCAGAAACCGACCCTCCCAAGTTGCAGCAGCGTGGAAAACGACGTCGCTACCCAACAACAACCCAGTCAAAGTCCTTTCGTTTTCTCATCTTCCTGTCGAATGGTAAAACTTGTCCACGTTCAATGTACCTTCCCGGGCCAAACTTCGTTCCATGCATGATGACCATGCCGATCATACCATGCATCCATCACATTTCACATGTCCAGAACTTTTCCTTTTAGAATGGCGTTAAGCAATGAGGATTTTTTAAAGGTTAAAAGAGCGTAGCGAGGCAATTGCAAATGTAATGTAAAAAGGGGTTAATACCGTTAAATTTCAAATTAGTATTATATTTATATATTTTAAGTTAATTTTTGTCTCGCGATAAATCTCCAATTATTATGCATGATCTAAATCTATCATTTGTTAGAATTCCATTAAAAAACATACATGTTAATGGATGTGGATTTTTCATGTTGAATCCGTTCTGTAGTCATTCATCATGTTTCGACACTTAAGCTTTTGACATGGGACTTTATAGATGTAGATTTGAGCCATGGGTACTAGTCATGGAGGTACTCATTCGGGATTTTTAATTGACCAATCAATGTGAACTAGATAGTGCAATAGTTGGGATAAGTACACTAAAAATGCCATTACTTTCGTACGGTATTCATTTGAGGATTCTTTTCTTAATTTTCCATTTCAATGTGGAACTTTTAAAAATAAACTAAAGTCCAACAAGAAAAATTTTGTCTAACATGGCAAAAGTATAACAAATTTTGCTGTTTCTTATTGTTTCTTTAAAATGTTCTCCAATTAGATGATATGTTTTCAAACTGCCTCTCTCTTCCTCAAAATGTTTTTTTTCCTCTTGCTCTCTCTCTCTCTCTCTCGACAGTTCGTGTCTAAAACTCGAACACCACCACAAAATCACAGTGAGCATTTGTTGAATTGAAGTGAGCTCTCTCTCTCTCTCTCTCTCTCTCTCTCTCTCTCACACACACACACAAAATTCAGGGCTTTTGTCTTCTCTTCTCTTCTCTTACACGCACTCACTCACTCCGTGTTGTCCTCTCTCACTAGACAAAGACTAAAAAGCAACAGTGGATGCACAAATTAGAGCTTTTGACAAATCTTCAAGGATAAAGACTAAAGGTAATTGATTTGTTGTGTTGCGTGACTACATTTGTTATTTTGTATCCACTGACCAACAGAATCGACAATTGCTTCGTCAATTTCATGTTGCAATCAAGTAAACTATTTTTCGTGGCTATTACTGATGTCAACTCTCTCTCTCTCTCTAAAAAAAAAAAAAAAATTTTGGGCCTTGTCATTTCTTCCCTTACTCACACTCGCTCACTATCATCCTCTCTCACTAAACAAAAACAAGAAAAGGTCACAGCGTGGTGGCAAAAATTAGGGCTTTTGATGAATCTTGAAAGACAAAGACTAAAGTGATTTGTTGTGTTGCATGAGGGACATTTGTTATCTTATGTCCACTGACTGACAAAATCAATGATTTCTTAGTCAATTTCATGTTGCAGTTAAGTAAGTTGTTTGTTCTAGTCATTTCTTTTGTCTATCCTCTTCTTGCCAATTTTAGTTAATGAACTTATATTACATCATTTTGCAGGTTAGAAAAAGAATAGCAACTGAAAAGGTTTCTCAAAGTTTGGCACCACCAAAAAGACTTGGCGCAATTGACAAAAGGCAAAGGGAATATGGCTTCAAGACATGAATATGATCATAACAATAAAGTAAGTTTTTTTTTAGGTGTTTTTCATTTAATGTATGTCATTTGGTTGACATGGTAACTAATCAAGGTTATATAATTGCAACCTAGGAGAAGGTCTAAGATGCCAATATCTCAAGGAGGACCTAGTTACGAATCAATTGCACATAGAACAAGAAGTCGATGGCAAGTACTAATACACAATCAATGGTAACTTGAGCACAATTCAAGACGAGGCAATCAAGTGCAACTCCAAAACAGATAATAGAAAAGGGAGTTTGAAAATATGCACCAAAAAAGACCCCAACATCAAGTCTATCTCAATCAAATGCTCTCGAAAATATCACTGTACATCGATATCAGCATACTACTACAACACTAAGACCAAACACCAAAAAAAATGAATTACCAAGCAAAAGAATGATTGCTCAAAAGATAAGAAAATGAGAAAAGGAACACCGAAGGATGTGCCTACAGTTCCAATTAGAATATGAATCAAGTCAAGAGTCTATCAAAAAGAGAGAGTGTAAAGGAAAATGTTGTTCAGCTTGACTGATTGAAGGACATGATGGGAGGGTTTATATCTATTTATGTTTTTATTTTGTTAGGTGGCCATGTTTGCTTTTATGTTTTTGTTGCAAGGTGTTTAATGTTTTTGCTGCATTTTGGGCTGATGATGTGTTTAGTGGCAATATTGTTTAGTTTACTCGTTAAGAACATTGTCCTACTATTGATGTAAAAACGTCATTATTTGGTTGGTGCAGGGATTATCCTTTGCAAATGCCCGGGTTGTAGAATAATGCTTCTTATAAACTCTTAAGAATGACAAAGAATGAGATAAATTTATGGAATCTTGATTAAGTTATTATAAGGTGTATTTAAGAAAGTGAAACCAATAGCTTACATTTTAAAAAGTTGAGAAACTTAAGTGGTCACTTTTATGGCACTAAACAATCATTTGTGAAGTCATATTAGAACTTTTGTCGTCCTTCAATGCTTGCCTTCTTAAATACTGACTTTACCTATAAATTAATGTCGTGTTGGCTTTTTCATTGAGGCAAATTGTTGATAGCACTCAAGTTGTCACTTTTTTAAATTAGTGGCACTCAAATAAGCGAAAAAAATATCATGGTACTCAAAACAAATATTGTATTAAAGTTATGACACTCTTAATGTATTTATCTCCGCAACAATTTGTATTTTGCATATGATCTTTGAGGAGGGCTTGTGTTCGAGGGAGAAGTTTGTTGGCGGGCTACTCCTTTTTTCTTCTCGGTAGCTTGGAGTATGTGCATGCCCTTTCCTTAGCAAATTGGGAACCTTTTCGTAAAATGGCCTTTGCGATTACCTATGAAAACATTTGTCTATTTTTTGTTTGCCATTGCGAACTATCTTCAAGATTTGGTTCCCAAAACCTGTGAAGTTTATGCATCCAGTGCAAAAGCTCTTGAAGAAAGGATCCCCCGCCTTGGAAAGAAGAACAGACCCAAGCAAGCGAAGTGCTAAAAGAAAACTCACAACACTTACGCCCGTTGCGAATCACTTCTGAAGAAAGAGGAGTTCTACAAGCATATGCCACTGATAAATACCGGGCCACTGTTACCCTTGAAGAAATCAATAAGAAAATAATAACACTTTTTGGGGAATCGAGGCAAACTATCGAGGGTGACGAGGACAAGATGTAGCTATTCATCCAAAAAGGATCTGATCATATTGCTTCGCACTATAAACCTATTAAAGTCCCATGTTCACGCCAAAATGGGGTCTAAGTCCGTTTAAATTATAATAAAACTTGTTCGACCCTTTAAAAATTTGATCAAGCTCTAATAAAAAATTAGGTGTCTACACAGAAGCAATTGCCTTTTCAATATTGGACCACATTAATGAATGTGTATCTACCGTCCGGTGCACAGAATGAAGCAAAGGAGGACCACTTTTACTTGGTCACTGTTTGGCTCCTTAACAACTTTCTTGTCTTTAACTCAAGGACAGGGATAACTCTTCTATCTTCATGAAAATAGACCGCCCGCAAATTTCAACTATATATGTTTGGAAGAGGATGAAATTTCGGTAGAAAATGCCTGAGGTTTTGAGATTCCTTCCTCTTCTTTCTCATAAAAAATTCCGATTTTCTCTTCATTTTTTACCCCTCTTTCCCTCTATTCCCGAGATAATGCATGCCTACGACTACTTTGAGACAGTTTTCTTTTCAAACACAAGCAAAAGCATATTGAAGAAAGAGTATGCTAAAACTTACCCATCTATTATGTAGCTCTTCTCACATTCTCATCAATGAAATACACGTTTTTATTCTATCCGTGGCCTATTGTTTTTTAAAAAAATCATATTCACAAATAGTGCAAAGAAATTGAGACGTGCTGCTGAAAGTGTATTTTCAGAAATAATGATCGATCAACTAAATTTTAGGCGTGCGCGTTTTAATCTACTATCACTACAAGGTTGAAAAGATTGAAAAAAAATAATAGTCTTTCACAACCATCGATGAATGATTCTTACAACAAGTTATGCTATTGAAAAATGAAGGGATAATGATAGAAATAGATCTTGAATTTTGGCCCAATATGCAATGTTATCCTTAAATTTTTAACTTATTCAACACAATTCCTAAACTTTAACCCAATATACAATATCATCGCCGAATTTTTAATTTATTGAATATAGTCTCATAACTTTTGATAAATGTTCAAATAAGCCCATAGATTTTATGAAAATATCCAACATTATCATTTTATTAATTTAAAGTTCATGGACAATATTAAACAATTTCATATAGTCTATGGACTAGTTTGAACATGTACAAAAAATTCAGAGACCATGTTGAAAAAATTAAAAATTAAGGGATGGTATTGCTCATTAGACTAAACTTTGGTCACATTGAACAAATTCAAAACTTAGGAATAATGTTGTATATTTGGTCAAAGTATAAAGACCATTTGTGTCATTTTCCCAAAAACGAATACATAAAAAATAGCAAAATGTGTTAAAATATACATTTAAGTTGTGTTAGAAAATGTTCACATCAAAGAATTGATATATGTGGAGCAGTTACTATATCATAATTAACCTACAACTCATTAGTTTGAACTTTTGAATGAAAATAGATTCAACTAGATATATTTGTGGACTTGGACTCATGCTCTTTCTTGATAAGTGGCATAAGAGTCGATGATTAATTAGTGCCCCACTTCCGATGTGTACTTCGTGAATTGTGTTAGAAAAATCTTAATTGATCTAATTGAATGTATTAACGAGCTTGATTTTAAACTCTCTCTTAACAATCTCTCTAAGTGAAAGTATTAAACTTTTGTTGCACACTTTAAAAGAAAATGTTCCATCTAATGTTTTCATTTTAGAATATCTTGTACAAGGAGTAAAGAAAAAAAAATAATGTCGAGTTTTTTTTTAAGAATCATAATTATGCCTTTTTTTTGAGATTTTGTTACGAAGAGTCCATCGAGACTAATAAATGACTAATAAGAAAATATAACAATTTTACTATATATTGCCCGTACTAATATTACCATCAATTCTTTGAAAATTATTATTTTCTTATTAAGTATGCTTATCGAGTGCTCCACATCACTACTAGATAGCTGGCAATAGGAATCGATCATCGAAACTAGCAGCGCTATTAATAAATAGGGAAGTAAAAAAGCGAAAAGAGTTTAAAAAAAAAAAAAAAAAGAGAGAGAGAGAAAAGGACCGGGGGCGGGGGTGGGAGAAGAAGGCAACTCCTTGATTCTATGAGATCATGACAATGACATGACATGGACATGGGGCACATGACATGATGGCATGTAAAATGCAACCATCCCCCCATGTGTCGTCATCCTCTCTTCTCCCTTATAAATACTCTTCCTCCTCCGCCTCGCCCATCCCTCTTTCTCACAGCACCCCTGCGACCAGAACGCACGCACGACGTGAGAGAAAAGTCTAGAGAGAGAGAGAGAGAGGGAGGGAGGGAGGGCGAGAGAGCGCAGGTCGAAAGTTCTAAGTCTCGCGTGAAGCTAGGCGCATTCCCCGCTTCTTGGCTTCTTCCCCACATCTCTCTCTCTATCTCCTCGTCGTCTTCTCCTCCTCGTCATCCTGCTTTAGGCCGGATCAGAGAGAGGGGAGGAGAGATCGCCGGTCATTTTCCCGTCGCCGCCACGAACCCGTAAGCACTCGCTCCCCCTTTTGCTCTATCCGTGGCACGTTCCGCGATTCGGGTCGGTTTTGGGTTCTGGGTTGTTGCTCTGCTGTCGATCGCTAGTGATTTTCTGTGAAGTGCTGTTCTGGGTTGCTGTTTTTATACTTCGCTGATTAGATTCGATGAGAGATGGCTGGGCTTCAGAGGGAAATATTGAGCTGCGCCGATGAGCTGACGGCCCCGGTTCAGCTCCATGTGAGGCAGAGAACGTACGGTGTTTCTGTTTGAGCTTTATTTTCCTGAGGATCCTGGCCTTTATGGTGAAGCTCTGTCTGTGTGAAGCAAAAGCGGCTAGAGATTTTATCTTGCATTGGTACATGAAAAAAATCTGATTTTTGTTTGCTTGTGAGCTGTGACTCTTTCCCTTCTTTTGTCACATGTGTCTGTCGATTATGTGGTCCTCAGAGCATGTGTCGAATGACGGGTACGTTTGGCTTTTCGGGCTTACAGGAGTCAGGGAATTGCCATTTCCAATTTCTTTTCTTCACCAACCGAACTTTTAAGTATAATGAGTTAGGCAATTGATCTTGAGGCTGAATTTCTTGTTTCTGTTCATGGGGTACACTGCAGACAATGTTATAAGTTATGACCTCTCGAGAAATTGACCTCGAGGCCTTGTTTACAAGGACCCATGGAATGTTGAAATTGGAGATTGATCGTGTATGTTTTAAACTTTGGATGAATTTTCTTGGCTCTCAGTGACAGAAACCTTTCATTGGGTAATCATTGCCATAGTAGGCATAGCTCCATTAGTTTTTACGGGAACGTTTTCTTGAATCTTGTACGGAGTTGAAGAGACCGAAGGGTGCAGTTAAAGTTACCACATCTTAGTTTAGGCTTTCTTCTATGGTTCTCAATGTTGTCATTTGAAGTGCGAACCTATTTGTCCTTGGAAGTTTATCTTCAGTGTAATGGGCCTTGAGATTATTTAGAGAATGGTGACCTACCCTTTTGTTCTGCCAAAATAGGCATTAATGCTTGATAGTTTCAGCATCCTGTCTTGAGTGTTGTTGTTTGTTGAAGGATTAATCACTGGAGTTTATCTGCAGGGTCTGCAAGTATGGTGTTTTGGGTTTTTGGTTATGGTTCTCTGGTATGGAACCCTGGATTTGAGTTCGATGAGAAAATTATTGGCTTTATCAAGAATTATAAGCGAGTCTTTGATCTTGGTAAGCCTTTGTTAATTGCAAAAGAATCATTGCTACCTTTTCAGAACAGCTTTAACTTGTATTCCTGCTTACATACCACCGTGCTTTGTTAGTATTTTTACTCTTGATATTTTGTTGTGACAGCGTGCATTGATCATAGAGGTACACCTGACCATCCTGCTAGGACATGCACTTTGGAAGAAGTTGAAGGATCCATCTGCGTAAGTATACTGTCCCTACAAAATCCAATGCATATTCATACAGAGTCCAAGTGACAATCGATATAGAACTCAACTTGAAAAAGGGAATAAAAATGATGTGCTCATATGCCATTTTCATATGAATAAATACTGAATCCTGTTATGGAAGCAGTTGCCTTCTATGTTTTCTGATAAATCCTCCTTGCATCTGTTTCTCGTCCTGTTCAGTGGGGTGTTGCGTATTGTGTAAGCGGTGGCCCTGAAAGGGAAAGAGCAGCAATGGAGGTTTGTCTTCACAACTTCCATATCATTCAGTTTTTCCCCCTAACAGTGGTACCATAATTTACGATCAAATTGGTTCACGCTGGTGATTTCTATGACCTTAAAATTGTTGACTGACAAAGTACTCCATGGAAGACCACCCTTTACATTTCCATCTCTCCACTTGTGTTGTCATCATTTTATTATTATTATTTTTTATTCTCTGGTGTGTGTGTGTGTGCTGGTGGTTGGGGGGGCACAGCAGGATGAAAATAGATGAAGTTGCATGTTAGTAGGATAGGTTATATCTAGAAGCACCTTAAGAATAGCATTTTTTTCTTTTTGTGCTCACAGTATCTGGAGCAGAGAGAATGCGAGTATGACAAGAAGACTCTGGTTGATTTTTACAAGGTAAGGGTGTTTTTCTTTGACTGTCATCATGTTTTTCTTTTCTGAAGTTGCACAATCTCTGCTCTCTGTATCTGGATTCTCTTAACACAAATCTCACTGGAGCATGATTCTTGAACCAGGATGAGGATATGTCACAACCAATTTTGCAAGGAGTTATAGTGTAAGTATCTCTATTATGGCTCTCTCTCTCTTGCAATGTATCCCTTGTTGAATCCTTTCTTTTAGTTTGTCTATTCATACTTAAAAATGGCGCAAGTCTTGGTGCAGTATGTGTCTTGTTTAAACTTATATGCTATAATTCTTCAAAGCAAAACGCAATAAGTATGTAACAGTTATATGACAGTAGAATCATCTGTTTTTGCAGCTTTACGTCCACTCCTGACAAAATATCAAACAAATATTATCTGGGTCCTGCTCCTTTGGAGGACATGGCAAGGTAAGTAAAACAGCAAAGTTTAACATGTTACTTTCTGGTAGGGTTCCGAAATTTTTCTTAATCCCTTTCTGATTGGATTGTTTAGGCAAATTGCTACTGCTTTTGGACCTTGTGGAAACAATAGAGAATATCTGTTCCTATTAGAGGAGGCCTTGTCTGATATTGGTGAGCATCGGCACACATACTTGATCTCGAATAGCTATGCATTGTCGTAGTTCCTAGCAGGATTGAAACTTACTGTTGTTGGGTGACTGTTGGACAGAACATGAAGATGACCATATAATCGAACTTGCAAATGAAGTAAGGAAAGTTCTTGGAACTGCGGGGAAGATTGATAAGAAGTTGGTTGGGCCGTCCCGCATGCCATTAAAGGACAATGTACCATCCCTGAAACTGCGTCCACTTCAGGAAGCCATTACCACAGACTCCTCATGAAGTAACGCTGACAATTGGAGCTGAGTGTATGTCATAGGCTTTTCTCAACTTGATTACTAATGTCTTCATCATCTCTTTTCCACTCTGAAACTGTTTTTTGTATTCTTTTCAGCACTGAAATCAGAACTTTAATCTTTCCCCTATGTTAACATGCCTAGATTAGGCCTAATTTCTGAGGACCAAGGTGGTTTAGGAATCAATAAACCCAAATTGTAAGCCACGGAGAGGAATGGTGGTCTCAAACAGGACGCTTTAGAGTGTTTCAAATTGTTGTAATGCTGCTAGAGAATGTCATGTTTCTGTTCAGGCGAATAGCGAATATCTTCATTTTCATTTTAATTCTGGAGTCTGTTCATGGAATTGGCAACGGTAAGGCAGTTTTATTTTTTCTTGGGTCAAAGCAACGATTTGCATACTACATCAGGGTTAAAGAAATCGAGATGTTGCGTACTTCATCAAATAGAAACCAAACTCCATTGAACAAATCAATTGACAAGGGGCACTGTATATTGCAGCAAACTTTACAGCCTCGATTGTGCAACATGTCAAATCCCCTCTGTACTACCATATTACTAGAACTGTAGCGTAGAGCCGTGCCAATGGGTCAAAAGTGAACGATATCTCCAATGCTAATGCCAGTGGAAATCCTAACATCAGTGGTATCGTATGTGGGAATCTCAGGTTAGTGGAGAAACGCAACCCCACATTGATAAAAAGAGTCGAGGACAGTTAAGGCCTGCATGGTAACTTGTGATTCTTTTTTGGGAATAGTTGATTTTGTTCTTTTGTTCGCAGGAGCGGATTTGGAATAGAAATGCGTTTGGTAAATTTTTTGTTCCTCGGAACAGGTTTGGAATAGAATCCATAATAAAAAAAAAAAAATTGCTTCTCGCTTTAGGGAACAATTATAAAAATCAGTTTTTTTTTCTCTTTTTTTTCTCTTCCCTTTCTCCTTCTTCTTCCTCTTCCTTCTCCCACCCCATCACCACCCCATCGTCGCCCCTAGGCTACCGCCAGAGCCTCACCAAGCCAAGGTGAGGTCCAACGGGTCATCGAAGCCTCACTCGGCCACCGGCAAGGCTCACTTGGCCACCATCGGCGACGCTCGAGCTCGCCCAGTGACGTGGGGCTGAGCCTCGCCCTGACTTGGCGAGGGCGAAGCCTTGCTTGGCCACCATGGGCGAGGCTCCAGCAAGCCTGCCAGACCTCGCCCGGCCGCTTGCCGGCTGCGGCCCAGGGGTGGCGACCAAGAAGAAGAATGGGAGAAAAAAGAAAAAAGAAAAAAGACAATTATAACAAAAGGTATTAAAAATTAAAAGAATCAAAAGATCGGAATTTTTTACCAAACACATTTCTGGAGTAAAAATTTTAAATAGTTTATCAAACACTTTAAATACTTAGAATTTGTTCTCGGGAGCAGAATAAAAAAATCATTTATAATCAAAATCTGTTTCAGGAATATAATCATTGTCATACAAGCTCTTATGCCTTATAAGCTGGGGCTCCCCCTTTTCCACATGAGGGCCCATTTCAGGATAAAATCATGAGTACCATGGACCAAAGAGTTGAGTCCTTGTAAAGGGACACACAACAAGCCCAACATTGAAGTGGCCTTCGATTTCTATGAGGGTTGTGTCCAACTAATTGGATTCCATGGAAACAAGTTTGATTCCTGGCTCTAGTGGAAACATTTTGATAAACGGTTAGAACCCGTTTGATAAAGTTGGAATGAGATAGATTTATTTTTAATGAGCTTAATTTTCCTATTATTTTATATTTTTGTTTGTTTTGTATCAATATTTTTACTTTAAGCCATTTTGTTACTCACTATAATTGCTATTTGTCTTGATTTAAAAAAATAAAGCAAAAAAAAATAGGTAAAGAAGAAACTAGTTCCCAAGTAAACTCCAGAGCTAGACCATACAAACAAGATAGGTTCCAAGACAAATAAGGTAAGTTCCAATTTCTGAAAACTTGGAATCTAGTACCTACTCACCCTGAACCAATCACCTCTAAATTCTACATAGTTCAACCAATTTTCAATCGGATCTCCACCCATATTATGTCATGTCACTTTTCAACAAGAGAAAAATTGGGGTAAATATATTAAAAGTGCCAAAAGTTGTGTGTGTCACTCATTTTAATACAAAAAATTTCTTTTGGATTACTGAAATGCCAAATTTTTTGAATTTTTTCAATGCCAACTCCAATTTTGATTAATTGGAAATCCAATGTGACCTTATCTTTTATTAGTTTCTAAAGCTGACGTGGATCACCAAAGGGTCCAATTAACATGTAAACAAATAAAACAACACCATTTGGGGTATTTCCCCCCAAATAAGAACCCTAAATCCCCAAAAATTGAAAGAGAACCCCAAATTGAAAGGATGAAAAAAATGACATCGTTTATGACATCAACGTGGATTGCATTTAACAAAATTTGCAATGTCAATTTTTTGTTTTAATTATAAAAGCCATGTAATCAATTTGGTAGGAATCTCTTGCCAGCGGCACCAAAATGATCATTTTTTCTTTGATTTAGCAATAAAGTGAGTCCACGAAAATTATTGGCACTAAAGTAAATGTCATACACAACTTTTGGCACTCTTAGTGTACTCATCCTGAAATATTCAAAACAAAATTACTTTAATAGGAAATTTACATAAAAGAACAAAACATGTGAAAAGGCTTGATTGTGGATCAAGATGGTGCCCATATATGGAGGGGAAAATTACCAAAATAATTCTAAACCTTTGTCTAGATGCCGATTCAGTCAAAAGTTTTTCAATTTGGGCAATTTAGTGCTAAACATTTTGATGATTTGCCAATATAATCCTTCCACCAATCATCGACTTGCATGCTAACCGTCAATCCTCACTAGCAACCAGGCTCTTGCCTATAGCCGGCAAGAGCCTCTTTCGCCAACGGTGAAATTTATAAGAATTTAGATATTTTAAAAAAAATGCAAAAATTATTCACATTAGTACCAATTGTGTCATGTAATGAACAAGGTTCATGTCAATGATTTCTAACCAAAAATGGGTGGAATGACTATATTAACAAAATGTCAAAAGGTTTATGACTAAATTAACTATAATTAAAATATTTAAAATCGGATTAATAGGTTTATGATTTTTTCTTTTGGTAATTATCCCTATATGGAGGTAGCCACAATTGCCACCTTACATTGCCAGCAAAGTTGTCATGGTAGCCCAATCGCGCAACCTTTCTATCAATAACATCTTTACATCTTTCTCTTCGTTTTATATTTTTACTATATAGATTTGCCCTCCATAGAAGGAGGAAATTAGTCACGTGACGAACAAATGAGAAGGTCTTTGAACAAAAATTAGTCAAAACTAAAGTTAGGAGGATATCAAAATGGATTTTAATATTTCAAGAGGGGTATTGTGGAACTTGAATGGTCATGGATGGGAAAACTCGCAACATGTGCCAAGATTTAGAGGCAAGATGTTGTTTGCCCTTTAGAATCTCTAGTGTAATTGTTAAAAATTTAATCATTATAATTAATAAGTTTAATCTAGCAAGAGAAGATCCTAAGGACCTCAAGCAAAAAAGTGATAAAGGAAAATTCTGGGATTGGACGTGTTCAATTGCTTAGGACAACTTAAAATGTTTTCTTGATATGATATTTCTTTGTTATAATTTACCTTTCTTGTTTAAATTTTCCGACTCCCACAATTTACCTTTTAAAAAAATTAATCTTTTTCAAAACATGTAAATATAAATTCATCGGATCATATATGTAAAATTTTTCATATTTTTTTCCTAAAAATAGGATTTTTTTTTTTATACAAATTTCATAGAAAGGACATATATTAAAATTACTTTATTTCTTCTTGAAAAATTGGGAAATGAAAATATTTATACGACGATAAATATCATCATTAAACATACTTGAAAATTTGATGTCAGATCAAAGTAAAATATACTAGTGAGGATAACAGCTTAAAACAAACGAAAATTAATAAAAATGGGAAGGTATTTTTTTCCACCCCCACCCCTTAAAAGAAGAGGGAATTTTCAATTTTCTTAAATAAAAGTTTAAAGTGAACATTATTTTAAATAAATATTTGAAGTGACTCGTTTTGTCAAATAAATGTATGAAATGCCATTATTTTCTCAAATAAGGGCATAAAGGGAACCTGTTTCAAATAAATACTTGAAGTGGCTATATTAATCTCGAAGAAAGGGCTAACCTTATAGACCAAATGGTATTGCATCTTCTAATTTTTTTCCCTTCTTTTTTTTCCCTTCTTTTTTTTCCTCTTTCCTTCGTTGCCATGGTGGAGGTTGTTGGAATTAGGCGAGGGTTACTATCGTCGACGATGGGAAAAGGGTCGACCTGGCCCGATGCCAATGAGGGCAAACCTTGCCCTCCCCTAGGCTAGTAAGGGCCTTGTTTGAAGCCAACAAGAGCAAACCTTGCCCACTTAGGTGAGGGCGACCCTTGCTTGACGCTAGTGAGGGCAACCCTCATCGTCACTTGGGGAGAGAGACTAAGCAAGGGCTACCCTCTTCTGATGCCTACGACCTTCGTTGGCCATTACCGTGCTTAGTCAATGACCGAGGGAGGGAAGAGGAAAAAAGAAAAAGAAAATAAAAATATCAAATTAATATACTTAGAATTTTTTTACTAAAATATCCTTTACTTAATGGTTAGAATAGTCACTAATTAGTCAAAAGTCCTAATCTGAGATGATTTAGTCACTTTAGATCTTTATTTGAGATAATTTGGTTACCTCAAATTCTTATTTGAGACAATTTGATTATTTTTGATTTTTATTTGAGAAAATGGCGGTATTTCGAGTTTTTATTTAAAAATTTCTTAATAAAATAAAAGGAAGAAAATGCATTTTTGCAATGAAACGATCTGACTTGCGCAAAACGCCAGTGCGAGTCGAAAAAGGGGTTAAAGCCTCCACCTTTGCTCTTCTCCCTCTCTCTTCTCTCACTCTGCATTCCAAGAACTCCCCAACTCCGACGACCAGTAGACACCTCGAATCCGCTGTTTGCGTCTCTGCTAGGGTTTCGATCGGACCCAAGAATGGAGCCCAACTTGAACGAGCCCCACTCGATGGGCACGACCATCATCGGAGTCACCTACAATGGCGGCGTCGTCCTCGGTGCCGATTCTCGGACCAGCACCGGTAAAACTCACCGATTCCTGCTCCTTATTGGGTGGGAAATTTTGGGTGCTGGGTTGTCCGTAGGATCTCTCGAATTCGTGCGCGTCTGTATCTTGTTGATGGATCTCGATGCGAATCGATTTGCTTTTTGCTGAACTGGTGGTGCTCAGAACTCACGTTCGATTTGCTGACTTTTTGTTCTTTCTGGGGTTTGTATTTGCTGGTAGGGATGTACGTTGCCAACCGAGCGTCGGACAAAATTACGCAGCTCACGGATAATGTGTATGTTTGCCGCTCTGGATCGGTGGGTTCCCTTCCCCTTTCTGTGCTGCGTTAATGTTCTTTTCGGGACGTTGGTTTTTGGTTGATTCATCGTACCCTTTATGGGTTAGTCCGCTTTCAGGAGATATCTTCTGATTGTCAGAAATTAGCAACGTGTGTTTGTGCAGTTTATCGTTCTTGAAATTGAAGTGCTTTCTTGTGGAGGAAATTAAATATCGACAACACTTGCAAAGAAAATTAACTGCAGTTGTTCCCTGTTTCCCTGAATTGGTCTAAAATTTAAACAGATAATCTCTCCGTCTCTTTATAAATGAAGAATTATATATTTCGGTTGCTGTTGTCAACAGCTTATGGGGAGATACTCTAAAAGATTTAGTTTCTGTTCTTTGCAGGCAGCAGATTCTCAGATTGTCTCTGACTATGTCCGTTATCTTCTCCACCAACACACGTGAGTGATTTTGTTGTGTTTGTTCTCCTGTGCATCAATTTGCCCTTAGAACTTGTTTTGGTGCCTATAGACTTCAAAGGTGTGGCTGTCCGTAGAACATTTGGATATGCTTTGATGCATATATAATTAAGTATTGGAATGCGGATTGAAGGATTTTTATTGGATTGAAGGATGTTTATTGTTCGTGGTGTGGAGTGTGGAGTATGCAACTCTTTTTTTTAGGTTGCATATTTTTAGCATGCCTCATAAGGTGCTTTTGTTGTTCATTTAACTTCTCTGGAACTGTAGAGTTCTTGATTGTGTTTACTGTCATCATTTACTCATCCTAAGATAACTCTTCAAAAGTCTTTCCATGTTGTTAATGTTGACTGACTATTCTCAAATGAGTCATTCCTGGATTTGTGGCATCAACACAATTTGACCAATGTCATCAATAAGTACTTGCATAGAAAGCTAACTTGAAAAACCCTCAGGTGGAAGAAGTATGGAAGTTCTCTTTGTCATAAGTCATTCTTAAATATTCATGTTGAAGTGGTTGGAATACTGATGGGCATCTTGGAATTTTCCTTTTTTTTTTAGTAATCCAGCCAGATATAGTTGCTTTTTGGTGGCAAGCTGTCACTTTTTTGCAATTTCTGCATATGTCGAGTTATTAACATTCTTCAGTTTCATCTACTGATATAGAGATATGTTTGGTGGCCAGCAGTTAATTTGCTGCAGTTTATATGTGTGTCGAAGTTGGTAAACATCCTTAGTTTTGTTTGATGATGCAGAGACATTGAATATCAATTTGAGTTTTCCACAAATGCATCAATATTTAGTTTATTTGACAGTTTCAAGTTCATGTATATGATCTATGGTATGGATTTTATGTTACTTGAAGTGTAATTATATATTTCTTATCTTGCAGTATACAGCTGGGTCAGCCTGCAACTGTCAAAGTTGCTGCAAATCTTGTCAGGCTGATATCTTACAATAACAAGGTGCATACTTTAGATCTTATTGTATCTTTTAGGTTTCTGGTACTAGTGCTGATTTTGGCTTGTACACCCTAATTTTCAAGCTCCTTGTCATGCTAAAACATGTTTTCATTTTCCTTGAATAAATACCTTTGTTGGCATCAAGCATTGGTTGCAAAGTCCAGAGTTGGGAGTTAATTTTGCGCTAAGACTATAGAGGTGGCAGCGATTGACGTAATGCAGTGACAAATTTAAATTTATGAGTGCAATTGTAGCTAGGTCATTGGTGCCAAATTGATGTACAGCGTGCATATATGTGCTGAAGCAGTGGTATTGGTAATTGATGAATTGTAACTCAGAAGTTCGCTAATCATTGTATCCCTCCTGCTGCATTTAGGGAAAATTCTTTTTGATTTTTCATTTTTAGGACAATAAAGTTGTTGGTTTTACTTTTGAATTGTCCTTTGTCGATTCATATACTGTCTCAGTCTATTAATTTATTTGGGTTTTTCACATATTAACTCGGAATTCTTGATGAATAAGTTGATTCAGCTTGACGCTGGCTCTGCCAAACTGAGCTTGAGTCATGAGTTATTATTGAGTTCTTCCAATCTTGCCATCTGAATGGGATTGCAGTCATATTTTCTTGATAGGAAGATGTTTCACAACTTCATATAGCCATACAGGACATCATCAGCTCATGAGTCCATTCTTTGATCAGCTTTATGCTAAGCTGCAGTGAAATATTTTATGCTTGAGAATGCTAGGATAGCACATTTTTCTGATAACTCGTGCATAAAAGATATCAGGATGCATTTGTAGTTGGCAATATCCACCAAATATAAACTTAAAACATGCTTGAAATGCTAGAGTCTATTCTTCTTTTGGGCTACTTCAGTGACAATGCTCATCTTTTGGTATCACTTAATGGGACTAATTAAGTGAAGAAGTTACATAGGTTTTTTGACTAGATTTCAATGTAGTTTGGGGGCCATCTTTGATGAAGAGGTAAGAAGTCCAAATATTTATTGGATATTCTACTTTTCTATGTTCAATATTCAATTCATATGAATCCATATTCATTATGAATAGCTAATAATGAATAATTCATATAAATGGAAAAGATCCCAAGAGTTTACTGAATTCTCATGCATGTAAATGTACAATCTCTACTATTTTTGAGCCCGCTTAGCTCAGAGGTTAGAGCATCACATTCATCGGTTCGATTCTGATAAAAGAGAGTGACTTTAAGTTTGACTTTTGAAAATGGATACACTTGTGGAAGGTATTTAAACAAAAGAAAATAATTTGTACTAGTTTTAACTCCTTTGTAGATTTTGTCATCAGACTTTAATATTCCTGATATGAGCATCCCCATTTACTAAGATCGAACTTTCGGGAAATGGCAGAACATGTTACAAACTGGACTTATAGTTGGCGGATGGGACAAGTATGAAGGTGGTAAAATCTATGGAATTCCTCTCGGTGGTACAATTGTAGAGCAGCCTTTTGCTATTGGAGGTACTTTAATATCTATAGTTGAATTAATTTCTTTTTTAATTTAAATTCAGTAACAAAAATGCGACAGTGTTCATGGACCTAATTTCTGTGGTTTGCTGAACCTATGAGAAAAGTTTTACTGAGTGTAACATGGCCATTTTGGCAAATTACATTTCTCTATCTGATAGAGCATGGTCAATTTGTCAGTTTTTGTTGTTGGTCAGTCTAATGAGCTTGGATTAGGAGCAGTATGTGAAATTTTTTTGTGAATGTGCCTTCCAGTTTCTCTTGCCATAGGTTGAAGGTGGACGCTTTTCTGCTTTGTTGCAGGAATGGAGGCTGTTTTGTGGTTTTCAAATGTAACGTTTTAGAAAAATGTCATTTCTGAAAGTCCTTCAAATTCTGCTTTGGACTGCTTTGGATTTATCGCTTATCCACTAGTTTGAATTTTTTTGTTGCATCCTTTGCTTTTGAGTTACGGACTCCCATCTTCCTGTTATCGGCAGTTCTTGGGACGTGAACTTTACTTCTGTAATGATGCCATTAATTCTTGCTTATATTGGTGTCTGAGACTTTTAAAAATTGTGGATGCTCTAGTGTCAAATTTCAAGAGTACAGAATATGTAAGTTATTATCTTCTGGCTCTGTATAACCTAGATGACTTCTTCAGGATCTGGCTCCAGCTACTTGTATGGATTCTTTGATCAAGCTTGGAGGGAAGGGATGACCAAGGATGAGGCTGAGGTATGTACATGATGATGAACCAGTTCATAGCTAAACCTTGAATTTTCATATGCAGAATTGCATGTTGACAGAGCATTGTCATGCACATTCTCTTAGGGCTAATTCTAAAGAGTTAATTTGGCTACTGTTTTTTTGCAAATGAATTCTGAGATTGCTATTGAGAGCTGTTCTTTTAATCGTGTATTCATGATATTAATCGATAAGGGATAATGGAAAGGCGGGTAGCCTGTAAATAAACAAGAGTTAGCAAAAGATGAAGAAGCTGTTTTGATTTGTCCTTGTTTTCTGCCCTCAACCTCACTTAGTAACTTGCACTACTCTTTTGCAGCAACTGGTGGTCAAGGCTGTTTCCCTTGCGATTGCACGAGATGGTGCTAGTGGCGGTGTCGTTCGCACTGTTATTGTAAGATTTCTTCTTCATACTTCCAACCATTCCACCCAAACTTAACTCTTGCAACACAACTATGGCCTGTTTGCTAAAGAACCCTTCTTTTCATTGGTGCACTCACTTTCAGATAAATTCTGAGGGAGTGAAAAGAAACTTCTACCCTGGTGACACCCTTCCATTGTGGCATGAGGAGCTGCCACCCCAGAACTCGCTGCTGGATATTCTGAGTGCTCCTAGTCCTGAACCAATGAGCACCTAGAGTGGCCAAGAGCAGGATGCAATTCTAGTGAATGTCGAATCTCTTTTTCCCTGTTGTTCCTAAAGCAGGATCTCTGTGCAACTCTTTGCAGACCGTATACAGCACCTGTGACTTTGGCGCATGGAATATCGTTTACTGTGTAGTCTCATTAATGATTAACTCCATTCAAGTTGCTTGGCTGCTGGTGGGTTTGTTGTTTGTGGGTTATGATGACTAAAGAGAATCAGTGAATCAAGTAAAATGAATGACATCATGACGAGATCCAACTTATGACAAATGCATCATCTAGACCGTTTCATTATTTCTAGGCTTAGATTATGTGGTGAAACCATTCTTGATTAAAAGAAATATTTGGCCGAACATGATAATAATTTTTTTATTAAACAACGTTTTCATTGAACGATGCATTTCATGGTATTTAACGGGCAAGATCAAAGGGAGAAATTTATGGGAAGCGGTACATTTGTGTTAGGCACTCACAAGGCGAGCTTTTAAATTCGTAAAAAAGACGCAACACAACATGTTCTTAGTGATATCGAAAATGGTTTTGAGAAATCTCAGTTAATTTTGTCACGAAAAATTAGAGTTTTTAGATAGAAATGATTTGTGATCTTCTGGAACCAAAATTCCCTTCAATTAATAAAAAAACTTTTTTTTTGTCAAAAATTTTCTGATCATGAAAAGCAAAAATATCTGCTCTCAAGATAATAATTTATATTAGTTTTTATTTTTGAAATAATCAAATTCTATGCGTAGCCATCCTAACGGTAATTTCAAGTGAAAACTGTTTTTCTGTTTTAAAAACAAAAGGAATTGTTTCTATAAACGCAATCAATCAGCATTTAACTATTTTCTTATACTTTTTTTTTATTGCTTTAAATAACAAAAGGAATTGTTTCTATAAGCGCAACCAATCAGCCATTAACTAATTTTTTTAAGTGCTTTTTTTATCTGCTGGTAGATTTGGAAACTTGTCCTTTTTTGGTTCCTTTTCTCGTTGGATAAGCTTCATTTGTGGTTTTCGACCAAAAAGAGAAAAGCTTTATTTGCAGTCATTAAATTATAGTTAATTTTACATCAGGTCAGTGAAACTTAATTTCGATAGTTCGATGTACTAAAATTTTTCTTGCCGAGTGTTGCACTTTCGACAATAATCCAACCAATTTCTCGGCTTAGTGTCCAAGAGACGTAAATGAATTACAATGATTCGACATATCATTATCTTGCAAAAATATTTCAATTTTTTCACATTAGATTATGCTATTTTCGTGCAAAAATAGGTTTAGATGGAAGTGAGACCTAACGCACATATTTGAGTGGATGAACTTGTAATTGCAACTCCATTAGGTACAAGTGGAGAAGCCCAAGACCAATAATATAACTAAATTTAAGTTCGTCTTTCATAAACTAATCAAGTTTTTTGTGATTGATAATAGCATGAGAAATTCAATTCGAATATGTGACTTTCAGCTTGTAAATAAAGTCTTGAATCACTGCGATCAATCATCTGGTGGGTTCCAAATTAGAGCATTGGCACTAACAGAAAATCAATGTACGAAGAGTCAATGTAATCGAGTGTATAAAAGTCGTATGCAGTAGTTGTAATTGAGTGTATAAGAGTCATATGCAATAGCGCACCTTTGAAATCTCCTGTCAATATTTAGGCAGTGGAAAACATCAGAAACATCGGAATGGACATCACCACATTCGATGATACTTTTAACATAATGGTTGACATGATACCATGGATAGCAAATTCATAGTTTATGGGTATCATATCATTGAAAAACATATTAGGAATGACGTAAAGTAGGAAAGTTCAGAAATTATTGGTGTCATGTTAAGTTAAAAAAAAAAAAAGCCGTAGGAAGGTGAGGTAAACCTCAAGTTTCACTAAACAAAAGACATACATATTCATCCAATTACTTTTTTTTCACCCCATATATCTTCACTACTATTATGCATGAGATTTTGTTCGTCTTTTCACTACCTAAAGACGTGCCATATTCCCTCTAAACCACCTTATGTCGAGGTAAACTCACGAATTCAACCAAGATGTCCATCCTCAACATGTTGGCTTTAAACCCCAATCACCAAATCAATGTCAACAGAGAAGGTAAAGCCCTTTTATAATTCTTCCATGCTGTATAGGCAACTTCAGAATGACAAAATGAATCAGAGAGGCGAAATTTTTACGCACGAAATGATGAAAGACGGTGCTGTATAAAACAAAAAGAGAAATGAGAACAAAGAGACATCTTCCACCGCTTGAAGATAAGAGAGCGCTTCTTTCATCAAATTTATCTGACAAATCCATCTCGACGGGTTGCAATGTAAAGTCAAGTTGTGCAGAGAAGAGGATAAGCACCTAAGTAGAAGAGAAGAAGAAAGACGGAAACGGCACTGCAAATAGTGATCCAAATTGCCCTTCTTTTTCTCGACTTTAGAGTAGTCCCTCCGATGCTGGTATTTTTAAAGCAAATTCCATGTCCTGCTCGAAGAGCAGCTTCTGCTAAGCTATTCAGTGTCTAAATTGACACTCTTATCTCTTATTCACATGAAATATGATTGGAGGGCACTCACTTCCTATCAAATTGACTTGGTGGCAGTCACCAATTAGACTAGGGAGATTGTTAGATGATACATGTAATTCTTTAATGTGAAAATTTGAAAAACTGTGTAATCTTTGATTTTCGCAAATAGATGAAGATGTACATTTATCCATAGTGTTACCCTTGAAGATAATCGTTGTGAAAAACCAAAAAACTCGAACCAAATGAAGAAATCCGATTTCTTTCCCTTAACCCACTATTCTTTAATGTATTCTATTGATGGAGGAGAAAATACTAAGTTTTTTTCAGTTATTGTTGTTCATTTGGGTGGAGAAAGGATCAAACTCTATTTATACGTTATATCAACATGTGCATTCCATCAAAGCGTCTTTTAATTTCCATAAGATTCACACCTCTTTGGAAAAAAAGTAACTTCCTTTGAGGATTATACCATTTCGTTTTATTATAGTCGCAACTTCTCGTAACCAATATTTATTTTTATAGCATTTCAATAATTATTAAATCATATAATAAATTATATAACATGGGCCATGATATTTTTTTACAGAGATGTCCACAAGGCAGAGGACAAGTCTATATATGCAACTTCGAGCTGACCCCTCACAGTCGAAATCCAGCACATCCAGCATATAACTATTTTGTAAAGGCTGTCTTGACTTTTAATATAGCCATTGGCTAACAAGAATCAACTGACTCGGCGGAGCTGCGCCGGCGAATCTTCAGGTACCCAAACTTCCCGGCACCAGGCGATGAACCCTCAAAAAGAAATGGCAGATATCCTGTGGCCTTCTTGTATCTCTGCTGAATCTGGACAACCGAAATCATATAAGCATGTCAGTTGAGTTTTGATACGTTATAAAGTCAAGACAGATAGGGAAAGGTTTGTACTAAAATTCACACGTATTGTGTGGAAAATCAATTCAAAAGCAAATGAAAAACATGATTGTTCAATGGAAGAAGTCCATATTATTGAGCTAAAAACAACCTGGATCTTCTTTTTCGACCCAACAGATGACCCTTTATTATGAATTTCTATACCATGTGAAAGAGCAGAAGCCAATAATTACATTGGTTCAGAAAAAGGATTCCAACCATGCTTATAACTTCAAAATCAACCGACACACACATTGGAATGTTACAAATTTGCACGACAAAAGAATCCATGATATTCAACAAAAAGGAAAAGGAATATTACTACCTCGATAATTTGTTGACTGCTTCTCAGACAATTTCTGCCGACTACACAAACTGTACCACCAGAACCACCACCAGTAATCTTTGCTCCGTATAAGGTTCCATCATCTTGTTTGGCTAGTTTGTTATGCTGCATCTCTTGGACCAACCGTACAAGTCTATCTGTTCCATCTGAGCCAAGTTCACATGCACTATAACTATAGTGACACTGCAAAAGAAAAATTAAGCTCCAGGGTTAGCCACATACTCGCTGAGTGTAAGTAAAAATTACCAAGTCGAAGCATCAAGCAAGTCCATGATCCAGAAATGACGTTAAGTCATTTGACACCAGTCCGCACAAAGAACCATACACCACATTGACCATGGTAATGATGTGCAATTCTAGTTAGGAGCATGTGACTCATCTGGAACTCATATTAAATTAACAGGTCCCATGTTGATGGTGATTTATTTGCTTCTTCAGCAGCAATACTATCCAATTACTCTAGAACGAAGTCTGAGATCATGCACCAGAAACAAAAAACAGAGTAAACCAGCCTGGCCTCATATGGAATGCTAGAAGAGAAATTCCATCATCAAAGACACAATCTAATGCCACAGAGAAAGGGGACTATAAACTGCAATCTTCAAAACAGGACATCTTTTACCTGAAATATGCATTGTGATTTTGCTTATGGTATATGTTCGATAAGGAAAATGCCTTATTCTAGTTAGTATCTTGACAATAAAATTCAAACTCATCTATTGTTTCATGAAAATTCATGAATGAGTGTCTTCATTTAAAGACAAACTGATTAGCCTAACAGACATCACCGCATTCTCTTTCTTTTTTCAAGTTTTGTTTTTCTAAATGCAATTCAACAGTCAAGGCCATAATCAACAAGCCATGCAATCTCGAAATTCATTATGTACCTGATATAGTAGTTCTCCAAGTGCAGTCAATTGCTCATCTGAACTTGCAGATGTTAGCAAAGCTTTGAAAGCCTATACATGAATTATAAAACAAGTAGATCCACTCATTAGCAAAAGCTTAAACAAGGGAGAAAGCAAGCATTCAGTTTGTCTAGTGCCCCAAGTGTCACACAGTGCTCACATGGGGAAGGAAAAAAGGGGAGGGGCATTGGGGGTAGTGGTAAGAGAGAGAAAGAGGGAGAGAGAGGCTACATATGCTTGTAACTGCAATACATAAAATAAGGAAATCCTTTCAGGGGACACACTAATTATGCCATGAAGAGAAACTCGGGCAATCTGTAAGGTATGGTGATGATCATCTTGGATGGGTTCAAAGCAAGTCAAGATAAAGGAGCTCATAGAGTGAGCTAGTGTACATGGATCACCCAATCTTGGACTGACTTTTCAGAAGATACCACCTTTTTTCTTGGATAGTGGGCTGACTCAATTCTTTTAGCATTAAAGTTGTAGTAAAGTCTGCTGAATTTTCAGTTTTTCAAGTTTACTCTAATTTGCTAAGGCCAAAGATACAGCTTTAAGCTCTAATTTTTCTTCTAGAAGCTACAATCCTTTCCTTGTTCCAGGACAACCAACTTCTATGGAGCATGCTTATTTCAATCTGGCTAGTAATAATGGGAGGAGGAGAAATTAAGGAGCTACGGATGGAATTGTATATGTGAAGTAAGAACAGAACTTCTTCAAGTGATTTCCTTTAGTGGCTTTGGGTGATACAGAGTAGAGAAACAGGCAAGAATTTACATAAGAAATCATACTTCATATTTTCATGTAACTGATACAAGTGAGTTTACATCATCTTGAAACTTATTTTCCTGGTGCCTTATTAATGAGGGTCATAATCAGTTTCCTTTTTCTCCCTTTTTCTGGCTGATAGCAAAATTCAGGAAGAAAGATTCTAGCACAATCGATCTTCATAAATGAGGAAAGACGCATCTGAAAAGATCAACTCCTTACCTTGACCCTGAAGTTTTCATAAATGGGGTGTCTAGCAGAGGCTCTCACTCCATAAATACGCTTGTTATCGATGATGGTGACTGGATCATTGTGATCAGCATATTTTTCCACAAATGTCTCCCCCAGGATAGACTCAGGAAGCATACTAGCATACAGAGCTTCATACCTGCAGTTTAGAAAGAAGATTGAAAATTAGGGAACAATGGGTAACATATCACATGAAGCACAAGTGGCGACCAAAGTTTCCATAAATTCTATAAGCATATTATCACATTTGAAGGACACCTGTGAGGTGACAGGTTGCACAGATAATCTAATGAAGATTCAGATTCAAGAAGTTCAAGACCATCCTCCTCCAGTTCATCTTGGTTTGTCCCATTTCCATTCGACAGAGTCCCAGACAACATCGTGCTTGCTGTGGACTTTATAATCCTTCGACCCATAAAGGCACCAATTCTGACAGATCCATAATCCGCACCTCCGACACTGCCAGTGGAAAAGACCAATTATCCAAGGCTAAAACGTTGCTCAACTAGAAGACAAAGAAAACATAATAGAGACTGAGCAAACTCACACAAGCTACAGACAACCATAACCACCGATTAAGGGTGACGTGGTGCTTCAAAAAAAGAAAATGCCATGAACATATTTTTAAGGATGTGAGCCACAGGAAATAGTGGCCAACAAATGAGGACCCAAATTCATTCTTCAGGGAAAGCCAAAGGAGCTAATCCCAGTTATAGAGAGGAACCCCTTCAAGAAGGGAAAATGTGCACATATTCTTAAAGTTCAGCATTACATCTTTCAGGGATGAAAGATTCTAAAATGAAACTGAAAATGGGATTAAGGATGTTTTTCTTTTGTTATTTGGGGGGGTGGTGGGGGGGGTTAGCTTGATAAAGAAGGATTTAAATGAAAAATTCAATACTGATCTGATGAGGAAAAAGTAAAAACACTTAAGAGAAGAAAAAATCCGGGCTTGAAACAATCTGAGCCAGTGATAAGAATGCAGATCTGGAGTCAAAACCCACAATTTTGAACAGAATTAAAAGACACAATTGGCAGCTAGGAGAAGAAGCAGTACATGCTTGCATCAAGCAAGGAGGTTGAGAGCGATAAACCAGCATCAGTGAATCAAAACAACCACACAAATTATACCTGTGACGAATTCCAGAATCAATTCCCCAGAATCGGACATGACTGGGAATTTCTACAAGTCCAATTACCTCAGCAGGCTGCACAGCACAATTTTCACATCACTTCTCATCCAACAAGCACAGAAGATCTTTTAATCAGACCTGAAACTCTTACCTGGCAGACCATGGCAAGAAGCTTGTTTGCTTCACCACAAGCAGAAGTCATCTGGTCCATTACACCGCACGGAGCTCCAACAATGTGGTTCTCTACCTATCACATGTGTTCTCCAAAATTACAAGAGGAACCAAAAGATACAGAAATAATGACTTAATTGAAAATCAAGAAATTGAAAAAAAAAAAAATTAACTAGAAGATTGTTCTGTGAGTCACACCTTCTGGCAAAGCAAAGCAAGTTCCCGTGGGCTAATGTTTAACCCTGCCATGTTTTAGAAGATCATTAAATACATTAATTTATACAAAGTTCAACATGAGATTTGGTCAAGACTCCTTGTTATAATGTGTAGTTGTGGAAAAGCCGAATAACAATGTCACAGATTGCGCAAACCTATCTTGCCCTCTTTATTGATTCTCTCTGCCTCTCTCCTCAAAATCCTAAAATATTTTCAGTGTAATTCTGTTCCATCACTACCAGTAGTCAGTAAGATCCAATTATTCAAGTATTCTCCCAATGTTTTCTACCATGTCTCCTTGAATAGTTC
Organism: Angophora floribunda; assembly: GCA_014182895.1. Classification (NCBI taxonomy): domain Eukaryota; kingdom Viridiplantae; phylum Streptophyta; class Magnoliopsida; order Myrtales; family Myrtaceae; genus Angophora; species Angophora floribunda. The sequence goes on along the minus strand of CM024707.1, from coordinate 18,666,908 downwards.
CTTAACCTTTTGTCCTCATATAGTTGTGCCTTCTTATTGAAGCATTTAAAAACAACTGTATCCTTTATTGTCCTTTTATCCTCAAGTGACAGTCCAACAAAATATACAACACACTTTTCAACTATCAACAAATGCACGTAAGCTGGACCTTTCATGTAAATAAGAAGATATGGACATAACAACAATAAACAAACAAGAGGAGGCAGGAAAAGAAGCATAGTTCAACAGGAAAGTATTGGGATTCAAACATGTGACCTGTGACTCTATTACCATACAAGACATACCATTTTTCCCAAGATTAATCTATTAAATGGAGGAGACTACGTGTTTATAGGACTGCTATATACCCCTAGGTAAGAAATGTGGAACTCTTCACCAAACTGTTATGTGCAAACATGGGTACTTCAAAGAAATTCTTAAAAGTTGCTTTCATCCATATTCTCGTCCAAGATCCAAGAGGTATTGGATTTGGTTCCTCTACAACCTTTACCTATCCTAAGGGGGAAAATATTTCTCATCCAAATGAGATGCAGTCATAGTAATCATCCATTGAGAAAACATAAAAACATCGACAATTGAGGTGTAATCATAGCTGACATGTTGACTGAAGAAATTTACCATGAGCAGCAGCTATAGCAGACATGCTAGCAACCTCAACAGAGGCAGATGAAGATACACCTTTGCCCTCTGGAACAGCAGAGTAAACCTGAGAGTGAAAAATTCTAATAATCAGCATCTGAATAGAGAAATCAGCATTGTGTAAGAATATCAAACTTATTAATGATAAATAATGACTCTAGTAACAATCTGAACAAACAGTTGACATGTGCCATGTACACAATACTCAGTTAGTCGAGAAGACTTGAGAGGTAGTCAAAGTCTACAGTCTAAACAGCAAAGCAGGGGAGGCATGTAAATCTGATAAATGCCCGAGCAAATGAACAATTCTTACAGTCAAAACTGTTTGCAATGATACAGTGTATTATAGCCAATATCACAGTAGACTCTGTACTTCTGTAGTAAAAGGTAAGCATCCATGCTACACCAATGAAATCTTTTGGGTGTGCAATATTGAAAAAAGAATTTCCAAACAAGGAAAGCTCAAAAGAAAGTTGACAACAGCCATAATGTATGATAAATCATGTCCAAAACCATAAGCTGATTCCAACAAACTAATGTGATGAATAAAAAGTAGTTGGCTATGCTGAATTAATTGTCTTGCTTAAGCCCTGAGATGCCAAGAGTCAGGTTCTCAGAACTTGCAAATGATAAATAACTCAGGCATGTTCATATGCATGGTTAGGACTGACAAATCTTCCGCTTATAAAGATAGCTCAATAAAGCAAACACATAAGAAAAAGGACTTGAATAAATAAAGAGTAGAAGAAAGAAAATTTGCTGAGAAAACACTCAAAAAGTGGAACAACCATAAGTGACTAAATATATCTTGAACAGATGTGGAGAATGTCCTTACAAGCAAACTGATACTGTCCTTAAAGCATACACCCAACTCTGTCATTAGAACAAGAATAGTGCCTGCAACATAAGCAGCCCACCTGAAGTGGGAATTAATGTGAGTACCATGCAGGCTTACACACAAAAAGAAAGAAGACAAAAAAGAAGAGATCAAATGGGAGCTAAGACTCACTTTTGGGATGGATCACGGGCAAAGAACTCTCTTGCCTTCTCATATGAAATTGGTTTCCCACCATCCATAAAGTCAGACAAATCCATGTCAAAAGTTGGTCCACGATTGCTTAGTTCTGATCCATACGATACCTAAGATAAGCATTTTCAAAAGAAAAAGATTAAATCAGGTACTTCCTAAATACAATCAGACTTACTTTAAGAGTTGCTTCAAAATTATAGACAAATTCCTAAAAGGCTAAGACTTGTTCTGTTCAAATTAGAGAAGAAGTCCCAAAAGGTTAACAATTGTCCTATATAAGAAAAATCCAAGTCTCCTTCAGGTCCTCAAATAAAAGGAAAAGATACATGTGAAACAAGTAAAAATTTGAAAGAGCGCTTTTATTGTAAATTGGAAACATACAATCTGAAGAACAGGAGTTGGTCCTTGTCCTCTGGCTTGCTGCCGAGCTAGAGCATGTTTCCATAGTCTGTGCCTGCTTGGATGATTCCTCTGAACAGCAACATGACAGGCTTCTCGAATAGGCATCTGAATGCGGGAAGTGCTGAAGCATGTTATTGGACTAAATAACATATAAGCAATACCTCACACTGGTCTACTGCAGTGGTAAAACTAGCAGTAATGGGGGGGGGGGGGGGGGGAAGTCCCATAAAACATGACAAACTTTTGAAAGTTTGTGAAATTCGACCCAAGAGATTTATAATTTCTAATGGAGTTGACTGATAGAGAAAAGGCTAGCAACTGAAATTAATACTTCTCAAACTTGGAAAGATTTGTTTTATCAAAAGACAGATTATGAGAATGCAAATGGTGGTGTCGAAGAAAAAAGAAAAGGTGAGAAAAGAGAAGGATACAAATACATCCAACCTTACCCACGCCTTGGCCAAAAAAGGAAAAAAAGAAAGAAAGAAAGAAAGAAAGGTCCCCCAGCAAACCACAAATAGATGGCATATGAAGTAAAAACCCATAACAAAGCAACCGACTCGGAGGAGCATGACCAAACTATTCATGCTGTGATGAGCGCTAACTTGTGAATGTGAAATTACAAGGAAGAGTGCTTCAAGTTCTAGGTGAGAAATAGAGTGGCACTGGTAGGTAAACATGTCAACAGGAGACAGAGAAATTGTAACTGAACAGAAGGAAAACATATTCTGCACAGAGAGAACATAAAAGTGACAAGGCTTAAACAATAAATGCATATGCAGAAAAATCTTAAATTACAGGTATAGTTTGACAAAAATACACTGTACTGAAAGCCAGTGAAAAAAGAAGAAATAAAGACAGCAGTGAAAGGATCAATGCAGTTATATTTGACGCATGTCCACTCAATTGAACCTAACTAAATGAAAGTCAAAAGCATTTAAACAAAAGGACTGTCAGCAAAGGGATGCCTTCCATAACTATCCCCACGGTGATGTAGGGGGTATGTCCTGAAAAGGCAAGGTAAAGCAAAAAACACTAGCAGTATGGAAAGCAAACTAATGGTATTATTCTTTACCATACAAAATGAAATTCATGCAACTTGATAATCAGCAATTCATTCACAAAATAGCCTCTCCCTATATACAACAATTATGCTTCTGTTGGAAATCCTTTTAACAATTATGAATCATCACGAAGTCTAGCCCCAATTGGCATTTTCTCCATGGGTCTGATCCATAACATTTTTCAAAGATTAAAACAAGCTAGAGGGGAAAAAAAGGGCTCAAGTAAACTTATTAGAGCAGTTCAAATATATGCACTAACAACTGGTGAGAACTGAACATTCATAAACATCTGAGCACCAGCCACATTAAAAGCCAATTGATATTTGTCATCTAAGCACGATTATTCTGAATAATCAAAAAGAACTTCAGCATCTGTCAATTTAGATCATCTATTGTCTATCTATTATTAATGTCTAAATTGCTATGATAGATCTGGAAGTAGTTTTACAATAAGGTAAGATCATATGTAATGTGGAAAAAAAATGCAAGAAATAGAATGTTACTGAAATAAAGCAAAGGAATGCAACAAAGACCAATGCTCTCCTTCCAGCAAGACTCAGCTTACATAATTGACTTAAACCATTGTTGGATCATAAAAAGTAGTAAAAGGAGGGCTTCCTAACCTGCAACACAAGGCTTCCTGAATAGTCAGCAATTCCACCCATTACATCCAACCTTCCAGGTGCTCTTGTGACAAATATTTCTTCCTGTTTATAATTGTGAAAACAGTCAAATCAAAATTTCAACATTTGCCACCAAGTCTCATGTGGAAGCACCAACCCGCTCCACATATACAGTAGAAGCAAGAAAAATGTCAAAAGATGGCCATGATCAGTGTACAGCTCCACTCATGACACAAAAGTGCAACTAAACAGCACTTACAAATTACTGAAACTAAAAACAGGACCCTTTGCAGAGAATCTCTCACCGAGTATTGCCAAAATGAAAAGTCAGAAGGATTTATGACTTTTGCCCCAATTGGAAGCCATTTTAAAAGAACTGATGCACAACATTAACCTCCCACATCCCGTTGATGAAATTTCCAAAGAACTCTAAAAAATATCCAATCCATCAAACAGGAAGAGGAATAAAAGTGTAGAAACTAATCCAAATAAGATAATCATACCTCCCAATTAAAGAGTCCGGCAGCTGCTTTACGCTCCCGCATCTGCCTCTTCTCTGGACTCATTCCAGCTTCACTAACAATTTCTGACAAACTCTTCATGAAACTCACTGTATCAGAAAGCCCATGAAGATCTCCATGAAGAATTTCAAAATCATCAGTGCATCTACAAAATGTAGAAAATCGTGTCAATAACTGCCAACTCAGTCCAAAATTGATCAAGCATATAGCAAATGGTGAAACCAACTCACAAAGTCATTTGGGAACTTTTCTCATTCATTCCAACTGTTGGTGATCCAGCGCTAAGGCCCAGTTCATTTTCAGCATTTGCATACCAATCTGGGATACATAGGTCTCTTCCAGGCATTCTTTGCAGCTGATACCCAAGAACTATAGCATCACGCAGTCTACTTGCTCCACTAAACTACATTTTGACAGCAAGAACAACAAGATTAATACTGTGCTAGAGAAGAACAACCTAGGGTTAAGAAACAATAGTTCAATTATGATCACTTTATCTGATGCATAATTTCTCCCAGCGGCTGTCTCCTGCAATATGTAAGCTGCTACCTGGAATTTTGAATCACAAAATATTGGGAACCAATTCAATTAGATGAGTATCACTGACATGCAGCTAAAACAAATAAGAATTCTTAAAAAACATCAACGCATTCAGCATTATACAATATAGGTTTGCTCTTTTAGCCCGACACATGATGGAAACCACAAAAAGTTGGAAGAAATTTAAATTCTTTGATGCAGCTAACAAGTTCATATTTGTTCAAACAAATGACTGTTTTTACCAAACTTTGGTGGATAGGGGTGTTGCATTTATCCACAAGTAAAATAAGAGTCCCAAAAGGATGAGGATTCTTCTGTTTGTTCAATTAATAGTTTTATCATTTATCATTACCAAACTTTCGTGGATAGGGGTGTTGCATTTATCCACAACAAAAACAAGAGTCCTAAAAGGATGAGGATTCTTCTGTTTGTCTAATTACTAGTCTTATCATTTAGCATTAGAGAACCATTAGGATATTATTATATTTCCTGTTTTCATTATGAGTAGAATATACTGTTTCTTGTATAGATATTTCAACTAGGAGTAAGGTTCTTTTAGAAGAGTCTAATGTAGACTGGTATTTATTTCTATCAATAGAGTTTATGAAGATCATTAGCAAGTTTTGCTTTGATTTGATGCGATCCTTCTCTTAACTCTGATGCTTAAAAAACCCTACGTGTGATGCTTTAGAAGGTTTAGGTATGATGCCTAAAGAGATTTACATGTTTTGAGTGGTCATGAATTCCCTTCAAGTTCCCTACAAAGATGTATTGTCCTACCTAATATTCTCATAAGTTCTAGAAATGTTACCTCGCCACCATTAATGCCACCTTCATAGCATGGTTTCAGACTGATCGCGTGTTCAAGATAAGGTTTCCAATGGCCAGTGAGTAAGTCCCTCCTAATCATCTCTACTCCAGATTGATAGTACTGCAGAAATCAATCCAAAAAGTGAAAAAAAAAAAAAAAAAACAAAGCATTCCCACCGCACGGAGATATACATATACAGATATGCAGTGAGAAGTACCTCCAGCATATTCCTCAAGAACGGTTCTTCATTGAAGTAATCACGCCGCACAAATACAAATGGACACTTGTATGCTAAAGACTCGCTGACAGTACCATATCCAATTTTTCCTAATACGATGACAGAAATAAGATAACTAAGAGACACAAAATAACGTACTTCAGATGCCAATGCAAGTTCCCTACTCACCAAGCATACAATCAGAGGCTGCAATGAGATCAGGTGTGTATGAATCTTTAGCAAGCTTTACAAAGTTCGGAGGAAGGCTTTCCCTCTCAGATGCACCACAAACCTAAATCAAACATCTTATCAGTTGTGAGAATGTGAACTAGGGCGATAATGAAGTGGTGTTAGCATAGCTCTAAAGGCGTGCTACAGAACATACCAAGCACAACCAACCGGGAGGCAAGTACTTTTCCTCCAACTTCCAGCCTGATGGCTGCAGGCAAGGCAAATTTTGACACAAATGAATAAGAGAGCAAATGTTCAGGAAACAAACAATGCTGCTGGTACAAGTAAAATTCCTACTCAACATAAGTGACATATCAGCAATCTCCAAAGCACAAATTGCTAATATATTCACATTATTATTATATGAAGACATGATGCAGATTATGTAAAATCATCAGTGAAAAGATAATAAGAAGATCATATGAAACCTCGAGTTGGAAGTACTGTTATCACATAGTCGAAGAAACAGACCAGTGACAACCGTCAATACTTCACCCTTTAATCTAAAGAAACTTTTTAGTCTCCAATTATTGTATCTGTCTTCTTAAAGCAAACCATCATTGTATCATCACAGAGAGAGAGAGAGAGAGAGAGAGAGAGAGAGTAAGCAGTTTCTTACAAAATGGCTACCCAACTCACTGCAAGAAAACTTCAATGACTTGACGAACACATGCCTATTAAAATTGACATACAAGACTACCAACCACTGAAACTAAACTCACCTGTCCCCCAAAATTGAGGATAACGAGCTTCACATCATCCCCAATTCCAAGTTCCTTCCTCACCTACATTGAGACACAGCATTATACACTATATTGGACTACAATGGAGGTCATTTTGAGTTTTGCCGATCAAACCTCCTTACGGGATTTGTGCAACCTCCTGACAACCAACGGTACATCTATAACGTCGCGGAAAGCAGGCACTAGAAAATAACAGTGTATGTCAAGAAAAATTCACACCAGCTGTAACTGAGATAAGCAGATATAAAAACCCATCACTATGAATAATCAATTTAATAACTTACTTGGGCAATATCCCGGGAGCCGGATTAAGAATTCACAATGTGAATAGTCTTCTGCTATCTGTACAAATTTGTAATTTAGTGAAGATTAAAGTTTCAAGTTCGAGATTTAATTATCTCACTGACTCAAAATTCCAAAGGCGGAAAATTAAACTTTGTGAAGCAAAGTTGAGCAACCATAATCATCACCGTCAATTTCATATAATTAGGGCCTTCTAACTGAAGAACAGAAAATCACAAGGAACTAAATAGTCCACATTTAGTACACTCTCTTTTCAACTTGGTAAGATAAAGCCATCATTGTTAGTAGAAGGTTACTGTGTATGAATTTTGTTTCAGCTAGAGGAGGAGGAGGAATTCCCAAAAACAGAAGGGCAATCTCCCTCTCTTCTAAGTAATTAGCAGCTTAATTATGAAATTAACTGGGGAAACGTTATTCTGCCTGAGCATGATTGAATCAGTATATAGGATGGATTCTGCAAAGTTACAGGTCAAGAGTAATTTTGCTGCCCATGCATCCAATGTTTACTTTCTTCGGTACGGTTTATCTAACTCTGTCATTCAAATTAAACAAGTACTGTCACCATATGCCTCTATGTGTGTGTGTGCATGTGTGTGTGAGAGTGTCTCTTAGTGTTAGCATCTGGTGCGAGCACTGAAAAGGACTGAATTTTCAGCAAGGCTTTCCAGAAAAAGACGAGTGTAAAGCAAAGAATCTGATTGTACACACACAATGTTGGTGATTCCAAATAAGCAAAAAAGAGGTGCTAAGAAAAATTTGTAATATAATAAATACCTGCCAAACTATCTTGCGATGATGATTTCCTGCGGCCATTACATATTCTGCATAGATGAAGTCCCAACTGCGCAGATCCCATCAGATAAAGATCAATCGAAATCCAACATCAAGAGTCCATATTCTTTTTCATAAATTAGCATATTTAGACATGTAGAACCAGGTTTCATAGGAAAACTATGTAAATTACAAAAAAAGACAACCATCTCTGATAAATAAGCATTTAATTTTCCAGAAAGTCCTCAATAATTTGAAGTGACCTCAAACCCATTAAGATTAGCCAGTAGCTGATGGAGATGAGCATACCACCAAAGTAGAAAGATTACTGAACAGTAAAGAACCAAAATGTGAAAACTTTGAAACCGATTATAGAGGGATGCTCAGGAAAGGAACTGAAATATAAGGTAAAGGAGGCAGCAGCCAGGGTTACCTGAAGTTGGTGACACAAACAGAGCGAATTCCAGCATCTGCTGCAGCACGGCATGCAACTGGAACAACATCTGAAACCTGTTCATTAGCAAAAATATCATCATTACTGTTTTATAATACGTGGATGATCCAAACAAAATACTGTCTTTAGAGAAAACAAGTAGTCCAAGAGCAGTCACCACTAAGTCAGCTTTGATGGAGTTCAGCCACTCTACTTCAGTTGACAGAATAGAAGCACGGGGGACCACGGCTGTCTCAGAGTACTAGGCAGTCACATTACAATAGAAGAGTAAGTGGCATATACGCAAAAACTAAAAACGATATTATTGTCAATTTTTAAAAATTACACCAGTACAGTAGCCCCAAAAAACACTAGTATCAACTGCAAATAGAAGAACATAACTAGGAGAAAATCGCACCCTAGGACAAATGCAAATGCAGTGAGTTTTTGTACCTTTTCCAAGGAGGCGAGGCGATCCACTGTCAATGCATCTGCTTGAACTGCCCCACAGTCCAGTAAAACCTGATAAATTCATGGGTTAGCTAAAGGACACAGCTCATTTAAAATGAAGTTAATGCCGGACCACTAGCCTAGTCACTAATATGCCAATACTAAAAGCTCAAAAGGATCAGCGAAACAACAGCAAAAACACAACCGATGTTCCACGAAGAGGAACTTGCAAACTAGCCTCTGAGATTCGCGCAGCATTGCAACTCATGACAAAAAAAAAAAAAAAAAAAGAAGAAGAAAATTTACCAATGGCTACTTGTTAAAGAAGTTGCAACATCAAATCAAATACAACAAATGTAAAGCAAAATGACTAGAAGCCAAGGTTGCCAGCTTTTCATAATCTCGTATTCAATAAGGAAAATTAAAAATGCTAAAAGCCTTCTGTTCATTAAAAAAACAACTCCTTTTCGTTCCAAGAACATTCCCAGTATCCGTCAACGGGAAGCTCCCGAACAATTCAGAGCCAATCGCGGATCGAATACCCGACAAATGCGCGAATAAAGAGAGGAGCAGTAGCGGGGGCCCACCTTGCGAATGAAGAGCCTGGGAGACTGAACTTCGGAAGTGAAGACGAAGTCGGGAGCGCCCGTCACCACATGCACGTCGTGACCGGCGAGAATCAGGTGGCGAACGACCTGCCACAACCGCACAGACAGACAAAGATGACCGGAGTCAAGACCAGACGAGCTCTTCCGAAACGCTCCGAACGCCGCCGGACCGACGAATCGGGACCGCGATCCGCGGCAATTGGCGGATCACGAGAGGCTTCCGAACTCATCGGAGAACGAATTGCCACCTCCCGATCACCGGGATGGGTAAGCGAAAGCGAAGCGAAGCGACGTACCTCGACGACGCGGGTGGCGTGGCCGAAGCCGTGGCCGGTGACGTAGTAGGCGAAGACGAGGCGGTTCCGGGAGGACGACACCCCGCTGGTCTCCTGCGGATCGAGCCTCATTCTCTCTCTCTCTCTCTCTCTCTCTCTCTCTTCTGCTGCTGTTCTGCTGTCAGAGGGAGAAAAGAGGAGATAGAGAGATTCTTAGAAGAAGAAGAAGAAGAAGAAGATGCGCAGAAGTGTGGGGTTTTAATGACGACGATGGAGGAGAGAGAAAGTGATGGAGAGAGAGAGAGAGAGAGGATAGAGGTGGCGCCTTGGAGACGAGTCAGCAGCCGATCGGATGCGCGTCAACAGCGGACGACGACTCTCATTTCGGGCGGGGGAGAGAGAGAGAGAGGTGGCAGTCTTTATTAGCTTTCCCAAGATGGTTTGAAATTAAACGGACGGTCCGATCCAAATTGATTCATATCAGCTCTATCTTTAGGGAGTGCAGATTTGGATGCCATTATCCAAATCCATCCAAATCCCAATTCATATCTCCACGCCATATTAAGCGCACTTTCATATTTAGCCGATCTGTGAAATCTCATATCTATCCTTATTGCCTCCATTTAGTTCGGCTTTGGAAATGAGCCCCTAGAAAAATGTAAATGCATTTGGCGGGAAAAATGCGAAGTGCTATGATTAGCATTTAACGGATATCTTTTTGTAGAGGGCTTTTGGGTTTGACTTTTTTTGTTGTTAAAAAAACATCAAACCCCTTGCCGACTCAAGTGAAGGGCTAAGGCCACCAATAAGACAAATCTCGCATCGGTGGTCATTGCCGAGGTCATGCAAGTGGCTTTCGCCCAAATTTTGCAAGACCATGCCGGCTTGATCTAGCCCTTGTGCAAAAAATAATAATGATAACAATGAGAGAGGTGGGGGTTCGTACAAGGAGGAAAGACAAAAATTCGAGCATTAAAATATGGATAGAGTAGCACCAATATAAAAAAAAAAATGGCATGCGTTTTGTACGTAGAGTTTTGAAGGCTAATGTCAATGAGATCTTTTCAGTACATCAAATCGGCATTAGCAATTTCTGAAATTTTAACAAATAGAAAATTGAAAACTGGAAAAGGAAAAGAAAGGCATCTTGGTTTCTTCCTTTTGTCTTAATCGTCTCGGGGCCTACTTCCTTTCTTGAATGACAATGACAATTGGACCCCAGAGTCACTCTTTTTATTGAAATGGGTTTTTTTTCCCCAAAAAAATGGGTATGTTTCAAACCCACTCTATTTTCTTAAACACATTTAAACCTGCAACAACAAATTCAAGAAACTCATACATCGGTTGCCCACTGAAAATGAGTTAAAAAGTAGGCCTACAACCCATATTGCCAGCTCTAACTAAGGGTGATCGGTTCCCGATTTGATGGGAACCTGGACCGGGAGGACCGGTTCCCATTTTTTGGGACCGTGGACGGGACCGGACGGTCCTAGGATGGGGTCCGGTCCCTCAACCACCAAAAAAAAAAAAAAAAAAAAAATACTAGAAATATTTTATTTTAGGGTTTATTGCATTTTTTAAGAAATTTTAAAAATATTTTTTAAATAGAAAATTGTTGGTCCGGTCCGGGCGGTTCTCGGTTCGGGCGGTCAATATCTTCACCCCTACCTCTAACCGTAGATCATGTGAATGGGATTCATCTCTTGCACTTTTATGACTCAATTTTTACTTGGCTGGAGAAAAGAAAATGAAGAAATAATTATTTAAAATTCTCTTGAATTCGGTTCTAAAAATCACATATTACCCATGAGCTTTAACACTATTGTAAAATAGTCCCTAATTTTGATAAGTTACATATTATTCCTAATGGTTCTTGTTGCAATCACTAATTTTTCTGTCTACGTGAAAAAATGGACTAATTATTTTATTTTTTGGACAAAATAACCTGTAATCGATTTTTGTGGCTTCATCAATCCTGCATTCTCTTTATTTTCCTGACTTAGTTCAAACATACAATAAAGGTTATTTTCAGGCAACGAAGACGGGAAGGGACTGCTGAGGAGACATTCCTGACATTGAAGGAATGAAACCCGAGATACCCTGACTAGGAAAGCTCAGTGAAAAAATGATTCCTTATGGAAAGTCCTAGTACAGTAGAATATTTTCTTTCCTGGAAAAATATCTTTTGAAATACAATGGTGCTCAAATCCAAGGGAATAATTATAATTTTTGACATTTCAAGGGTCATTACCCAACTTCTCAAAATTCAAGGGGGGTTTTGAGCAATTATACCTAAAATAAAATAAAGAAACATATTCAATACACATTATATAGGATTATTGAAAGTTTATACAGAAAATTCCGTCAAGTGATGTCAAATGTACACATAAACTTTTATATAACATGATAATAGACAAATATCTGGATTTTAGGGTGCTTGCGTAAAAATAGAAGTTATGGTCAATGTATAATCCAAAATTTCATTAGTAAAAAATATATAACCCATATATTTGTGAAAAGGGAAATTGTTTACTCCAAATGTGGGCCTCACGTTCTTTTTTATTAATTATTATACACCAATCATAGATTTTTCAATCACGGCGGCAGGTTTAAAATGAAAAATATGTGTGCAAGATGGTTGTTGCATTGTATAAAAATAGGGAGAATTGCAAAAAAAGTTCTAAACTTATTGTAGTTGTACCAATTTAATTCTAAACCTTTTTTTTTACCGATTCAGTTTTAAACCTTTTGTGATTGTGTCAATTTAGTCCATCCGGCCAAATTTGGCTGGGAGCTGACATGGACATCGGCTGATACCGACGACAATATTTTAATAATATTTTTTTTTTTTATTATTTTTTTTCCAATTTTTTATTATTTTTTTTTCCTTTTCCTTTTTGTTGCTTGCCCCTTCCCCCTTGCTAGCGGCAATGGCCAACCAACTCTGACAATATTTTAATAATATTTTTATTATTTTTTGCAGCCCTTGCGTAGTGGCTGGCAAGTCTCGTTGGAGTTGGCTAGCTACTGTTGGCAGGGGGAGGGGCAAGCAATAAAAAAGAAAAGGAAAAAATAATAAAAAAAATAAAAATTTTGGAAAATAATAAAAAATTGGAAAAATAATAAAAATATTATTAAAATATTGTCGCTAGTGTCGGTTGGTGTCCACGTCAGCTCCAGCTGGCCAAATTTGGCCGGATGGACTAAATTGACACAATCACAAAAGTTTAAGATTGAATCGATAAAAAAAAAGGTTTATGACTAAATTGACACAACTATAATAGGTTTATGACTTTTTTTGGCAATTATCCCTACAAAGATAGACGGGTTTTGATCTTAAGATAGCTTGGAGAATAAGCAAGTTTCACACGTTGGTGTTTCTTGAGTAGTCTTTTTTTTGATAAAAAAATGACATAAATGATCAACTTTCAAATTGTTTTAATGCGGTTTATAAACAATTTGGCCCAACATGAACCCTTGCGTTGTTGTCCATGGACTTTCAAATTGTTTTAATGTGGTTTATAAACAAAAAAAAAAAAAACTTGGTAAATTTTCAATTTAGTTTCTAAATTATGTGAAAATTGACACAAATTGGTAGACTACATTGAACCATAGTTTAGAGATTACATTAAACAAATTAATAGTCCAAGAATGGTGTTACAAATTGGACTAAAGTTTAAGAGTGAGTGAGGAAGAAACAAGGGTCATTGGAAAGCGCATATGTGCCACGGTCTAACCCTAGTGGCTTCGGACATGAGATCATGCGGCGTCTTGTGAGCTTATGCATTAAGCCACCCATCATTTCCAAAGATGGAACTCGTGTTTTGTATTGTGAAATACCCCACTTTGACTTAGGGATGAGCGATTCCAAGATTAATCCGAGTTCCACCTAGAATTTGAAACTACCTTGTCAGATAGTTCCTTAACTTTTAAAACCTAAAACCTATCTTGTATACTATAAAACCCGAAATCTATCATGGTAATCAATTTTGAGGTTGGTTTTAGGGTTCACTCGAGAACTGGCCAATTTCTTTTTTTTTTTTTTTTTTTGTTTGTTTCATTTTTAATTAAACAAAACAAAAGTGGACGTAATAACAAAAATCCTCATTTATCAATAGCAACAATTCATAAAAGATGAATGCATAAAATAAAATAAACAATAAAAAGTCAAAACACGAAATATAAAACTTAAATTATAGAACTATAGTTTTCAATTATCTATTTTAAATTGCTTCAAATTCTAACTGCCTAAAATCAAAAAAACAAGAAACATAGTAAATCACTTAATAATAGTTTTAAATTAAAATCACTATTAAATAAGCTAAAATAATTAGTAAAAAACCTCACCATGTATATTGATTCCACTTCAACTCATAAACTCTATTTACCGATAGTAAACTCCTCATGAAGATGATACATATCTCATAAGAGATTAAATAAAACATTCGTTCATTAGATATACAAAAATTTTACAATGTAAAAAGATATATACATCATTTATGATATATAATCTTCAATTCAATGGTTTCTAGTTCGGTTCTTACCTAGAAACCGAGAATCAAACCATGATACTAGTTCCTCTTTTATTGAAACCAAGACTAGACTAGTACCTATGGGTAATGCATTCTAATTTTCGATTCTACCATTAACCCATACTCATTCCTACTGTGACCGATTGTCTCACATCTTCCTTTAACTTGGGCATCTCGTGTTTAGGATATGTGTTCAATTCAAGTTTGGTTTATTATAGCCATCATGGGGAGAACGATGATCAACTCCAGGCCAATTTATGGACTTGGTTGCTCCAATATTCGAACATCTTCCACATATATTCCTTTGATCATTGGAATCCCTAACATAAACTCCCTGACATTACTCCCACGATCCAATTCTATCATCCACCTCATGACCCCACGCTTCCTCCTGTATTACGAAACTCACTTCCATGCCTTGATGGAATGAGCAAAAGTCGGATTGAGACGACAGGCAACACCTTTTCAAATAAAATTACTTTAATTTCTTTTAATATTGAGTGAGTTAAAAAAAATTTCAAGGGTTAATAAATGAAAATATATTGCAAAATTTCTTTTATTCAATCACTTCTTTATAAGAGAAATACCTTTATTCGATTTATGCAATTTCATCATTCTTTTGTCAATTCAGTCATATGGACCTTTCAATTGTGACAATTTAATCCTAAATATTTACATGTTTTTACAATTGAGTCTTTCTACTAATCAATTTTGGTCGGAAATAATTAACGTAGGTATTGATTGTCTTGCATGGCACCATCGACGCTAACATGAACAATTTTTAATATTATTTTATTATTATTTTGAAAATTTGTATATTTTCTTTCCTTTTTCTTTGTCCTTCTTTACTTTTTTTTTTAATTGTTAAGGGAAAAGCCCACACTAGTAGCTGGCAAGGCTACATTGGGCAAGGGCCGGGGTCCTTCCCTAGCTGCGAGTGAGGGTTGTGGTCAACAGCCCTACGACCCTTAACAATAAAAAAAAAGTGAAGAAGGAAAAGGACAAATAAAATAAAATATTATTAAAAATTGCTACACGTACGATGACCGTCATTTATATCAATGATTTTCTATCAAAATTGATCAGATGGACTCCATTGATAAAACGTGACAAATATTTAGAACTCAATTGATATAATTATAAAATCTAAAACCGAGCTGGCAAAAATATTATAAATTTAAGATTATTTAGATAATTTTCTTCTTTTATTCGATTTGTGCAATCGCATGACACTTCGTTAAAGTCGTCACAGAAAGCCCCCATCCGCATTCCATGAAAAGTCTATACACACACTAGGCATCATAGGTTCATGATGATCTCGAGATGTCGTCACTTTCTATCTAGCAAAGACATTTGATCAGGCTTTTACATCACTTTTATAGGGGGAGAAACCCACAATCCGCATAGATCTGCACAAGCCATAAATAAAATTGATTACTCAAGGGATTTTTATCACATCTGAGAGACTGATTTTACAATAATAACTCATCATAATCATGTGTGTTTTGTGGTAATTCCTATACAAAATATTGTAACAAATACAAAAACATTATGATTGAGAAATATAATTTTGAGATCCGGCGGTTATAAATCCTCATGAGGAATGATTATAAAAGAAATGAATAATATCACAAAAAGCCGCAAATTGATACACCTATAACAAATTTATCCTCCGTTAATTTTCATTAAATTTTACTATTAATTACTAAATTAAATGATATGTGACAATTGACAGGTTTACCAATTTAAAGTTTTATCCTGTATTTGTCACAAGTAAGCAAATTTGTAATTTTTTGTAATATTAATTCTATTTAATAGAAACCGAATAGATGGCAAATTCATCATAATGTACCAATTTAGAATTTTTGTAATAATTTTGAATAAATTTATTACATCTACCAATTTAAGATTTTTTGTTATGGAAATATTAATTCGGAATAAATTTATTATCGATGTATTAATTTAAAGTTTTTTTATGATATTATGCCTATGCTTAATTACTTAATTGCTGATAGGATTAAAAAGAATCTTTCTCAAAATCTTTGCAGGATTTCATGCTGGTACGTACCATCATCATAGAAAGGTTCGGGTATAAAGTCACATCCTCAAGTACCAAAAACAATTCGGACAAAAAGGTACCAAATGAGGAAATTGTCTCTAACTCTTACCTTCAAATCATGTTGCACATATCAACCCAGATCAGACAGTTTCTTTCTTGCCGAAATCTCTAAACTTCCGAGTTCACATCGCACCGACCCGGATTAGACAAATTTCTTTTCTTCCCAATAAATTAAGAAGAGATTAAACAAAGTTTCAAAGGATTCGTTAGTTGGCTTTGGATTTTCATTTTGGAGGGTATCAACGTTTCGCCAAGGCATGGATTCACACCATTCAAGGAATGAGGTTAGGTGTCATGTCAATCATCGCCAGCTAATCTCTCCATGCTTCTGTACTCATGCTGCTAATGCAATCAGCCACCTAAAAATGGGCTCGGAATGGATGTTTTGAGGAAAATTATGCTTTGAGAGCTTGAGAAGTATTCTGAGAGAGATTTTGCACTTATGGTGTAGAAACTCTTCAATCTCGTCATCTCTTTCGTATGGCTACTCTTCATGTGTACGTCTACTTGGAGAACATTAAGGTTCAGTACCGCCAAAATCTACATCATGACCTGTGGCTTGTGCTACTTGAAGGACCAGTATCCTCCTGGTGCCCTCTACTGCTGCTCTCATTGCTTAGTCTTCCTTCGAGCTGACTTCTTTGGATGCAGTCGATCCATCTCATTCAGTTCCACAGCTGTATGGGCCAACAGACAAAACGTCATGAACTCGAGCAGACATCAACAGATGTCTTAACAGAAGCTAATCGTTACAAAGGAGAGATGCCAGAGAGTTAAGAAAGCAAAGAGCAGGGCAGAGCACATTCCCCATTAACTTTGCTTTAACAAACAAAATGGGTAGGAAAAAGGAACCACATAACAAGAAATCACATTACAAAATGAAATCATTTGCCTTGTCTGGAAAAGTTCCATTTGTACTTGGAGTTGGATGCAATGAAGAGAGGATACCATTCTCGGAGAAAAAAGAGAGAGAGCACAACATCAAGATTTAAAACCTATAGAGCATGCAAATGCTCAATAAAATTCTCCACAGAGGAAAAGGTGCTAGCGTTTTCAGGCCAAGCAGTTACCAGAGGGCCTTGATAAAATGAATGAGAAATTTCTCCAAGAATGACATTCCTGGTTATTGGTTGCAATATCAGACTGACAAATTCATTAGTTGCAATTGTATAAATTGATAATAGCAATACATGTGCTCCAGAAGCAAAAAGCCATCTCTTTTCACAACTTCATCATTCTATCTAGTGGGATGCTTCTTAAGTGACACAATCATATACCTCTAAAGATAGTTGCAAGTTCAGATACACAAATATATATCATGTCAGATATTCTGTTTCCACATTGTAATATGTGTACTTATAAGTTCAACAATAGGGTTGTAATCAAGTTGAAGTGAACATATACCATGTAAAGCTCGATCTCAATTTGATTAACAAACTTACAACTCTGAAGTACCAGTTTTAAGGCTTCAACTTGGCATTGGAAAGATACCCGGCATTCTTGAACTCGGATTCAACTTGACCTGAATACCGTCACACTAACATGCTCAAAATCTCAGACAAGAAAAGTAAATGTAATCTCAAAATATATATAAATTAAATAAAAAAGAATTGATCCTAGTCTTCTCTTCAATACCATGCCTACCCCAACTCCAAAGTCCCAGGCTTTGCTCATAGCATCCCATTCAAACAAGAAATCGAACTTCCTCTATTGATACATATAGCCAATGGCCCATTCAAAACAAATCTGAGAGTAAAACAAAAAGAAAGAAAAATGCAAGCCAGAATCATTAACTAAAAGAGAATCAACAGAGCAGAATTTCAAAATCTATGAAAACTGGTTTCCTATGATGTTGAGAAATCGCAGGCAAAAGAAGAGCCATCACAACCAGAAAGATAGAGCCAAAAATGAAGAAATGACTAAAAAATCTTCCAAAAATGAATTTAATTATTTCGTGTATATACTGGGAAATAGCATATTATGTCACTGCATCTAACAATGAATTGAGAGAGACTATCATGGTTAGTGGAAGAAGAAACACAAGTCAAAACAAAAGATCCAAGCATTTAACTTGAGTTGCAGACAAAAGAAATCCTACTCAAAAGGACTAAATTTGCGAAAGAAGTTAGATTTCATTATCGTGGTCCTTAATGTAATAAGACTAATTTATATTCAAAGATGGAATAACCAACCAAGAAGTTGAAATTGAATATTCACCTAGCCACTGCTTAATTAATTCAAGTTATAAGTACGATCCTATAAGAATGGCACATCTTCTAGTTTACAACAAAAAAACATGTGAGTAGTACAAGATTAGATACCAAAAACTGTTCTATACTAGTCACTCTTCCTTCTTTGCAAGTGGTCTTATAATGTCCAGTTTCATTACACCAACTGCAATGGATGGTTGTTTCTCACAATTAAATTCCTCCACACATAATCTTTTCTTTTCTGGACGTCCTGGTTGTCGACTGAACTTGGGTGGTTGGACAACTTGAGTGTCATCAGCCCACTGGTTTTCTCCACTCAATTTTTCCAGGAATTGGATATATTTCTTGTGCATGTCTCATGGTAACTAGCAACAGTAAAACAATTTTCTGTGAAGTCATATGCATTCTTTTGACATGAAACGAGAACTGCCACAGCATGTGAGCAGGGAATTCCATAGAGTTGCCAATCACGACAGGAACAGGAATGCATACCAATATTCACAATGTCAGATCTGTCAGTGGACAAAACCTCGAATTCTACTTATCCGAACGAAGGACTTGAATAGTAGATGCTAGGGTGATAGCTTCTACTATATGCTTTTCGGGCGAAGGGGCAAGTACAGAAAACCAAGAACTACTCCTCAATCGCCTTTCCTCAAACTCAATCATCAGTTTAGCATGAATCTGTTCAATTACCTGAATCATAGGCAACTCTTGAGCTTCTAGAATCCACCTGTTCAGTTCCTCAATATTTGAAGAAAGATGACCACAATGTCTTTCTTCCTAGTATACTGAAGCCCAATGCTGAGGAGGGAATTGATGCAACCAGTTGGAAGCATCAGAAGAGATTTCTTTGATTTAGCCATCTTTTCCTTGAAAATTATTGTAGTTGTGGCATATGCAGCTTTCCAAAGAAGATGGACAAGCCTCATATTCTTAAACTCTTTCCCATTTTTTCACTAAGATAGCGCACACAAAATGCATGGGTTGCAGTTGGGAATTTCTCTCTGACAGCATCCACGATTCCCTTTTGTCCATATGACAAAAATGTGACCTCAGGCATAGTCTTAGTGTTCATCTCTAGTGCTGAGTGCAACTCTCCAACTTTCATCATTTTTAACGTCAACAATACCGAAGGCCAGTGGAAACAAACCCCCATCAGCATCAAAAGAAGTAGCTGAAAGCAAGGTCCCAAGGTATTTGCTTTTGAGCTGGATTCCTCCAAGCCCAACAATTGGCAAGCAACCATTAAGGAATCCACATATGGATCCATAGAAAGAAACAAAGAGCCTGTGAAAGCAATTATCAGCACCAGTCGTAAATACTTCAGCGACACTTCCTGGGTTAGTTCTCTTTATTTGTTCACAATATGCAGGAAGCAACAATATCCTTCTTCAGAAGAGCCATAAATCGCTGCAAGCCCTCTTTCCTTTGCACGCCAAGCTTGTTTATACGATATCTTTATCCCATACTGCTTATAAATGTCATGCAATATACCTTTTGGCTTGTAATTAATATCACTCCGCAACCTTTCATCTATAAAGCTCACTATCCAATCTATTGAAGCTTGATGGTGACCATCACGAGCATTTCTTCCACTAGTGTGGGTTGGCTTCTTATAGTGAAAGTTGGGGCGTTGGGAAGCTTTACAGCACGTATTCGCCAAGGAAACCTTCTGATGCACACTTTGCAAAATATCAGATCAGATCATTTTTTATGATGTGAAGCTCGAAGTGTTGTGCAATTGCAGCTTCCTTAACGGCATTCCTAAATGCCCTGACATCAGTGAATTCTTGACCAACAACAAAATTATGTTCTTCCATTCATTCGCTAGAAAAAATGGATAAGTACATTCCTTGAGCAAAATGAGCAGCCATCCAACTTTCCCCTTGCATGAATAAAAGGAAAATCATCTGGTTACTCTCATTATTAGACTGATAACTCTACACAATCCAGCAATCTGAAGTACAATCTGAAGAATCCTGCAACTGTCCAAACAACTTGATTGAAGATACAAAGAGCATTAAGTTACAGCAATGAAGCTGTCCATCTTGTGAAGCAAATTCATATTTAGTTACAAGGACAAAATATTACAAAGCAAGTTGTACTGTGTTTTAAGAAGCCAAGCACATATGGCCCTGAAACATAACAAAGGGCATACAATTAGGCCAGAATTTGAACTCATAAAAGGGGTACATGGTAAAACCTAAACCGTAATGTACCAAAATTAAGGACTATCTAAGGATAACATTAATCAAGAAGTAAGGCCAAAGGCACCTTTTTATGTCAATACTCCATTGCACATCATTAATTGATGGCTACCCAATGCATATAGAGTTCCTTACTAGATGTCATCAGTATGTAATGCATAATTTCAATCCAGACCATCTGGCCAGTTTCACAATAAAAACTAAGGCTTTCACTTAGACTCATCTGGAAGCATGACAGTCATTTCAAATTTGTAAAATAGTTCTATCCAAAAGTCCTAAATTTGAGAATGCTTTGGAATCTGAAAGAAAGTATCATTTTCACAGCATCACTGCACTCTGGAGCAAAATTAACATTGATGAACAAGGAACCAATCATTCATTTCATTCGTACAAGCAGGGTTTGTTTATAAGTGTATACTTAGGAAGCAATGACAGCTTTGATCTAAAACATTTCAAAATGGAGGAACATAAAAAGCTTGATTATTCCCATGGAGAAAGAAAGTAACGAGTTGAGGCATGACATTGGACATCTATCCCCACGTGGATTGCATAATACTAGGCTATGCCGTTGGATATAACAAATGAATGGAAAACAATTATAACTGTTGGTGGAAGAACATATACAGGACAGTGATCCAAGATTTCAACTGGGTACTTACCTCATGCATCAGATGCACGGACAAAAGAAACTTGAGATTGAGAAAGACAAAAAGAAAAAACAATGGAGGAAAGTCTGGGGACAGAGAGAGAGAGAGAAGGGGGAGACTTTTTTTCATAAGGGCAAGAAATAACCTTCTTGAAAGGGATAAAGTTTCAAAAACTCTTAGATTTCATGGTCATGGTTCTACATGAACCAAGACAAATTTAAGATGAAAAAACAGATCTTTGGAAGCTCTACTACGCTACTGAGCCACTTGACTCAAGTAATTATTAGCTCGAAACTCTGCTCAGGAAGCTACTTAAGTAGCTGAAGCTCGAAAATGGTTGAGCTGATTTCCACATATTGGTGAGTCAAGCTTGATTATTTGGAGTATAAAGTTCGAGTTAGCACACGAGCTTGACTCGTCACACCCCTACTCATTAACCAACTCACAAACAAGATTAGGCATTACAGCTGGAACAGATCCAACGACGTTTGCATTCAACTGACAAAAAGTTACTAGTCTCTGCAGCTGAACTATGTTCGGCTACATAGAATATGGACCTCAAAGACTTCCAATCTTTTCTCCCTAGGAACTAAACAGAAAAGCCAATATCCATTCAACGTTAACTTTAACCATTTTGACGTTGTAAATCTCACAACTCAGCACCATGAGAACAGAACCACAAGAATGGACCACATTCACAGGGCCTACATAAGACAAACCAAACGACACAGAACACCCCATGAACCCGAAGTACAACAGAGCCCATCATCTGGGAAAAAGCAAAAAAGCCACGGAATTTCAATGTACTTCACTTTCTCTTCAATTATCCATGATTCAAAATGGAGGAATATACAGCAACTCACCGATCAAATTGGGAAGGGCAAGAATTGAAGGATCGAAACAGTCCCTCTTTGCCTTTTTCCCGTTGCGCAGAAGACCCTAGTCTCACAATTTCCGGCGCACTTGCTTTTGAATCTAGAAGAACCCATCGGTCATTTCTCGAAATCTACAGCTGCGTCGCAAGCTTGACGACGGTGTGGAAAAGGAAATGAGGAAAATCGAGCATGCATGGTAGCATGCATGGTAAACGGGAGAATTGCCAAAAAAGTCCTAAACCTATTGGGGTTGTGCCGGATCAATCCTAAACCTTTTTTTTTGACCAATTCAGTCCTAAACCTTTTGCGATTGTGCCAATTTAGTCCATCCGGCCAAATTTGGCCGGCCGGAGCTGACGTGGACGTCGGCCAGCGCCGGCGACAATATTTTAATATTATTTTTATTATTTTTCGATTTTTTTATTAATTTTTATTAATTTTTAATTTTTCTGTTTTTTTTTTTTTTTTTTTTTTCTCTCCCCCACCCCCGCCGGCGGCAGTGGCCGGCCAGCTCCAACGAGGCTGGCCGGCCACTGCGCGAGGGCTGCGCCCTCGCCGGCGGCCGAGGGTCGCGGCCCCGTCGGGCCACCGCCACCCTCGCCGGCGGCCTCGCCCTAGTCTCGTGCAAGGCCGCCGGCGAGGGTCGTGGCCCCCGGCGGCCTCGCCCGGCCCCCGATCCGGGCGAGGCCGTCGGGGCCGCGACCTCGCCCGGACCGGGGCGAGGCCGCCGGGGGCCGCGACCCTCGCCGACGACCTCGCCGGACCGGGCGAGGCACGGGGCCGCGGCCTCACCCGGATTTGGGCGAAGCTGCCTCGCCCAGTGCGGGCGAGGCCGCCGGGGCCGCGACCCTCGCCGGCGGCCTCGCACATACCAAGGCGAGGGTGGCCGGTGCGAAGGGGGCCTCGGCCGGCCGCCGGCGAGGGCTTTGCGGCCCTCGCGCGGGGCGGCCAGCCTCGTCGGAGCTGGCCGGCCACTGCCGCCGGCGGGGGTGAGGGGGGGAGAGAAAAAAAAGAAAAGAAAAAAAAACAGAAAAATTAAAAAATTAATAAAAAATAATAAAAAAATTCGGAAAATAACAAAAAATCGAAAAATAATATTAAAATATTGTCGCCGGCCGGCGCCGGCGTCCACGTCAGCTCCGGCGGCCAAATTTGGCCGGATGGACTAAATTGGCACACCGCGCAAAAGATGGACTGAATTGGTAAAAAAAAGGTTTAGGACGATCCCAATAGGTTTAGGACTTTTTTGGCAATTCACCCCATGGTAAACGAGATGAGTGTGGAATTTCTAAAACTCATCAAGTAAGTTTAATTTAACCTTAAAACATTCAAAAAATGTATTTAAATCTTAAATTTTATCATAAAATTTTGAATGAAGGGTCGTGAGACCCTGAACAGGCGTTCACTCCACTTTGTCTTTAGTTTCGAGTCGGATCTTGGGATAGGACAACCTAATTTTCTACATGATTTTCTTTTTCCAAAAATGAAAATAGAAAAAGAAATTGTACTTTTGAAGTTTTCAAAAAGGGTCGAACTTTACATTTCATGAATTTTAAGAGATTTTGGTTATTGCAATGTGAAACTTGTGAAATTTGCAATTAAAAAAAAAGTCCCAAACGAAATGAGAACCTCATTTTTATATCTTATAAAATTACAATAAAAAATGAAAAATTCCGAATAAAGGCCTAAAATGTTGTCATTTTCTCAAATAAAGATCTAAAATGACATCATTTCAAATAAGGATCCAAAATATTCTCATTTTTTCAAATAAGAGCTTGAAATGAATTTTACTTAAAATAATGGTATGAAATGATTATATTAGTATCAAAAAAGGGTCTAAACTCACTATAGATAAAGGACAATTTCATCTTTTAATTTTTTAATTTTTTAAAATTATATTTTCATTACGTAAAAATACTTTTAAAAAGAAGAAGAAGAACACACGGGAGAGACTAAGGGTGCGAATGATAAGATTTCTGGCTAGAAATTGATTTATGGAAGAGAAATAAATTTTTCTATTTCTATTTCTATTTCTAGATGAGTTTTTGAGCAAAAAAACACGTTTGATAACGATAAAAAATTTCTATTATTGGAATAAAAATTCATTCGATAATAAAAAAATTTCACTTTCCCAAGTGGTGGCGGTAATGAGAGAGGCGGTGGTGACTAGTGGGCGACGGCGGGCGCGGGCGGTGGGCGATTGATGGGCGGCGGGCGGCCGGCGGGCAGCCGATGAGTGGCGGGCGACCGATGGGTGGCGGGCGGGCGGGCGGGGGCGGCGGGTGGGCGGGCGGCGACTAGCGGGTGATCGGCGGGTGGCGGGCGACCACCGGGTGGCGAGCGGTCGAGGGTGGGTGGGAGTGGTAGTGAGCGGCGGATGGCAAAAATTCCTTCAGGTGAGAAGTAAGAGAGAGAGAAACAATTTCTGATTTTTATTCTAGAAATAAAAAAGTAAAAAAATTTTGTTTCTCATTTCTATTCAAAGCCTATCTATTCCAGAAATAAAAAAAGTAATTTTTTTAACAAATGGATTTTTATTTTAGAAACAAGTTTGGAATAGAAATCTATTCCATAAATAGAAATAAAATGGTTACCATGCTCACCCTAACTTTTCAAAAAGGCCAATCTAATTGGTAGCACGAGACATATGGGGAAGGCACGTCGGTACGATCCCTGGTGTACTTGATCTTCATTGCCCAATCTTTGACTTCCTTGACCTTCAAAGCACTGATCCATGTCTGTCTGTGTGCTTTTCCGAATGTTAATTTGACAAAACTTGGCGAAATGCTCGTAGTTGTTATTGAAGAGGTCGTATGCTCCGAAACTATCGCCCTTGTGAAGCTCCCAAGCCTTGTTTACGACTTCCTCAGGTGATTTGATATCAAGTAAAGTTGTGCGAGTATCTCTCCATGTCAGCCAATACTCTAGTAGTGGCCACCCATAGGCACATGAATGGAGGGAATAATGTTTCCCACCTTCTAGATGGAAGGAATGGAGAGAAGTCTTTTCAACTCCCATTCTTGTGAGATCAATGACATTGCCCTCTCCAACATAAATTCCTATTAAAATCAATAGTGAGTACTTGCAATAAAGAAAAAAAATTGAAGGTCCAAATCACCCACAACAAATAGTGACCACATAATCAACTTATTAATAGGGAACAAGAAATGAATATATATGGGTCAATGATTGCCTAAAGTGAATCGTAATATATTAGTCTTGGCATTGGAGAATCAAAGGCTACTAGAGAATACCTTCGATAACAACAAATCACAGAGTTTCAATGCTTTACGTGATTTAATTGAGGTACATTATTATACAAATTAATTTCAATGTTTCAAAATCACTAAGTTTTGCTCCAGTAGTCACTTTTTCCATATGGAAAGGATGAGGTAGATGATTCGGATCCCTACTTCAAGAGAGATTAGGATGGGGACGATAATGTGAAGAAGAAGAAGGAATGAGAAACCATGTCAATCGGATTAGGTTGTGAATGATAACATTTCTGGCCAAAAATTGATTTCTAAAAGAGAAATATATTTTTCTATTTTTATTTCTATTTCTATATGAGTTTCTGAGCCAAAAAACGCGTTTGATAATGATAAAAATTTATATTATTGGAATAGAAATTCGTTTGATAATTAAAATAATTTCACTTTCCCAAGTGGCAATGGTAATGAGAGGGGCGGTGGCGGCCGGCGGCGCGGGCGGGCGGGCGGGCTGCGGGGCGGGCGGGGGCGGGTGGGCGCGACAAGCGGGCGGCCGACGGGCGGTGGGCGATGGCCGACCAGCAAGCGACCGGTGGGCGGGCGGCGAGCGGCGCGGCGGGCGGGCGGCGGGGCGGTTGGCGGGCGGCGGTCATTGATGGGCGGGAGTGGTGGTGAGAGGCGAACGACAAGAAATTTCTTTAGGTGAGAAATAAGAAATAGAGAAACAATTTCTGATTTTATTCTAGAAATAAAAAAGTAAAATTTTTTACCAAACAGATTTCTATTCCAAAAATAGAACTAGAATGGTTACCATGCGTGTCCTAAAGCTATGCTGTTAATAGTTAACGGTTTGGATTTTTCTAATGGGGAGTTTTTTTGGGCCGTTGGAGAACGTTGAATTATAATAATGAATTATTTTAAAAGAAAAATGATCACCATGAAATTTTTTTAGAATAAAGTCGAATTCTGTATCTAAGAATTAAAACGAATTCTGTATCTAATTTGAAAACTTAGAATGTGAAGTCATGAAATTAGAAATTGAGGTGATAAATTGATATCAAGAAGAAAATGACATGGTATTTTTATATTAGGCTTAAAAATTGGGCTAAACGAGTATCTTATTTCTTTCTGCGAGCAAAAGGACAAAGTATAACTCTAGTAATCCAAGGGATAAATGTGTCTATGTATCCTTCCATTCAATCTTTTTAGCTCTTGACATCATCTTGATAGTTATGCTAGTTTAATACGAGCTTCATCTCAATTACGATGGCCGCAAGTTATTGAATTATCTGAGCATTTATGAACAGAAAAACCAATGCAAGTGTTTTTTCTTTTTATTTTGACTCCCCTATTCATTGCGGGTTGATTATTTATCAACACAAATTGTTTACCCATATATTTACGCATACATAAGAGCTAAGTTCAGCCTTGACCCCTATTATTTGGAGGTCATATCTAATGCCTGGACTTCTTCTATTTACGGAGAAATGAACAATTTGAGAATTTTTTTTAATTTTAATTATTTATACCATACAGAAAATTGGAACAACAGGAAATTTTTAAATGTTCGATAAAAGTATATTGTCGCAACAAATTTAGATGAACTTATTTTTCCAGGCGTTAAGAATGATTAAAATTGAGAAAAGTAATTTTCAAATCACTAATTTTCCATTAAATAAACTGAACCTTCCGTTTTCTCTAATTTTTTTTTTTTTTTCAGTGAATGGGAATTTAAGCCTAAAAAATAATAATAACGCGGTCTTCAATTTCCTCCTATTTAACTTGATCTAACAAAGTCAAATTTTATTCGAACAAAAAAAAGTGTCAAATTCGCCGCCACTTCTCGATCTTCTTCGTCAGTTATGACTGCAAGGAGAGAGATTTCCGATGGAGGAGATGGAATTCCCAATTGCCTCTATTTCCTATGTCGGATGTTATGAGTATTTGATTATGTTTTGGGGTATATGTTGCATGTCATTGGTTTGGGAAACATTCATATTATGAAGATAATTTTTTTTTTTTTACATTGCATTTAGTTTAGATTGCATTCATGCATGTTTCCTAGTTTAAAAATTGCATATTTTATGTACATTATGAGTCATTAAGTTGAATCTAGGATTAATTAAGAATATTATTTTTGCATCATAATTTGGTAATTGCATATCTTTGATGCATAATAATATATTATAATTTGGCCCAATGTGCAATATGGTACTTAAATTTTTAATTTGTTTAATGTAATTCCCGAACTTTAACCCATTGTGCAATATCTTCCCTAAACTTTAAAATTGTTCAATGTGATCCATGAACTTTTGATACATATTAAATTTGGTCTCCTAAATTCTATGAAAATATTCACTATTTGCCTTGCACTTTAATTAATGGTAGGACAATATTAAACATTTTGATATAGTTCAAGGACTAAATAGAATATATACCAAAATTTCAATGATTACAATGAATAAATTAAAAGTTTGGAGACAATATTACACATTGGGGTAAAATTTAAGGATTACATTGAACAAGTTAAAAATTTATGGATCACATTACACCTTTGGCCAAAATTCAGATATTATTTATATCATTTTAAACAATAAAATAAATAAAAAACTAGTGGAACGACCACAGACAATTTTTGGTGTATTGTTAAGGAAGGTGAAGCCAGCATAAAAATTTTCATAAAGCAGGAGTGTAAGAGTTTTGAGGAGTTCGTAAAAATGTTGTTATTTTTTATTTGTGCTGATAAAATAGAGCATCTATATAAAAAAGAAGTGAAGTAATAGCTAAAAACTTGAATGATCTCTTTACTAAAGCAATTATATTCCAATTTAGTCCCTCCAATACTTTGATTATGAATTCATCCCTCGACAGAAACAAACTTTGTTTGATATATATCCTAATAATTTGGATCAGATACATACACTTCCTCTTCTATACTAATTTTGATTTCCATAAATAGATTTAATTTAAATGCTAATGCATATTATTATATGTAAAAGCACCAGAAGAAACAATCACGATTAATATAAGTATATTGAAGTAATCAACTTTCATGAATCTTATCATATTTTCGGAAGGATTGTCATATGTTTTCTTTCTTAGGTTTGAAAATTTTCGTTGAACATAGTTTTCGGTTTCTTGCTTTCTGTACATCCATTTTTGTTTGTGGATATATATAAAGGTACTTAATTATATATTTACCTTTTACGACCTTACTTCAATTACGGGATTTTCATTTGCTGCAATATTGGATATAATGGTCAAAATAATCATATCCTCATTGGGTAGAAGGATAAGATTATCTCGGAAACATGTACGATTTTTTGTGGTGAAGGGATAGATTTCAAATAATCAAATAACATATGAAGTAGAAAAAATTAAGGTCCATATAATTACATACTATCATAATGTGGAGTAAAGTTCATATCTAGTATAGAAATGAGAATCCATAGATTAACGCAATGCGATATTCTTTTGGCATCAAGAGGATGAGGGATATGGAAATGCATCACATAATTAGTAGTAAAAATCCATTCCAATTTAAAGCTTTCAATCTCAAATACCGTTTTTCAAGGAAATATATCAACTAATTTTCCAATGAGATTGACATAGATAATTAAGGAACCAAAATGAGAATACGCGAACATTTGTTAGAGTTTTTAAGTCTAGTACTATAGACACGACCTTGCCAATCTAATGAAGAACATGATGAACACGATAAACACATAAAGATATAATAGTGTTACATTTTTCGGAACATATCTCATACATTCTCCTTTAAATAGAGGCCCATTAGTGACGAAGGCCTCTAGCTTGCCACTCCCTTCTGATCGCCAATCCCGTCATTCAATTGCCATAAAATAAATACGTGTTCATGTAGCCCATTCAACTCCTCCGGTGGAACCCAATTTGGGTTCAAACTACTTCATACGTAGAAGAATTTCTACTACATGGTTGAGATTTAGCGTCCTAAAGGAAGAACTGATGTTGTTCTCTTGATC
Organism: Angophora floribunda; assembly: GCA_014182895.1. NCBI lineage: Eukaryota > Viridiplantae > Streptophyta > Magnoliopsida > Myrtales > Myrtaceae > Angophora > Angophora floribunda. Next base: position 18,637,444 of record CM024707.1, on the reverse strand, counting down.
TTCCATTGTAGAGACCTATAAGTGTAATTATTATTGTCAAAGTGTGAAAAAATAAAAATATCTATACACTATATATATATGGTGATATGTTGTTCATGATGCCATAAAACTCTTAAGAAAAAGAATAAGATCGTATGTAACAATTATGTGTTCCTAATGAAGATGGTGTGCTCTATGAAAAAATAATCGTCCAACTGAAGCACACTAAATGTCAGCAACATAGTTTGAACCCGATGGAACATCTTCTACATAAGAAGTCAGCTTTAGTGGTACCTTAATTGGGTTCCACTGGAGAACATGATTGGGCTACCTAGCTACGGTAGGCAATACCCAGTGATCAATTCACTTCCACGACAATTGGAATGTCGAGATGGTGATCTGAAGGGAGAGACAAGCTAGAGCTCATCCCTAGAAATCGTCTTCGTCATTGTGGGCCGCTATCCAAATGAGAATGTATGAGGTGTTGATCTTTATGTGTTGGTCGTGTTAAGTCATAGGAGTAGCCAGGCCATATTTATAGTACTAGACTTGAAAGCTCAACTAGCTTTTGTATATTCTCAATTTGGTTCTTTAATTAACTATGATAATCTCATTCGCTATTTGGTCGATATATTTCCTTGAAAGGGGTATTTGAAATTGAGTTTTAAATGGAGACAAGATTCTTACTCCAAATTATGTGATACATCCCCATATCCCTCTTGCTCTTGATGCACTGTATTAAACTTTTGATTCTCCTTCTAAACAGGATATGAACTTTAATTTTCAAGCCATACTATGACAATATGTGTGAGAGTGAGGGTTAAAGTAGAAGTAGAATAAAGCTGACAAAAAAGAGAGTAATTGCATAGACTTTTTAAAGATTTTCTTGTACAAACGAAAATCCATGTCAAGTAAAATAGTTGGGTACCTTTAATGGGAACTTTCTATTTACAATGATTAACCACAATCCGGTTCTCATTGCCTCTTATTGTGTCTCACCGAGATTGTCCCTACATGAATGTTTTTAAGATTTCCACCTAAATGATGTTGAACTTTGTGGTAATGTGCTTCAACCTTCATTAATTTTAAAATTAACGAAAAACATGTAACAAGAGCGGAAAAACAAAACATTTTCAGTCCTATTGAGAACATTGTTGGGTCCTAGATGTTTAGGGTTTTCAGCATTATTTAGTTGGCTTTACTTTGTATATGCATACTCTCCTTAATAGTATTATGAACTATAAAGTTCCACTTTGATTTCGTATGACTCCAAACATTTCATGCAGTGGCGTGTTGAGTTTTGTTATGAAGAGAGATATTTTTGAGTAATAATATTTGCTATCTTCAAATCATTTTTGATGAGATTTTAAAGGACAACTATTCCAACTGGCTAGCAAAAAAAAAAAAAAAAGTTCACAGGTATAACACTGTTGCCGCATGGCATAAACTTGCAGGCCTGCTTGTAGTAGAAATTGATTTCTTTTAATATATTTATTTTTAATTGAGTAATAAATAAGAAGCTATATCTAGTCTAACAAGTGCAAATTGATGAAGAATTTTGGGAATCACAAATTTACATGTCAAGCTTGGGAGATGCATAAGACGACGATAAAGAATATGTGGGAATGCATCTTGACACATATGACGTCTTATGGGATGATGTAAAGAATAGAAATTTCATGACCATGACTTTCAAGTTTCATCTCTCATGTTAATATCGAAATGTCTGATTAGTGAAATTGTTATAATTCATCTCCACATGCATAATGGGCATTAGACACTGGCCAAGATCAAGGGTGATGTAGTTGCGAATTTACTTAGCCCTTGAGTGAAAGATATTTTCCTTACTTAAGAAATAATTTAGTTAACAAAAGGTGATTGTGAAATACTTAGGTTTACCTCATATTGGGAGTATTACCAAAAAAGTCATAAACCTATTGCAATTTTATTAATTTAGTCCTAAGCTTCTTCTTTTTTTGCCAATTCAGTTTTAAATTTTTTGTAATTGTGCCAATTCAATCCATCCAGCCAATTTTGGCTAATAGATGGTGACAAGTATACTGACCACACCAACCGTGTGGAGGATGCTAACGTGAACAATTTTTAATGATATTTAATTTTTTCAAATTTTTAATTAACTTTTTCTTTTCCATTTTTTTTTCTTTTTGTCTTTTCTTCTCTCTTTGCTCTTTTTTCCCCCATAGTGGCTAGCAAGGTTCATGGCCCTCACCTAGCCTCGCCCAGATCAAGGCAAGATCTTGGGGTTGCTGGCGAGGCTCACCTCGCCATAGCCTTGGGGGCCATAGGTGAAGACGGCCTCCCTTGTAGCTAGCAAGGCCATGGTCGCCTTCACTCGCGACCGATGAGGCCCTAGCAAAGGCAGCTATGGCCTTGCCAACTGCGAGTGAGGCCACGTTCACCTACAGCCAAGGAGGCTAGGCTCGCCTGAATTTGAGAGAATCCACCTTGCTTGCGGCCCTCAAGCTTCCCCTAGATTTGGGCGAAGCCGGGTGAGGGTTACGACCCTCACCGGCCGCTAGCAAGGGCTTCACAACCCTCACTAGAGGTTCACTGACCACTGTGGGAAAAGAAGCAAAGAGGGGAAAAAAAGAAAATAAATATTATTAAAAATTGTTAGCCTCAACATCTGTCGTACAACTGTTGCCGGCTGACGTCTACCTCTATCTCTCCTTTCCCATATAGGAAAAGACTATTACTCTATAGAAGCTTTAGTGTTGATTCTATTAGGAAAAACATTCATTTTACATGAGCCGCGGAGTAATTTTGAGTATTGATTAGTATACACAATGGATTTCGTAACCCATCAATTATAGCTGTTAGAATAATCAATCATAATCTAATTCAATATCTCGTCTCAATATAATTTCATTAAAACTTTGATACTTTTGCAGCCCATGAGTTTTATCAAAATTTTCCTCAGTGGCCAATTTGAAAAATTTCATTTTATAACGATACAAGGTCAATTGGAATAATTTTTTTGCATGCTATTATCAATATGATAATTAGGTTGGTTTGAAAATATTTAGATCCCGTTTATAAAATTTTCAATTTCAATCTCATTATGTGCATATGCAAGTTTTTTTTTTGCCTGAATTTATGTGTAAGTTAATGACTTGTTTTACTCATTGCCTAGTGATAAATCAATTAAAAGAATGTGTAGGCATTGAAAGAAAAAATTATGGCATTTTAATTAGCTTTTCTAGTTTTATATCTACTACGAAAGCAATTACATTCCAACTTAGCCCTTCCAATACTTCGAGTAGGAATTCATCCCTCAATAGAAACATGCTTTCTTCAATATGTATCCTACTCATTTGGATAGAATCCACACACTTCCTCTTGTATATTGATTAAGTTTCATAAATACTATTAATACAACTACTAAGAGTGCGAATGATAAAATTTCTGGTTAGAAATTGATTTTTGGAACAAAAATAGATTTTTCTTTTTCTATTTCTATTCTTGGATGAATTTTGAAGCAAAAATATGCATTTAATAACGATACAAAATTTCTATTCTTGAAATAGAAATTTATTTGATAACGACACAAAATTTCTTCTTTTTAGAGTGACGATGGTAGGGGGAGGGGGCGGCGGCAATGGCTAGTGACGATGACTACGGGGGATGAACGGCTAGTAGTTAGAGAGAGTTGTTGGCAACTAGTGGCAGCGGCAGGGGGAGGGGGAGGCGGTAACAGACAGTGGTGGCAAGTAGTGGTGACCAAAGGGAGGCAGATGGCTAGGTTTAGGGAGAGTCCTTGGTGATCGGCAGGGGGAGGCTGGCGATCGAAGAGGGGGGGCATATAGCTAGGGGTTAGGGAGAGTCATCGACAACTGTCGGCAGCGACGACGGCCGGCCATGATTGGAGGGGGTGGACTACTAAGAGTTAGGGAGAGTCATTGGTGGTAGGTGGCAATGGTGGCCGGAGAGGGGGAAAACGGCTAGGGGTTAGAAAGAGTCATTGGTGACCGATGGCAACTAGAGAGGGGCGGATGACTAAGGGTTAGAGAGAGTCGGCGATGGTGGTAGTTGGTGACAACTAGAGGGGGGCGGATGGCTAGGGGTTAGGGAGAGTTGTCGACAATCGGTAGAGGGTGACCAACGGCAATAGTCGCCAACCGGAGTGGGGTGGATGGCTAAGGGTTAGGGAAAGACTCCTTTGGGTGAGTAGTAGAAAAGAGAATAACAATTTCTATTCCAGAAATATAAAAGTAAAAGAAAAATAATTTCCGATTTCTATTTTAGAAATATTTCTAAAAAAGAAATCTATTCTAGAGATAAAAAAAATGAAATTGTTTTACCATACATATTTCTATTCTAGAAATAAGTATGAAATAAAAAAATAGTTCTAAAATGGAAATATAATAGTTATTATGCGTGCCCTAAATGATCATTACATAGTAGATCATATATGGGTTAGCATTTTTTTTATAATATGTAAAAGCGCCAAAACAATTAATTCTACGCATTTAGTGAATTGATTCTTATCGCGACCTTCTTGAAGGTGAAACACCATGGGAAGACTAATGGATTACTAAGTCTGAAGATTTAGTGCGGACTCTCCCAAGCCCTACTAACCGCAACTTGGTACTCAAAATTTAACATTGTTAAATATGAAATTTTATTCAATTAGGAACCGCCACTAATCAATTGGGGTTGATTAGAAACCCAAATAAAGTATGGGAGAATATTTTACCTCTGCGAACCAGAGATTCAATAGGTTTGGGGACATGGTTACGTTAAGTTAAACTAGCACCCTTTTGGTACCCTTTCTCTTTAAGTTTCAAAAATATTTTTTTGCAAGCAATCTTGATTGATTTTAACCTAAGCCACTAACATGAAAAGGAGTGGGCATGCGTATCACAATCAATGACATTCGACAGGTCCAAAAGGATAAACGTAAGAATCATGATCGACCTTAAGGCAAAACAAACTATTACTAAAAATGCATGCCCTAAACATAAATTCTAAATGGGATGATATCTAATTTTTTTGGATTTTTTTGTAAAATTAATTATGTATGCCTTTAATCTAAATTTAACATGCATGATTCTTACTCTAATGACATATGACGTGCAATTCAAATGGCCTAACTCTATTGACATATGTTAATTGAAAGCTGTTGTAACATATATGTAATCATGATCCTAAATATGTATGTGCTACGTGATGTAAGATGAATGATGTAAACAATGCTATATGCATATGCATGATCTTTTTTCATTTTTAATTTTTTTAATTTTATTAAAATCAAAATCCGAAACTAAACTAAGTCTTATTAGAAAATTTCATCTAAAAAAATGTTATATAAATCTAAGATGCAACCTAGCTACCACACTATCATGCAATCAAACTACCATGCGATGCAATGTGAAATTTTTTTGTATTTTTATTAATGGTAAAATTCACTAATATAAAAACCAACACAAACAATGAACACAACTATATAAACATATAACTCATCACGATCAAATATGGAAGGTTACAATAATCAAAAATCTAATCGGATGTCTCTCGGCTCAGTATTTTTGATTATTATGACCCTCGGCACGAAAATATACCTAACAAATCACTGATCGCAATAAGAACCAAATAATTGTAAAAATAAATAAGAAAATGACCAAATTAATTTTGATTAAAGAAAACTACCTGATTCAGAAGAGAATTATCCTGGAGAATGCGACTAACAAGGAACGATGCCAAGGTCCCAATGATGAGTTCCCAAATAGCATGAGAATTCATCTAATTCAAGTCATTACTTTCACGACAACGGTGGCTTATGATAAGCGATAATGATGGATGTTCACCGATGATGGACTCCGACGTGAAGAATTATGGTGATTCTTAGCAAGACCGAAGAGGTTTGCAAATAACTCAGATTGGATCCAAGAATTCTGTTGACTTCGTTGGATCTCGTGAGCAAGAAAACAAATATGCAAGATATTAGCTGAGCACCAAGATCCCCACTCTCTTTTTACTCTTGATGTTTCCCCCACTCTTTTTTCAGTATCCCCTTCTCTCACTTTTCTCTCCCTTTTATGTGTTTTTTCGTGTCCCCTTCAGTGCGTGTGGCCCCCTTTTTATAGATGAGAGGACTATGTTATTTAAGGAAAAATGATAAATTTGCACGTTACATATTTAGCTCTTGTATCCCACGTGTAATATTTTTTCAATATTTCATCCGACACCTTTCCTAAATATTGAAAGAATAATGCGAATATTCTCGGGAACATTCTCATATTCCAACTCGTCACCCCTTAACGGGCCTAGCCAAATTATTTTTCCTTGTGAGCTTAATCCAACTTGTTAAATTAAAGCTTAGAACCATCAATTGAAGCCCATTTACCACATGTCCAATGCAAATGCAATAATAAATGCTCCTAAAACTATATGCTATGCAATTTAATCCTAATATTTTTTGTTTAGGGGTTAAAATTAATCCCTAAGTTTTTGTGCATTAAATTATGAATGATCAATCAAAATTTAGGTGTTAACAGCTGCCTCTCTTTGAAGGTGAGCTCGCAGAGGTTGCATTCAAAGATAAATTGAAACCTAAATTTTGACCATGCATATGCAATATAATGTTATTTTTTGTGGGAAAATGAATCCCATTTTAAAATGCAATATGATATGATGCATGGAAAAGCTAATGCAAAGTATGAAAAAGAAAAAAAGAAAAAAAAAAGAGCATACCTATAGTTACTTACCAATCAATACGGTAGAGCATCTTGAGGTACGTGATGAATTTTTGTTCCACAAGCATCCGGCTTTCATTCCAGATTTCTTGAAGAGTCTAATGTTTATCGAATTGTCTAGATCCAGACTGAGGCAACCAATTGAATTTAATCAACAGATGCTCAATGTTAGGTAAGACGACCATTGGAACAAGATGTCTCGAAATGCCTAAATCAAAACTAAGGTATAACAAGAAAAATCAAAGAACATTCATATCCATAATGAAATGTTCGATGAAAAGATTCGAGACATTTGACTCAGACTAAAATGTCAAAAATTGGGAAACTTAACCAATAAACACTCAATGTTAGGTGAGATGAATATTGGATTAAGACAACTTTGACCAATAGATGCTCAATGTTAGCTAAGTCAAATATTAGATTGAGATTATTTGAAATACCTTGATTGAGACTAAGGTATGATGAGAAAGATCAGAGAACATTCATGTCCAAAATGAAATGTTTGATAAAAATATTGTGTAACATTCAAATCTAGACTGATGTTAACTAATGATTGAAGGATTTTAGCTAGGATACCAAGCATTTTTAACTTATGGGAGGAGTTACCAAATTTTGCTTTGGGTACTCAAAGGTATTAGATACTTACTTGAGGTTTCCTATCTAAGGGCTTAATTGGCCTACCTCAAGGTTGCTTGCTAGCAATGCTTTGGGAACCATGGAGTGTTTGAACACATCCTAATGCTTCGGACAGCGAATCGAGCATCACAGTTACTCAATTTTCATGAGAACTTTACTTGTCAAACATGGTTAGCAACAACAGGTATATGCATTCATCATCACCAGATATTTCCAATCCATTTGCAGTTCATGTGTCACAATTTTATCAATCCTATATTACCAAATCAGCATTGGCAAGAATTTCTGAAGAACAATCCATTCAGAGGGCGAGTGTCATCGATGTGTCAACTAAAGGACCCCTTTGGTCTGAAAGGACTTTTCACTCACTCTCACGAAAAGGCTATTTTATCCCAATAATTGATGTGGGAATTTGAGAATCATTCTATTTCACTATCATCATACTAGACAGGGGCCTGAGTATCCTCGCAATCAGTACGACTTTACCAATCTAAAAGGTCTTTAACATGGACCATAATATGGGCTTGGTCAACGGCTTAACAAGGGGATTCTTTGAGTCAAGGCTATTGAAAGAACAATTCTACAATCATCTCCAGGTTTACAAGTCAAGAACCCTGCAAAATGAGATAGAAATAATCTTGCTCACACTTCTTCGAGCAATGCTTAAGACATGTGAACAAATACATTAATTCAAGTGCCCTAATCTGAAGAGACTTTATGAGAGACGTAATGTAGGCTAGGTTCACGGGTTGAGAAATGAAAGGATTATTAGGCTCAAAATGTGTGTAAATGGGTGAGACTTGGTGATCATCTTGACATTACCACCAGTCTTCATCTTCGCCATCAAAGATTATTTCCAAAATGTGTTTTGTTGATCGCAAAAGTTTTGCAATTGACAACTTTTCACAATCGATAGTCATCTATCTTGACTTTTTTTCATTCTCTTATGGCCATTGGCCTTGCTTTTACCAGGCACACTGCTTTTTCTTGCCCCTCTTTTTATTGTTATGTCTATGGGCATCAGCCTTGCTTTTATTAGGCACACTGCTTTGTCACGCCTCCTAGTTCTATTTTTACCATTGACACACTGTTTACGATGTATCAATTTTTCATTTGGACTTTTGAAGGTCTTCACATTTTGTTGGCACTCTAGACCTTACTGCTTCTTGAATGATTATTTTTTGCTTGCCCTGGTATGGGGGATGATCACCAACTAGGTTCAAAGAAATGAATTTTTAGGCTCAAAAGGGCTATGCAACGGATATACGTGTGTAGGATAGAGAGAAAAAAAAATGCTCTTCGTCATCCTAAGGCACTCAGATTATTGTTTGAGTTCATCTGCAATAAGATACAGAAAGATTGATGCATGTGAGAGCAAGAGAATTTCTATCTATTTTTCTCGTCACGTGATACCAACTTACCTCCAATTTGCCCCAATATGGGGTGGTTCTTGACAAGGGTAATTTGAAAGAAATCTCCACAAGTGTATGAGGCTCAAAGGGGTTAAACAATGGATCTCTTGTAGTGTTTGGGATAGAGAAATGAATCGCCTCTCATCATTTCAGTCAGCATAGCTTTCGCGAGAAAACTCTTTGCCTTGTAAGCATGGAATCTTTCCGCTCAACTCATTAGGGATCAGTGTATGGGAGAAAGTGTTTAGGACTAAGCCTGCCTTTCATCATTCCAATGTATCCTATTTGACACATTCAATTTATTTCACCGAAAATGATAATGCAACATTTGCAAAAAAAAATGGAGAAACTGACTTGCGATTCATTTATTATGGAAAATAACAGGATCATGGGTAATACTTCTTGATAGGATCAAAATTAACTAGACTAGAAAACTCACGACCATCCATTTAGCAAGGATTAAAGCGCCTCCAAGGAGTACCTTCCTTACCACATATGGGCCATTGTAATTCGGAGTGAATTTGCCCTCAGGATTAGGAAAAATTGGCAGTAGCCTCCTCAAGACCAGATCATTTTCCTTGAAATGCCTCACACGTACCTTCTGATTAAAGGACCTAGCTACTCTTTGTTGGTATAACTGACCATGGCAAAGAGCTTTCAACCTTTGCTTCATCCATTCTGCCTCGGATAATTCCACCTGGGATAAGACTCTTAGAGAGGGGATCTCCATCTCCACAGGCAAGACTAGTTCCATGCCATATACTAGAGAGAATGGGGTTACCCCAGTAGAAGTATGAATTGACGTTCTATCATGCCAATCTTGGTAATTCCTGACTATTTTCGCCAAGATCTTCTTGATGTTTTTATTAGCCGCCTCAATAGCTCCATTCATTTGCGAGCGGTAAGGGGATGAATTCAGATGCTTGATCTTAAACTCAGTGAATAGCCCATTCACAAGCTTGTCCCATTGTTAGTGTCAATTGCTTCAGGGACCTTGTAACGGGCAATTATGTCACGCTTGATAAATTTCACAACATTTCGAGCAGTGACATTAACATAAGATGCGGCTTCAATCCACTTAGAAAAATAGTCTATTGCCACCAGAATGAATCGATGCCCATTTGAATCTTTAGGGTTTATTGGGCCAATCATATCAATGCCCCACATTGAGAAAGGCCACGCTCGGATAACTGGTGTAGCTCAGTTGGGGGGACATTTATCTTATCTCCATGGATTTGGCAACGATGGCAACTTTGAACGTGTTGGATGTAGTCACTCTCTAATGTCAGCCGGTAGTATTCCAACCTCATAATTTTCCTAGCTAGCATGTGCCCATTCATATGTGGGCCACAAACTCCTTCGTGCACTTCTTGCATAATTTGCATGGCTTTGGCTACATTTTTCAAAGTTAGGCATTTTGAACTGCACTTTGACTTTTGCAAGTCTTTCGGGCTTTGGCATTCTGAACCCTATAGTTGCTTAAGCTTTTCCTCAATTTTTGCTAAGCGTTTTACTTGCTCAGTTTTTGTTACGACCGAGTGCATCACTTGCACCTCATCATCATCAACAATTTGAGGCATATCAGTGATTTTGATTGTAGGAGCATCACCAGAGTTTGACGGGCCGATTGCAATTGTATTCTTGCCCTTTTCTCTCGAATCACCAATGGGAGGGTGTTGAGGTAACACCACTTCAACTTGCGGAGCTAATGGGACAATGTTCGATTTGTTTAGACAACTGCTCAAGGACATTCAGAATTTGCTTGATTTCTGTTTCAAGGGCAGCAACACGAGCTTGTTCAGTAACACACGCTTGTTTAGTGTTATCGGCCATTACTGCTTTAGAACGAGTACGAATAGGTGATCTTGGGCGAGCTGTGTTGTATCAATGTTACCTAGCGTAAAAGAAAAAAAACGCAGTAAGCATCATGACAAATGAAATTGGTCCATGACAACGATCGATCACGCATTTTATTAAGTGATATTGAATTCCAAAGACATTAATCTAAGAAATTAAAATGACTCCCTAGGGAATTAAATTCCTAAAACATCAATTTGAGAAATTGAAATAACACTCTAAAGTTGAAATTGAACTCCTAGAACATAAAAACAAACTAGTGACTCTTCTCTATATACAATTGGGAGATCACTGTCTTTCGAAGCTTTTTGTTCTGTCAAACCAATTCAGAGATATGAGCCTCTTTTGCTTCCATAGTTTCTTTGAGATGTTCAATTTGCGCTTTACGAGTGAGTTGCACCGTGACCTCAGGTATTCCTGGGAGTAGAGCTATAGGAATTTTGTGATGGTGGATATAATAATCCGAGGCATGATAAATCTTCTCTTCTCCCTTCAACCTTTTGGGCACCACTATCTTTTCTTGCTGGCATTCCTTCCATGTGCTTTCGAAACAATCGATCTCTTCCAAGTATTCATGATCCTTACGTGTGAAGAGAGTTCGAAATAGGTTCATCCGAAGAGGAGGTGGAATATCTTGGAGCACACGGTATTGGCGGGCTACCCTATGAGGGTAGTAAGATGTTGCACCAGTAATTCCCAACAATGGAACCGGATCATCTTTCTTATGACAAAAACGAGCCTCACCAACACGAAACCATTTAGCATACCACAAAAAGCCCTCAAGATCCGGATCTTTTAGAAAAGTTATCCAGTTGGAATATGACTTTCCAGTATACTTTTTCTCTAAGATTGAAAACCTTTTTATTGGATGATTAGAACCTTCTATTTCACCTCGACGCATGAAATGACCAAACTCCCTCACGTGTGAAAGAAACCAAATTTGTAGAAGTTCAGGAGATGCATTCATGATTTTTCCTCCATTTTGTTTAAAACGATTGAGGGATAAAAATGTCTTAGCTAGAATCATGTTTATAAAATTCATGCTAGCACATGCTTGCCTAACCACCCATGCAATCAAAGGATTAATAGCATTTTTTCTATGAGGGAAAATTATAAATCCAAAGAAAGCTAAAATGAATATCCTGCCTTTTTGGCGCATTGAAGATTGATTTGAAAAGTGATTAGCCAAAAATGAGAAAGGGCATGCATTACAATTAGCTTTCGAAATTTTCTTAACCTTATCGGTTTTGATTCTTAAAAATTCGGATAAAATTGATGTGGGCTCTAAACCGAGAGGCGGCCTAACAAGTTCAATACTGAGGGGCATTCTCATGATAACACTATATTCTTCAAGTGTTGGAGTTAGCTCATTCTTACTACCAAAGATGAAGGTAGCAGTCTTAGGGCACTAGAAGTGAGATATTGCTTGCAAGGCACAACTATGGACTCCAATATCTAGAAGGGGTATGAGCTAACCAAGTATTGACTCCACATAGTCTTGGCCTTCCTTATTTAGATTATTCCACCATCCCTTGAGCTCGATCTTAGGAGTTGGAATGAATTGAACATCGGATCTCCCCATTGTATATAGATTAAGACCTGCAATCAACCTTTTGTCATGGACCCAAAAAAAATGATAAAATTAATAGATTGCATAGTGTAAGGTAAGAATACTTATTTCATGAAGGAAAAATGGCAATCACATAGACATACACATGAGACGTGAGGTTTGACACCTAAACTATAGGGCTTGGCAAATTAGAGCTAAGAGGAATGATCCGACTAGTCGCAGTCTCACGTAAAAATGTCGGGTCCTCAGCTTCGGCTTGGTCAAAGAAAATCCTATAGTCATGCGATTTCACAGACAAGGATAAACATTTTGACACCAAGAAAAAAAATTCGGAGTTGAGAAAGGCAACCTCTACATTACAGTTTCACGTTCAAGGTTGGATCATTTCTCAACACCATCCTAACATCCTTAATTGCGGTCTAGGTTTGACGGTAGGTAGTGTGTGCAAAGTATAGTGCTAAAACCATTTAAAAATCATGCACGGCAATTAATAATGCAAACATCACTTCAATATGAGTATAAAAAAAAATCAACCTCAACACCTTCCTACAAAACAAAAAGTTAGCAAACACTACCCTCCTTATAACTCCTTTCTACAAGAACATTTAACACTTCATGTTAGGGGCGTACCTGGTATCCATGCTGCCAAACAAAAAAAATACTTTTGAAAAGAGAAAAATCAGGCCTATGTCCACTATGAGTTTTAAGTCATGTCCCCAGTGGAGTCACTAAGCTGTCACGACCTTCCCGAAGGTGAAACACTATGGGAAGATGAATGGATTACTAAATCTAAAGGCTTAGTGCGGACTCTCCTAAACCCTACCAACTGCAACTTGGTACTCAAAATTTAACATTGTTAAACATGAAATTGTATTCAATTAGGAGCCGCCACTAATCAATTGGGGTTGATTAGAAATCCAAGTAAAGTATGGGAGAATACTTTACTTCCGCAAACTAGAGATTCAATAGGTTCGGAGATATGGTTACGCTAAGTTAAACTAGCGCCCTTTTGGTACCCTTTCTCTTTACTTTTCAAAAATATTTTTTTGATAGCAATCTTGGTTGATTTTAACCTAAGCCACTAACATGGAAAGGAGTGGACATGCATATCACAATCAATGACATTCAACAGGTCCAAAAGGATAATGTAAGAATCATGATCGACCTTAAGGCAAAACAAGCTATAACTAAAAATGCATGCCCTAAACATAAATTCTAAATGGGATGACATCTAATTTTTTTGGATTTTTTTGCAAAATTAATTATGTATGACTTTAATCTAAATTTAACATGCATGATTCTTACTCTAATGACATATGACGTGCAATTCAAATGGCCTAACTCTATTGACATATGTTAATTGAAAACTATTGTAACATATATGTAATCATGACCCTAAATATGTATGTGCTACGTGATGTAAGATGAATGATGTAAACAATGCTATATGCATATGCATGATCTTTTTTCATTTTTAAATTTTTAAATTTTATTAAAATCAAAATCCGAAACTAAACTAAGTCTTATTAGAAAATTTCATCTAAAAAAATGTTATATAAATCTAAGATGCAACCTAGCTACCACATTATCATGCAATCAAACTACCATGCGATGCAATGTGAAATTTTTTTGTATTTTTATTAATGGTAAAATTTACCGATATAAAAACCAATACAAACAATGAACACAACTATATAAACATATAACTCATCACGATCAAAGATGAAAGGTTACGATAATCAAAAATCTAATTCGATGTCTCTTGGCTTAGTATTTTTGATTATTATGACCCTCGACACGAAAATATACCTAACGAATCACCAATCGCAATAAGAACCAAATAATTGTAAAAATAAATAAGAAAACGACCAAATTTGATTAAAGAAAACTACCTGATTCAAAAGAGAATTATCCTGGAGAATGCAACTAACAAGGAACGATGCCAAGGTCCCAATGATGAGTTCCTTAACAGTATGAGAATTCATCTAATTCAAGTCATTACTTTCATGACGGTGGTGGCTTACGATGATCGATGATGATGGATGTTCACCGATGATGGACTCCGACATGAAGAATTATGGTGATTCTTAGCAAGATCGAAGAAACCTGCAAATAACTCAGATTGGATCCAAGAATTCTATTGACTTCGTTGGATCCCGTGAGCAAGAAAACAAATATGCAAGATATTTGCTGAGCACCAAGATCCCCACTCTCACTTTTCTCTTGATGTTTCCCACACTCTTTTTTCAGCATCCCCTTCTCTCACTTTTCTCTCCCTTTTATGTGTTTTTTTTTTTGTCCCCCTTTTTATAGGTGAGAGGACTATGTTATTTAAGGAAAGATGATAAATTTGCACGTTGCATGTTTAGCTCTTGTATCTGACGTGCAATACTGTTTTAATATTTTATTCGACACCTTCCCTGAATATTGAAAGAATAATGCGAATATTCTCGATAATATTCTTATATTCTCGGGAATAATCTCATATTCCAACTCGTCACCCCTTAACAGGTCTAGCCAAATTCTTTTTTCCTTGTGGGCTTAGTTCAACTTGTTAAATTAAAGCTTAGAACCATCAATTGAAACCCATCTGCCACATGTCCAATGCAAATGCAATTAATAAATGTTGCTAAAACTATATGCTATGCAATTTAATCCTAATATTTTTTGTTCAGGGGTTAAAATTAATCCATAAATTTTTATACATTAAATTACGAATGATCAATCAAAATTTAGGTGTCAACAATTCACCATTTCACGACAAATGTAAGCTTTGATATCCATAACATGATTAATATAAGCATATAGAAATAATTTGAAATCCGTCCACTCACAAGGAGAAATAAATTTTTTTCCCGAGGTAATCTCATCCTTCTTCTTATGATTTAATACATAATTTATTAATATCTCATCAAGAAACATAGTGGGTACACATATTTAGAGCAATTCTGGCGTAATGAATAACTTATGGTGCATTTGGTTCAGCTTTGCAAATGAGCTTTCAATCTAATGCAAATGTTGAAAGCCCAAAGCCACTTGGGGAAATGCAATTGTGTTTGGTAAATTTTTTTTGCAAATGAACTTTGAGTTAGATGTGCGTTTGGTAAAAAAAAAATTTGCAATAGGATTTGAGGGGTATAATAATATATGTATTTATATCTTCTTCTTTTTTTGAAAATTGAAGTAAACCCTTCGCCGGACCAGTGAAGGGCTAGCTCCTTTCTCAATTAAAAAAAAATAACCAGGGGCAAAATCGGAAATATAAAGAATTAGTGAGGATAGTTTTGGAAGGAAAATATTAATTTTAGCATTGGCCAAATGCTAAAAGCCCAAAGCTAGTCCCTACTAGCTCTACGCTTTTGGTATTTTGAAGGCCGGATTTCAATTGAAAGCCAGTTTTAAAGTTGAACCAAATGTAGCCTTTTACCCCCCCCCACACACATATACATATATTTTGTTTCTAACACTCTGACAAACGAAGTTAGATTTACAAGTCTCTATAATGGAAAATCAAGAGAGCAACACAATTGATCAGATTGATAGTGACTTAATCGAACAAAATATTTTTCCTAGAAGTGGTTATGCCTTCCGATGGCCATATAACATCAAAGAATTCAATAGGGCTACATGGCCATAGATCGTTAACTCCAACCAGCTGATTTACTTCTGCGGCATCTAAAATGTCAAGACGGGTGAGTAGAGGGGTGAGGCAAACTAGTGCCTATCTTGAGCTTTGTCTCCATCGCCATCGGCCGCTATTCAAATGAGACTGCAGGAGATATGTTCCAACAAATGTAATATTATCATATATTTATGTATTCATGTTTCATCCCACGAAAGGCGAGGTCGTACTTATAGTGCTAGACTTGAAAACTCATAGATTTTTGCAAAATTCTCAATTTGGTTCCTTAATTAACCATGACAATCTCGTTGGAAATTTCATTGATATATTTCCTTGAAAAGAGTATTTGAGATTGAGAGCTTTAAACTAGGACGAATTTTTACTGCAATTATGCAATGCATTTCCAATTCGCTCATGCTCTTGATGCCAAAAGACAACCACATCATATAAAACTTGCGATTCTCATTTCTATATTGGATATGAACTTTAATTTACAAGCCATATCATGATAATATGTAATTATATATACCTTTTTAAGAATTTCATAACATATACGAAGATCCATGTCATGTAGAAAAAGTTAATATCTTATGGAACATTAATGGGAATTTTTTTTTGGCAATGATTAACCACTATCTAATAATGTCGTAACCTCTTATTGGGTCTCAACAGAGATTCATATTTGCTTGCTTGTATTTTAAATTTCCACCTAAATGATGTTGAACTTTGAAGTAATTTGCTTTATTACTATTCAAATTATAGAAAAACATGTAACAAAAGCAAAAAGAACATATTCAGTCAAAGATGAGAGGGGTTTTCGACATTATAATGTTGTTATCTTTTGTTTAAGCTCCATTTATTTCACGGAAAATAAATAAATTAGAAAATAATTTTCTAAAACCGATTACATTTCTCTTGAAATAATTAGCCAATGGAAAATTTTATATTATGGACAACAATTTATGTCTAAATATTTTTGTAAACAATGAAAATATTTTTTTTATAGCTAAACAAGCAATCATTTTGAGGAAAATATTTTCTAATGATTTATTTTTTGCGAATAAACTGAGCATTAGTATATGCATAATCTCTTTTATAATACTATGAACAATAAAAAGTTCAACTAAATAGAAATTATTGCTTGTGTACGACTTTAGACATTTCGTGCAGTGGCGTCATGAGTTTTGTTGTGAACATAGATGCTTTTAAGTAAAATATTTGTCACCCTTGATCTCGAGTTTTGTTGTGGACTTGATTTTTGAGTTTTTTTTCTCTCATGTTAATGTTGAAATGTCTGAATTAGCGAAATTGTTATAATTCATCTTCACGTGTATATATATGCTTGAGCCCTTTCACAACATTTATGTGTGTTACTAATCGGTAACCAAGTCGATAGTCTTCACATTGAGATCTTTAATTTGGTTTAATTATTAGCACCCTCCCTTAAACCAAATTATTTTCCATCAATCATTCTAAGGAGATTCTTGAACTTTTGAAAGGCATCAATCTTGAGAGGTTCAGTAAAAATATTTGCTACTTAATCTCCCACATTCACATGTGAAACTTCAATTTTCCTCTCCCTTGCTTGTTCTCAAATGAAGTGATATCAAACATCAATATGTTTATTTTGTTCATGAAAAACTGGATGTTTCACCAAAACAATAGCAAAAATATTATCAACAATAATTTATGTTACATTATTTTGCTCCATATGAATTTCTTTGAGTAGTCTCTCAACCATATTGCATGACAAACATATGAAGATGCTGCCACATATTTAGTTTCACATGTTGAAATAGTAAAGCTAGATTGCTTCTATAATGGCCACGTGAAAGTAGTGTTATACAAGAAAAATACAAAACCTATAGTGCTTTTTTGATCATCAATGTCTACACCCTAAGCACCGTCTAACTTGGCTCTAAGCTGAAAGGATTTAGACTATAGTAGCGTTGGCCATGAGCAACAATCCATTTGACATAACTAATTATCCGTCTTGCAGCTTTTAGATGAGATGATTTTGGTTTCTCCATATATTGGCACACAATCCCAACATTTACATGATATCATGTCTAATACATGTTAAATATCTCAAGCTTCCTATCAAAGTTCTATAGTATGTTTAATCAACATCAACACCATCATCAAACTTTTTAAAACTTGGGCTCAGCACTCCATTATAAAATGAATCAAATAAAGTGCATGCTTGTGTAGACATTGAGAGAAGCCATTTGCCTTGAAATAAGCCTCAATTTTGGAATTTCATGCCCTTGGTGCTTATTTAAGCCCATATAGAACTTTCTTCAACCTCGACACTTTGTCTTCAAAACATTTCACAATAAACCTCATGGGTTGCTAAACATAAATCTTCTCATCAAGGATGCCATTTAAAAATGTTGATTTGACATCTATATGATAAATTTGTCAATCATTTTGAGCCGTAACAAAAATTATCAATCTAGTTGTTTTCATGCGAACGACAGGGAAAAAAACTTAATCATAGTATCTAACATTACACCCAATAATGTGTCCTATCTCTTACTGATCTAGTTTCCAATCATAATTTGAGCTTCTTGGCGATACCCATGGTTTGCTTCAATCGCACTATCTGTTTAATGGCAAATTCCGTCAGTGGACTAATCAAAGACAACTCAACATTTTCTAATAAGTAAAGGGACAGTTTTGAAATTTTTTTTTGAAAGATGGGTTTGATTTCTAAGCTAAAGAATAAGAACCAACAGTGACATTTCAATTTCACCGAAACTGTCATTACAACCTATAATTACAACCTATCTCCTTCTTGTCCAGTTTCCAACCATTATCTGAGCTTCTTGGCAATGCCCATGCTTTTGCTTCAATTGCGCTATCTGTTTAGTTTATCCCTTTAAAGTGATGATTGACCCAGCCACCTTCCTTCAACTTAAAACCATTTGAAGACAACTTTTGAGTAGCCAGAAAGCTGCTATAAGTTGATGGACATGATTAAAGTCGAGGAGCACGTTATTAATTTGTGTATTTTGCAGTGACCTCTTTGCACTTGTACCTTTGACTTCTTTTATGAAAACAGTGTTTTTGTTGTTTAATTCGAAATGCATTGGCATCAATTTCAAACAGAGTCACAATGACAGGCCAAGAAAGACAAAACGAAATGTATCATACTCTATTTTCATCATATATGTTCAATTATTCTTGAGGGAGTTGACTCCTTTGAGAGGAAAGTTTATTCTTGAGGGAGTTGACTCATTTGAGAGGAAAGTCAATCAATCTCCTCACAAATATCATTACATGAACTATTGTCATTCAATAACTTTAAAGCTTTCCTTTTGCAAAGTGGACAAAAGTTCCTCAGCATGAGCCATTTCCAAGTGCAGCCACATTGAAAGTAATGCCCACAATCCAACTTTGCAAGTTTATCTTCATCAACATTGTCATCCTGCAATAGTTTTAGCAAAATACAAAGTACAATTTAGTTGCAACATAATTTGGCTTCAACATTAGATTCCGCCAAAGTCGAGATTGATATTGTTGCAACCTAAAATGCATGGAAATGACTTCTTCACTCAATCCTATGAAACCCTCCAACTTTTTCTTCAAGGCAGAGTAGTTTCTAATGAGAAAACATCAAAAAACTCGATTGGGTTGTATGGCTTCATACCGTTATTCCTGTCGATCAATTTACTTCTGCGACATCTGGAATACCGAGATGGCAATCAGAAGGGAGAGGCAAGCTACCATTGTCTGAGATATGGTCTCCATCGCTATGGGCCATGGCTCAAAGGAGAATGCATGAGGTATGTTCCGTATAATGTAATATTGTTGTATCTATACGTGCTTATCGTGTTTTGTCATAGGAACAGTGAGATCGTATTTATAATACTAGACTACAAAACTAAATAAATTCTTGCATATTCTCAATTTGATTCCTTAATTGACTATGATGATCTCCTTGGAAAATCTAGTAGATATATTTCCCTGTAAAGGAGTATTTGAGATTGAAAGCTTGAAATCAAAACGGATTTTTACTACCAATTATGTGATGCATTTCCATATCGTTCATGCACTTGATGTCAATAGATCTTTGCATCCTATTAAACTTTTTATTCTCATTCCTATACTGGATATGAACATTAATAGTCAAGCCATACTATGATAATACATGATTATACATACTTTTTAGGGATATATATATAAATCTCTATCAAGTGAAAAAGAAACTTCCCATTAATGGGACATATGATATTACCTTTTCGTGGGGAATACAAAAGATATTTTACCATATATTCTATTTTGTCCATTCTAGATTTGTCTACTTTGGAAACAACTTGCTTGCAGCAATACACCTCATAACATATTTTCATGCATTCATCTTTCTTCTTCTAGGCTAATTGGGTAAGTTCAAAGTCGTTGTATTCTATCCATTTTCCAAATTATCTATATAAACTTATATGATTGTATATTAATTATTTGACTAATTAAGTGCTATCCCAATCTGGTTGTTAACTATTTTAAGGGAAATTGAATTTCACTTTTGAATTTTGTTGTTGCCATTTACTTAATTCTTGCGTTACAATTCTTTCCTTAACGCCCTTTTCGCATTCCAAAGAGCAAAACAACAATATGATAATTAGGGAGACATCATTTTGTATGGTTATTTTGCTTTTTTCCAAAATCCTTTTTAATAGTAATTGACTTTGGCATCTAGTAACGTGTTACTCATCTCTACCTCTCTTTGGATACATGTACATGTGTGTGTTTTTAGTTCTCTATAAGTTGAATTGGAATCGAGAGATGTTCGCATCTACAAGCACCTTTGGACCTTCAAAGACCCTTGCGTTTTGGTGTTTGATAACGTAATCTCAATAGCCTTTAGGCAAATGTTCACAGCAAGGCCCCTCGCTTTGCGCTTTAGTTTTTTCAGTGATGCATTTTCAGAAGATAAAAAAAAAATTGCTTTCGAATTTGCCCTCAATAGACTATTCAAAGACTTGGCACTTATATACGGATCCGATTAGCCCATTGCCTAAGGGCCTCTAATGCAGCTGTTGACTGGTTCGCGAAATCTTAAATTGCCTGCCGCATAATTGGCCTTTTCGCCTTCCTCAAGCCTTTTGGGCTTTATTATGTATGGGCACTCTCTCGATAGGCCCTTTTATTCAGGCTAATAATGAAACAATATCATTTTCAACAAGATAACCAAAAAAAATATTATCCAACAGTTGTACCCTCACCTTACACACATTCTCTCTCCTCCCTCTGCTCCTCTGCCTTGCCTCCATCTAAGCAACACCAACAAGCGACACGATACGAAATGACTTGCTAACATGTCATTTCTAAAAAAATAGAGAATTTCAATGTGATAAGATACATTACATATTAAATGAACATTTATATATATATATATATATATATATATATATATATATATATATATATATATATTGATTTGATCCTCCTTTTTTTCTTCTCTTTTTCTTCCATTAGGGATTTATGATTAGGTTTTTTGGGGCTGGCTAGGTAATTAATTTTGGGGTGACTAAGTAAATGACTTCAGTATATATATTTTTGATGGATTTACATTTTGATCCATAATTTATTGAAAATGTTTAAAAATTGACACTATATATGTCGGAATGGCATGTCGGGATAATGAATTGCTATGTCCGGTGTGTTGACCACATGTCAAATATAAAACACTTGTTGCCCACATATCAATCACATGTTGGACCGTAGGCCTCCGAAGAGTGTTCGTTCTTCTTAGGCCTCCATTGCACCATTGCTTGACCCGACCATATGATAGACTCCAAGGTACGGACCCCTGAGTGCCAAAACTTGGCATGAGGGGACACTTAAGTGCCAAAAGTTACAAAATGTGTACTTAAGTGCCAAAATCGGAGCAAAATTGATCAGTTAAGTGCCAACGGCGAAAAATTTCGGCCAAATTGCCACGTGTCTATTTTCTGACGACTTCATTTGCTAACAGAGCATTTTTTTCAAAATAAAAAATCCATGTGGTAATTCTTTTTTAAAAAAATTGTCCATGTCAGATTTAAAAAAATTAAAATTGATTTTTTTTAAAAAAAAATAGAGAAGAAGGGAATTGGCGAGGGCTGTGTAGCCCTCGCCGTTGCCGTCGTCGCCGCCCTACCCTCGCCGGGAAGGGCCAATGACGGTGGGCGAGGGTTGGCAGGGGTCGCTAGGCCCCGACCAATGGCCAGCGACCTCGGCCGGCCTGCGGTGAGGGCCTGCGAGCCCTTATCCAGATCTAGGGCAAGGGTCACGACTCTCCCCCTGATCCGACGAGGGCCGCCAGCCCTCGCCCAGCCAGGCCAAGGGCCGTTGGCCGCCCAAACTGGCCAGGCGAGGGTCGCGACCCTCGCCCCAGATCTGGGCGAAGGCTTGCAGGCCCTCGCCGCAGGCCGACCGGGGCTTGGTGACCTCGGCCGACCCTCGCCCACCGTCGCCGGCCCTTCCCGGTGAGGGTGGGGCAATGACGGCGGCGGCGGCGAGGGCTTGTACAGCCCTCGCCAATCCCCTTCTTCTCTCTTTTTTTTTTAATAAAATTGATTTTATAATAATATATATTTTTAATTATTTAATATTATTTAATTAATAATTTTTAAAATCCACGTCAGCCAAAACGACGTTGTTTTGGCTAATTTTTCGCCGATTCAGTTTCCGGCGAGCCACGTAGGCAAGAAAATTAATAAAAAATTACCACGTAGGATTTCCGGTAGGGTTCCGACGACTTGGCACTGAAATGATCCTCTTTTTTTTAAAGTGGCACTTAAATGTATCATTTGTAACTTTTGACACTTAATTGTCCCTCCGTGCCAAGTTTTGGCACTCCCGTTGTACTTATGCCGATAGACTCCACATGCGAGCCAGCCATAGGGAGTTGATCTTTGTAGAAATGCAAAGACGCAAAGATCAAATCAGCATGAGCAGAGGGGAAGAAACACCATAGATGCAGAGATGCAAAGATCAACTCACCATTGGGTTGACTTGTAGGTCCTGATATCGCTTTGACAAAAATGCTAGTTTCACCCAAGTTTCATCCTAGTCACGATGGGTGCAAGCTTTTGAATTAAATGAGCATGCACTCACGCAACCCTCGCTTGACCCAGGTGAGGGCCACCTGAGGCCACGAGACCCAAGCGGCGGTCACCTAGGTCGCGGCGTGTCCAGACCCTTGTTGGAGGTCGCTTGACCTCGAGCGACCTCAATCGATGGCCATTGACGCCAAATCTGGCTAATCGGCGGTCATTGGCAAAGGGTTGACTCCTTCCTCAATTTTTTTAAAAAATAACCAGGGGCAAAATCGGAAATATGAAGAATTAGTGAGGATAGTTTTGGAGGGGAAAAATTAATTTTAGCATTTGGCCAAATGTTGAAAACCCAAAGCTAATCCCTACTAGCTTTGAGGATTAGCTTTGAGCTTTTAGCATTTTGAAGGTCAGCTTTCAATTGAAAGCCGACTTCAAAACTGAACCAAACGCGCGCGTGCACGCACACACACATATATGTATGTATATTGTTGTTGTTAACACTGACAAATGAAGTTAGATTAAAAAGTCTCTATAATGGAAAATCAAGAGAGCAACACAATTGATCAGATTGATAGTGACTTAATTGAACAAAATGTTTTTCCTAGAAGTGGTTATGCTTTCCTATGGCCATATAACATCAAAGAATTCAATAGGGCTACATGGCCATGGATCGTTAACTCCAACCGGTTGATCTACTTCTATGGCATCTGATGGGTGAGTAGAGGGGTGAGGCAAACTAGTGCCTATCTTGAGCTTTGTCTCCATTGCCGTGGGCCACTATTCAAATGAGAATGCACGAGATATGTTCCAAAAAATGTAATATTGTCATATATTTATGTATTCATGTTTCATCCCATGAAAGGCGAGGTCATACTTATAATGCTAGACTTGAAAACTCATAAATTTTTGCAAAATTCTCAATTTGGTTCCTTAATTAGCCATGACAATCTCGTTAGAAATTTCATTGATATTTTTCCTTGAAAAGAGTATTTGAGATTGAGAGCTTTAAACTAGGATGAATTTTTACCGCAATTATCCAATGCATTTCCAATTCGCTCATGCTCTTGATGCCAAAAGACAACCACATCATTTAAAACTTGTGATTCTCATTTATATAATGGATATGAACTTCAATTTACAAGCCATATCATGATAATATGTAATTATATATGCCTTTTTAAGAATTTCATAACATATATGAAGATCCATGTCATGTAGAAAAAGTTAATATCTTATGGAACATTAATGGGAATTTTCTTTTGGCAATGATTAACCACTACCTAGTAATGTCGTAACCTCTTATTGGGTCTCAGCAGATATTCATATTTGCTTGCATGTATTTTAAATTTCCACCGAAATGATATTGAACTTTGAAGTAATTTGCTTCAACCTTATTACTATAGAAATTATAGAAAAACATGTAATAAAAGCAAAAAGAACATATTCAGTCTAATTGAGAATATTGTTGAGTCCAAGATGAGAGGGGTGTTTGACATTATAATGTTGTTATCTTTTGCTTAAGCTCCATTTATTTCATGAAAAATAAATAAATTAGAAAATAGTTTTCTAAAACTGATCACATTTCTCATGAAATAATTAGCCAATGGAAAATTTTCTATTATCGACAACAATTTATGTCTAAATATTTTTGTAAACAATGAAAATATTTTTCTTACAACTGTACAAGCAATTATTTTGAGGAAAATATTTTCTGATGATTTATTTTTTGCGAAAAAAACTGAGCATTAGTATATGCATAATCTCTTTTATAATGCTATGAACTATAAAAAGTTCAACTAAACAGAATTTATTGCTTGTGTATGACTTTAGACATTTGGTGCAGTGGCGTTATGAGTTTTGTTGTGAACATAGATGTTTTTAAATAATAATATTTGTCACCTTTGATCTCAAGTTTTGTTGTGGACATGATTTTTGAGTTTTTTCTCTCATGTTAATGTCGAAATGTCTGAATTAGTGAAATTGTTATAATTCATCTTCATGTGTATCTATATGCTTGAGCCCTTTCACAACATTTATGTGTGTTACTAATCGGTAACCTAGTCGATAGTCTTCACATTGAGATCTTTAATTTGGTTTGATTATTAGCACCCTCCCTTAAACCAAATTATTTTCCATCAATCATTCTAAGGAGACTCTTGAACTTTTGAAAGGCATCAATCTTGAGATGTTTAGTAAAAATATTTGCTACTTCATCTCCCACATTCACATGTGAAACTTCAATTTTCCTCTTCGTTGCTTGTTCTCAAATGAAGTGATATTAAACATCAATATGTTTATTTCGTTCATGAAAAACTGGATTTTTCACCAAACAATAGCAAAAATATTATCAACAATAATTTATGTTACTTTCTTTTGCTCCATATGAATTTCTTTGAGTAGCCTCTTAACCATATTGCATGACAAACATATGAAGATGCTGCCACATATTTAGTTTCACATGTCAAAATAGTAAAGCTAGATTGCTTCTATAATGACCACGTGAAAGTAGTGTTACACAAGAAAATTACAAAACCTATAGTGCTTTTTTGATCGTCAATGTCTACACCCTAAGCACCACCTAACTAGGTTCTAAGCTGAAAGGATTTAGACTATAGTAGCGTTGGCCATGAGCAACAATCCATTTGACATAACTAAGTATCCATCTTGCAGCTTTTAGATGAGATGATTTTGGTCTCTCCATATATCGGCTCACAATCCCAATATTGTACATGATATCATGTCTAATACATGTTAAATATCTCAAGCTTCTTATCAAGGTTCTATAGTATGTTTAATCAATATCAACACCATCATCAAACTTTTTAAAGCTTGGGCTCCACGTTCCATTAGAAAATGAATCAAATAAAGTGCATGCTTATGTAGACATTGAGAGAAGCCATTTGCCTTGAAATAAGCATCAATTTTGGGATTGTATGCTCTTGGTGCTTATTTAAGCCCATATAGAACTTTCTTCAACCTCAACACTTTGTCTTCAAAACCTTTCTCAATAAACCTCATGGGTTGCTGAACATAAATCTTCTCGTCAAGGATGCCATTTAAAAATGTTGATTTGACATCTATTTGATAAATTTGCCAACCATTTTGAGCTGTAACAGAAATTATCAATCTAGTTGTTTTCATGCGAATGACAGGGAAAAAAACTTAATCATAGTATCTATCATTACACCCAATAATGTGTCCTATCTCTTACTGATCTAGTTTCCAATCATAATTTGAGCTTCTTGGCGATACCCATGGTTTGCTTCAATCGCACTATCTGTTTAATGGCAAATTTCGTCAGCGGACTAATCAAAGATGACCCATCATTTTAAAAAAGTAAAGGGACAGTTTTGAAAAAAAATTTGAAAGATGGGTTTGATTTCTAAGCTAAAGAATAAGAACCAACAGTGACATTTCACTTTCACCGAAACTGTCATTACAACCTATAATTACAACCTATCTCCTTCTTGTCCAGTTTCCAACCATATCTGAGCTTCTTGGCAATGCCCATGCTTTTGCTTCGATTGCGCTATCTGTTTAATTTATCCCTTTAAAGTGATGATTGACCCAGCCACCTTCCTTCAACTTAAAACCATTTGAAGACAACTTTTGAGTAGCCAGAAAGCTGCTATAAGTTGATGGACATGATTAAAGTCGAGGAGCACGTTATTAATTTGTGTATTTTGCAGTGACCTCTTTGCACTTGTACCTTTGACTTCTTTTATGAAAACAGTGTTTTTGTTGTTTAATTCGACATACATTGGCATCAATTTCAAACAAAGTCACGATGAAAGGCCAAGAAAGACAAGGCGAAATGTATCATGCTCTATTTTCATCATATATGTTCAATTATTCTTGAGGGAGTTGACTCCTTTGAGAGGAAAATCAATCAATCTCCTCACAAATATCATTTCATGAACTATTATGATTCAATAATTTTAGAGCTTTCCTTTTGCAAAGTGGACAAAAGTTCCTCAGCATGAGCCATTTCCAAGTGCAACCACATTGAAAGTAATGCCCACAATCCAACTTTGCAAACTTATCTTCATCAACGTTGTCATCCTGCAATAGTTTTAGCAAAATATAAAGCACAATTTAGTTGCAACATAATTTGGTTTCAACATTAGATTGTGCCAAAGTCGAGATTGATATTGTTGCAATCTAAAATGTGTGGAAATGGCTTCTTCACTCAATCCTATGAAACCCTCCAACTTTTTCTTCAAGGTAGAGCAGTTTCTAACGAGAAAACCTCGGAAAACTCGATTGGGCTATATGGCTTCATACCGTTATTCCCGCCGACCAATTTACTTCTGCGGCATCTGGAATACTGAGATGGCAATCAGAAGGGAGAGGCAAGCTACCATTTGTCTGAGATATGGTCTCCATCACTATGGGCCATGGCTCAAAGCAGAATGCATGAGGTATGTTCCGTATAATGTAATATTATTGTATCTATACGTGCTTATCATGTTTTGTCATAGGAACAATGAGATCGTATTTATAGTACTAGACTAAAAAGCTAAATAAATTTTTGCATATTCTCAATTTGATTCCTTAATTGACTATGATGATCTCCTCGGAAATCTAGTAGATATATTTCCCTATAAAGGAGTATTTGAGATTGAGAGCTTGAAATCAAAACAGATTTTTACTACCAATTATGTGATGCATTTCCATATCGTTCATGCACTTGATGTCAATAGATCTCTGCATCCTATTAAACTTTTTATTCTCATTCCTATACTGGATATGAACGTTAATAGTCAAGCCATACTACGATAATACATGATTATACATACCTTTTTAGGGATATATATATAAATCTCTATCAAGCGAAAAAGAAACTTCTCATTAATGGGACATATGATATTACCTTTTCGTGGGGAATACAAAAGATATTTTACCATATATTCTATTTTGCCCATTCTAGATTGGTCTACTTTGGAAACAACTTGCTTGCAGCAATACATCTCATAACATATTTTGGTGCATTCATCTTTCTTCTTCGAGGTTAATTGGGTAAGTTCAAAGTTGCTGTATTCTATCCATTTTCCAAATTATCTATATAAACTTATATGATTGTATATTAATTATTTGACTAATTAAGTGCTATCCCAATCTGGTTGTTAACTATTTTAAGGGAAATTTAATTTCATTTCTGAATTTTGTTGTTGTCATTTATTTAATTCTTGCGTTACAATTCTTTCCTTAACGCCCTTTTCGCATTCCAAAGAGCAAAACAACAATATAATAATTAGGGAGACATCATTTTGTATGGTTATTTTGTTTTTTCCAAAATCCTTTTTAATAGTAATTGACTTTGGCATCTAGTAACGTGTTACTCATCTCTACCTCTCTTTGGATACATGTACATGTGTGTGTTTTTGTTTCTCTATAAGTTGAATTGGAATCGAGAGATGTCCGCATCTACAAGCACCTTTGGACCTTCAAAGACCCTTGCGTCTTGGTGTTTGATAACATAATCTCGATAGCCTTTAGGCAAATGTTCAAAGCAAGGCCCCTCGCTTTGCGCTTTAGTTTTTTCAGTGATGCAATTTCAGAAGATAAAAAAAAAATTGCTTTCGAATTTGCCCTCAATAGACTGTTCAAAGAATTGGCATTTATATACGGATCCGATTAGCCCATTGCCTAAGGGCCTCTAATGCAGCTGTTGACTGGTTCGCGAAATCTTAAATTGCCTGCCGCAAAATTGGCCTTTTCCCCTTCCTCAAGCCCTTTGGGCTTTATTATGTATGGCCACTCTCTCGATAAGAGCTTTTATCCAGGCTAATAATGAAACAATATCATTTTCAACAAGATAACCAAAAAAAATATTATCCAACAGTTTTACCCTCACCTTACGCACATTCTCTCTCCTCCGCCCCTCATCTGCCTTGCCTCCATCTAAGTAAGACCGACAAGCGACACGACACGAACATGTCATTTATTAAAAAATAGAGAATTTCAATGTGATGAGATACATTATATATTAAATTAATATATAATTTGATCCTCCTTTTTTTTCTTCTCCTTTTTCTTCTATTAGGGATTTACGGTTAGGTTTTCTGGGGCTAGCTAGGTAATTAATTTCGGGGTGACTAAGTAAATGACTTAAGTATATATATTTTTGATGGATTGACATTTTGATCCATAATTTATTCAAAATGTTTAAAAATTGACACTATATATCGAAATGGCACGTCGGAATGATAAATTCCTATGTCCGGAATGTTGACCACGTGTTGAATATAAGACACTTGTTGCCTGCATATCAATTGCATGTTGGACACGTAGGCCTCCGAAGAATGTCTGTACTTCCTAGGCCTCCATTACACCACTGCTCAACCCGGCCATATCCGACAAGTCTAATGATAGACTCCACATGCGAGCCTGCCATGGTGAGTCGATCTTTGCAGAAATGCAAGGACGCAAAGACCAAATCAGCATGAGCAGAGGGGAAGAAAGACCATAGATGCAGAGATGCAAAGATCAACTCACCATTGGGTCGACTCTTGTAGAGTCAGGGGAAGAGAGAGGGTGACGGAGTGCTAAGATGACACGGTGGGGCTGTCGCCGGCGAACCGCCTAACCTTTCATCGACGTGTTGGCGCCGCACTGCTCAAGTAATAATTATTTTACCATGCGTTTATCAAACACTATTTGTTTTAATAAAAACCTTTTGAGTTGATATCCTCCGCAAAAATGCATAAGCCTTTGGGTTGAACCCGCCCCAAATGCAACCTAACAAGCCTTTCAACGTTGATGAAGCCACCCAAAATCAACCAACGTGATTTTGTTTATATTAGGCTAAAAAGTGGGCTGAAGGAGTTCCTTATAAGTCCGGTCTGCAATCCCAAATAAAAACCTTATCTATGTATCTTTTCATTCCATCTTTTATCCTACGATATCATATTTGACAAAATAACCAAGGAAAAAAAATTTATCCGAAGTTCAGTTTTACCCTCACCTCACGCTCGTTCTCTCTCCTGCCCTGGCTCCTCTACCTTGCCTCCATCTAAGTAGCACTAACATACAACATGACATGACACGTTGACATGCCATTTCTCAAAAAATAAAGAATTTCAATGTAATGGGATATGTTAACATTAAATTAAATTTTTAATATTTTTATCATATATTAATTTGATCCTCCTAGTTGAAAATTTTCGTATTCAATCTATCTTAGTGAACTTACCATTTTATGCATATTTATATCAAAATCATATCAGTTGTATTGTTTAGCTGGATTGGTTGATTCCAGTTCTCAATTTGATGCTTTGGTCAGGGATTTTCACATTTTGAAATCACTGCTTTTATGTATATGTAAATCCTCCTAGTTGAAAATTTTCGTATTCAATCTATCTTAGTGAACTTACCATTTTATGCATATTTATATCAAAATCCAAATGAATATTTATGTTTTTAAAACTGCGAGACTTGCTTGTTTCAATCACAGGGAGATTAATAAGGCATTTTGGGGCTCTGATGACTCCGAGTATCAGTTGTATGAGAGGATCTTCCAGGAAAATTGTTTAGCTGGATTGGTTGATGGCCAAGTCCAGTTCTCAAATCATGTATCTGGGGATGATGCTTTGGTCAGGGATTTTCACATTTTGCAGTATCATTTTTCTCCTGTTAAATCACTGCTTTTATGTATATGTAAATCCAATTCCACTTACCTGAGGATGTTGTCTGTTTCTGGATAGCAGCAGAAAGATCCTGCGACATTCCCAAGAACTGAAGGAGGAGAAGGGGACAAAGAGGTCCCAAATGCTGAGGCTTTGACTCAGATACCCGACAATGAAGACAATATTGGAATTGTGACGGGGAACTGGGGTTGTGGAGCCTATGGAGGTGATCCTGAGCTGAAGAGCATGATTCAATGGCTTGCTGCTTCTCAGGTGATGTTATCCTTAAAACAAAGATTTTGCAATATGAGGATTTCATCTTTGTTTAAATGCAAATTTTGGGGCATCAAGACTGAACCAAATGAGTTTATGGCATTGAATTTTGAGGTGCCCTGAGGTTTTAGCAGCTTCCAAGTCTCCTTTTGGTTAAATCTTTGCATGTTTAGATCCCAGGAAAGTCAGTTTTGACTTTTGCAGCTGAGTCGTGTTGAAGCACGCCTCTATCATTGCAGCAACGTTTGCATCTTTAACTCAGTGAAAAGCATCATAGGTGATTATTTTAATGAGTATTTTTTCAAGAGAATTCTATTTGGTTACCAAGCAGATGTCTTGGTCATTTCTCACTACATATTTGACATGACGTTTCATCTTGCTTCCAAGTTTCAACATCTTTCTCCATAAACAGCTTCAATCCTGTTTTGACTCAAATCTTCCAAACATTACATCCGATTTAACGGATAGACATGGATCCAGGCCACCCACAAAGACCCAGACTGAAGTAATGAACACCAAAGCTCCTTTAAAATGCAGGCTGAGTTTCAAAGTTGGGAGAACAAACTTCATTCCGAGATACTTTGGCCCCATGTGTTTTATGTAAAGAGCCTTTCCACAAGAAAGCAAAGAATTTATATATGGCTAATTAGAAATTTCTTGCTAACGGTCAAGTACTTATTGATTGTGTAAGATATGAAAATTTGAACATGAAAAGAATAATCATACACTTAGGTATCACGTTGATGTACTAAAATTGTCATCCAACCAATCATTCAAACATTTTTTGGGAGCGAAAAGTAAAAAGTGGACCCAATAATCACAATCTCCTGATCTCATGGGCATTGGAAAACGGCACAGCGGGTACAAATTGCTTGCGTTCAGCCATCGGATGATACGCTCATGGTGAAACATATGCTTGCATGGCATGCGCACAATTTCTTCGTGCAAAATCTCATCCTTGCAGATCACTCATCCATCGTCACCAAAGTCCAAAACCTCACGGAGCTTTGTTTTATCAAGTGCATCAATGGCCGCTCGACTCGTTGGGACTGCTCTGAAGGCATCAGAAACTTCCATCGATTCCCTGAGGGCTGCCTCCATCTTCCTTCGCTCTCTCCAATGGACGGAAACCTCCAAGAACATACGGATCGATATCTTCCTCAAATGTGAGTAAAGCTTGGTACTTCGTAGTCTCTCAGCTTCCGCAGCCACTCTTAGCACGAGAAGGTCTATCGCACGCTGTTCCATGGTGACGTGATGATGGGTTTTGCCATCACCGAAAATAATGTGATGACGTTGGTAGAGCAATCTTTATTTCATATGACGTTCAAGGTTGATTCAAAAGTTGAACTGATCGAGAGTGACATAACAAACTCAGGTGAACTTGTCGACATTGCTGCCTCTTTTTATGAACTCGTGCTCTTCAAGTAATGCGTCCCCGTTTGCGCTCTGACGACATATTTGGGCATGGATGGGAATATCTGTGGCCATCGGTGAATGGAGTGAAAACTTCAAGAGATTTTCTTGGTTCTTGACGATTAAAGAATGGTTAGGGACTAAGAGGAGTTCCAGTGTTTGAGTTGTGTCGGAATTTTGGAGGGTTCTACGAGGATGGACTTTGAGTTGATTCTTGAGTGCACGAATTTATATGACATTAATAGTGTTACATGGATCGGTGAAAGCTTTCTTGTTCGAGGCCGAGCAGGATTCTCTCTAAATTTTCTATTTTTAGCTTAATTAAAAAGAAAATTTAACACAACACTTTCCGACATTTTCAACTTCTTGATGTGCCGCTAAGCATGTTAGGACTTGAGGAATTATATCCCGCGTCTCGAATCGGTCTAGATTGTCTTTGGCCTGAAAAGATCTTAGCAGCTTTTTGCAATAGAGGAGGACCCCGTTAATTATTTTGGCTTTAAATAAGGGACTTTTTATTTTCATCCGCCTATCTGCTGAAAAAAATTTATTATGGCGATCTGTGTGTCTTTCTTTCTTGAAGTATTGTAACTAAGGTTGTTTTGTAAGTAGGATGCCCTCCGTGTTTTCTTTTCTTGATTTCGTCTTAAATACAAAAAGAAAAGGAATTGATTTGTTTTAGCTTACTTAAACATTTCTTAATTGTCAGTTGTAAATCTTAGTTATACCTTTTGCTTTTATTTTATTTTATTTTATTGCCCCATAATACATTCATACTCGTAAATTTTAATATTTAGAATTAATAACATAAAAAACTCCAAATTAGTACATATGTAATGAATTTACCCTATAATCAATTTTTTTACTACAAAAAATCCCAAAGTTGATATATCATAAACAAATTTACCCTCAATTAATTTGTAAAATAATTTCTACTTTTTAGGAAAAAATAACTCCCCAATATCTAATCTAATAAAAATCAATATAACAAGTTATAACAAAATCTCTTCTCTAAGTGTGCCCCCTAATATTATAAATTGCTAGAATTGGACTCTCCTCGTTGAAAATGTTTAGCTGTTTTCTCTGCAAATTGGCAAAATTTATGTACACTAATTTATTACCCCTCTTTCTTCTCCCCTCTTCATTATTTTACTTTTTTTTTTAGTCTTTCATTATTTTACTCTTCAATCGTGACTCATTTGTATTTAAAAGTATGTTGTTTATTTTAGCATAATAACAAAATTTTAAGCTTTTCCCATATTAGTTGGTAGACAAAAGCATTTATTGTTTATATACATTTCAAAGATCGTGCAATATTTGCAATACAAATATTTATGTAACGTATGTGAATTTTTTTATACCAATCATTTGTTTTGTATTTTGATAATTTAATTATATGTGTACTTTGATAAAACGATATCAAAATATGCTAAAATGTTTTATTCTTTTTTAGTTATATTCTATCCAATCACAACCTCTATGTTTTGTGGCATGGGAAAACGGCATGGTGGACACAAGTGCCTCGAGCTCGCCGGGGAACTTTTACACTTACACACTAAAACATGTCATGCAAAATTGCTTCAATATCACACTCAACTTTGTGAATTGATCACTTCTTTGAATTGTGTAATGGGAAAAATTCAAAATAAAGGCTTGAAGTGCCTTTAATTTTTTAAATAATGACATGAAGTGAACTTTATTTCAAATAAGAATCCAAAGAATCATTATCTTTTTCAAATAAAAATATGAAGCATACGTTATTTCAAATAAGAGCTTAAAGTGTTATGTCAGTCTTAAAAAAGGTCTTGGCTTTACC
Source organism: Angophora floribunda (assembly GCA_014182895.1). Taxonomy (NCBI): domain Eukaryota; kingdom Viridiplantae; phylum Streptophyta; class Magnoliopsida; order Myrtales; family Myrtaceae; genus Angophora; species Angophora floribunda. The sequence goes on along the minus strand of CM024707.1, from coordinate 18,603,476 downwards.
AACTATTTTAGAGTATTTCCGTCTTTTATTAATAATTTGTTTATTTCTTTTTTCATTTTTCTATTTTTTTCTTTTCCCTAAAAAATTTCAAAAAAAAAAAGAAAGTTTTAAAAAAAACACAAATAATAATAATAAAAAAAAGACAGGCGGAGGGCTGCGGCCATGGCTGGCGAGTTGAGAATCTGAGGGCTCACTTCGAGAGCAGGAACTCGGCAATCGCCAACAAGATCAAAGGATGCAGGTCGTACCCGTTGTACAGGTTTGTGAGGGAAGAGAGCTCGGCACCGGTTTGCTCATGGGGGAGAAGGTCGGCTCATCAGGCGAGGACTTCGATCTGGTGTTCTCTGCAATGTGCGAAGGCAAGCTGATCGATCCTCTGTTGGAGCGCCTGTAGGACTGGGATGGTGCTCCGATTCCCATCTGTTAGGAACTTCCTCAATCCCCTGTTGGAGTGCCTGAAGGATTGGGATTGGGTGTTAACATGTTGCTCTAGATCTAAGTTCCTTGCTGAGGTGCTAGTGACCTTATCGGGCAAGGCCTCCTCCACCCCACCGACAATGGGGCGGTGGCCACAGGCAGAAGGCCGGTCGTAGCCCTCTGCCTGCCTGCCTTTATTATTATTATTATTATTATTATTGTTTATGTGTGTGTTTTTTTAATTTTGAACTTTCTTTTCTTTTTTGAATTTTTTTTTTCAGGTAAAAGAAAAAAATAGAAAAAAGGGAAAAAGAAGGAAAATAAATAAAAATTAAATTATGAAAATCCTCTCGATCAGCCGTTGAGGTTAAGTTCTTCTTTAAGATTGACATGACACCTTAAGCCTTTATTTGAAAAAAAGAATGCACTTTGAACTCTTATTTAAAATAAGATTAACTTCATATTCTTATTTAAAAAACTGATGGTGTTTCATATTCTTATTTAGAATTTTCCCTTATGTAATGGGTTAAATTAATTAATATCTTCTCCTGAACAAATAATAATAATCCTTAATGATAAATATTAGGGAACTTACATTATATATCTAGGGGAACTATTGCGATATGATTATTTCTAGGAGAAAATAAAAAATTTCTTTTTTAATCAAATTTTCACTTTTCAACAAATATGTTTGGCACAACCTTCATTGCAATTTGCACATCCTTCTGGGTTTTCTATATGAAAGAAGTTTCAATGAATGATAATACTAGTTCGCTAACTTTAGCTTGAAAATAGTGAAACGCTAATTCACTACTTCTTTGTACCCTTAAAAGTTGTTGTAGTTTCCATAATTGTAACCCGACAACTAAGGTAACTACACTATAACGAATGATCACTTACAAAAATAAAGATATAATCTAATTCAATTCAAAAAATCCCTCTAAGTAGACTAAACTTTATAATCTGTTCTAGTCGCTCTTTTTAACATGCCCTCAATCTTTTGCATCCATTCACAAATTGTTCATGCCCCATCCCCAGCTTCAAGTTATCATCGTCAAAACCCTTGTTGTGTTTCCTCTTCTCGATCATATCTATGGCTGCTTCTGTTGTCAAAACAACTCCAAAGTCCAAGAAATTTGTGTGATTTGACCCGATTTCCTATCTTAGGATCATTCGATCTAGTCCTCAATCCAAAAAAATGGAAACTGGTCATTCCGATTTCTTGGTTCCTAAGTGGAATTGGACTGATTGGGAATCGATTATTCCTAATTAATTTAAGACTTAGGATAATATTGAACACTTTTAACAGTTAAAAGATTATATTGAATATATACCAAAAGTACATAAATTATATTAAATAAATTAAAAATTTATAAACTCCATTACATTTTATAAACTCCATTACATATTAAAATAAAATTCATGAATTATATTAAATAAATTAAAAATTTAAGAATCAAATTACAAATCGAGCCAAAATTCGTAAGCTCTTTATGTCATTTTCCCGTTTGTATGTATCTCGATTTCCCCTCCCCCTTCCTTTTTCCAACCCATGACCCGATTCGTTGGGTTCCGGTTTATCACCCGAACCGGCCCGAGTTCGGCCCGATCCGGATCCCCGAGCGTCTGTATAAAACAGTCCTCGTCCTCCCTTCTTTCTCCATCGTCGTCGTCGCTTTTCTCTCTCTAGGGTTTGCAGCAGCAGCCGATTTCTCTCCTCCCTTCGAGATCGGCTCGAGCTTGAGCTCCGAAGCTCTCGCCTATCCGTTCGATCCTTTCTCTCTCGTGGGTAAATCCCACGTCTTTTGCTTGGGGCTGAAGTTTACCTCTTTGGCTGACCCAGTGCCTTCGAGATGAATACGGCTCCTATACCGAAAAACCCACAACCTAGCACCCCGATCGTCGTTCGCTACGATTCCTAGCTCTCCAGATCTAGTGGATTTCTTGGGGGGTTAAGGCTGACATGCGCACGCACTGCAAAATTTCTGCTTTTCTTTTCGTATTTGGTTTGGTTTGGTTTGATTGATTGATTTTGGGATCTGGGTTCGGGGGAAGAAACGAGCGGTGATTCAGGCAACCTCTCTGGTACGGCCCTACGCCGAGAGAGGTGTTTAACTGCTCGGACATCGACGCCTTTCGCTCTTCAGACTCGCTGAGACGGGCTATTTCGTCTCTGAAGCTGGTCTAGTAAGCCCAAGTACATGCTCGATATTTGCTGCATTTCTCAGACCCAGATTGACGTTTTGCCAATCGGACGGTTCTGTTCTTGTCGCCTTCGCGATTTCGACCCTGATTTGTCGAGAAAGTTTCGTTTTTTTTCCTTTTCCCCTCTTCCTTTCCTCATCTGAAATCTGGATTGGAAAATTTCCGCGAGATCTCCGATCTCAGTTGCGAGGGAGAGATTTTCCGATTTGGGATTTCCCCTTTTCTGCGGAACGATTACTGGATTGTTCGCCCGTGTTTTCTCTTCTTTTGCACTCCAGATGATGCTCTGTGGATATACCGTATGTCTGGTTTTCGTTTGCTGGAGATGTTTTTAAGGTTGTTTCTTGTGTTCTCTGGCAATTCATATGTCCCTGAATGCTATGCGAATATAATTATCTGATAAATCTGTTATATTTTTAGGAAAAAAGAAAAATAATTCTTATGATGTGATTTCGAGGATGGAGAGAAATCATGAAAGTAGATATTGAGATGGCAGTGTATCTAATTTGTAGATTGATCGATTGAGGATGTGTGTTTTTATGAGTGACATGTAGGGAGGAACTCCCGACGAATACAAAATACGATAATCTGTCGTGTTGGTAAAACATTGTGTGTATTTATTTAGTATACTAAAATGTCATGTTAGGGGTAAAATGTTGTATGTATTTTATTAAATATTTGAAATTTCATCTTAAATTTATAAGAGGATATCGTGCAATATTTTTGTTATTCGGCCTATGAAAATATAATCAACTAGTTAAAGGCCACAAATTCGGCATTTTTTTGATGGGACTTAGATATGGTGTTGTCGAGTGTATTGTAAATGATAAATGCTTGAATATCAGTATAAAACTGTAAAAATCCGGCGATTTAATTAAAACATAGTAAGCAGTAATTGATTTTTGTTACTATCAAGGCTATCTGATGGCAAATCAATAAATTTATATAATCATGATTTTGATACGTAAATAGTAATTGACATATTGCATCATTAATTAACAAAAAAATTGTAATAGGACAAGTGTTTTGATACCTAAATTGAATTTGTGGTCCAAACAAAAAGAAAAGAAGTATGCTGATTTGATTTATCTGTTATGATTTCAGGCCGAAAGGGCAGACAAAAAATAGGTTATGGGCTGGCCCAACCAGCTGATTCTCCTCACCCTTTTAAGGCTTTGACTCCGACCCGATCTACCTTGGGCTCAACTTTTGGAGAATTCGGGACATAGGTGGGAGTCCAAGGAGATAATCCAAAGACATAATAAACAAAGTAATAGAAAAATAAAACTCTGAAAAGAAATGTTAATGAAATTTAAACATCAGCGACGTATATTTAAAAAATAAAACTCTATTTAGTAATTGGTGGGATGGGGTTAATTAACCTTGATCACCAAGCAGAGTACTTAGTCGCCCTTGGAGGGCCTAAAGATAATCGGCTATATCATAGAAAAAAATATTTTCATTATAAATGAAAATGTTTATACAAAGGCTGTTGATAATAATGAGAACATATTGCATCGGTTGTTTTTTCTTGAGTGATACGAATAATTATTTTATAAGAAATCATTTTCAGAACCATTCATTTCCCATGAAATAGATGGAGCTCTAATAACAAAGGTACATCTTTGAGTTAGATCCAAATTTGGGTACAGTAGTTAGTGTTATTCATGGAGGCAGTCATTTCTAGCTAGGAATGACAGCTAGGTTGTGTAGGGATTACAATAGTTAATCTTATTTGTCATCATGATTGGTGTGCTATATATGACTAGAGACCAAAAAGGTCACGAGTAATCTCTAATGTGGCTTGGCCTTTGGATTTACCACAAGTTGGTGTTATTTGTATAAATCAACCAGGTTGGTTCAAAAGTTTAAGCATGCTCTTCAGTACACTTAGAAATCCATAATGCTGACGTCAGCCCTTGCTTTTGAAGAATTTGACCTAAGTATAACCTTTGGTATTCCTATTTATCAAAAAAAAAAAAAAAACGTATTCTTGTTTCCCTCTCTATGGACGTTAGGAAAGGAGGTGATTATTGGGCTGGGTTGGGCCTGGCCAACTTAAAGTCAGGCTGGGCTTGTTTCTCAGGCCTGGCCATCTTAAAATCAAATAAAAAAAAGTCTAACTGTTTGGGTTACGTCGGACTTTCTGATTAAATGGCTTTGTCCAAACTAGCTCAATGTTGCCCTTCGGGCCCATTTGACTTAGGCGTGGCCTGGGTTGCTCGGTGGCCTCCGGTCCATGGTCCAATCTCGCACGAGACGCAATCGAGGCCGAAACCTTTTGATCAATGCAACAAAGTTCATGATCTTTTGCAAGAAATGTGATCATCAAGTCCTCGTACAGCTTTTGAAATTGTGCGACACTTGAAGAGCATAGAATTGTACTTTTCATCATAGATTTAAGACTTGACTTTGTGTGTATGTGTGTTTTTTTTTTTAACGTTCATGACTTGAGTGTACTGGCTGAGATTTTATGTTTTGATTGTACTTTTCATAAGAAGGTTTAGAATTGTTTGTACCAATTGAAAGTCTTATGACTTGATTGTATATAATATATAAGACATAAGACATCCAGTGCAATTTTCCCAAACAAATTTCAGCTTGAGGATTGGAAAGGAAAAGCGGGTTTAAGCAATTCACCCTTGCTCAAAATTCCGTGAAAATTCGACTTTTAGTAAAGTTCGACCATAATTGAGTTGTCACTTCAGCAGGTGTAATAGTTAGGATGAGAAAAATGGATGAGTTCTGTAGAATCTATACTTTAGTAAAACGGATGATGCATTTCGATAGCAATCTGACGATTTCCCCCAAATTGCAAAGAATAGTTTCATCGGCAAATCTCAAGAAAATTGGCAAATACATAAGATGGAAATTCTCCAGAAGGAACAATAAAACTCGATTGTCATGGAGTTCATGACGAAGAAGCTGGCGTGGCTGCAATGCAATGGATCGGACTGTTGGTTATCCGCTGGGCTTTAAGGTTGACCTGCATGAATTGCAGGCCTCAGTTAATGGTGAAGGTAGTCTTTAGGGGAATAAGGGTTTGCGACGAGAAGACCACCCTCTGTCCCTCGTCTCCTTGTTTTGATTATTAGTGTTATCACTCTTATCAGCCTTTGTGTTCTAGACTTGTCAAGGCATTCATACTTTGCTGATGATGCGCCGGTGTTTTCTAAGGGCGACGTTGCTTCCGTTCGAGGCCTCTTTCGGGCGCTCTATCGTGTATTTTCTCTGAAAATGTACCGCAGAAATATTGTTTTCATTGTCTGAGCGAAGTTTCAGGTACCATTGGGAGATGCAGCTTGGATTTTGCCTGCTGCAAACAAAATAACAAGATGGTTGATATTCAAGCTGCCATTTGCAAGATAACCTTTTAGAATCTTAGGGTCCGAATGATAACCATTTTGGTCAAGAAATTGATTTATGTTAGAAATAGATTTTTCTATTTCTACTTTTGGATGAGTTTCTGGACAAAAAAACGCGTTTGATAGCGACAAAAAATTTCTATTCTTGGAATAGAAATTCGTTTGATAATCAATTGTTTTACTTTTCTAAGTGGTGGCGATAATGGGAGGAGCGGCGACTAGTGGCGGCGGTGGCGGATGGCAAGCGGCAGACAGCGACCGGCGGCGGCAACGGCCGGCGATGGCCGGGGGGTGGTGGTGGTGGTGGTGGTGAGCGGCGGACAGAAATAAACTTCTTCGGGTGAAAAGTAAGAAAGAGATAAACAATTTCTAATTTATATTCCAGAAATAGAAAAGTAAATTTTTTTTGTTTCTAATTTATGTTCCAAACCTATTTCTGGAATAGAAAGTTGTTCCAGAAATAGGTCTGGAATAGAAATCTATTCCAAAAACAGAAACAGAATGGTTACCATACGTAGCCTTAATGTGCTTGATCGTGTTAGCTGGAAGCCTCTTTCTTCTGGTGTCTTCTTTTGCTAAATCTGCTTGGGAGCCGTTGAGACATGAACCTGTTCAAGTAACTTGGGAAAAGATTAGTTGGGTTTATCCAAATATTTCTAAGCATGGTTTTATGTCTCGAGTCATCGTCCATAACAGGTCATACACTAGGAATCAAATTGTTGAAGTGGGTATTCATGTCGTTCCTGTATATGTACTTTACAGCATGTTGCTAGTGAATCCAAGGGCTATTTTTTCGAGCTAATTTAGAGTGTGAATAATAGTCATTCTGGCTAGAAATTGATTTATGAAACAAAAATATGCTTTATTTTTTGATGAATTTCTGAGTAAAAATATGTGTTTGAAAATAACACAAAATTTCTATTCTCGAAATAAAAATTCTTTTGATAACAACATAAAATTTCTCCTTCTCGAGAAGTGACCATGGGGGGGTGGGGGAGAGGGCGGCACTAGCGGTGTCACAACCTTTGATCAGGGGCAAGTTGCATGTTATTTTTGTGACCTCTTAAGCTTGTTGCCGACCCGATTCATTTTATCTTGTTTATATGCACTTGCGGAAGTGTAAACACTTTAATCTCGATCCGTATAAGAAGGGGAACATGGGATGCAAGGCTTTCAAACACAGTATTTGTGTCACATCAAGTTCACATTACAAGCTTGATCTTTCTTTCTCAGCTATTACATACAAAAGGCTAGGTTTTCTTAGCTTCGCTACTACCATGGCTATCCAAAACTCTTTCCATTATTAGCTATTACTAAGGACTGGAGTCCATCCTATTAAATGTTGTCCCATCACTTGGGTTCATTGGCCCCTTAAAATCGCGAAGGGGGTTAATGAAGTCTCTATTAGACCAGACGTACCAAGCCTTGTAACGATGAGAGACTAACTCAATCCATCCATTATCAATCCCTCATCAATCCAAACAGTAGTAATATACTTTCAATACGTTATTTCTACTTCAGTATGTAATACATTTATGGTTGGCCTTTCCATCTTTATAGGGAGACCAAAATGTATAGGGGTAGAGTTAGCCATACATACAAACCTGTAAGGGTAAAGGAGCGAGTCTTAAGAACTCAGTAAGTAAAACTCATAATTCTTAGCTAGTAAGATATATCTTCATTAAGAATTAGCCAGAACATTTCATACAAATACTGTCGATGGTATAACGATAAGAATTCAAATGTTATGCCATGAGTATATACAAGAGTCTTACTCAACCTTTGATTAGGGCAAGAATACATGCAAGCCAAACTTAAGCACAACCGACAATCATGCGAATTGCTTAACATTATCCTTGCTCAACCAAGCCCTCTCGACTCAACCAAGGTTTCCAACTTCATGTTCGGCTTCCTAGCTCAACCGGGACATCTTGGCTCAACCAAGATTTCTCGAGGTTAGCTTTCCGAGGCTTCTGGGCTTAACCTAGGCATCCCTTTGATGTGGAGGGCATTGTTGTCCACTTCAAGTGGTGACGGTTTTTATCTTTTGTTAAGTGATCACATGTATGCCATATTAGCCGGTTCTTATCTCTTCATATGGCTGACACTCTCATGGCTTAACAAGGTCATGTTCACATATAATCATGTGTGTCATGCTTCCTACGGCCTAATTCTAATGATGCCGTGAATGACCATAAGTTTGAGGTTTAGTTCAATTGTTAAATATTAAGGTCCCTACACCAATCCAATACATGAACTTAGTACACTTTGATGCTAACCAAAACTTTGTGGGCATGAACGATCTCCGTACCAAACAAGATTAGGATCCGGCACACTTCAATGCCGATTTAAGACCTCGCGGACTTAGGCGATTCTCATATTGCACAATACTTGAATTCGAATATCATATCATCGATTTAATCCTTATGGCTTTTGGCAAACCTCGACTTGCGTTAAACACAAGCAACGGACCATGGCCTCTTTCAGATTGTAAAAGACTCGAGCACATATATTAGACTCACTTACAAGCAAACATACACATAGTCTCCCATACTAACAACAGTTTGTCAAGAGAGAACCACCTAGACTTAATGATGGAAATGGCAACATCAGGGAGAAAGAAGAAGCTTTACTTACCTGAACAAACCTTAGAAATTAGAGAAATGACTAGATGGAGGAGGAGCATGTGAAAGGAGAGAGAGAGAGGGCGGTGGTGAGAACACCTAAAGAGATAGAGGATGAGGAGACGAGGCCAAAGGGTGAGAAATTAGGAGAGCTCCTCCTATTTATTGTTCCTAGCCTCATGATTAGCTAGCCAAATGGTTTAATCCTCCTTTTCAAGTGGCACGTCTAAGTGGTTTAGGTGGCGAGCCTATTTTACAAAATATCTTGCCTAAGGAAACAAGGTGCATTACTATTGATCTTGTGTGGCAACCTAGAGCTTAAATATCTCTTTTGGAGGCTCACTTGTCATCCTTTTACTGGACAAAGCAAGCAACCCTACATTTAATAACATTTATGGCAATCTTAAGGAGGTGGCACTTATAATGCCAACTCGTTGCTTAAATCCCTTAGGCTCATGATGAGTGCTTCGGGTGGCTCATTCTATTGGTCCAAGTGTACAGCAACACCTTTACTTGGTTGCCAAGGAAAATCTTAGATCATCATGATCAAATCTAGCTTGGACAACTCACCCTTACAACTCATCACCATGCATTAAATGAAGGGGTTCTAGAGACTTCACTCCTTTGTCTTTTTCTCCAAAAATGAGGCAATTGCAAGAAATCTATCAATCAAATTAGTTCTTAAAAGAGGGATTATTAGGTATACCTCAAAAATCCGATCCTCATGCACTCGAAGTTCTGGCCATATCATGCCTCTTGCACGCCTAAACCATCCTCTTGGGCAGTCCTTCAACTATGAGGGTCAGCTCATTAGTTGGCTCAATAGCCAGCCCTATGGTCGGCACATTTAGCTTGCTTAGGTCTAGAACTAGCCCTTGGGCTGATCCTTGGGTTTATCGCAAGGCTTGCTCGCAATCGAATCCCCTACATGGTCCATAGTTCATCGGTCGGTTCAATGATAGTTTCAAGACTATCCATGGCCTAGCACTAAGCCAAGGTACTCATTGACCTTAGAATTTGTGATGGAATTACTAGACAAATCCTGAGGAAAATTCTAGTCAGTCCCTAGTCCATTGCATGGGTCCATGGTTGGTCTGTGACCAATCTATGATCGAACTCATCTAATTCATGATTCCATTTTGATCACTAATAATTAAATAAGAAATGATGCATTTTTGGTCAAAACACGATCACAATTAGTCAAGTTGGATCATCTTGTATCGGAGCATGGTCGGCAAAATCACTTGTATCAATCATGACCGATCAATCTATGACCGTTTGCTAGTTCACGATGATCCATGATCATCCCTTAGATAATTCCTACGATTCAAAAGTCATTTTATGGGCCGTTGATTCAATCCCACTGGTACATTTGGTGGTTGATTCATGGCCAATCCCTCGGCCAGTTCATGGTCGGTCGGTTGGTCGATCGAACCATGGCTGATCCTTAATTCCTCACCGATCGAACTGATCAATTCCACGATCAATGGTCCATGACCGATCCATTCTAAACCTTGTGACTGTTTCTTATGGGATCAGAATCGAGGATGTTACAGGCGGTGAGGTGATGATCGATGATCGGTGGTAACGGCAGTAGCACTAGCAAAGGGGAGGGGGTGGCACATGCAGCAAGCAACCAACAATGGTTGGCGACGAGCAGTAGCGGCGGCAATGGGCGATGGCGACCGAAGGGGGGCGGATAGTTAGGGGTTAGGAA